>JBBCBC010000013.1:24961695-25683651 GCA_037126765.1 Stenogyne calaminthoides
GTTAGCATATTAGGTTAGCATATCAGTTTAGCACATCTGATCTCAATCACGTCTGATCTTGATCATCTGCTCATCTTCATATCTGATCTCGATCACGTCTGATCTCTCGATAAGTCTCTTTAATCTTGCCTCTTCTGAACGCGGCAACCTTCTCTCTTCTGATCCAATACTTGTCATCTGATCAGCTGGCTTAGCTTTTCCTTTTCTGATTTTGCTCAGCTCATCAGTTAACTCTGAACTCATTCATCTGATCTCGATCAGTCTCGTCTGCAGCCTCGTCTGATCTCGATCATCTACGTCTGATTTCGTGAGTTCCCCCTCAACTTGTTCTCTTATCTCCTCAACTTGTTAAATACATATCTGTAGATTAGCTTCAAAAACATGTTGATACGTTTCGGTATGTAATATATCAAACTAAAAATATCCCAACAGGTGTAATCAAACGAGTTTCTGACAAAGATACACTAAAAGCTAAACTTGTATCTGATAAGGGAAAAATACCTGTTGAGCAAGTAAGGCAGGTGCCTAATCAGAAAGGGAACATAAATGAACTCCTAATCAGAAAAGCATCAAATGAATCAACAAGAATCCATTTCTTCCAAGACTCAACTCCGACCAAACATATTAGTAACGTAAAAGCACAACCTCACAAAGCGGAAATCTAATCCGAGACCCAATCACAATGGGGGCCGCCTAATAGCAAGCTTATGTGTAAACCGCAAAACCACCATGCCAAAAGATACTTAATCTTTTGATGGCAGCAATGTGACTTACCCTTTATAATCGTAAACCTAGGGTCAAGACCGAGCCTCAATCAAGTTGGGTAAAAAGAAGACAAAATAAAGAAAATCCTAAGTCTTCTGGGTTACCCAAGGCTCACAATGAATAATCATACTAACTGGAAAGATATAAAGACGTGATGATTATGTTGATATGTATGGGAGACAAATCAGCCTTCTCGATCTAACTGACACAATAAGTGCCTCCTGCTTGTACGGATCCTTAAAATTAATCCTAACCCCTCAGACCCAATCCAGTGCCGGTACCTAAAGCCTACTTGGTCATAGTGTTCAGCAAGAGTCCGCCAACAAAGCGAGTGTACAAGCAACTATCTCGGGTACATCACCACAAGGATGCTCAAGTAGCAATAGATCGAAGCAACACTCTTTAGCTCTACATAGAACAAAAAGGCTCAAGGTACTCTCTTCTTGGAGGATAACTTCGTTTTACTAGAGATCTGTAACCTTGTAGAATGGCGGGTTGTGTTGACGCGAGCTCCAGATGTCTAAGGTTTGAAGCATAACCTCGCGGCCTATTTCAGCACTCACATAACGGATTCAAGTTGAGTTCTCAACGATCAATGCATCTATCAAAATCGAAAGCCACTCAATGACCTGGTTAATCGTTCAATGGAAAGGGACGACCACACAAATAGACAACAAATGGCCTAAGAAACGATGCCTCGATTGTTAAGAGTTCCAAAAAGTAGCAAATGGCTCGCACAAAAAGAATGAGTCATTCAACTAAAACTCTTAACAAGATAGCAAGGATGTCTTTAGTAAAGGACTTCCGAACGAGGTATTCTACGATCGTATACGTGTCGACGCCGGGCGGAAAAACAGTGCTAGCCTCATTCAATAAACTGGATCAAAAAACATCCAGCAGAGGCTTCGTACCGCTTCATATGGACTTATTTGGACCAGCTTACACCACTACCTCAATGACGTTAAATATACTCCGTAATCGATGATTATTCCAAGTTTACCGGGTCAGATTTTGATAAGGTTAACGAGACAAATAACAGTACCTGAGTCAAGCCAAGTAAGAATTACAAAATGAAAAGTGGTGCCGCAGGAAGGAAAATCGTGACGATAAAGGCATGTATCAACTCTTTATTAATGATTTTTGCATCAAGTTTGCATATGTTACGACATCACCGTAAGAACGCCACAAATGTGAACGTGAAAGCAGAATTTAGAGAAATGGTAACACTCAAAGAAGTTCGCCGCACTATGTTAGCTAAACATGCATACCAAGTCAGTTTCAAGCGTGCGGTTTATCAATACTACAGCATGCCACACCTAGTTTATATCTTCTAACCAAGTGCTCACTAAAAACACCTCATTAATCATACGCGTAAACCCGTGGTTTTTACTCCATGTTTTCGGGTGTAAAGAGTTTCAGCGCCACAAGTCAACGGGAAAGAGTCACTGAAGACTTTGAGGCTGCTTTACGAGGTATATTCTTAGGATATTCCCATCTAGCAAGGCTTTTCGGTGGTTTACAATAAAGCAACCCTAATATGGGTTAAAAACACCCCATGTAATCTTTGACTTAAAATATCTCCGAAGAGAAATCGCCTCGTAACAAGAAGTACTGCATCAACCAAAGACTCATTTGATGTAAAAATTCGACCGCCTATCGATCAAGGAAAAAGGATCGTAACTCAGACAAGATATTATCTGTGATCTAAATTGATCTACCGCGCTAATCGACCAAGGTACTTAACAACTGTCGATGAAGAAGCTCGCATACCGAAAGATATCAATCAACTATCTCGTCTGTGAACACTGGTTCCTTTAATGTACATCAAGACATGATGAGTCCCAACATCACCGATATACGTTCTTATCGTGATCATAACCGCAGACTACTCCCAATCTCTAGTAATGAACTATTATCGAAATGGATGATGTTCTCCAAACAGACGCAAATCGAGCAGAAGGACTGCGGATAACCGGGTCATCTAATCCCGACCGATCGGAGACCCATCCGACAGAGTTAAAACCAGACATCAGTTGGTGAAAGTGTCATGTATTGTTGTTATCCTGTCTATGAAGGAACCAACAACGAGAGTAAGCTCTACAAGACGAAGTCGGATTCTACCCGTGCGAGGAGGAATGAGCAGTTCGAGAGAAATCAAGTTTGGGGAATTGTGGACAAACCAACTCATCAAGACGTAATTGGCACAAAGTGGGTATTCGAGAACAAGAGATGAGAAAAATGTCATAACCAGAATAAGGCAAGACTTTCTTTGAGGGTATCTATGTCGAGAATTTATTATGATGCGACCTTTGCACTGGGCCGCCGCTTAAACCATTATTTATTCGGCATATACTTCCACAGAGGGTTATTGTGTATCGGATGGACGTAAGCAGTGCATTCTTAAACGGGTACTAGCAGAGAAGGTTATGCCTAACAACTACTCCGTGCTTTGAAAAGCGGCAACCAAGAATACCGCTATTTAAGAAAAGCTCTTTATGGTTCTAAACAAAGCTCCCGAGCTTGGTATGATACACTCTCTCGCTTCTGATAGCGATTGGTTCTACTTTAAATGAATAGTGGATAGAACCTTATTCGCAATGTAAGATGGAGAAGATATTCGATGGTTCGATTTATGTGGATCGACATCATCTTGGATCTCCCAACAAGAGTTGACAAAATGATCACGGGGGAAGTTCGAGATGTCCATGATGGGTTCAGGATGAGTTACTGGGTCTACAAGTTGCTAAAATGTGAAGGGATATTCATCTGCCGCAAAGTACACTAGAGTTTATCGCTGGTTTGGAGTTCAAAAGCGTAAAGAAGCCAAAAATTCGCGGATGACTCGATTCAAGACGATCCAGATGGGGATGGTCGAAACCAATCGTAAAGAATATGGGGCTCTCATTGGATCTCTACTATGACCGCCATGACAGGACCCGGCATCACTTTTGATGGGGGTATGTGTGCATTTTAGGCAAATCCAATGCAAAGTCACCCTAGAAGCAGTGGCAAGTTCTTTACATTGAAGGGGACAGTAAACCTTGGTTTATTTTACCCATCGGATGATAATCTAGAGCTTAGTGGTATTCTGATTCGATTATGGAGGTTGCAAAATTGACAGAAGTCAACTGGGAACATGTCGATTTATAAGAAACTCCATCTCGTGGTTTCAAAGAAGTTATATTATCGCCAGACATCTACTATCGGGCGAGAATATATGGGTCGTTTTGCTCCCCCGCTCTGCGGCTTAGTCGTAAGTGAGGATTATAACATTGTAGCTAGAATATACTATATTCGTAGCGATAATAGTGCTTATTAAGAATCACTCAAAATCCACATTCTCATCAAGATGCAAACATGTGGATATGGGACACCATTTATAAGAGATCATGTTGAAAAGAAGAATATCGGAATGGAAAAGATTCATGCGATATCTGAAAGTTGCGATATTCTAACCAAACTGGGCCGAGATCGGTCTTGAGAATTGATACAATGAGCTGGGGCTTCGGATCTTGGAGAAAAAAAGCACTAAAATGTTTGATGGGTGATCTCCAGAACTTTGGTTGAGACTAACTCAGTTAAGAGGAATCGATTGAGTTTGGTATCTATTCAATCGGGTAAGATCGATCAAGGCCCGTGTGAGAAAGGCGATCGGTTAAAGATTATCAGATTAAAGTCCATCGGATTAAAGAATTATATGATTAAATCGGTTTGGTTATTTTACACTTTCAGAAGCCGATTAGTGATATTCAACAAGCAAGGTTCACAAGATTAAAGCTTACATCGCGATAAGAAAAATGAAAAATTTACACAACAATGGAATAATAGAAATTTCTATTGATAAAGACCCGAATGTCGATTTACATTACAAGTTACAAGTACAAAAAGGACCTTGGAGGTTAAGATATGCCATAAATCGAAAACCCTAAACCAAAAACCCTAAACCCTAAGCCTAACCCTAGAAGGGGGGAGAGAGAGATTTAAAAATCGATGCTCCCATTTTCCCCCACTTAACAGTGTGTGTGAAGGCTTTGAAATAATCCTAAAGCCACCCTCGAGCTTCGAGCAGGGAGAGCAGCGTCAAAAAGGATTTCTAAGTCAGAGCCCTTAGAGCGAAATCAATGGGCTCTCAAAAAGTTAAACGGGACACAAGTGCCAAGAAAGTGATCCAAAGATCATATGGCCACATGTGTCGATGAAAAAATTGAGTTGATATATGAAGATCGCTTGTTGTCCGATCAAGATCATTATATCAAACTCATGTTTTATATCGATCGAGTCTGTTGATGCTAATCTGTCATCTCGATAGACACACAAGGTGCATACGGTTAGGAGAAGTTTCTTCTCGGTTGCGATAGAATCCGCCGCCTCGGTGGTAGAGAAGCTTTGTAATAATTGTATGTGTAATCTTTGATGACCAAAAATAAAATAAGTGACAAGGGGTTGATTTGGAAAATTTGAAATCATTGAAAAGGGGTAAAGGTTTTTCTTAAGTTTCAATCGAAATAAGGGTTCACCGAATACATGATTTACAAAAGAAGATAAGTATGGTGAATGGGTTATGTTGTGTAAATCATTGGTCCAATTTAGCAGAACCAAGAAGGGTGCAAATGCAAATTTGATTTCTCAAAGCCTTTTAGAGAAATTTCAGACCACAAGGACAACGTGTAGGAAACACGCCGACCGATAATTGGATAAATTCTGACGATTTGACATTCCTTTAGTATCCGTGACTATTATTTAAATGTCAAATCGGGCCAACTTAGGAATCGAGACAACTATTCATTTCTTCAAGACTAAGTTTTGCAGAACACTTATCCCAAGAATCGACTTGGTCTAAGTAGAATCAGATTAGGGTCAATCGAAATTGATTAGATAAGATCGATCGATGAGGAAAATCGGTTGAGTATGATGCCTCAACAAATCGATATATCATCAATAAGAAATGTAAATAACAAATTGAAGGGGAACTTCAACTCCGTAGGAGGATTAAAAGCGAAAATCGGGGACCTTAAAGTGAAGCGGATCACTTGAAAATGACAGTTGGGAAATTATAAGGATTAGGGCGTAAAACTAAGATCAACAAGTTGAATCAAGATCAACAAGTGGTATTGATCGATTACAATATCACCAACCGTGACACGCATTTCTATTTCTTTGCTTATCGCTTACTTATCCGGAAATTATCTCGATAATATTTGCCTTTCATTGTACAAACTACTTTTGTGACGATATCCTGCAAAAAATATTTAATGCGGACGTGGGGTATATGTATTAAATGCCACAAAATGTGTTTTAAATCCAAAAGGCAATCGTGACGTGCATTTCACGACACGATCAAAATTGCTCAATCGGATCGTTTAACCTTTTCAAACGGTTGATCTTCTAATCTCGATTTTCCCTCCATCTTATAAGTTTCATCAAAACCCTACCGAGAGCATTCTTCTTCTCAAATCTTACGATTTATTCTCTAAAACTCACAATTACCTTTACGCGATTCAAAGTGTTTTCTTGCGATTCAAACTTATTTTCCAAAAACGAGAAACTGTAATTTTGGTTATTTGATGAATTTCTTTTCTAAAATCCATTGATCACATAGATTATGTCTATATATGTTATCCTGTGATATGCCTTATCATTTCTTAGTATCCGTATGTATTTATCGATTACTAGGCCCCGAGAATGGCCCCGATAATCAATACATGATATCTTTATGATTATGCACAATTTTAATCCAGTCTATCTTGTTGTAGATGGCCACTCACGGAATGGGAAAAAATTATGTGCAACTATGGATTCGGCAACAAAATTGTCGATGACAAATTTGTAAAGTTTGGTGTTACGCGATCCTAATCAACAATGGAGGTTGAACAAATTCTCAAGCAAGGAAGGTCTTGAAAATAATAATCTTTTTACTTAATCCAAAGAATGCGTATGAGGAAACCGAATTCTTGAGAAATTTGAAGGTGGATACGGACAATCCGGGAGACGAACTGATTTCTTCAGTTAATGGAGAGGAGATCGACTTTCAAATCTGCCGATATCACTCATTGCTCAAATTTCGGCTTAAAAGGAAAATCTCTGGCGACCTCTGAGGAGAATGAAGATGAGCCGATCGTAAATGAACTCTTCACAGATAAACGAAAAAAATTGCATCGAGTGTTTTGTCGCCTATGTTGAAAAGGAAATCTGGGATCGTTGTTCGACATTCTCGCCAAAACAATCATGGGTATTTTGCTCAGCGTATGCATTAACATCCTAGAAAATGTATAAAGATGGTCGCTTATAATCGACGAAGCCAAAATATTAATCGCATGGCTTCCTCAAGGCTATTTCGCTTCCAAGAACATGAAAAATTTGAGTTAACGATCGAGGCAAGTCTATCTCAAGAAGAGAATCGTTAATTCCCCAACAAGGTTGCGCCATTCCGGCCGATAAAAATGTCAAATGTCGATGGGATCAGAATCTGATCAAGTCCCATAAGGCCTTCCTCACAACCACATATCGCCATATATGGGTCATCGATGATGATATGAGGCCCACCTCCAAAGGTTGAGAAAGGAAAGAAACAAGGAGGCAACCACGCCTACACCGATGATATCCCTCAAAAGCAGTTAAGAGAAAACGGTAAAGGTGCTCGAGAAGAAGGCAAAACAGCCACCATGACTGTTGAAGATCTAGCCGATGAAGAAGGAGTGCCGTGAGCAACCGACAAGGCCACAAAAAATCAAATTTGGAAAAATCGACAGCAGTGCTTCGTTGAGAGTCACGTAACATTCTCGAGGGAAGAAAAGAGACGAACGATTCCTTCTCTCAATCTCGAAGCCGATTCACCACTCGTGACTTCTAGTCATTGCGGCATATTTCTCCTTCACCTTCGCAAACCCCGAAAGTTCATCAACAACCAAAGAAGATCAATTGGCCAGCAGAGCCAGACACGATTTGGTTTCCACAACAGAAGCTCGCAGGTTCAAATTTAATCAAATAACATCCACCTACTGCATACACCACTAACCTCTACATCTCATCAATCGAATCGTCGATCCGGTCAGACACCTCGAGTCCAGATCATCCAAGACCATCACCGGAAAATGGTCGTAATGCTAATTGAACGAGATATTGATGAGTTGTATCCGTAGTTGGTAGCCCATCCCGTTATTCGAGAGGAAGTGAATGGAGATCCTCACCGAAAGATTTCCGCTTAAGAGCTTCTCGATTTATGATCATTATAATGTATGGGAGGTGCCGATGAATTCGCAGACGTTGATTTTGACATGAAGAAATCGTCAGTAGATCACCACCGAAATGAGCAATCAATCGATCAAAGCTCCGATCCACGTAGTCGGATTATCGAAAAGTTGAATCGAGGTCACGTTAAACTCCTAAAAGATGATCCTATGAAGGATGCGGAGTTGTCGATGATAGTGGAACTGGTGCATAGCCACATGACTACCATCGGAGGCGCTAAACAACCGACAATGATCGTGACGAAAATATTCCTACAACTCACATCATCACCGGGATCAACTTCGTGAGATCGATCATGTTTTAAAGATCTCCGAAGAAGAGGGTCGAGGGAGTGTCGCTAATCAACTTAGCAACACAATACCGATCAGAGGCAAGATTGGCCTCAAAGAAATAACGATCAACTGAATTGGCTATTTCCTGATTGAGGCAATCAAAGATCGCTTCTTCAAACTGCGGACCAACCTCGACCGCCGAATTTAAGAAGACAGCTTGATGACAAGCTAGTCCGAGTTGATCAACAACAAGTTTCTTCTAATGGTCACCGAAAAGCTTGAAATGATCAAGAAAAACTTGATAAACTAATTCTTACCCTCTCATCGCCGCGGAATTGCCAAGACCGAGCCGATTTCAAGATTCAAAGTCTATCTCGCTCAAGCTCAAGGTTTATCCGCTGAAGATCTTAACAAGGCCATATCAGCCACTTTGGATCTCCGACTTCCACCTCAAAGCTCTTTTTGATCAAACCAAAAAGGGGGAATGATGATTGAGAAACCAATCAACCCTATCGTAACAATAGAAGACCTCGATTCAGACATAGCTTTGAATCTTATGGCTGTAGACTGTAACCATCTGGATCTTTTTGCAACAAAAATCTCGAGAAGATGGAAAAGTCAAAGGCAAGAAAGTTAATCAAGGGTGGGACATCACAACTTGTACTACTGCACTCGATTAAGAAAGTCACAAGAAGACATTGTAACCAAATACAAATACGATAAGCAAAACCGGCCGAGAATCGCCCAAAGAGCAGATTGTCAAGAAGCCCAAATAAGTGAAGAAGAAAGAAGGGAAAAAAATTACAGAGGAGGTAAGATCCAAAAGAAATACAGACGAGGGCAAAGAAAGGCAAAGTCGAAAATCTGGACCGTAACCTCACCGCCGCCAAAGAGATGACTTAGATCATTCAAAAAAGACAGACATGCCGATAGGTTTGAGGAATGGAATAAGATCAAGTGAATGACTTGGATGCTTTTTGTTCTAGATCTTGTTCCACAAGAAGAATCTCCAGATGCGTAATTTCAACGGGTTGGAAAACAAATACCCGTTTTTCAAGTATCCGGAAAATGAGGCCAAAATAATCAATGTAAAAAAATATCTCGCCAAGAGTATGACGTGATGGACTACTCGAAGAATGCGGATGGCTCATTTGATGACCGCATTTCAAAGGTTCTATTTTTGACATCCTCGAGCAAAGCAAGATAATCGATCCTCAAAGCAGATCAATGATGTTAAATGGAAGCTATATCAGATTTTCAACATCCCTCAAGATCAAAGAGAAATGCCAGAAGGATACAAGCCAAGAGACTGAAGAATCAGAAGACCACTTAGGATCAGCTGAATTTAAACTCAAACTTTTCTGATGTAATATGTAATCGATAAATCTAATGAAAGAAAAGTCTATTTTCTGATCCTAAGACAAAATCTCATTGTCTTCTTATTATATGCTCTTTATTGTTCTATATTTATCAATTGTGCTTGGTTTCTCAAAGTGTTTTGGTTTCATCAAAAAGGGGGAAATTGTTGGGAAATTTAGAGTTTTGATGAAAGTTCTAAAACACATGTAATAGGACCACCGATCAAGTAATTGATCGATGCTTTTATTGATTATAAGATTACCAGTTGATAATTGTTATGCAGTAACAACCGATGTAGAAGATAGGTCACATATTGAGGGGGAACCTCAATATGTATAGGTCGAATCTAAAGATCAAAAGATCACCGATATCCGGCTGTGCCCGAAGGCAGCTGGCGATAGAAGATCGACGATCTCGATAAAGTCGATATCTCACCAAGTCATGAAGTTCAAATTCGTAAGACTTGAAGATCGATGACTTCCAGAAGATCGCATCAGAAGACCGACATCACGAGTCTCGCGAAGGAAGCTAAGACAACTGCACTGTGAAGACTTTATCAGTAGACCGATTGCCAGGATCGATCAAAGTCACCACACTGTGTGAAAACCGATGTTTCACCTAATCATACGCCGATGATCCGAACAAGAAGAATGTCAACCCTAGTTGGTAGAACAAAACACCTAAAAGTGCTTCGCTAACCAATAAGAACAAGACATCAGACGACGGAGCTTTAATTACTGGATTTGGGTGCCGCTTTTCAAACGGCTATAAAGACATTATTCACGCTCGCCACGCCGTTCCAAGACGCATTACATCAATCTCAAGAAGTTCACTAAATATAGCAGTAAATTCAAATTCGTTTCCAACGGCTCTTTGATTTCGGAGGTCTATAAATACGGGATTACTCTTGAGTGAAGAACGAAACTATCAAGCTCAATTTATAATCAAATTTCCATGCGAAGAACACAAACTTGAAGATTATTTTCTAAGTGTTCATCCCATAGTTCTAGCACAAAATCTTTTCATCTAATTGATAGGCTACTTAAAAAAACTAAGGAAAGATTTCAAAGTTGGAACAAAAACAATCTTACCCAAAACCCAAAGTTAGGTTAAGTTGTTTAGCAAGATTTCGAGACTAGGTTTCTAGTTCCGATTTGAGGATCGATGAGTGAGAACTCTTTAAATATCTGTTGGTGCCTTTTGTGTTGGACTAACACAATAATCTAAGTCCAGCTTGGTTTAGTTGGTGCCCCTTGTGATAGGGAAGAGTGGGCGTAGACTGGTTGTCAGAACCACTATAAATCTTGTGTGCATTTACCGCTTTTATTAACTGTTTGTTTTCTGTGACACAACTTAATTCAAGCCGCATACATATTATAAGTTAAGATCACTAGCAACAAGCACGGAGTCGGGTTTTGACACTTTAGTCGGTGATTGAAAGATGACTTGGAATGGGATGATAAAACCGGTTTTTCTACGGTAAAAAAATTAGCTTCGCGACAATTAGTTAAACCGATAGATATCGAATCGATCCGCCTTCAAAGCGATTAGTAAGTTGGATATCACCAAATCGATTCACTTGCACTCTGATTAGGCTAACTTCTTTCCACACTGACCAGAGACGAAAAAGTTTTCGTAAGTCTATTCACCTCCCTCTCCAGATTTCGCTCCACAAAAACCTGTTAAGGACCTACAAATTTATTTCAAAAATGTTAATGATAGAGGATGTATAATATGATGTGGAATAATTTAAAAAAATATTAATATGTGTCATCCTAACGAGCAAGTATACACATGCTCTGGTGAGTCATGTCATCTCTTCCAACCCAAAAAAATAAAACGTGTATCGATTTTGCAGCAATGTCAAATGTTGTGCTTTTAATACAATAATCTTGAAGGTCATGATTAAATTAATATTTAGTCAAAGATCGTGTATTTATTTAGAATTAACCCTATTAAAAAATATTGATAAAATAGGAAAACATAATACTACGGTAATATATTAATTTGTAGATTGTTGATAGATGTAACAATAAATTTCGTGGATTGAATATAAAAACACGAAAATATTTTACAAGTTGATTTTCTTGAATTGAAATGTGGGAAATTTGTTGGTACTGTCTATAATTAATTATCCTCTAATTCTTCTCTTGAACATTTACTTTTTACTCTCTGGGATGGCTTTGTAGAGAAAATTTCGTCTTGATCTTGTTTGGAGTTGAATCTAGGGGTTTGTAACGTTAATCTAAGGACTGCATGTTTTGTTTTGGATCAAACGTTATTTCTGGAGACTTTCTGGGAAGAAGGCCTTCGAATTTGATGAAGAACATATTTAAATCTTCAGAGTTCGCCTTTGAATATTCAAGAACACCTTCAAAGAGAGTCGATCGAAGGGTTTGTAGCATAATTTCTGGATCGAACGTTGTTTATGGAAGATTTGCATGACAAACGCCTTTGAAGCTTCTTTGAATCTTAAAGAATCCTTTGAATATTCAACGGTTGAGCGAAGAACGCCTTCACACAGATTTCGGATGGAGGGTTTTGAGCTTTCAACTTAGATTTGGTGTTTTTTGGACAATTTCCCGAAGAACGCTTTTTGGAGGTTGCAAAGAATGCCTTTGATTATTCAAGAACACTTCGAGATTGTTGGAATCGTCTTAGCTCCTCCCGTCTTCGCTCAAACTTGTTGTTGTTGTCATAAGCCCGGAATACGTTGTGAATGTTTTGAATGTGTTGGACCCCATTTAGGGTGCTAACTTTCCCACTTAGTGTTGTCACATGGAGGCTCATGATTGGTGAGCCATTTTAATTGTTTATGTAAAAAAAAAATTAAAAGTGCACCAATTAAATGACAACAAATGAAAATTACATGTCAATTAAATTTATTATTTAATGAGAATTTAAATAAAATTAAGTCCTAAAATAAATTAATAAATAATTAATAAGCGTCATCAAAGCTAATAACTTAATTAGGCCCAAGTCGAGTTTATACGGTCTAATAAATCATATTAGGCTAAAGTCCAGATAAATTATATTGGGCCTCTAAAGTTAAACAAATTAAGTTGGGCCTTTAAAATATAATAAATCATATTGAGTCTCTAACGTCCCGATAAATTATAAAAGCTCGACAAATCAAGTTGGATCTCTAAAATCCAATGTTGGACCTCTAAATTTCAATAAATTAAATTGGGCCTATAAAGTCTAATAAATTAAGTCAAGTTCAGCCCAGATCTTGAAGCCCATCAAATCTTTCTAGAAAATTCTAAATGTCTTGGTTATTAGCACCCTCAACTTTAGTAAATACACCCTTTAAAATTTTAACAAAATCATTACATAAAAAAAAAGACTATATTACCTTTAAAAATTAAAATCTTAATTTCTACCCCATTCTCTCCCCATCGATTGTTGTTGTAAGCCTTAATGACATGGTTGTCATTATCGAGACCGAATGGGCGATGACTACCGAACTAACCAAATCAAGAAAGTCATACTCCATTGAATAAAATTATACAAATGTTTGGTACAAAAATTCGAAAATAAACTAAAATTTCATAAAGAAAAAATAGAAGAAAAGACAATATTTTGTTAAAAAAGATCTGGACAAATTTTTGGAAAATGCTTTCGAAAAAATGACTTAATTTCAACGAAAAATATTAAAAAGATACCAAATTTTAGGAAGAAACTAGATTTCAACAAAAAAAAGTTGAAAATAGACAAAATTTTTTGAAAATAATTTGACCAAATCAGATCCGAAAAGAAAAAGAAGGCCCGAATCAAGAATAAATCAAAATATATTTAGAAAGTAACATTTTTGTAAATTTTTTCGAAAAAATAATAAAAAAAATAGAACAAATCTGAGATGATCTGTTGAAAGAGAATAGAAAAAAGGAAAAAGTATACAAAAAAACTCGAATCCTTAGTTGGTGGGCGATCTCAAGGATGGGCAACCCGTCGAGGTGGAAATTTGGGGATGGTGGTAGGCGGAGAAGGTGAAAAAAAAAAGAAGGGGTGGGGCGAGGGATGAGGAAAGCGGAGATGGGGAGAAAAAAAATGATTTTTTTTTTTATGGGAGGTGTACTAATCTTTGGGGTGGTGTTATGTAAAGGGTGGTGTATTTTCAAATACTGGGTGCTAATAACTAACTGGGTAATTTTTCGGGACATGATTGAAGCCTTATTAAGCCTCAGGGCAAGCCATTTTCCACGATTATAAATAAGGGTCCTTCTTATACATTTCCCACACATCATAAGAGTAAGACTTCATAAATCTCTGATGAGATTCAAGAAAAAGACTTCACAATTCTCTGCAGAGATTGAAGGTGTTCTTGAGGATTTGAAGCTCTGTATGAAGGCGTTCTAGGTGTTTCTTCAATTTTCTTCAAAGGCGTTCTTGAGGATTCGAGGCCTTTGGCGTTCTTCAGGATTCCGAGTTTTCTTCAAAGGCGTTCTTCATGCTAGTCACCCGACTTTCGATTCGAGATCAAGGTGCCAAACTCCCTTCGATCGATGTTTTACTCGAGTTCTTTAAGATTGAAGATCTTCTTCGCAGACTACTCTTGAAGATTCGAAGACGCTCATCACCAAATTCGAAGGTGCTCATCCACAAAATCTCCAAGAATAACGTTTAATCCAAAACAAAGCATTAGACGAGGATTTATCCAACGAGTCATTCATGAAATTTATCGTAATTAGTGCAAATCATTTAATTTGATTGATTTGTCATTAGCTCTCTTCCATTTTTGCAAAATATCAACTTGATCCACCATATATGAGTATCGGGGCGCCGTAAAATTTAATTTGACTGGTTTGCACAGTGTGTATTAAATATATCAATTGTGCAACTATTTAATTTTGAGAATTAATTTATTTATCCCCAAGTTGATTTGATATTAATATATAATTTATACATGTGTCGTCATTTAATTGGAGTTAAATTTAATTTGCTTACAAATGTCATTTATTTAAATAGTTGATTTTATTTGATATTAATATATAAATTATATATGTCTTTCATTTAATTGAGTGCAAATTTAATTTACTTACAAATGCCCACTCGTCTTTATTTATAGCCATATCTAGACTTGGAAGAATGGGCACAAATTTTTCAATTCATTTCTTCGTTTGCGTTTTTTTTTTTTTAATAAATCGCTAAATTTCATATTATTGAAAAGACATGAGCGAACAAATAGAATCGAGAAGGTCATCCACAAATTCGAGGTCTAGACCTAAACATGTGACTCAAATAAAATTTCGAGGCCCAAGCGACTAAGGGGTTTTTGGCGAACATAAGTTGTTTTCGCCTTATAAGTTCATTAATTTTGTTTAGAAAATAAGATGTCTAACATCTTATAAGATCTAAAAAAATAGGTTCTTTAGTTTTATAAAAGTTCAAAAAATAAGTTGAGATATCACAACTCATAAGATGTTAGATGTTTAAAACACAATATTGGCGTTAGGAGGAACTAAACAACTTTGAAACGTCTTCATAATTGCCTTAACCACCTTTTGAGCATCCATGTTCCCAGATTACTAGTCCATTTGAGTGCCTATGGTCCCGAAAACCAAATGGATCTACAACTTATAAAGTGACTCATATCATCCCTCAGTACCATGCCCATTGCCCACCCCAGTTGCTGCTATGTCAATGTCATCCACATTAAGTTTTGTAAAACCCGAACACGGTGATCTTGTTCCCCGCCTCAGATCCCATCAAGCCATTCGCACAACATATTGTTTGCTTCAAAGATCGCCCTCGTATTCCTGGTTCGTTGAAACCCGTCCCCTCATCGTCTTCACGCAAACCTCATCATCTTTGCCGTTCTCAGATCCGACACCGTCATCGCCGTTCTCAGATCGAAAACGAAGGCGTTAATGCGTCCAGATCCGTCGCCCCTTCACCCCAAACCGTCAAACCTCCGCCTACGCAAAACCGCCCCCCTCGCTAAAACCACCGCGAACCACAAAAAACACCGCGTCGCCAAACCCTCACCCCCTCGCTAAAAACAGATCCGTCTCGGGGCCACGCCGCTGAAAAAACCTATTTCTCCCTCTTCCTTTTTTCTCCTCCTCCGTCTCGAGGCAACACCCCCACAAAAAATACCTCTCAACACAGACGGCGGAATTTTTGCAGAGAAATGAAGAAATGAATTTTGGGTTTTAGTTGGTGAGAGAGAAAATTGAGAGGGTGGAGAGAGAGTGTAAAAGTTGAGAGTGGGGACTTGGGGCTCGGTCAAATGGGGGAGAGAAATAATATGTCAGATTTAGATGGGAGGAGTTATTTATTGGGACCCGGTCCTATAGTGTAAATTTGAAACAAATTAGGGAAAAAGTGGTATATTTTGTAGCTGGTCATTCTTTCAACATTTCCAGACTGTCGTATAAACTTTTATTTTTTTTTGTCCTGTAGCCATTATCTCTATATTTATTTCATTTATATCGCATATAATTACCATAATTTTCCATAATTGCAGAATTTTTTGAATAACTCTAGATCCGTCAAAAAGCCATTAATTCGGTAGATAGAACCCACCGTCCACTAAATGGGGATAACATACCCATTTTTTTGCTCTACACACCTATTACTTTTATACACTCGTCTTGTTTTTTACATATTACTCAACTCACATGTTGTGAATGGTCTATTTCACATATAAGCAGGATCGACGTGTTCAACACGCTTTTAATATTTTATTACTCGAGCACCAAAACGAACGTTTCAAAGTGCTTCGAGAAAGTTTGGCCGCTTAATTTGTTCGTTTCAAAACGCTTCTCAATGACAAGTTATTCATTTCAATAATCCTAGATAAAAAAAAAATAAAACGGGAATTAAACACATAATTCCTATGATCAATATTCAAAGATTCAAAATAAACATGGCCTTTTAAATTTATTTTGTCTCCATTATTTTCATATACTTGACGACCTCATCTCGGAAAAGATTTAACTTATATTAAATATAAATTATAATGGACTAGGATCCACATTACTGCTATCATAATCCCAGCGAGGGTTGATCATTATAACAATATAACTGGTTGGTCTCCAAACCAATTGCAAAAATCGTAATTCCTAGTTTGTCGAACCCAGTTCGACTGATGTCACTTACCCTTTGTTTGCGAGGGCCAAAGAAAACAAAGTTAATCTGGTTTACAACCATCAAGCGGTGACATTACACGTCCCTATAAAAGTCCCGTTAGATGTAGATCCGAGCAAAAGACGAGGGTTTTTAAGTACTCATTGGAACGAAATATCCGGTTTACTTTTAATTTTGATGGAAGACATCTTATCAAATTAATGAGAAAATTATATTTTAGTGAGGAACGTTTTTAAAGGCGGGGTATTAATTGCTTAATCGAGATCCAACATGTTAATCTAATCATATTTGAGCAATTATTGGGCGCCGCCTACCCAAAGATGATTTACACGGACTAACATTTATATGGGCGTCGTCTACCCAAACAATTAATATGGTCCGACAATTATTGGGCGCCGCCTACCCAAACAGTTATAAAACGGACTGTAAAAGTGTTAACGAATTTAAATAAATAAACAAGTCAACGAGTGAGATTAAATAAACCTTTTAAAAACAAATCTTTAAAAGAAAATCCAATTTTCAATTTTATTTTAAGGTTATTTAAGCCGATAATTAATCCAGTTGATTTCCAAATGAAAAATCATTAATTTTATTTTATTCAAAATAAGTTACTCATCGTTTATTGTTTAGGGGGCTCAGGTGTAAATTCTAAAATTGCACGGGAGGACCTGTCTCAAATCCAATTTGCAGAACAATCCTCTAAACATCATCACCCATTCCAAACGATCAAATCAAGCCTCCAAACCCAAAATCCAGATTAATATGTTTCAACATCATCGAAAAATCAAAACCATAAACAAGAACAGTTTGATTCATCATGGTCAAACCCAAAATCAGTCCAGAATAGTTTAAGAAGCAAGAATTAATCGAGCATAGGTGAACGGAAAAATCAACACGGGTCCGTCCGAATCCATCCTGTGAGGGACGATTCCGGCCGTGATGACCCAGAGGGTCGGCGGAGCCAAGGTTTGTCGAGAGCGAATAACAGACGTCGCGTAGTCGCCGCCGCCATTGCGTCGCGGCGCAGGTTTCGCCGCCGCACCGGATATCCTCCAAGGACGCGTGAGGACACCGCTTTTTAATCGGTCCTGTTCAAATGGGTCAAAAATTAGTACAGGTCGGCGCGGCGCTAATGGCTTGTATTTATTCCGGTGGCGCGGTCCGACGGATGAAGGAGGGGTGCCACGGTGAAAAGGTACAACGCATTCGACAGAGCAAGTGCAGCGACGCGAACGGACACACGAGGACACGCCATGAGCCTTTAATCATCGCCAGCCGCAGGCACGGGCGCAATTGTTTCTGGGCCATCACGATCACGGGCCGTGCGGTGTGTGTAATTAATAATGAGAGCCCAAAAAGTGAAACCATAGTTAGCGTGGGGAAGACGAAGTCAGTGAAGAAAAAAGGGATGAGTGGGTTATCTAATAACCACTTGCCCCAATTTGTTTTGACCGTGTCGTGTGACCCCAACAACAATAAACATGGTGAGATAAAAATCCAATTTTGATCTCACCGTGTGTTTTATTAAAAAAAATTCCTTTTAAATAAAACAACAATCAATTCAATTAAGCAATTAAATAAGAGCCTGAAGCTCTGATACCACTTGATCGAATATAAAGGCACGTAAAAACAGTAATACATGCTACAATGAAATAAATAGTTCACCAACAACGAACATACAATTGCATAATTGAGTACATATAAACATAAAGAGAAATCTTACAACAGATCAAACGCAGATTTCTCAACTATGGTATCCACGTAATCCCCGTGAACAGATCTGCAAGAATTTGCAGTGGTTGAATCTCGAGACTAATTTGCTAGGAAAATTCATATCCTAGATTTTATGGAGAAACTAGGTTTTCTTGTTGTAGTAAATAATGAATCCCGGGACCTCATATATATAGGGAGAGATTAGCGCATATCTTAAGCAAATCTCTATTAGGAAGATAATTCCTAATCTTGAAAACCATATCTCAAAGATATGTTTTTCCCTACAGATATTTTCCTACAATAATATTCCATAATATTATTTTGGGATTTTTATTTAATTAAATCTAATTTAATTAAATAATAATAATAATTAATTCTAAATTAATATATCATTAATTCTCCATAAATTAAATATTAAATCTAATTTAATACTTAATCAACCAACTCTAATCCGTACATGGGAGTTACTTGTTGTGTGACCCATAGGCCCTCATATATCGAGCGATTAGTCAAACTAACGGTCTTAATTGAACCCTAGACAATAAATCAGACAATCTCAATATATGAGGTATGTTGTAGAAACGCAACTACCTATAATCGTAATATGGGCTATTGCGATTTCCTCCTTTCATTCAATTAATACTCGATTAGCCTTGAACATGATGAAGTGTCTATTCAAATAGCTTAATCGATTTATCTCGAATCACTAATTGATCATTCGTGTCACCTTTGGTCACAAAGCCCAAGGTGACGTGCATTGGCCAATGACTTTGATCCAATTATGACGAGAAGATGAGTATTCTTTCTAAATCCACTTTGAGGAATGAATCCTTATCTTGGTTCAACTACCATGCACATGCATTTTGTGATGAACCCAATCCAATCCATATCTACCCATGGAAGGGTGTAAGCGTCGGTCATGATCAAAGTTCATCACTCCACACATGTCGTATGATTGACCTCAAGTCAAAGGAGTATCGCATCGCTCCCACCAACCGAGACACCCGAGAGACACATATAGTGGAACTACATCAAATCGGTTGCTTTCGGATGGGTATATGAATACCCTCTAAGGTATTTTGTGCATCCATCATGAGATACCTAGTATCTCGTAGTAAGTTAGATCTTACTACACTCTCTAAGAGTATGATGCAGATTGCACACCAATCTCCATTGCGTCATCGATATCCCATTCTCTATGATCCTTGATCGGGGCTATTTGAGAATCATGCTTAAGTCATCTGAGTTCTCACGTACTCAATGACAGCAGTGATTCAAGGGAACACAGATAAGAACAAATGCAAACAATCACACATAATATTCTAATAATTGTAATGCCATACATTTAATATTAAATAAACAATAATATTAAACCAACACTGAATATTATCTTAGTATTATGTCCATACAAAGGATTGTCTCTAGGACACTAACACTAACATAGAAATGCATATGTTCATCGATCGATGAATATATGCATGTTTTCGTGCATATGGTGATGAATATGTTCATGTAGGAGTTATATAGGAGTGAAGAGGAGTATATGTAAATTTCTGACATTTTTTCAATTTTGATATGTAAATTTATGTAAATTTCATTTTTGATATGAATTTTGAGATTTTAGATGTATAATTTTTTGATTTTTTTTCATTTTAAATATGAAGAATGTAAATTGTCAATAAAATAAAATAAAATGAACATATGCATGTGTTCCTATTTTGACGAGAACAATTCAGTTGGTTAATTGAAAATTCAGACAAATTACTAACTCAAATTACCTAAAAGGTTTTTTTCTCTCAAACAATTGAGAAAGAAGTTGTAGGCAGTGTGGCAGAGAGAGAGAGAGAGAGAGAAAGGGAGGTTGAGTATAATAATTTTTAATGCATGGAGAATGATGAAAAGGCTGCAGCAGAGAGAAGGGGGATGAACGTGGTTTGCATAAAGAGAAAGGGGAAGGGGTATTTTTGTCTTTTGAATAACCATTTTAGACCTAGTAGTATTTTTTTAGAATGATTAGACCTATTAGTACTAAATGGGTCCATTTTGGACCTTAAAGTTTCGGACTCTTTATTTGAAATTAATCACCCTTAGGTCCAAAAATGTCTTTGATCTTACTCTTAGATACACATTGCTTTTAAAATTACTAGCAGGTGCAAACATGGTATTAAAAAATCCACAATACCCCTCCCACAAATAAAAACCCACGATATCCATTTTCTGCTTTTCTCTCTCTTCCTCTCCCTCATTTTCTTCTTCACGTTCAGAAACCAGAAACCCCACCCTCCGCCGCCACACTCCCGTCGCATGCCGACCCCTTCCCCACCTGTAACCCCGTCACGCACCCACCCATCTGATCTCCCTCTTCCACACTCCCGACCCTTCATCGCCCCTCTCCCGCCATGGCCGCCACCACCTCCAACCCCTAACCCCAGCCCCACACCCTCCGTCTGAGATGACGAAGCCGCCTGAGGCTTCCACCTCCACCGCCATAAATCAGAAAGCAGTGTTGGAGAATTGATTTGCCCGGATCTATTCGGGGTGAATATTTAAATACAAATTAATTCTAACAATTATTACTAGCATGAATTAATCCTATATTAATTCAAATAATAATTCAACAACAAATCATGCATATAAACAAGCCATATAAATCCTATGCATGCGAAATTGCTAGGGGTTTACGTGAACTAACCTCTTGGAGTGACAATCGTTGAGAAGATGGATACATGTTCACACGAACAAACTCAAAGAGCCTTCTCAAGTATTCCCTCGTCCTTGTTCAATAATCCGGTGGTAGGATGCTCACGAACAATTAACAAAAGGAAAAATAAAATTATGTTGCACCACCTTTGTGGATTTTTAATTTTTCCAACACATGGAATTGCATTGGGGATGAAAAATTCATCCCCTAATTATAATACAAGGGGGGACGAAAATTAGGGCTTATGGGGCTCTTGGGAAATTTTCTTGCTTCTTCCTCAAGATACAATCTTGAATATATCCAATATATTCTATTTCCCAAAATATCTCTCAACAAAATCTTCTCCTCCCCTTTTGCACTATAATTTTTTAAAATTGCACATTAATAGAGAAGAAATAAGATCTTTGACTTTTCTTGAACTTATGGGATAATCTTGTATTCCAAGAATACATATTCCATAAAAATCTTTCCAAGAAAATCAAGAAAATCTTTTATTTCTCTTCCTTAATATTTTCGAAAAAAATAGAAAGAAAGGCAACATTAATTTATTTTATTTTAAACACCTTTTTCATTTATTGGACTTTATCTTTGGGCTACTTGAGGGGCCTTTAGGAGAATTAAGATTGGACCTTCCAATGAACCTTGAATTATCAATATTGAGTCACAATATTATTCAAGCCCATAAATATTAATTAATCCCACTACATAATTAATATTGCACTATCCATCTTAACCCATATTACAGTTAATATGGCTCCCGGTTATTATTTTCCGTGTTTAAGATTATCCAGTCCATTAATTAATTCAAGTCACTGAAAAGCTTTATTTTAATTAATATATTTTTCCTTGGATTAGGAACGGCTCAACATTATTATTCATACCGGAAACTAATTCCACTTGCAAGATTTAGTATGATAAAACTTCTGAGCCTCCCAAGGGGACAAATCACGCAAGACATACTTGCACAAGATTCTCTGTATTAAATCTTAACAATCGTCATGTAACTAATAATATTGCCCAAGATATAAAGTATTGAATCACATTGATTCTCTACTCATCATAAGTTAAAGCAATAATTATTAATTCCACACGATCCTATTTAAGGGAAAGGGATTAAGAAATAATGAACCACTGAGGTCTAATTCTTCTATATTCAGCACTGAAGAAATTATCCTCCTGTAGGTCCTTTTCAATGCATCATGATGCACTAGTGTAATCACTTGGTCAAGACAATTCAATCTGAGCCTTACACTTCAACCTTTCATGATGGATTGTTCATTTCCATCTGGGCTGTGAATCTTGTACTTGGTTACAAGGAACTGCTAATTTAATCTTCTGTGATCTGGTATCACTAAATTAACTACATGTAACATGTACTATTTGTTGAACATGTATGCAGTAAATATATGTAACATTCAATCATATTTAATGCAACAAAGGATAAATTTCACCAAATAAGATAGAAATTGGTTTGGTTATACAAAGTAAAAACATACTTTCCAGTATAACCCCAACAATCTCCCACTTATACTCAAAGTCCTTTTAAGTATACTACAACATATCTCATGTTGTTCATGACATCTAATGTCATCAACATGAACCTAATAATATTTATCCCACTTATACAAAAGTAGATTGGCGACACACTTGATAACCATTCCTTCCACACGCCTCTCAAATGTGTTTCGAGAGGCAAACACTTTGTAAAAGGATTAACTAGGTTATTCTCCGATGTGATCTTTGCCATCTCTACATCTCTCTCTTAACGATTTTCGCCTAAGATATATTTCCTTCAATGCGTGCTTTTGTTTGACTCGTGGACTCTTGGTTCCCTTGAGTTTGCAACTGCCCCTAGCAAATATTGCTAGACAAATTTGGAACTCCATCCAAGTCCACTAAGAAGACCTAGAGTCAAATTGGTTCCTTCACTGCTTCATAAGCAACTACTTACCCGGCTTTCATGGCTGAGTCAGTGATGCATTTATGCTTCACACTTGTCCATTTCATGGCTACACTTCCCAAATGAAAACACACTAACTGAGGTAGATAGTTTCTGGAATTTATGTTTGATTGGAAATCCGAGTCCGTGTAATCGACGGGAATCAGACTGTCTGATTGATAAACCAACATTCTATCCCGAGTTCTCTTTAGATACTTCAGAATGTTTTTAACTGCAGTCCAATGTTCTTTCCCTGGGTTATTCTGATATTTTGCTACCATGTCAACGCCAAAGCAGATATCTGGTCTCGTGCGCAGCATTGCATGTATAAGGCTTTCGACAGCCGAAGCATAGGGAACATCTTTCATGTCATCTATCTCCTCTCGTGTCTTAGAGCACATTTCTTTTGATAGATGGAATCCATGTCTGAAGGGTACAAAAACCTTTCTTGGAATCTTGCATGTTGAATCGCTTCAAGATAGTATCTATGTATGAAGCTTGCGATAAGCCTATCATCATTTTCTTCCGATCTCGAGTGATCTTGATCCCAAGGATGTGACTGGCTTCCCCTAAGTCCTTCATATCAAATTGTTTTTATAGTCATGCCCTTTACATCGTCTCCAATGAGCAGAATATCGTCCACGTATACTACTAAGAATCCCAAGGCAGTTCCGACACGCTTTTTATACACACAACTCTCGAATTCATTTTCATCAAACCTGTAAGACTTTATAACTTGATCAAAACATTGGTTCCAAGCATGGGATGCTTACTTCAGTCCGTAGATGGACTTCTTGAGCTTACAAACTAGATGTTCTTGTCCTTTTTCAACGAAGCCTTCGGGTTGTTGCATATAGATTTCTTCTTCAAGACTTCCGTTGAGGAAAGCCGTCCTGACATCCATTTGCCAGATCTCAAAATCGAGATGTGCAGCTATTGGCAAGAGAATATGGATGGACTTCAGCATGGCTAGAGGCGAAAAGGTTTCCTCATAATTGATCCTTTCTTTTTTAGTGTACCCTTTTGCCACAAGTCTAGCCTTGAAGGTCTCTACATTCCTGTCCGATTCCTCTTTTCCTCTTGTATACCCACTTGCATCCAATGAGTTTAACCTCATTAAGTGGTTCAACTAGCTCCCACACCTTATTGTTTGCCATAGATTATAATTTGTTTGATTTGTTCAATGTAATAGACTAGTCTAGATCTAGGTTTATTTATTTTTTGTAAATAAATTGTAATCGGATCGAGAACGAAGACGGAGACAAAGATTAAAAGATGGACATCCAAGTGCCCGGACGTACGCGAGCCAAGGCGGAGCTACGTGGGCTAGGCCGAAGGCCTAGCGACCGCGCGCATCGCTAAGCGGTCACGGGCAGGGCGAGCTAAACGCATGTAAAGCACGCGCGGGCGAACCTTGGAGGTCGAGGTGGTGCTGAACGCGACCGCGCGCATGGGCGCGCGGAAGGTGCACGTACAGGCTGGGTTGTCTTGGATTGCCTCATTGTATGTCCATGGGTCCAATTCATCTTCACCGAGGACCAAGTCAGATGAGTCTCCTATCCCCATGAATCTCTCGGGCTGTCTAACAACCCTCCCACTACGACGAGGTTCCGGTTGTGTAAGTGTATCACTTGGTATGTCAACTTGTACAGTTGGCATTGAGGTAAGCCCTCTTAGCTCGCCTAAGGTAATCTCATTTCTGGGCTTTCTATCATTCATATAGTCTTCTTCCAAAAATCTAAAGTGCGTACTGATTACCACCTTTTCATCTTCGGGACCATAGAACATGCACCCTTTCGTTCCTTCGGGGTACCCTATAAATAACCTTAATTCTGATCGTGGGTCCAATTTACCGGCTTCCTTGTCCAACACGTTGTTGGGGTTATACGTGAAAGTATGCTTTTACTTTGTATAACCTATGTATTAAACACTTATTTACTAAAATAAATTAGTTATCACTGTTGCTTTAAATATGATTGAATGTTATATATATTTATTGCAAACCGTTCATATAATAACACGAGTTGCATTGTAGTTAATGTGGTGATAACAGATCACAGAAGATCACGTTAACAGTCCCTTCTAAACGAGTGCATGTTTCACAATTTAGATAGATCCGAACAATCTATTGGTAGAAGTTGATATGTAAGGCTCAGATTGGCTTGTCTTGACCAAGAGATTACACTAGTGCATTCGATGCGCTGAAGCGGACCTGTAGAGAGGATAAAATCATTCGCACTGGCTTATGGGATGAAGAGTTAGACCTTAGTGGTTGTTGATTTCTTAATCTCTGTCATTTAATAAGGATTGTGTGTGATTAGTAGTTATTGCTTTGACTTATAAATGGGAAGAGAATCATTGCGACTTCGATACCCTATATTTTGGGCGATAATATTAATTGCACGACAGTTGCTAAATTAATATAGAGAATTATGTGCTTGCAATGTCTTGCGTGATTGGTCCCCTTGGTGGGCCTGGAACCTTTATCATACCAAATATTGCAAGTGAAATTAATTTTTTTCCGGTATGGATAATAAAACTGGGTTGTCCTTACTCCAAGGATAAAGATATTAATTAATATGAAGCATTTCAGTAGCTTAATTAATTAATGGACTAAATAATCTTAAACACGTGAAATAATAACTGGGAGCCATATTACCGTAATATGGGTTAAGTTGGATAGTTCAATATTAATTATATTGTGGTATTAATTAATATTAATGAGCTGAATGATATTGTGGCTCAATATTGGAATTCAGTAGCCCATTGGAAGGTTCATCTTAATTCTCCTAAAGGCCCCTCAAGTAGCCCAATTAAAGTCCATTAAATAAAAGGTGCTTAAAATAAATTAAATATTTGTTGCGTTATTTTTCCTTATTTTCGAAAATAATTAAAGAACTGAGGGAGAAGGATTTTCTTGAAAAGATTTTATGGAAAGTAGATAAGTATTCTTGGAATACAAGATTATCCCATAAATTCAAGAAATCTCACACTTGGCCTCTTTAATGAGATTTTTCGAAAATTATAGAGCAATAATAGGAAGAAGGATTTTCTTGGAAAGATTTTTATGGAAAAATATATGTATTCTAGGAATACAAAAATATTTCATAAATTCAAGAAAGATCCAATCTTGAAAGATCCCCTATTAATTTCGAAATATTAGGCTAAATAAGGGTGTGGGATTTTTGTGGAAAAATACACATGGTAAGAAGAATATATGGGATATATTCAAGATTTCTTGGAGATCAAGAAAAGATCTTTCCTAACCCTAATTTCAGCCCTATTTTGTGTCCACCTCCTCTCTATTAATAAGGGGGTGAATGCTTTTCATCTTCCACAGTTCCACGTGTTGGAAAAATTAAAAATCCACAAAGGTGGTGCAACAATTATTTATTTTTCCTTTGTTTTATAAATTGTTCACCGGAGAACCTTCCACCGGGGTTATTGAACGAGGACTTGGGAATACTTGAGAAGAACTTTTGGTGGGTATCCAGATACTTGATCATGACTGTCTAAAACCGTCTCTCCAACGGGTACGTTTACGTAAACTCCTAGAAATTCCGCCTGCTAAGATCTTTTACGTGAAATATTATTTGCATGTCGTTGTTAGATTAATTATTATTTGAATTCACTTAGGTTAATTCATGCTAGTAATAATTGTTAATTTAAATTTATTTTTATGAGGTCATCCCGATAGATCCTAGCATATGTTATCAGACCCCTGGTTCGGGCTCTGATCTTTTAAACTGTAATTTAAATTGTTGTTCATTAAAATTGAAATTAGATAGTAGAACTGTTAGATCTATTTTGCAGGTATCCAATTGTCATGGTATTTTAATGTGCTAATTTACATGTAAATAAATTGTTACTTTTTAATTCGATTCGTTCGAATTCGTTTTGCCTCATTAGAAAATCCATGAGTAGACTAAAATTTGTTTGATTTGTTCAATGTAATAGAGTAGTCTAGATCTAGGTTTATTTATTTTTCATAAATAAATTATAACGGATCGAGAACGAAGACGGAGACGAAGATTAAAAGACGGACGTCCAAGTGCTCAGACGTACATGAGCCAAGGTGGAGCTACGCAGTCATGGGCAGGGCGAGCTGAACGCACGCAAAGCACGTGCGGGCGAAGCCTGGAGTTCGGGGCAGTGCCGAACGCGACAGCGGGCATGGGCGCGCGAAAGGCGTACCTACGGGCTGGGCTGTCTTGGATTGCCTCATTGTATGTCAATGGGTCTGATTCAACTTCACCGAGGACCAAGTCCGATGACTCTTCAAATCCCCATGAATCTCTCGGGCTGTCTAACAACCCTCCCACTACGACGAGGTTTTGGTTGTGTAAGTGTATCGCTTGGTATGTCAACTTATACAGTTGGCATTGAGGTAAGCCCTCTTAGCTCGTCTAAGGTAATCTCACTTCTGGGCTTTCTATCGTTCATATAGTCTTCTTCCAAAAATCTAAAGTGCGTACTGATTACCACTGATTAGAGGTGAAATTGAGTGAGTTATGAGCGAGTTTTAGCCATCTTTCGAGTGCTTTTAGTGATATTATTGTGTTGATTGAGCATAATCTATATAAAGTCACTAATTTGCTTCTTTGGTGTGCATGATAGGAAAAAGGGCTAAAGATGGAGCTCGTGAAACTTTGCGTTGCACGAATGGGCTCCCAGTTGAAAAGATATGAAGGAAATACTGAAAAGTATTAGTTGGAGTGAAGAGAGGTGTTAGAAGAGAGAGGTCGAGCACCTGGCACTCGACCAATGCGGCTCGAGCGTGCGGAAATACATGCATCAAAAAGCGCTCGACCAATGTGTGTGGTCGAGTGAAATCGCTCGACCAATGTGTATGGTCGAGCGAAATCAAGTCCACCGATCATGGAGCGCTCGACCAAGTTAGGTCGAGCAGAACTGCTCGACCATGAGTCGTGCTCGAGCGCCCTGGGAAGAAACATTTTTTTTTCATGAAGCATATGTTGTAGCCATAATAATCGGCCAGCAGCCACGTGGCAAATGGTGATAACGTGGCGGCTAGAACCGAGCTCAGCTGAAGAGTACGAGATACCGAGATCAAACCTCAAAGGGCGACCTGGCGATGAGCAATGAAGATCAGGCTCGCCTTAACGAGCGACCTCCCCCGAGGACGGTCCATAGGCAAGGTCGGAGAGAGAAGAATGAAGGTTGCCTGAGCGGGCTACCTACCCTGAGGTCGCTCCACAAGCAAAGTCGAAAAGCCCGGTACAAAGAGATAATCCGACATTACTTTCATGTTCTTAGACTAGATTGGCTTCACGAGCCCATGTTCAAGGCCCATTAAGAGGCCCATTAATGTTCATTTGTATATTGTAAACTCTATATAAAGAGGAAGAAGTCCACACAAAAAGGAGGATGAAAGATGCCCGAAAAATCATAGTAAAATGACCCTGGCTTGGTATGCCCCCAAACGTAGTTCTTCCAGACGAACTGGGTCAACAAATTCGTTCGTGGTTTGTATTTTTCATTCATTATTCGTTCATAATTCATAAATTACTTGTTTGTAACATAGATTTGCATAGATGTGAAATCTATGTTACAACAACATATATAAAGGAAGACGGGATTCTGAGAAGGAAAGACAAAAAAACAAAGAAAAAAAAGAGGAAATAAGATAGAGAAGGAGGAGAGAACACTCTAGGGATCTGAGAAGAATTGAGAGGAATTCCACCACGAGAAACACAATTTGTTTATCAAATTGACGGTTTATATTACAGTTTTTCTTATTTTACTTTGAGAATTTCTGGGTTTTCTTATTTTCTTGAAGAATTTCTTATAAGTACTCACAATTTTAGGGTTTTGTTTGTTTCTTTAATTCAATACTAATATTGCTCTTTGGAATCAATTGATTGATTACTGTTGAATTGTTTACACACTATTGCATAATGATTTCTAGTGTTAAATTGATTGTTTGTGATTTGACTATCAAGATGGTAGGCTAAACCCTTGATTGCTTTGGATAGGATGATCGCGTAGAAATAGTGAATTGGCTAGGCGATTAGATAATTCGGGGTATAATTTGGATAATCTTCTTAATTTGCTAATATGAATAACCAATCCAATAAAAACCATTGAATTGAGTACGAAAGTTGATTGAGAGAGGACGACTGAATCACTCTTTTCCGACGAATAGGCTTGAGGAGAGGGTCTGTGACAGGGTTGGTAATATACCGGTTCATTTAGGGAGGACGACCGAATCACCCAACTTGAATTAGAGCTATAGTAATTAAGCACAACCTTAATAATTTGTTTATTTGGTCAGTGAGGGAAAGAAGGTATTAGTTGGGTAATTGGGGATAAAAACCGAGCGTTTGATGTACCTTACTTAGTGCGGGATTAGGGAAGTAGATTGCCTAGTTTTAAACACACTTAGGATTACTCTATTTGTACACCAAGATAGTCCTATTTGCCAAACCAATTCCGATAGTAAACGCAGGGATTCCTGTCCAAAGCAATCATTCTCCAATATTTGCACTTCATCTGAAGTTAGTTTAATAGTTTGTTATTTGCTTACTTTCGTTGATTCAATAGCATTAAATAGAAATCTCAAATCGCATCCATATTAGTTACGAAGCATACATTTCCAGGGATTTACACGCATACAAAACTTCCTTCGGGTTCGATACTACTTGGTCCAAATACTTACCCTTGCTACAGTGATCCCATACTCTTGTGGGGTAACTGCTAGTTGAGAACTTATAGATTAGTAGCTAGTAGTGGGTGTTTTCTTTTCTGTTTTTACGATATTCTTGTGCTAGTTGTATTTGATTTCTTTGTTTGAGTTTTCAGGTTTATGAGAACACGCTCAAAAGGAGAAACGAGAGTTGATTGAACTGGACTAGACCCTGAAACTATAGAAAGAAGGAATCAAGCTTTCCAGAGAAGAATGGCTGTGGTAGGTATTGACGGGTTGAATGTTGATGGAAATGGAGGGAAAGGGGAGAATCAGTTGCCACTAGACGGGATTAATAACCCGAATCCACAAAACCCAAACCAAAACCAACAACAACATCCAAACCAACCATATCCCCAAAACCAACCATAGTATCCCAACCCGCCTTACCAAAACCAACAGAACCAATACCCAAACCCAAACCAACACTATAATCCACAATACAACCCTCTCTACCAAAACCACAACCAACCAAACCTACAAAGGGGAGGGAATCCTGAGATGGCTATCCGAGGGATGTTTGAGGCTCAACCTCAAAGACACTACGATGGAGTGTCTTTGCCAAGGGTGGAAACTAACAAATTCTCAATTTCTCCGGGGATCCTTAAGATGCTCCTTGATTCTCAGTTCTGAGGAGAGGTCGGGAGAGACAATCCAAACACGCATCTCTGGAATTTTTTGATGATTGCTTCGACATTTGACTACAATGGGATGTCAGAGGATGCAAAGAAGCTCGATTGTTTCCGTTCTCACTGACCGGGATAGCTAAGGATTGGTTCGATAATACAATGCCCCGAGGTAGCATCACCACTTGGGCTCAAATGGAGCGAGCATTTTTGGAGCGCTTTTATCCTCCATCCAGAATAATGAAGGCAAGAACCGAGATATCTACATTCCGTCAAAAACCGAATGAGGGTCTCAGTCAAGCATGGGAGCGATACTCTAATTTGTTGATTGAGTGTCCGCAACATGGTTTTAGTGAGCAAGATACAGTGGCCTACTTTTACTGTGGAATCCATTATAATGAGCAAAAGCACCTCGATGTTTGTGCAGGTGGTGGTTTCCTTAATAAGAGTGCCCGGGAGTGCAGAGACATTGTGGAAGGAGTTAAAAATGCTGGAGAATGGAATGCTGATCAATCACGTCAGAGTGTGAATCAGATGGAAGACAGCGTTGGAACTCAGAAGTTGTTGATGGCTATGATGGAGAAAATCAGTAATATTCAGGTTAGCCAACAATTTGGTGGAGGAGGCAACGAGGCGAATGAATTTATGGACCAGTCGGTATTTCAACAGTAAGAGGCCAACTATATGGGGATGCCGAATTACAACCAGCAGGGGTACCAACAGAGAAATTATCAGCAAGGGCGACCTACCTCTGGTCAACCTTTTGTGCCTTATGGTCCATCACCTTCACAGAACCAATGGAGAAATAATTCAAATTATCAAGGGGGTTCTTCATCTTACCCAAATCAGTGGAGAAAGAACGATAACTTCTCCTATGGAAATCCGAAGGCTGAAATCACTGGGGGATTGGGCGAAAGGTACACGTCACAAAAAGCCAAAGTTTCTTTCATCCGCAATCCCGTAATCCGGTATGTGGAGAGAATTTTGGGAAACACAATCTTCGCTCGCTCTGAAGGGGGTACAGTGATAGCGGACGAGCTCTACAGCTTATGGTGCCTCCTCTACATGAAGCCCTTTGATTTTGGTGTAGCATTCCTCGACCATCAGCTGGACACCTCGTACATTACCTCGGGAAAGACGACAAGGATAATAAGCGGAGGTCTGATAACCATAGTGATGCGTCACTTGGGGTGTGATCACCACCCTGAATCTGGAGCCCTGATAGGAAACGATCTCGATTTTGGGCATCTAGCCAAATCTCTAATGCTCGATCTTAAATTGGGAAAGCTCTGTTTGAGGTTCAATGATGGGACCTTATTTTCTTTGCCCAATCATGATCTAGTGACAATTAAAGGGAAGAAGCACCCCAATTGGGGGATGGCTACACCAGTGCATTCTCAGATTAGTGAGAAATTCCAGAAGAAGCTGGAGAGTAAGGGTGTTTGGAGTGGTCAGACGAGCAAGAGACAGAGGGGTGTAGAACCGGAGGAAGATGAAGAGGAAGATGACGAGGAGGATGAAGAGGAAGAGGAGATGGAGGAAGATGTGCAAGAGGCACCGGTGGAGAGCCCTGTTTATCATGGAGGATGGATGCCCTCACAACAGGAGTGGACGGGAATGGTCCATCAAATGGACGTCATGGATGGAAATTTGCAAGGAATGCGGAATGACATGATTGCAATGCAGAATGACATCCGAACGATCCATGAGGGGAACAAGGATATGAGACGGTGGTTCCAGGAGCTTTTTATATCTCAAAGAGGAGAGGATTACCCGATGTATCACCCTCCACCACCTCAAGAGCAATGACAGCAGATGGGGAACTCCCCAATTTCTAACTCTTTTCTTTTTCGTTTCTTCTATTTGGGCAAGTACTTAATTGGCTATCTCGTGGTACTCATGAAAGTGGGTGTGATTTTGCTTAATTTCATTGATGATTGATTTCCTACTTGCTTATATGTTGCTTTACGTTGAGTGTGAATGCATAGTTGAGTAATTGTGGAATGGTTGAGTACTTGAGAATGCTTGTAGTTGTAAGTAAGATGGATTTGAAAGGGAAGTCGTGCACTTGCGATTTTTCTTTTTGAATATTTGTGTGGCATGAGGCATAAGTTGCTAGGTCTAGGCATGGATGTGAATAACCGCGAGATTTAAGCCTTAAATGAGATTGAAATTCATTACGTTCGTCTCATTCATTGTGTGTGAATCATCACCTTTGAGGTGCTAGAACTTGTGGATATTCTCTCTTCTTGATTGTGTCTTGTATTGCATGCCGGAAGTGATCATAGGCCATGTTTTGATTTGTTAAGTCACTTTAGCCTAAATTTCCCTATCGATGACATTTTTCCCTTGCTAGCCCGTTTGAGCCTGAGGCCTAATCGTTTGTTAGCAGATTTAAGCCCGATCCGTTTTAAAACTCTTTTGTCCAAAATTGAGTGGAGAATAGGAAAAGTCTTAAATAAGGGGGTGAAATTGGTTGATGTAAATAATTGATGGGTTGAGTGTATTCATGAACAGGGGAATGGGAAGCTTGTGGAAGGATGGGAAAGAAGAAAAAGTGTGAATGAGCAAAAGAAAAGAAACATTCTAGCTCGAATAAGGAAAAGAATAAAAAACAAAAGGAAAAAGAAAGGAAAGGTTAAAGTGTTTTAGTTTGGGGGAGGGAGAATTGAAAGAAAGTGCAAATAACATTGCAAGTGATAATAGTAATTTCACCCCTTAGATTGAAATAATTTGACTACGATTTTCTTATTCTCTGCTCACTTGAGTCAGTTTCCCATATACTTATCCCACATGTCCAAAGAGCCTTCTGTTACACCCATGTACAAGTCCGTGTCGATCCGGTATGAATACTTGAACGTGATCGAAGTTGAGAGTATTTACAAGTATATGGTCACTGATTTGTGTGATTGATTGTTTGAGTGTCCCTACTTATTGCGAAAACACTTATGAGGGAGTGAAACACACCGTCGAGAGCACATCCATGTTTGATTTGGTAAGTTATGTTGATTGTCCATGAGTAGGAGAAAAGAAGATGAGTTTGTGTTTGGGTGACCGATCATTGAAAGTTGAAAGCAATTGCATGCATGATTTGGTATCTTGATTTGTTTTGACAATTTCACTCTACTTATAATTTCATTGCTTGGGGACAAGCAACGTTGTAAGTTTGGGGGAGTTGATTAGAGGTGAAATTGAGTGAGTTACGAGCGAGTTTTAGCCATGTTTTGAGTGCTTTTAGTGATATTATTGCGTTGATTGAGCATAACCTATATAAAGTCACTAATTTGCTTCTTTGGTGTGCATGACAGGAAAAAGAGCTAAAAATGGAGCTAGTGAAACTTTGCGGTGCACGAATCGGGCTCCCGGTTGAAAAGATATGAAGGAAATACTGAAAAGTATTAGTTGGATGAGAGAGGTGCTAGTAGAGAGGTTGGCGCTGGCGCCGACCAACGCGGCTCGAGCATGCGGAAATACTGAGCATAAAAAAAGCCTACCAATGTGTGTGGTCAAAAATCGTCGACCAATGTGTGTGGTCGAGCGAAATCAAGTCCAGCGATCATGGAGCGCTCGACCAAGTTAGGTCGAGCAGAACTGCTCGACCATGAGTCGTGCTCGAGCACCCTGGGAATAAACGTTTTTTTTTCATGAAGCATATATAAAGGAAGACGGGATTCTGAGAAGGAAAGATGAAAAACAAAGGAAAAAGAGAGAAAATTAGATAGAGAAGGAGGAGAGAACACTCTAGGGATCTGAGAAGAATTTAGAGGAATTCCACCACGAGAAACACAATTCGGTTATCAAATTGACGGTTTATATTACAGGTTTCCTTATTTTACTTTGAGAATTTCTGGGTTTTCTTATTTTCTTGAAGAATTTCTTACAAGTACTCACAATTTTAGGGTTTTGTTTGTTTCTTTCATTCAATACTAATATTTCTCTTTGGAATCAATTGATTGATTACTGTTGAATTGTTTACACACTATTGCATAATGATTTCTAGTGTTAAATTGATTGTTTGTGATTTGACTATCAAGATGGTAGGTTAAACCCTTGATTGCTTTGGATAGGATGATCGCCTAGAAATAGTGAATTGGTTAGGCGATTAGGATAATTCGAGGTGTAATTTGGATAATCTTCTTAATTTGCTAATATGAATAACCAATCCAATAAAAACCATTGAATTGAGTACGAAAGTTGATTGAGAGAGGACGACCGAATCACTCTTTTCCAACAAATAGGCTTGAGGAGAGGGTCTGTGACGGGGTTGGTAATATACCGGTTCATTTAGGGAGGACGACCGAATCACCCAACTTGAATTAGAGCTATAGTAATTAAGCACAACCTTAATAATTTGGTTATTTGGTCAGTGAGGGAAAGAAGGTATTAGTTGGGTAATCGGGGATAAAAACCGAGTGTTTGTTGTACCTTACTTAGTGCGGGATTAGGGAAGTAGATTTCCTAGTTTTAAGCACACTTAGGATTACTCTATTTGTACACCACGATAGTCCTATTTGCCAAACCAATTCCGATAGTAAACGCAGGGATTCCTGTCCAAAGCAATCATTCTCCAATATTTGCACTTCATCTGAAGTTAGTTTAATAGTTTGTTATTTGTTTGCTTTGGTTGATTCAATAGCATTAAAATAGAAATCTCAAATCGCATCCATACTAGTTACGAAGCATACATTTCCAGGGATTTACACGCATACAAAACTTCCTTCGGGTTCGATACTACTTGGTCCAAATACTTACCCTTGCTACAGTGATCCCATACTCTTGTGGGGTAACTGCTAGTTGAGAACTTAGCATTTTACCACCAAGTCAACCACCTTTTGATCTTCGGGACCATAGAACATGCACCCTTTCGTTCCTTCGGGGTACCCTATAAATAACCTTAATTTTGATTGTGGGTCCAATTTATCGGCTTTCTTGTCCAACACGTTGTTGGGGTTATACGTGAAAGTATGTTTTTACTTTGTATAACCTATGTATTAAACACTTATTTACTGAAATAAATTATTTATCACTGTTGCTTTAAATATGATTGAATGTTATATATATTTATTATAAATCGTTCAAATAATAGCACACGTTACATTGTAGTTAATGTGGTGATACCAGATCACAGAAGATCACGTTAATAAAATCCTAAACGAGTGCATGTTTCACAACTTAAATAGATCAAAACAATCTATTGGTAGAAGTTGATGTGTAAGGCTCAGATTGTCTTGTCTTGACCAAGAGATTACACTAGTGCATTCAATGCGCTGAAGCGGACCTGCAAAGAGGATAAACTCATTCACACTGACTTATGGGATGAAGAGTTAGACCTCAGTGGTTGTTGATTTTTTAATCTCTGTCACTTAATAAGGACCGTGTGTGATTAGTAGTTATTGCTTTGACTTATAAATGGGAAGAGAATCATTGCGACTTCGATACCCTATATCTTGGGAATTAATATTAATTGCACGACAGTTGCTAAATTAATACAGAGAATTGTGTGCTCGCAATGTCTTGCGTGATTGGTCCCCTTGGTGGGTCTTAACCTTTATCATACCAAATCTTGCAAGTGGAATTAATTTTTTTTAAGATGATGATTAATAAAATTGGGTTGTCCTTACTCCAACAATAAAGATATTAATTAATATGAAGCTTTTTTTAGTGGCTTAATTAATTAATTGACTAAATAATCTTAAACACGGAAATAATAATGGGAACTATATTACCGTAATATGGGTTAAGTTGGATAGTGCAATATTAATTATATAGTGGTATTAATTAATATTAATGGGCTGAATTATATTGTGGCTCAATATTGAAATTCAGTAGCCCATTGGAAGGTCCATCTTAATTCTCCTAAAGGCCCCTCAAGTAGCCCAATTAAATTCCATTAAATAAAAGGTGCTTAAAATAAATTAAATATTTGTTGCATTATTTTTCCTTATTTTCGAAAATAATTAAAGAAAAGAGGGAGAATGATTTTCTTGAAAAGATTTTATGGAAATGAGATAAGTATTCTTGGAATACAAGAATATCTCATAAATTCAAGAAATCTCCCACTTGGCCTCTTTAATGAGATTTTTTCGAAAATTATAGAGCAATAATAGGAAGAAGGATTTTCTTGGAAAGATTTTTATGAAAAAAGATATGTATTCTAGGAATACAAAAATATCTCATAAATTCAAGAAAGATTCAATCTTGAAAGATCCCCTATTAATTTTGAAATATTAGGCTAAATAAGGGTGTGGGATTTTTGTGGAAAAATACACATGGAAAGAAGAATATATGAGATATATTCAAGATTTCTTGGAGATCAAGAAAAGATCTTTCCTAACCCTAATTTCAGCTCTATTTTTTATCCACCCCCTCTCTATTAATAAGGGGATGAATTCTTTTCATCCTCTACAGTTCCATGTGTTGAAAAAATTATAAATCCACAAAGGTGGTGCAACAATTATTTATTTTTCCTTTGTTTTATAAATTATACATCGGAGAACCTTCCACCGGGGTTATTGAACGAGGACTTGGGAATACTTGAGAAGAACTTTTGGTGTTCATATACTTGATCCTGTCTGTCTCAGACCGTCTCTCCAACGGGTACGTTTACGTAAACTCCTAGAAATTCCGCATGCTAGGATCTGTTACGTGAAATATTATTTGCATGTCGTTGTTGGTTTAATTATTATTTGAATTCACTTAGGGTTAATTGTTAATTTAAATTTATGTTTATGAGGTCATCCTGATAGATCATGGCATATGTTATCCCAACAACTGGTATTAGAGCCCTGGTTCGGGCTCTGATATTTTAAACTGTAATTTAAATTGTTTTTCATTAAAATTGAAATTAGATAGTAGAACTGTTAGATCTGTTTTGCAGGTATCCAATTGTCATGGTATTTTAATGTGCTAATTTACATGCAAATAAATTGTTATTTGTTAATTCGATTTGTTCGAATTCGTTTTGCCTCGTGAGAAAATCCAAGAGTAGATTAGAATTTGTTTGATTTATTCAATGTAATAGACTAGTCTAGATCTAGGTTTATTTATTTTTCTTAAATAAATTATAATTGGATCGAGAAAAACGAAAAAATCCAGATTTTAAAATTTGAAAATCTTCAATGGGCACCAACTTAACCAACAGATGTTTACGAGTTTGTTTAAACGGACTTAAATTTTTTTTTCGCTTACCCTCCTTTCGGGATTGTTAGACGATTGCTTAGTTCTTCCAAATGTATTGCGGTATTTTATTAATATGAAACCTACAAATAAGAACACACATACATTTTTTTTTATGTGAATGGAGTTGCTTGAATATTTGGCTTTTAATACTTTTGCGATCCTCCATTAGCTTCTTTGGTTGGATTTAAATACATCCTAATAACTTCCAAATTTTATCCGTGATTTTTCGAGCTCACATTCCCTTGGCCACCGCTTTTGTGTGTCTAATTGACCGATCAAGATTTCACCTCAGCTTCTTCGACGTTATGAACGGGATCGTCAAATCATCTCATCAAGATAAAAACATGCTTCATGATTTCATTTTCCAAACGCATCGTAACCCAAATCTTAACTCGAGGATCCGAGCATCAGATTTTGTTTAAAAATAATTGTTGAAAGCTTGATATAAATGGGAGCTTTTCAAGACGAACGATGAAGGTAAAAGAAGAGACGATTTCTCAAGATCAAGATTTGGAATTTAAATCATGGCATGGTTGGATATATGTGCCCAACTTGATTTATTTTGTCTTGATGCTTGTTTTAAATTGCGCAATTTTATTTGATAAATGTGTTTGTCTCGATTTAGAATTGTCTAAAGAAAATCTCACCAAAAAATTACTAAGTGTGTTTAATTGATATATTTTATTCCAAGGATAATAAAATTTCAAATTTGACCTCCATAATTTATTTATTTGTGAATTCTTTTTGGAGAAATTTCCCAACGGAACGGCTAAAAGATGGATTTCACATGAATAAATTCCCTCAAAAGGATGATTGTGAATTATTATTAGTGGCTACGATGACCTCCCAACGAGGCTCGCATAAAGCGGAAGTAATAATTTCAGATTTAATCATGGTTATTACTTAGGTATAAAATTGATATGCATATACCTCTTCAAATTGAATCCCTCGTCAATTTTATATTGGTCAAGTGGGAGCCGACTATTAATTTTAAATTAAAGGTTTGTAACTGTTCTTGTTTGTAACATGCTTGAATGTGTTTAAATAGACAGTTCACCCAACGTGACCTATTTAAACTGACTATCAAAGAAGGATTGTCCTTCTATTGAAGCTGATATCAAGCACATGGAAGATGTCTCATATGCATATGTAATTGGGTCAATCATGTACGCCATGACTTGCACTAGGCCAAACGTGGCCTACGCTATCAGCATCATTGGTAAATACCATCAGAATATGGGTGAGTCTCACTGGATTGTTGTCAAGACCATTCTGAAGTATCTTAGATGAACTAAAGAATGTTTCCTTGTCTATGATGGACAATCAGACTAGTAATGACTAGTTATGCTGACGCAAGTTTCCAATCCGACTGTGATGATTACAAATCACAATCAAGTTATGTTTCACTCTCAATGATGAGGCGGTTAGTTGGAATAGTTCCAAGCAAGTCGACCGCAGATTCAACAACTCCATAATTTATTTATTTGTGAATTCTTGAAAATTTGAATACATTGTTGTATCAAAGAACCTCAAGGAGGTTGTTTGAATTTTATAGTTCTTAAGAGAACTAGGGTAGTAGTGAAAGTGCCGGTTGTCTAATAAAGTTGTTGTATTGAGACAACGATTGGTGCGATTGCTCAAGCAGAGGAATCGAGATCAACAAATAGAAATAAGCATATACCCAAACTTATCATTTGATCCGAGAGATCATAACGATAGGAGAAATAGAATTAAAACGTATTTCCACATATTTAATTTGACAGATCCTTTCACCAAAACACTGAGTGTTCATGTACACACTAGACATTTGATGGTCTAGGGGTTAGACATGTAGGTGATTGACTCTAGTTCAAGTGGGAGATTGTTAGTGTTAGTGTCCTAGAGACAATCTATTGTAAGGACATAATACTCGATGATATTCATTTTTATTTAATATTATAGTTCATTTAATATTAATGTATGTCAATACACTTGTTTGAATATTATGTTTGATTGTTTGCATTTATTCATGCAAGTGTTCTCATGAGTCATTGTTGTCATTGAGGTTGTGAGAACTCAGATGACTTAAGCATGATTCTCAAATGGCCCCGATCAAGGATCATCAAGAATGGGATATTGATGATGAAATTGAGATTGGTGTGCGATCCAAGATTATACTCTTAGAGAGTGTAGTAAGATCTCACTTACTATTTAGATACTAGGTATCTCATGTTGGATGACAGATACCTTAGAGGGTATGGGTATACCCATCCGAGAAACTGTTTGATGTAAGTCCACAATATATGTCTACGGGTGTCTCGGTTAGTGGGAGCGATGCGATACTCCTTTGACTTGAGGTCAATACGCACGACATGTGTGGAGTGATGAACTTTGACCATGATGGACGTTTGCACCTTTCCATGGGTAGATATGACTTGGATTGGATTCATCACGAAGTGCATGTGCGTGGTAGTTGAGCCAAGAATAAGATTCATTTCCTCAATGTGGATTTAGAGAGAATACTCATCTTCTCATCATAATTGGATCAAAGTCATCGGCCGATGCACGTCAACTTAGACTTTGTGGCTAAGTGTGACATACATGATCAATTAGTGATTAGAGATAATATGATTAAGTTATTTGAATAGATTACTTCATCATGTTCAAGACTTAATCGAGTATTCGTGAATGAAAAGGAGAAAATCGTAATAGTCCATGTTTAAGTTACGTGTAGTTGCAACGCAACGCACCTCATATATTGAGAATGTCTTATTTATTGTCTAGGGTTCAATTAAAACCGTTAGTTTGACTAATCGCCGATATATGAGGCCTATGGGTCACACAACAAGTAGTTCCTTTACGGATTATAGTTGGTTGATTAAATGTTAAATTGAATTTAATATTTAATTTATGGAGAATTAATTAATAATAGATTAATTTGAAATTAATTATTAATAATGTTTAATTAAATTGGATTTAATTAAATAGGATTCCCAATAATAATATATGGAATATTATTATAGGATTTAATATATATATATATGGAATCAAATCCGTAGAGATTTGATATATATGAGAATTAAATCTGAGAGAGATTTTTTATATATGAGAAATAAATCGAGAGATTTATTTTATAAGATTAGAGATTTTATTTCCTAATCGGGTTAGCTTAAGATTTAAGATGAGTCTCCCCTATATATATGAGCTCTTGGGAATTCATAATACAAGGGTTCATATTTTCTCCATAAAATGTAGAATATGAATTTTCTTAGCAAATTCCGTCTCAGATTCATCGTTGGCAAATCTGTGCAAGTCCGTGAACGGGGATTACGTAAATACCATAGTAGAGAAATATGTGTACAATTTACTGTAAGGTTTCTCTTTATGTTTATATGTATTCAATTATACAATTATGTATTCGTTGTTGGTGAACTGTTTATTTCCGCTGCGTATGAATTACATGTTTACGTGCCTCTACATTCCAATATACATATTAACTAAGTCTTAGATTATCTCTCAAGCAAAGGAAAAATACAGAAAAATCAATGCATTTGCAGCATATAAAAAATTAATGCATGTCGCACTCCTCCTTCCTTATCCTTTCTTGTTATTAGCGGTACAACTATAATTTGAGTCACATTTGTGTGCACCAATTGCACTTCACCATGCAATTGGTGCAAATTTTTACTCAATTATAAATCAATTTTGACCTAATTTGCAAATGGGCCATAGCGCGGACGGTAATACTAAACCGTGAAAAGAATGTGTCAATTACAGCTGCTGCTAAATGGTTAGTGTGTGCTATTTTTACTGTACAGTGCACGAGTTCAAACCTGCATCTCAACAATTTTTGCTTCTTTACGTTTTTTTCCTTTTATTTTTTTTCCAGCTTGTTTAATTTTATCTTTTAAATACATATTTTTTACTAGCAACATAATTTGTACAACATATTAGCATATGTTTAATTTTATCTTTTAATACATATTTTTTACTAGCAACATAATTTGTACAACATATTAGTATATGTTTAATTTTATCATTTAATACATATTTTTTTACTAGCAACATAGTTTGTACAACATATTAGCATATTTATCCATTTTCTAAATGGATTATATTCAGTCAAAAATTGGGTGACAATATTAAAGTTTAAAATTAAATTTAAGCATCTGATTTACAATCTACCTATTAAATTACTAATTTAAATTTGTATTCATAAATAATAATCACCAACAAGAAACAATCATTAATACCACAATAATTAATCAATAATACCATAAGAAATAATTAACAATATCATAAGCAATAATTAGCAGTACCACAAAGAATAATAAGCAATATCATAAGCATTAATCAATAATACCATAAATAATAATTATCAATACCACAAGGAATAATAAGCAATAATCAACAATACCACAACCAATAATCATCAATATCATAAGCATTAATCAATAATACCACAAATAATAATAAGTAATAACACAAACAATAATCAACAATACCGTAAACAATAGTCAACAATACCACAACTAATTATCAACAATACCATAAACAATAATCAACAAAAATAAAGAGAAAATGCATCTAAACTGTACAAAGAAGCAAGAGTGAACAAAAATTCCTCTAAATTGCATTTCATCTAAGTTAATATTCAATCTCGTACTGCAACGTGTTACGAAAACAACAGGACAGATAAACAGATATTGAAACCAAGTCAAGGAAAATTATTTTCCCGCAAGACAAAATACGCCCTGGATAGTGCTCACATGATCATGCGTATATGCCCCCAAAGGTAAAATGGTTTCACAATTTTGTTCCAGTAGCACCACTGAAATAAAATTATCGACGAACTAAACCGGAATTACGAGCTGAACGTACGAAATATATTGGAAATGAAAGGCTACATGGAGAGCTTATGCATTTTTAAGAGCAAGTAAGTCACTTAAGAATGTCCGAGAGGCTCAATATATAGACTAAACGCATCGGAGGGAGGTTGAGAGAAACGTGGAAGGCCCATTTAACTTGGGCGTTTTGATCGCTTGAGACGCTCTAGATTCATTTAAACTTTGATTCAATTCAAAATTCAAATTCTAGATAAGCACGGACCGAGTCCCGACTTGCACATGGATATTTTCACGCTCCGGGCCGACCTAAATTCAGATGGACCACCCAAACAATAGTCAAAAAAATAATTGGGTCTTTTAGAGTCTTTGGGTCTCCAAAAGATAGATGGCCCCCAAAGCCCACCCAAAGTCCAATTCACATAAAACCATTTAACCCGGCCCGAGCCCAAAGGCAGCGGCCGAAAGTGTGATTCATGGGTAAGGGTCTCCATGCACCTATTTTGAAGAATATGAACACATGCGTATCTTTATAGAAGAAAATTTCCTTCCTTGTTTTTCCTATGTGAGATGAGTGGGAAAGACTACACTTGGTCTCCATCAAACCCACCAAAAACCCCTCACTAGAGGTTCAATGTTCCAACTTCTCGATTAATTTCTCACTCATCGAAATTCGGTTTTGAGATATTTAATATAACATTTATCATCTACTCATGAAAGTAGATCGATCCTATCACATTTAATTTCCCAAAAATTAACGTTTAATCCCTACACAATATGGTCAAACATGGGTGTTTGAGCACCCTAAAATCATAATTTCCAACAATTCCCCACATAAGTGAAAAATTGCGCCTATACAAATTCGGACTCATCGCTCAAATTTCATTTGAGACTTCATCAGATCTAGAAAAGTAGCTTATGACTTTGAACTTTCCGTAGTCGAACACCATCGTGCATAATGGGGCTTAGTGGATACAAAGGCCTTGAACTAATCCTCCATCGTATACCTTACCAACAATGCGAGACTTGTCACCTCGATTCTCGATTCGCTCACGTTTTTTTTGTCCGTATGGACGCCTTTGTTTCATAAATGTTTGGCGAAGCGTGTTAGTGTTAGTGTCCTAGAGACAATCTATTGTAAGGACATAATACTAGATAATATTCAGTTTGATTTAATATTATAATTCATTTAATATTAATGTATGACAATACACTTGTTTGAATATTATGTTTGATTGTTTGCATTTATTCATGCAAGTGTTCCCATGAATCATTGTTGTCGTTGAGGTTGTGAGAACTCAGATGACTTAAGCATGATTCTCAAATAGCCCCAATCAAGGATCATCAAGAATGGGATATTGATGATGCAATGGAGATTGGTATGCGATCTGCATCATACTCTTAGAGAGTGTAGTAAGATCTCACTTACTACGAGATACTAGGTATCTCATGATGGATGCACAAATACCTTAGAGGGTATTGGTATACCCATCCGAGAAATCGTTTGATGTATTTCCACTATATATATGTCTCACGGGTGTCTCGGTTAGTGGGAGCGATGTGATACTCCTTTGACTTGAGGTCAATACGCATTTTACATGTGTGGGATAATGAACTTTGACCATGACCGACGCAGTGGGTAGATATGGCTTTGATTGGGTTCATCATCACGGTCAAGATGTGGTGGTAGTCGAGCCAAGAATAGGATTCATTCCTCAATGTGGATTTAGAGAGAATACTCATCTTCTCATCATAATTGGATCAAAGTCATCGGCCGATGCACGTCAACTTAGACTTTGTGGCTAAGTGTGATATACATGATCAATTAGTGATTAGAGATAAATTGATTAAGTTATTTGAATAGACACTTCATCATGTTCAAGACTTAATCGAGTATTCGTGGAATGAAAGGAGGAAATCGTGATAGTCCATGTTTCGATTATACGGTAGTTGCACATTTTTTCGCAACGCATCTTCATATATTGAGAATGTTTGATTTATTGTCTCAGGGTTCAATTAAGACGAATTAGTTTGACTAATCGCCGATATATGAGGGCCTATGGGTCACACAACAAGTAACGGTTGTTTACTAATTATAATTGGTTGATTAAATGTTAAATTAGATTTAATATTTAATTTATGGAGAAGTAATTAATAATAGATTAATTTGGAATTAATTATTATTAATATTTAATTAAATTGGATTTAATTAAATAAGAATTTCCAATAATAATATTTGGAATATTATTGTAGAATTTAATATATATGAAAACAAATCGTAGAGATTTATCATATATGAAATTTAAATCCGTAGAGATTATATGTGGGAAATAAATCTAAGAGATTTAAAAACTAGAAAATAAATTGATATATTAATATATGATATTTTCTCCTCCTAATCTTTAATCCCTATCCTTTCCCCCAGAATCCTAATATGAAATTTAATTAAAACGAAGAACAGGTTTGAGAAGAAAATTACTGAAAACTGAGAACAGATGGAGGCGAGTGGATGAATGAAAATAATAAGAGAGGAATTGAGAGCTAGATATCAATACAAAAGAACAGACACAAAAAGAATCACGAAGAGAGAGAGCGAAAAGCGTGAAAACATAAATACGGATCCACATCTTTTTATTTGCTCAAATTGAATTCAATTGCACGAAATGTTAAATTCGTGCAAGTGATGCACAAGTATTTACCTAATTTTATTTATCTTTCATAATATATTTAAAACTACAATTTTTTTTATTTGTCTCTAAAATCACGTAAAACTCTCAGTATGGATAAAGTGTTTTAGGATAATTCTAAAAACTTTTTAAAATATGTAAAAAATTATATAGGTTTCTAGATGATTTTTTTAATCATTGATCAAGAATATTCTCATCACCAAGTGAGGGAATGAGTGAATATAACTCGAAGAAGTAGTGTCGATATGAATACAAAATTTGTAAATAAATATTTATTCTCTAAATTTAAAAAAAAAAAAAAATTCCACATCTTAAATTATATAATATTGGGTTGAAAATTAATTCACTAAATTATTTGCATTAATTTTACTATTAAATATGTAAGTGTCATGTACAACACACACTAGTATATATATAAAATAACATTTATTATCCGATTACAAAAACTTAATAGTTTTCCCAACAAAATCTTCCAAGGAAAAAATTATTTCAAAAGCTAAAATCATATATAATATTGTATGTATATAATAATAGTAGATCTAGAAGAGAGCTCCATCGTAGGTGAATAAGAAATCAAGAATTTATCATCCTTAAGTGAGAAATCAAGGAATTGTGAATGAGAAATCGAGTAATTGATGTTGGTGCATAAATGTTTTAATTACATGCAAAATAGATAACAAATGTTTATCGCATGTCTATAATCAGCATAAATGGCGAACAACATGTTTCGATCTCAACAGGGAGGCAACCAATCGATAAAAAAAATAAAAATTTGAGATGTGCTGATATAAACAAATTAACCTTGATATATTTTAATCAAGTTGCACGTTGTCCTGGTAGACCCTGATTTTGATCAGCAAAATTCCCTAACAAATTGCATCTTTAGTTATTGAGGCATATACTCTGTTTAGAATGAGAGATGAAAGGTAATAGGCACTCGAAGGAAAGGCAATGGAATTTAGCCGTTCAAGATTAAGGCTAAAGAATTGATCCCATTGAAAAAGGCAATGGAATTTAGACGCTCAAAATTAAGGCTAAAGAATTAATCCCATTGAAAATAGTCAGAAAATTGGAAGGAAGTTGCTAAATTTATTCCTCAATCTTTATGATACTCTACACCTATTATTGTACCAGTAAAAGAAAGCACTTGTTACTTTCTCTATGTTCTATTGTTTTTAGAATGCGGCATTTTAGGATATATCTTTGACAGTAGTTGTTACTTTCTCTATGTTTTTTTTTTTTTGGGAATACGATATTTTAGGATATATCTTTAACAGTAAGTAAAGATCTCAACCAGAGATTGGGATTTAGTTGAGCCTAACCAAGTCAAATACCATCAAATTCGGGATCAACTTGTTTAAAGATATTTAGGCTTGTGAACATTTGTAGAATGAATGATAGGCTTGTGAACATTTGTAGAATGAATGTTATCGGTGTATAATGAGTTGTGCCTTGTGAACATTTATAGAATGAATGTTATCAGTTCCGCATAGCTTGAGTTCTTATAGTTTTCGTTTTTTACATGTTGTGCCTTATGAACATTTGCAGAATAAATGTTACCAGTTTTGCATGGTTTGAGTTGTTATAGTTTTCAATTTTTTACTAATCCATGGGTTGTGCAGTGAACTTTTTTTAAATGCATAATATTATTGTGAACCTGAAATTTTTCAACACCTGCAAATAAATATCTTTATTCCTCTCTCTAAAGATATATCATATCTTGATTCCTCTCTCCAAAGATATGATACCTACAAATAAATATCTTGATTTCTCTCTTCAAATATATATCTTGATTCCTCTCTCCAAAAATATGATACCGGGGTCTCAACGACTTATCCCCGAGTTTCTCCCCGCTCCCCTTCAATCCACCAATTGTCCATCGTCGCCCCCTCAACCCCTCACGAGTTGTTCATATTGCAACCCACCCTCTTAAACTAAATTTGGGATGTGTTTGTTGGGATTCTATCAATTTTATGAGATGGTAAAAAAAATATTTGCAATTTGAGATTGATTTTAATTTAATTGTTGTTTATTTGGTGTGTAGTTCTGCAAATTTGAGGGTGGGACTTTTTTTTTTGCAAATCTGAACCAAATTCGCGTATGCGATTTTTGGTGGGGGTTTATTTTGGGGATTTTGGGATTTTTGTGCAAAATCTAGTTTTGGAGATTTACATAACTCGATTTTGGGGATGAGGGTATGTAGTTTTGCGATTATGAGGGTTTTGAGTTTTGCAGAACTAATCGACTTTTTGGTGAAGATTCGGCGATGAATGGTGAAGACAAAGGGATGATGAAGATGAATTGTTTGATTTATTTATTTATTTATTTATTTACATTTTAATTGATTTGTTTGTTTTAGATTTTACTTCTTTTAATTTATTTTTTGTATTTTAATTTTGTTGGGAAATTTAGAGTTTTGATGAAAGTTCTAAAACACATGTAATAGGACCACCGGACCAAGAATGATCGACACGCTTATTACCGCTTATAAGATTACCATTGATAATTATTGTATAGAACAACTTATGTAGAAGATAGGTCACATATTGAGTGGGAACCTCAATATGTATAGGTCGATCTAAAGATCAAAAGATCACCGATATCCGATAAAAAGCCGTAAGGCAAAGGAAGGATAGAAGATCAGATCGATCTGATAAAGTCAGATATCTCAGCTGAAGTCATGAAGTTCAAATTCAGAAGACTTGAAGATCAGATGACTTCCAAGATCGGACTGTAAGACCGACATCACCAAGTCCGCTAGTTGAAGTTAAGACAACCGCATCAAAAGACTCTATCGTAGACTAATCGTGTCACCACACCTGTGTGAAAATCGATGTTTCACCTAATCATACGCCGATGATCCGAACAAGAAGAATGTCAACCCGAAGTTGGTAGAACAAAACACCGAAAAGTGCTTTATTAACCAATAAGAACAAGCGACACGTATGATCGGATCGGAGCCGCAATTACGGGATTTGGTGTTGCTTTCTCAAACGGCTATAAAAGACACTATTCACGCTTTTTCGCCATGCCGATTCTCAAGCACGCCACATCAATCCCGCAAGTCTACTAACTATAGCCGGAAATTCAAATTGCTCTCCAATGGCTCTTTGATTTCGAGGTCTATAAATATGGGATTACTCTAGTGAGTGAAGACACGGAAACTATCAAGAAGCTTCGTTATAATCAAATTTCCGCATCGAAGAACACAAACTTGAAGATTATTTTCTAAGTGTTCATCCCATAGTTCTTAGCACGTAAATCTTTTCATCTACCGACAGCTACTTAAAAACTAGGAAAGATTTCAAAGTTTGAACAAAAACAATCTTACCCAAAACCCAAAGTTAGGTTAAGTTGTTTAGCAAGATTTCGCATCAGGTTTCTAGTTCCGATTTCGGGATCGGGTTGAGTGAGAACTCTTTTAAATATCCGTTGGTGTACCGTGGTTGGACTAACACGATAATCTAAGTCCAAATTGGTTTAGTTGGTGCCCTTGTGATAGGGAAGAGTTCGGTTGTCCAACCTTTATAAATCTTGTGTGATTTACCTTTTGATTAACTGTTTTACACAATCGCACACAACTTAATTCAAGCCGCATACATATTCTAAGTTAAGATCAGCTAGCAACAAGCTACGATCCGGATAACACTTTAGTCAACCGATTTCGACTTTGAATCGATTTATTATTTTGTTTTTCACACGGGTAAAAATTATTCCGCACAATCGTTAAACCGATAATACCGAATCGATGGCTTTTCAGCGATTAGTAAGTTGGATATCACCCAAATCGATTTTACATCGATCAAAGCTAATCGCTTTCACACCGACCGACGAAAAAGTTTTTAAGTCTATTATCCCCTCTAGGACGCCCTCACAAAAACTCGTTCGGGACCTTGGTATCGATTAAAGGGTTCTCTGGACTAATCGCTTTGAGTATCATCGATTCTTGAGGAAGAATCTTTGTGGTCATTTGAACAGATCTTGAAAAACCGCTTTTTAAAACTCATTAGTTTTTCCAAAATCACTAAGCATGGATAATACATCCGGTATGTATCATGATTTGCCAAGTTCTCAATTGATGAGTATGCAGATTGGGCCATATATATGTGCAACCATCTAGGATCGATAAATAGAACGATGGAAGTCATTGAACGAGGACCCATCATCATATATCACGACAACCCAAATAATTGGAGGAGATCCGCATTTTGCCACGGGGAAGTCTTGTGCGAAAAAAGTCCAGCCTTGATGGATGCAGAGGAAAAAGAAAGTTGTATACTTAGATACAATCGCCAGCATATAATCATGAAGACGATGGATAAAGTCACCAAGGAGAAGATAAAATATCTCAAAATAAAAGCAATGCGGGATACTTTTGCCGAGATATCTGAAGGAAACGATCAGATCAAAGACAAATGACTACAAGTTTAACCGTGAAGTTCAAAAAAACTAAAGATGTTGTTTCAACGAAACCATCAACGAGCTCGATGGAAGGATCACAATGTCAAGTAAATAAGCTACGAGAACTTGGCAGAGAGATGTCGGACAAAGATATCAACTACAAGATCTTAAGATCTCTCACCAAGAAATGGGACATGAAAGTCACTAGAATCAAGGATTGCTAAGACATCTCAAAGATGAAGCCGAGTAGCTTGTTCCTAAGCCTTTAAAGCTCACGAAGTTCGACTTAATCAAAAGAGGACAAGCAGATGAAGACGAGACGCCAAGCCTCAACGCCTAAATCGGATTCGCGTTTAAAGCAACCAGCCAGCCAGATCGAAGGCCACTAAACGTGTTGGAAACATAATAAGTCAAGGAGCAGACGCTTCGCTACTGTGAAAACTTGAAAAATCAAACATTCAACTTGGTAAGTATCGCAGATTCTACAATGATTATCAAACACGTAGAGGTAGATAGGAGACCAAACTATAGAATTTGATCCGATGATCAAGAGATCACAGAGAAGAAAAGAAAAGAGATAACAGATCCACGAAAGGAGTTGATTGCCGGAAAAGGAAGTCACCGATTAGATTCTACTCAATTAATGACTCACCGGAAGAAAAAGTTCCGCGGATCCTAATTTCAATCAGGAGAAATGGTACAAACTAGCATTGGACCGACACCAAAAGAAAGAGAAGAGAAGCGGAATAGAAGAGAGAAACGATATAGAGACAGAAAGCTGCTGCATTGGAATTGATGATTTTATTCGCCCTCTCGAGGATTCTGATACTCATTTTCATTCGATGTGTACAGTCTTTGTTGATTCCATGAGAATGAAGATTCGATATTCTTCGGATGACGATGAAATTTCGATGGGCGAGGACCAATTCGAGGTAACCTCCAAACAATTTTTGTATGCTTCCTATTATTAGACACCGGCGGAGAGATTGACCCGCATTTTTCTACTCGAGCAATTGTTTGATGATCTCTAATGCAAAGGACACTTATACTATAGTGGGAAGCCGAGAATGACAAGCTAAGGATCGTAAATAATTTGTTAAAGAGAACGCTCAAAGAAAAGCTACCGAATCGAATCTAAACCGCCGAAGGTAATCGAGGAACTTAACATTTCGAAAAGCTAAATCTTTTTCAGAGAAGCAGATCAAAGATCGAAGCAATCAACAAAATGAAGTTCGATGATTTCAAAATCCTATGTTTAAATTTGATGAGCTATTTTACTACACGAGAGTCTAAAATCTTCCGAGGATGTAATAGAGGTTTTGAAGTCATCTAAAACCGCTCAAGAAATGAACACCTATTTTCAACACCGACTAACAAGAAGGAATTGCATGAGAACCCTTCTACATCCTCAAAAAGCCCCGATTTGATTCACTTCAAAAAAGGTGTAATCAAACGAATTCGACAAAGATACACTAAAAAGCTAAACTTGTATCCGATAAGGAAAAAGACCATTGAGCAAGTAAGGCGGTGCCTAATAAAGGAACATAAATGAACCCTAATCGGTAAAGCATCACCGAGAATCAACAAGAACCCGATTCTTCCAAGAGACCTCAACTCGATCAACAGATTAGGTATCGTAAAAAGACAACCACAAAAGGAAATCTAATGTCGAGACCCAATCAAGGTCACCGCCTAATAAGCAAGTTATAGGTAAACGCAAAAACCACCTATGCCAAAAAAGATATGAATCTTTTGACGGTAGCAATCGATCTACCCTTATAATCTAAAACATAAATTTTTTGAGAGCCCCACCGGGTTAAAAGAAGACAAAATATAAAGAAAAATCCTAAGTCTTCTAAGTTACCCAAGGCTTCACACCTAATAATCATACTAATCGTAAAGCATATAAAAGAGACGTATGATTATGTTGATATGTATGGGAGACAAATCAGCCTTTCGATCTAACCGACATAATAGAAGTGCCCCTGTTTGTATGGATCCCTAAAACCAATCCTAACCCCTCAGACCCAATCCAAAAGGGGTACCTAAAAGCCCGATTTTTGTGTAATGGTCCGCCAACAAAGCGAGGTGTACAAGCAACTATCCGGGTACATCGATAGTGGATGCTCAAGGAGCACACGACCGGAAGCAAACATCTCCTTAGCTCTTACATAGAACAAAAAGGCCAAGGCACTTTCGGGTGATGATAACTTTGGTTTTACTAGAGGATTGAACCTTAGAGAATGATGAATGGTGTTCTTTGGAGTCTCGTATGTCGGAAGGTTTAAAGCATAACTTTGTTATTGGTTTCACAATTGCGATAATCGGATTCAGTGTTGAGTTCTCGATCGATCAATGCACTATCAAAAATTGAGCCACTCAACGGATCTTGCTTTAACCGGTTCAAGGAAAGGGACGATCTACATGATAGATTGGAACAGGTTGCCCAAGAAATGTATATTGATTGTTAAGAGTTCCAAAAGTAAAGAAATTGGCTCGCACAAAAAAAGAATGAGTCATCCGAATTTTAAAACTCTTAACAAGATAGCAAGGATGTCTTTAGTGGAAGGACTTCCGAACGAGGTATTTTCTAAGGATCGCATATGTGTCGATGTCGTGGAAAAAAAAGTTAAAGCTTCATTCAAGGAAATCCCTCGACCAAAGCATCCAAAGCCAGAGTATTGTTGCTTCATATGGACTTATTTGGACGATTACACCAATCGATCTCACGGACACAAATATACTCCGTAATCGTGGATGATTATTTCAAGTTTACGGGTTGTATTCTTACATAAGAAGAATGAGACAACAACAAAGATACCCGAGCCGCCAAGAAATTACAAAATGAAAAGGGTGTCAGTAGTGGAAAATCGATCGATAAAGGTACGTGAATTTGAACTCTTTATTACCGATTTTTGCACTAAGTTTGGTATACAAAGATGAGACATCACCGCAAGAACGCCACAAAGAATGGAGTAAAGAAGCGGAGAAACGTAACACTCAAAGAAGTTCGCCGCACTATGTTAGCTAAACATGCAAAACCAAGCCGCTTTCGGGCGTAAGTTTATCAATACTTGGATGCCACACTCGTAGCGTATGTCTTCTAACTAAGGCTCACTACAAAACACCCTATGAACTGTGGAAGGGCAAAAAACCTCGTGTTTTTTACTTCCATGTTTTTAAAGTGTAAGTGTTTCATACACAACAACGGGAAGAGTCAGTTGAAGACTTTTGAGGGCCAAGTCGGATGAGGGTATATTCTTAGGATATTCCTCATCTAGCAAGGCTTTCGTGGCTTACAACAAAGTAACCCTAGTTGTGGAAGAAATTATGTAGTCTTTTGATGAAACATCTTCGAACAAGAGAAATCAAAGAACAAGAAGTACCAGATCAACCAAGACTGATGCACGTAAAATGGATCACCTAATGATCAAGGAAAAGGATCGAACTCGTAATAAAGATACATTCCGGATCTAGTTGATTCACCAGTCAATCAGATCCTAAGGTACGAACAAGTCGATGAAGAAGTTCGGCACAATTTGAGACAAGATCAATCCGAACTATCCGGGGAACACTGAAGTTCCTAATTAGCAGACATCAAAGACATGATGAGTCCAACATCAATCGAGACATGTTCTTATCAAGTGGGTCATAACTCGCACCACTCCCAATCTCAAGAATGAACTATTATCGAAATGGATGATGTTCTCCAAACAGACATTTAAATCGTATCAGAAGGACTCGGATAGACCATCCAACCGATCCGATCCTTCGAGACCCATCCGATAGAGTTAAAATTAGACATCAGTTGGTGAAAGTGTCACGTATTGTTGTTATCCTGCCTATGAAAGGAACCAACAACAAAGAGAGGAAGCTCTACAAGACGCAAGTCGGATTCTAGCCACGCAGGTTCAATGAAAGTTCGAGAGAAATCAAGTTTGGGAATTGGTGGACGCATCAACTCATCAAGACGAATTGGCACAAAGTGGGTATTCGAGAACAAAGAGATGAGAAAAAATGTCATAACCAGAATAAGGCAAGACTTGTTCTTTAGGGGTATTCATAATCAAAAGGAATTGATTATGATGAACCACCCGCCGCCAAGAAGTCATTCGGCTATTTTTCGCATATGCTTCCCAGAGGGTTCATCGTGGTATCGGATGGACGTAAATAGTGCATTCTTAAAGCGGGGTACTAGTAGAGGAAGTTTATGTCTAACAACCTCCGTGCTTTGAAAAGGGCAACCAATGTACCGCTTTAAGAAAAGCTCTTTATGGCTGGAAACAAGCTCCTCGAGCTTGGTATGATACAATTTTCCGGTTGATGATAGGCGGTGGTTTCACTAAAGGAATAGTGGATAGAACCTTATTGAGAATAGAAGATGGAGAAGATATTCGATGGTTCAGATTTATGTGGACGACATCATCTTCGGATCTCCCAACAAGAGTACCAGGAAAGATTCAAACAGTCGATGCAAGCTTAAAGTTCAAGATGTCCATGATGGGTCGATGAAGTTACTTCCGGGTCTACAAGTTAAGCAAAGTACAAGGGATATTCATCTCGCCAGCAAAGTACACTAGGAGTTTATTGGCTAAGTTTGGAGTTCAAAACCGCAAGGAAGCCAAAATTCCTATGATATTTGGATTCAAGATGGATCCGATGAGGATGGTCGAAAAAACCAATCGTAAAGAATATAGGGCTCTCATTGGATCTCTACTATACCCGGACCGCCAGATGGACCCAGATATCACTTTTTGCAAAGAGGGTGTATGTGCGATTTCGTGCAAACCAATGCAAAGTCACTAGAAGCGCCTAAGCGGATTCTTAAGTATCTGAAGGGACAAGAAACCTTGGTTTATTTTACCCATCGATGATAATCTAGAGCTTAGTGGGTATTCTCGATTTCGATTATGGAGGTTGCAAAATCGATGTGAAGTCAACCTCGGGAACATGTCGCTTTTAGGAAGTAAAAACCGATCTCGTGGTTTTCAAAAGCGGACATACATTATACATCTACATCTTGGTAATATATTAATGTCAACCCGCTCGCTTAGGCTTAGTCAAATGAGGATTATAACATTGTAGCCAAGAATGTACCTATATTTGATTGTAATGTTATATTGCAATCACTCAAAATCTGTTCTACATACAAGATGAAGCATGTGGATGTCGACACCATTTTATAAGAGATCATGTTGAAAAGAAGAATATCGAATGGAAAAAGATTCATCTTGATATACGTAAAGTTTTATATTCTAACCAAGCCACCGGGCCGAGATCGATTTAGAGAATTATCAAGAATGAGATAGGGCTTCGGATCTTGGAGAAAAAGCACCTAAAATGTTTGATGGATCGATCTCCGGTAACAAATGGTTAAGAGACTAACCAAAGTTAAGAGGAATCCGATTGAGTTTGGTATCTCAATCGATCGTAAGATCACCAAGGAACCGATATGGAAAGCGGATCGATTAAAGGATTATCAGTTAAAGGAACCGATCGATTAAAGAATTATATGATTAAATCGGTTTGGTTATTTCACACTTTTGTGTTTATTAAGTTCGATATTCAACAAGCAAGGTTCACAAGATTAAAGCTTACATCGCATAAGAAAAACGTAAAATTTACACAACACCGAATAATAGAAATTTTCATTGATAAAGACCCGAATGTCGATTTACATTACAAGTTACAAGTACAAAAAGGACCCGGGAGGTCAAGACATGCCATAAACCGAAAACCCTAAACCCTAAGTCTAACCCTGAAGGGGGAGAGAGATTTTTCCCCACTTAACAAAAGGTGTGTGAAGGCTTTGAAATAATCCTAAAGCCACCCCCGTGAGCTTCTTGAGTTAGGAGGCGATAATGGGCGCTGAAAGGATTTTAAGCCGGTGAGCCCTCAGTTTGAAATCAATGGGCTCTCCAAATTGTTAAATGGGACACAAGTGCAAGAAAGTGATCCAAAGATCATATGGCCACATGTGTCGATGAAAATTGAGTTGATATCGAAGATGGGCTTGTTGTCCGATCAAGATCGTATATCAAACTCATGTTTTATATCGACCGAGTCTGTTGATGCTAATTTTGTCATCTCGATAGACAACAAGGTGCATACTGGTTAGGAAGTGTCTTCCGATTTGCGATAAGCAGATCCGCCGCCTCGGTGCAGAGAAGTTTGCAATAATTGTATGTGTAATCTTTGATGGCATTTAAAGAAAAGAATAAGTGACACACGTGGTTGATTTGAGAAGTCAAATCATTGAAAATGGGGTAAAGGTTTTTTTAGGAAGTTTCAAGGAAATAAGGGTTCACCGTATACATGATTTACAAAGAAGATAAGTATGGTGAATGGGTTATGTTGTGTAAATCATTGGTCCAATTTATAGAGGCCAAGCAAGGGTGCAATGCAAATTTGATTTCTCAAAGCCTTTTAGAGAAATTTGCACCACAAGGACAACGATGTAGGAAACACGCCGATCGATAATTGGATAAATTTATTACGATTTGACATTCCTTTAGTATCCGGACTATTATTACAAATGTCAAATCGTGCAACTTAGGAATCGAGACAACTATTCATTTCTTCAAGACTAAGTTTTTGGAACACTTATCCCAAGAATCGACTTGGTCTAAGTAGAATCAAATTAGGTCAATGAAATCGATTAGATAAGAGATCCATCGGGATGAGGAAAATCATTGAGTATGATGCCTCAACAAATCGAGATATATTCAATAAGAAATTTAAATAATAGTTGAAGGGGAACTTCAACCCAATCGGCGAGGATCGAGAAAAGGAAAAATCGGGACGCAAAGTGAAGCGGAAATTTGAAAATGGCCGGTTGGGAAATTATAAGGATTAAAGTAAAAACTAAGATCAACAAGTGGAATCAAGATCAACAAGTGGTATTGATCGATTATAATATCACCAACCGACACGCATTTCTATTTCTTTGTTTATCGCTACTTATCCGAAATTATCCGATAATATTTGCCTTTTATTGCATTACACACTTTTGTGGACGTATATCCCGCAAAATATTTAATGCGGATGTGGGGTATATGTATTAAATGCCACAAAATGTGTTTTTAAATCCAAAAGGCAATAAGACGTGCATTTTCGACCACACGATCAAAAACTGCTCAACTGGATCGTTTAACCTTTTCAAAGCGGTTGATCTTCTAATCTCGATTTTCCCTCCATCTTATAAGTTTCATCAAAACCCTACCAGAGCATTCTTCTTCTCAAAATCTTGCGATTTATTCTCTAAAAACTCACAATTACCTTTCTGCGATTCAAAGTGTTTTCTTGCGATTCAAACTTATTTTCCAAAAAACAGAACGGTAATTTTCGGTTATTTGATGAATTTCTTTTCTAAAATCCATTGATCACATAGATTATGTCTATATATGTTATCCTGTGATATGCCTTATCATTTCTTAGTATCCGTATGTATTTATCGATTACTAGGCCTGAGAATAGGTCTGATAATCAATACATGATATCTTTATGATTATGCACAATTTTAATCGAGTCTATCTTGTTGTAGATGGCCACTCACGGAATGGGAAAAATTATGTGCAACTATCTTGGATCTGGCAACAAAAATTGTCGATGACAAATTTGTAAAGTTTGGTGTTACTGCGGGATCCTAATCAATGGAGGTTGAACAAATTTCGAAGAAAGGAAGGTCTTGAAAAATAATATAAGGTTTATTTTAATCCAAGAATGTCAAAGATGAAGGCAATCGGAATTCTTGAGAAATTTGAAGGTGGATACGGACAATCCGGGAGATTTAACCGATTTCTTGGTTAATGGAGAGGAGAGACTTTCAAATGCCGATTTTCGATCGCTCAAATTTGCCCAAAGGAAAAATCTCTTCACGCACCAAGGGAGAATGAAGATGAATGATCGTAAATGAACTCTTCTTGAGAGGCCGATAAACACCGGACCGCAGTTTTGTCAGCCTATGTTGAAAAGGAAATACCGATCGTTGTTTGACATTCCGCCAAAACAATCATGGGTATTTCGTTAAATGCATTAACAAGAAAATGTATAAAGATGGTCGCTATAATCGATGAAGCCAAAAATATTAATTAAATGGCTTCAAGGCTATTCTCGCCCAAGAACATGAAAATTTTGGAGTTAATGATCATAAGCAAGTCTATTCAAGAAGAATCAAATCTCAACAAGGTTGCGCCATTCAAGGATAAAATGTCTAATGCCAATGGGATCGAACGGATTGAAGTCCTACAAGGCCTTCCTCACAACCACATTATTCGCCATATATGGGCCATCGATGATGATATGAGGCCCACTCCTCCAAAGGTTGAGAAAGGAAAGAACAAGCGAGGTAAGCCATTTATTACACCCAGATGCTCCCCCAAAAAAAGAAGAAAACTGTAAAGGCTCAGAGAAGAAGGCAAAACAGCCACCATGACCTGTTTCGGAAGACGAAGTCGATGAAGAAGGAGTGCGAGCAACCCGACGCGCCACAAAAATCACCAAAAAATCGACACAAATTCCAAGTTGAGAGTATATAACATTACGAGGGAAGAGCAAGAGACGAACGATCTCCTTCTCCTCAATCTCGGTGATTCACCATGACTTCTAAATCAGCATATTTCTCCTTCACCGCCGCGAACTCCGAAAGTTCATCGGTTCGTGAACCAAGAAGAGGACGATTTGCTTCCAATGAGAAACCTCCGCAGTTGAGCCAATCACCAACATCCACCTACTTTCGGACACCACGTAACCCCTACATCTCATCAACGGAATGGTCGATCCGAACAGATAATTTCGAGTCCGGATCATCCAAGATCATCACCGAAAATGGTCGTAATGCGAATTGAACGAGATATTGATGAGTTGTATCCGAGTTGGTAGCCCATCCCGTTATTCGAGAGGAAGTAATGGAGATCCTCACTGGAAAGATCTCCGCTTGAAGAGCTTCTCGATTTCATGATCATTATAGAACAGGATGGAGTAACTATGAATTCGCAGACTTTGATTTCGACATGAAGAAATTTCAGTAGATGTGAGCCGATAATAACCGGCCGAATCGATCAAAGCTCGATCCACGTAAAGTTCGGGATTATCGAACAAGTTGAATCGAGGTCACAAGAAACTCCTAAAAGAAGATGATCCTACGAAGGATGTGGGATGGATGATAGTGGAACCGGTGTGCAATTCATGACCTACCCATGGAGGCGCAAAAACAACCGACAATGATCGGTGGACGCAAAATATTCCTACAACTCACATCATCACGATCAACTTCGCGAGATCGGATCATGTTTTAAAGATCTCCCGAAAAGAAAGAGGTTGAGGGAGTGTTGGCTAATCAACTTAGCAACACAATACCGACAGAGAGGCGATTGGCCTCAAAGAAATAACGGATCAACGGGGAATTGGCTATTTCCCAGATTGAGGCAATCAAAGATCATTCTCTCAAACTGTGACCAACCCGATCCGGCCGAATTTAAGAAGACAAATTGATGACAAGCTAGTCAAAGTTGATCAACAACAAGTTTTCTTCTAATGGTCACCGAAAAGCTTGAAATGACCGAAGAAAAACTTGATAAACTAATTCTTACCCTCTCTACCGACGAGAGAATCTGGCCAAGACCGGAAATGATTTCAAGATTCAAAGTCTATCTGCTCAAGCTCAAGGTTTATCTGTTGAAGATCTTAACAAGGCCATAATCGACTTTGGATCTCGACTTCCCACCTCAAAGCTCTTTTTGATCAAACCAAAAAAGGGGAAGGATGATTGAGAAACCAACCGAACCTATCGTAACAATAGAAGACCCGATTGCATGGGGGTTGAATCCTATGGCGAGAGAGACTAGACCATCCGGATCTTTTTGCTAACTAAATCTACGGAAGATGGAAAAGTCAAAGGTTTTGCTTGGTCTTTGGGACATCACAACTTGTACCATCGCACTCAAGAAAGTCACAAGAAGACAAATACCAAATACGCAATCGATAAGAAACCCGACCGAGAAATGGCCCAAAGAGCAGACACAAGAAGTCGAATAAGTGAAGAAGAAAAAGAGGCGGAAAAAAAAATGGCAGAGGCGTAAGATAGAAAAAAGAAATACAGATCGAGGGCAAAGAAAGGCAAAGCTCGGAAAATCTCGGACCAACCTTGTAAAGAGTTGATGAGATCATTTAAAATCGCCGCATTATGCCGACAGGTTTGAGGAATGGAATAAGATCAAGTGAATGGCTTCGATGCTTTTGTTCTAGATCTTGTTCCACAAGAAGAATCTCCGATCTTGAATTTCAATTGGTTGGAAAACAAATTGATTTTCTAAAGTATCACGGAAAATGAGGCCAAAATAATCAATGTAAAAATATCTCGCCAAGAGTATGACGTGATGGACTACTCGAAAGCGCAGATGGCTCATTTGATCGGGCATTTCAAAAGTTCTATTTTGACATCCCGAGCAAAGCGCATTCGATCCTCGCCAGATCAATGATGTTAAATGGAAGCTATATCGATTTTCAACATCCTCAAGATCAAAGAGAAATGCCGAATGATACAAGCCAAGAGACTGAAGAATCAGAAGACCACTTAGGATCAGCTGAATTTAAACTCAAACTTTTCTGATGTAATATGTAATCGATAAATCTAATGAAAGAAAAGTCTATTTTCTGATCCTAAGACAAAATCTCATTGTCTTCTGATTATATGCTCTTTATTGTTCTATATTTATCAATTGTGCTTGGTTTTCAAAGTGTTTTGGTTTCATCAAAAAGCGGGGAAATTGTTGGGAAATTTAGAGTTTTGATGAAAGTTCTAAAACACATGTAATAGGACCAGTCAGACCTGTTAGCTGACTGATGCTTTTATTACCAGTTATAAGATTACCAGTTGATAATTATTGTATAGAACAACTGATGTAGAAGATAGGTCACATATTGAGGGGGAACCTCAATATGTATAGGTCAGATCTAAAGATCAAAAGATCACCGATATCCAAGCAGGGCTGAAAGGCAAAGCGAAGGATAGAAGATCGATCGATCCGATAAAGTCGATATCTCAATTTGAAGTCATGAAGTTCAAATTCGTAAGACTTGAAGATCGATGACTTCGTAAGATCGCACTGTAAGACCGACATCACGAAATCCGCTAGTTGAATTTAAGACAACCGCACCGTAAGACTCTATCAGTAGATTGATCGGGCCAGATCGACGTCTCACCACACCGTGTGAAAATCGATGTTTCACCTAATCATACGCCGATGATCCGGAACAAGAAGAATGTCAACCCTAGTTGGTAGAACAAAAACCCCGAAAAGTGCTTCGTTAACCAATAAGAACAAGACACGATGACGGGAGTTCTAAGCAATTACTGGGATTTGGCGCCGCTTTTCAAACGATTATAAAAGACATTATTCACGCTTTGGTCATGCCGCCTCAAGACGTCACATCAATCCCGCAGTTTACCAAATATTTAGAAATTCAAAATTTCTCCAACCATCTTTTGATTTGAGGTCTATAAATATGGGATTACTCTTGAGTGAAGACGGGTATCGACTTTTTTTTATAATCAAATTTCCGCACGAAGAACACAAACTTGAAGATTATTTTCTAAGTGTTCATCCCATAGTTCTAAAATACGTAAATCTTTTTCATCTGGTGATGAAATTTACTTAAAAACTAGGAAAGATTTCAAAGTTGGAACAAAAACAATCTTACCCAAAACCCAAAGTTAGGTTAAGTTGTTTAAGAAGATTTCGAACTAGGGTTTTAGTTCGATTTACAGGGGATCGGTTGAGTGAGAACTCTTTAAATATATCTGTTGGTGTCTTGTGTTGGGTTTTGATAATCTAAAGTCGATTTGGTTTAGTTGGTGCCCTTGGATAGGGAAGAGTGGACGTAGGGTGGTTGTCCGAACCACTATAAATCTTGTGTGCATTTACCGCTTTTATTAATTTTTTACACAATCGCACACAACTTAATTCAAGTTGCATACATATTCTAAGTTAAGATCAACTAGCAACAAGCTCGATCGATCGGTTTATTACACTTTAGTCAACCGATTGAAAGACCGACTTTGGAATCGATTTATTAAAACCGGTTTTTCACACGGGTAAAATTATTCCGCGACAATTAGTTAAACCGATAGATATCGAATCGACGCCTTTCAGCGATTAGTAAGTTGGATATCGATCCCAAATCGATTCATTTTGCACTCGATCAAAGCTTTGCTTACACCTGACCGCGTCTCTGAAAAAAGTTTTCGTAAGTCTATTCACCCCCCCTCTAGACACGCCCTCACAAAACCCGTTCGGGACCTACAAATTTATTTCAAAAATGTTAATGATAGAGGATGTATAATATAATGTGGAATAATTTAAAAAAATATTAATATGTGTCATCCTAACGAACAAGTATACACATGCTCTGGTGAGTCATGTCATCTCTTCCAACCCAAAAAAATAAAACGTGTATTGATTTGCAACAATGTCAAATGTTGGGCTTTAATACAATAATCTTGAAGGTCATGATTAAATTGATATTTAGTCTAAAGATCGTGTATTTATTTAGAATTAACCCTATTAAAAAATATTGATAAAATAGGAAAACATAATACTACGGTAATATATTAATTTGTAGATTGTTGATAGATGTAACAATAAATTTTGTGGATTGAATATAAAAACACGAAAATATTTTACAAGTTGATTTTCTTGAATTGAAATGTGGGAAATTTGTTGGTACGGTCTATAATTAATTATCCTCTAATTCTTCTCTTCGAACATTTACTTTTACTCGGATGGCTTTGTAGAGAAAATTTTCGTCTTGATCTTGTTTGGAGTTGAATCTAGGGGTTTGTAACGTTAATCTAAGGACTGCATGTTTTGTTTTGGATCAAACGTTATTTCTGGAGACTTTCTGGGAAGAACGCCTTCGAATTTGATGAAGAACATATTTAAATCTTCAGAGTTCGCCTTTGAATATTCAAGAACGCCTTCAAAGAGAGTCGATCGAAGGGGTTTGTAGCCTTAATGTCGGATCGAACGTTGTTTATGGAAGATTTGCATGACAAACGCCTTTGAAGCTTCTTCGAATCTTAAAGAATCCCTTTGAATATTCAACAGTTGAACGAAGAACGCCTTCACACAGATTTCGTATTGGAGGGGTTTTGAGCTTTCAACTCGATTTTGGTGTTTTTTGGACAATTTCCACGAAGAACGCTTGGAGGTTGCAAAGAATGCCTTTGATTATTCAAGAACACTTCGAGATTGATGGAATCGTCTTAGCTCTCCTCGTCTTCGCTCAAACTTGTTGTTGTTGTCGTAAATGCGGAATACCGCCAGAATGTTTTGAATATGTTGGACCCCCATTTAGGGTGCTAACTTTCCCACTTTGTGTTGTCACGTGGCGGCTCATGATTGGTGAGCCATTTTTAATTGTTTATGTAAAATAATTAAAAGTGCACCCAATTAAATGACAATAGATGAAAATTACATGTCAATTAAATTTATTATTTAATGAGAATTTAAATAAAATTAAGTCCTAAAATAAATTAATAAATAATTAATAGCGTCATCAAGTTAATAACTTAATTAGGCCCAAGTCAAGTTATACGGTCTAATAAATCATATTGGGCAGCTAAAGTCCGATAAATTATATTGGGCCTCTAAAGTTCGACAAATTAAGTTGGGCCTTTAAAATATAATAAATCATATTGAGTCTCTAACGTCTGATAAATTATAAAGCTCGACAAATCAAGTTGGATCTCTAAAATCCAATGTTGGACCTCTAAATTTCAATAAATTAAATTGGGCCTATAAAGTCTAATAAATTAAGCCAAGTCCAGCCCAGATCTTGAAGCCCATCAAATCTTTCTAGAAAATTCTAAATGTCTTGGTTATTAGCACCCCTCAACTTTAGTAAATACACCCTTTAAAATTTTAACAAAATCATTACACATAAAAAAGACTATATTACCCTTTAAAATTAAAATCTTAATTTCTACCCATTCTCTCCCCATCAGATTGTTGTTGTCGCCACTGTACATGGTTGTCATTGTCGAGACTGGAACTGTGACTACCAAACTAACCAAATCAAGAAAGTCATACTCCATTGAATAAAATTATACAAATGTTTGGTACAAAAATTCGAAAATAAACTAAAATTTCATAAAGAAAAAATAGAAGAAAAGACAATATTTTGTTAAAAAGATCTGGACAAATTTTTGGAAAATGCTTTCGAAAAAAATGACGAATTTCAACGAAAATATTCGAAAAGATACCAAATTTTCGGAAAGAAACTAGATTTCAACAAAAAAAAGTTCGAAAATAGACAAAAATTTTGAAAAATAATTTCAGCAAATCAGATCCGAAAAGAAAAAGAAGGCCCGGATCAAGAATAAATCAAAATATATTTAGAAAGTAACATTTTTGTAATTTTTTTCAAAAAATAATAAAAAAAAATAGAACAAATCTGAGATGATCTGTTGAAAGAAAATAGAAAAAAAAGGAGGGAGAAAGAGTATACAAAAAAACTGAATCCCGATTATGTGGAGGGCGATCTCAAGGATGGGCAACGAGAAAGGGGAAATGGGGGGATGGCGAGACGAGAGGGTGAAAGGAAAAGAGGAAAGGGGTGGGGGCGAGGATGAGGGAAAGCGGAGATGAGGAGAAAAAGAAATGATTTTTTTGTGGGGAGGTGTACTAATCTTTGGGGTGGTGTTGTAATCCGGGTGGTGTATTTTCTAATACAGGGGGTGCTAATAACCTGCGCAATTTTTTCGGGCCGCCAGACGAAGCCCATTAAGCCTAGGGCAAGCCATTTTCCACGATTATAAATAAGGGTCCTTCTTATACATTTCCCACACAGCATAAGAGTAAGACTTCATAAATCTCTGTTGAGATTCAAGAAAAAGACTTCACAGCTCTCTGCAGAGATTGAAGGTGTTCTTGAGGATTTGAAGCTCTGTATGAAGGCGTTCTAGATGTTTCTTCAATTTTCTTCAAAGGCGTTCTAGGCGTTCTTCAGGATTCGGCCTTTGGCGTTCTTCAGGATTCCGAGTTTTCTTCAAAGGCGCTCTTCATGCTAGTCACCCGACTTTCGATTCGAGATCAAGGTGCCAAACTCCCTTCGATCAGATGTTTCTACTCGAGTTCTTTAAGATTCGAAGATCTTCTTCGCAGACTACTCTTGAAGATTCGAAGACGCTCATCACCAAATTCGAAGGTGCTCATCCACAAAATCTCCAAGAATAACGTTTAATCCAAAACAAAGCATTAGACGAGGATTTATCCAATGAGTCATTCATGAAATTTGTCGTAATTAGTGCAAATCATTTAATTTGATTGATTTGTCATTAGCTCTCTTCCATTTTTGCGAAATATCAACTTGATTCACCATATATGAGTATCTGGGCGCCGTAAAATTTATTTTGGCTGGTTTGCACAGTGTGTATTAAATATATCAATTGTGCAACTATTTAATTTTGAGAATTTATTTATTTATCCCCAAGTTGATTTGATATTAATATATAATTTGTACATGTGTCATCATTTAATTGGGTGCAAATTTAATTTGCTTACAAATGTCATTTATTTAAATAGTTGATTTTATTTGATATTAATATATAAATTGTACACGTGTCTTCATTTAATTGAGTGCAAATTTAATTTACTTACAAATGTCCACTCGTGCTTTATTTATGGCCATTTCTAAACTTGGAGAGAATGGAGCACAAATTTTTCAATTCATTTCTTCGTTTGCATTTTTTTTTTAGCCTTGAATCACGCTAAATTTCATATTATTGAAAGAAAGCACAAATTTAACAAATAGAATCGAGAAGGTCATCCACAAATTCAGGAGGCTCGACCCAAACATGGGGACTCGAATAAAATTTCGAGGCCCAAGCGACTAAGGGGGTGTTTGGCACAGCTTATAAGTTGTTTTGCAGCTTATAAGTTCATTAATTTTGTTTGGTAAAATAAGATGTCTAACATCTTATAAGATCTAAAAAATAAGCTCTTTAGAGCTTATAAGCTCCAAAAAAATAAGTTGGGATATCTCAACTCATAAGATGTTAGATGTTTAAAACACAATATTGGCGTTAGGAGGAACTAAACAACTTTGAAACGTCTTCATAATTGCCTTAACCACCTTTTGAGCATCCATGTTCCCAGATTACTAGTCCATTTGAGTGCCTATGGTCCCGAAAACCAAATGGATCTACAACTTATAAAGTGACTCATATCATCCCTCAGTACCATGCCCATTGCCCACCCCAGTTGCTGCTATGTCAATGTCATCCACATTAAGTTTTGTAAAACCCGAACGCGGTGATCTTGTTCCCCGCCTCAGATCCCATCAAGCCATTCGCACAACATATTGTTTGCTTCAAAGATCGCCCTCGTATTCCTGGTTCGTTGAAACCCGCCCCCTCATCGTCTTCACGCAAACCTCATCATCTTTGCCGTTCTCAGATCCGACACCGTCATCGCCGTTCTCAGATCGAAAACGAAGGCGTTAATGCGTCCAGATCCGTCGCCCCTTCACCCCAAACCGTCAAACCTCCGCCTACGCAAAACCGCCCCCTCGCTAAACCACCGCGAACCACAAAAACACCGCGTCGCCAAACCCTCACCCCCCCTCGCTAAAAACAGATCCGTCTCGGGCCACGCCGCTGAAAACCTATTTCTCCCTCTTCCTTTTTCTCCCTCCTCCGTCTCGAGGCAACACCCCCACAAAAATACCTCTCAACACAGACGGCGGAATTTTGCAGAGAAATGAAGAAATGAATTTTGGGTTTTAGTTGGTGAGAGAGAAAATTGAGAGGGTTGGAGAGAGAGTGTAAAAGTTGAGAGTGGGGACTTGGGGGGAGAGAAATAATATGTCAGATTTAGATGGGAGGGAGTTATTTATTGGGACCCGGTCCTATAGTGTAAATTTGAAACAAATTAGGGGTAAAAAGGGTATATTTTGTACATTTGAGTCGGTACTCAACATTTTTGTACCTGTAATAAGACTTTATTTTTTGTACCCTAGAGTCATTATCTCTATATTTATTTCATTTATACTGCACATAATTACCATAATTTTCCGCGAATTGCAGAATTTTTTTGAATAACTCGGTATCCGTCAAAAAACAACTAATTCGAGAGACTAAAACCCACCGTCCACTAGCGGGGATAACACACGATTTTTTGCTCTACACACCTATTACTTTATACACTCATCTTGTTTTTTACATATTACTCAATTCACATGTTGTGAATGGTCTATTTCACATATAAGTACAACATTTGATCTTGTTATCTATAAAAACTAAGATTGTGTATTAAGAAAAAGGTTTGTTTCCTTTTGAATTTAGTTGAGGAATGATTATAATTTCAAACTTGACAGTACGGTAGGAGCGGTTTGCTACGAAAAAATCGTAATTGTACCGATTTTGCGGTGCAGTTTTGCATAAAAAAATTAATCACAATTTATTGTAAAAACTTATCAATAGCAGTGCAATGCAGCACAATACGGGCAGTTTTTATAATTTAATGATCACCCCTGCTCTAAACATATATTGAAACCGTTCTATAGGAGGTATTGAGTACACTTGTTATTCATTCCTATCTTTTGTACAGCATAATAACCTCTGTTTCTGGGAATGGCTTTAAATGTCTCCCAAATGCTTGCACCATAAACCCCTTGGGATAAAACTATTAAATATCCAGAAGCTTCGTTACTAACTTTAAGAGTTGGTCTCCCATGAACCAGGTTTATACTATGAACTTGATTTAACTCATTTTATTCATTTCAATACATTTTTCTAATCTACTAAACTTGACCCGTATTTACCCTGGATAGGTTCAAATGTCCATGAATTAAAAACAAGATTCATAGTATGAACTAGGTCTACACAAATTTTTGTCAAAGTTTAGAGATCAACAGAGGCAACATCTTATGATTTTTTTTGGTTTGTATCTTTAGTAGCTTTCCCCACTTCATCTTCCACTATAACCTTAATTTTACACTTTTTTATCTATTTTTTTTATTCAGATGCACTCAAAGAGTAAATTATATCAGTTGTTTCGGCAATATCCATAACATTACAGTTCAGAACAGATGGAATAATTTCTGATAAACATCAATATTCCTCAAAGGAAAGTTATCATAAAACTAAAGTAACTAAAATCTAAAGCTTATTTCCACATCCCACTCACTGAAAGCGGATGCAGCTTTTAATATTTTTCTTCCAGAAGTCGTGAATTATACGATGAGCAAACAAACAAAAAATGAATAGGTCTGTGAAGTTGAGCAGTACTTAACCTCGTTTGCCACTTTCTTCGTGTTTGCACCAACAGAACAACAAGATCAGACCAACACTAACAGTCTTTGTTGCCACCTACGCAAATTCTCAGCGGCCACTCGTCTCGCTGCCCAACTATCAGTCATCGACAACCATGAAGGGAATTCCCCTGTGTAAAAAATGACAAATATTCTACTAGTCAGCATTTATCAACTGAAATTCAAGAGTTTTGCTTAACCAACACATTGGATTCACAAATTCAGTAATTCTATATATGTGTGTGTGTGTGTGTATATCATTAACAATTACTAGGGTCCCACTTTTTTTCGATAAAAAAAAATGGGAGTACGTCTAACACTTTGGATGGTGTGGGTGTCAATTTGTGCTAGTTTGTGAACCATCTCATCGTGAGACCGTCTCACACAAGAAATTTGTCATAACCAAATGAGATGATTCCAGGTCAACTATGACTCATCACATTTAAACTGTTTGAAATTTCAAAAAACTATAAAGGCTACTATTGGGGGTGTACAAAATGCATGACTAATATCAGAAGCATTCAATTGATAGACCAGGTTGTTATTATGAAGTTGGAGTTTGGTAATTTTACAATTGTCCAGTTGAAATTTTCAGGCTGAAATTAACCTGTACAACGCGCGTGAATAAAATGTCAGTTTTTTTTCCAAGAATAATTAAATAGGTTGGCTACAAGTTGAATATCCTGTTGTGTGTATATCATGACGAAACCCAACCTGCAAACCCGAACCAGGCCTGATTTGCAACCCCTAACAATTAACAAGATGGCCCTATTTATTATGTACACAGGCAAAAAGCTTCATTTAAAAAAATATATATTCCCAATCTCAGCAGTCTACTTGGTTTGGGTTTACTATTTCTGTCAGCATTTTCCGACTTTGTTGTAATTGGTGTGCTTTTAATAATATCTATCCTTTTTCTCAAAAAAATAAAAATCTCACCAGCCTCCATGTCTGGAAAAATAGTCATTATCAAGTGAAACAGCGAGTGCAACAGCTACTGCTCTCTCAGACAGAGTCAATGAACGAGTAACATTTAACTCTTGAACCTACAGTAAAGACATGGAAACATTAATATGAAAATCCAAACATAACCATATAAAACGACTCAAGATGAATTACCTCTGGAGCAGGCACAACACCAGAGTTGGCACTCCCAAACCGAATCACATACTGACCAGCATCTGTAAAAATCTGCACCACAGACATACAACTTTAATCATTACATGGTTTTCTAATCAAGTGACTTAGTTATCACTTGCATCACCACCAATTTTCATGTCTACTCAATCTATGGATATAGTTTACATAAATTCCATTTTCTTAGCAAGCAACACTGGTTAATAAGAATTATAATGGACAAATCTTTTTCTTTTTCATTTTTTGATGAGTGAAAACAGATGTTAACTTGAATAATTTAACAATTCAAAGTTGGCAAATTCTTGTGTAAACCAGTTTTACCGTGCAACTATTTTGCCTTTTATGTTTATTTTTAAACACTATTAGTTATTTCATTAAAAGGTATGAGTTTGATAGTAGTGGTTGTTTGATTAAAAAGTATTAGTTGTTTTACTATACAGTGATAGTTGCGAACCAATTACAAGTTAAAACGGTTTTACATCAGACCAACTCTTCAAAGTTTCATACCTCAAATCCGAAACCCCTCCAGTCACGGTCTACTTCAGCCAACACATTTCCATCAATGTCCTTCAATGTGAAAGTCCAGTTCCAGAAGCCAGGATTCTCAACAACAGCAAATTGCTTATCCCTAAGACCAAAAGAAGAACTCTGATAAATTTGTGACAGAATCAAAAAAGGAAGATGAGGGACTCTACATAAATATGTAAATATAGATCAAGTGAGGAGCACTCGAAAATCGAAACATGAGTTAAACTGTATTGGGATCGAGCAAGACGTTAAATTCAAACTCTCCAAGCGAGGAACATAAAACTAAACTGTGTCATGTATGTTGCTTTACAGCTTACAAGATCCGGATGGAGGATTTGATTTCCCCCATCCCGTGCTCTTCTTGGAATTGCAAATCCAATCTCTCCATCCAAATATACATCCACCCCTAAAACTATCATATCATTACTTTTCTCTCACTCATTCTTATCTCTCCCTACTTTTTATACACTCACTCATTATATCTATTACTTTTCTTTCACCTAATGATTACTCCACCAACTAATAAAAATAAAATAATACATCATCATCATTCAAAAGTATTGATTTAACATAAAGTTCCATCCACACCTACTCCTCCATCCCAAACTATAACATAGATTTAGTATTCATTGGATTTACCCCATCCACTTTATATTCCCATCAGGATTTGCTCCATCCCACTCAAGCCGAAAAAGAAAGACTCCAATTTCCTAAAGGATAAGACTATATCATTTGATGACGAAAAATCCAGATAATAAAGTAGTAATAAACAAAAAAGGAAATATGTACAAGGCATAAATTGTCAATCTACCACCCGAAAGATAAGGTTATATTATAATCTACTTAGTAACTTTACTGTACTAAAGTATCCTCACATAATGAAATTGCAATTTATACCACAATGCCATGATTTGAGCAAGAACAATATCTCATTAGCAAAAACCCTACTATCAACATCACCATTAACAAAATTCATTAGCATTACAGTAGAATTGCTACGCAGGAAACATTACCCCAAGTACAAATCATATATTCGCCTCCAGAGATGCCATCTTCTATGAACAACACCAATTTCCTGAAAGAAAATATAAGAAATTAATAAACTAAATTCAGTCCATAAAATCTCTGCTATTACAAATTTTTTTAAGAAGTTGAGCACAAACGAAAACCAGTGACAATAAATAATTTTTTTTACCATACTTTGCCATTTATCTCTGCATAGATCGAACTGGTGATCCACCAAAAAGGCCTCCGAATCTAATTGGAAGCAGTTTTATAAAAGTAAACAGATTGACAATACACCCAAAAAAGGCTTGCAATTATTTGTAGAATGAATGTAAACAGGATGTTAGAAGTCCTTACCTTGAAGAGTTCATTACCTAACCCATCAGTTATGTATGCAATAAAAGGGCGCCTTGCTCGAAGCGCCTGCATAAAAGCATAAAAAAAGGTCAAAATAAAGCTAATATACTTGATAATGATTATTTAGACCCCTAACCAATAAGACCCTAGGAAAACACTGAACTCATTCATCATTCTTCATATTGTACTTTATTACCAGCCGTTCAATTACTCAAGTATCCAATTTAAAAAAAAAAAAAGAAAAATGCATGCTCTACAATATAATTTACTACAGGAATTCCTCATGACATAAATATATTTAAAGAAGATGAATATTGCACCTAACATCTACTTGTAACATTTTTTGTTTTCCATTTGCTAATAGAAATTGCCACATCATAAATTTACAGGCAAAAGAGTATGTAAACAATTCGTTGTTGCACCTGTAACTATATAAAGCTGATGATGATATATTCAACCATTTCGACCAACATAACTAATACACATTAGGACGAAAAACTCATCAATCAGAATTACATACAAAGAAAAAAAGCACAATACTGTCTGAATACTAAGTGTATTCGTACCTGTCTCGCAAGCATATTACTCTGCTCCCGTATAAACCCTGCAGGCTAGAAAAAAAAATGTTAAAAATTAGTTGATGCTACTGAATATAAGTCTTTTTCTTTAGGCAAGCACCAAATGAATGGTAAAATGGCAAAGAACTAAAACAAGAAATAGAGACATACTGTTTGAGGGAAGCAGACATCAACTATCGCATATCGATTCTCCTGCAGAGAGTTTGCAAATGAGCTATATTTCAGAAAATCATCAGCCATAGAGTTTAACATGCCAAAGATATTTCAAATAGTGTTTTTTGCCCACTCGATTTCAATAATGGTTTAGTATGATTGTGCGTCCCCTAGCTTAGACCTAGCCAAACTTTGAAAGAACTTTTGAAGCAACTGGTAGGCAAATTATAGTCTATAGCATGTCAAATAGCTGTCAGAAAAGAATATAACCAGACACAAATTCTCAAGCCACAAAAAGATTAAAAATAATTGCAGGATATACATTCTCTCTGTTTTTATGCTAGTGAAGCTAATTGCGGTTTTGGGTAAAAAAAAAAAAGAGAATCAAAATTTTTACTTTATGTTAAATCTGGAGAAATTGGTAAACCTTAAAAATTTACCTGCTCAAAACCAAGAACCAAATTCTTCCACTCTATATCCCTAGTTATCAGCAGATTGGATCTTGCAAGAAGAGGTGCAACCATGGACTGAAATAAGTTTCAACAATCAGGATGTTTGACTACAAAAAAATTATTAGTACTAGAACCTCAGGGATATAAAAATTTAATGTGCTACATTTGTTTGGCACATACACAAACTTTGTAATGTTTTTAGATATCTACATATCTTTCTACTGTGACACCGTGCCAGATTGTTATTTTTCCATATGGTTAGAGGTTATACACCATATCTTTTATGGCATAGATTGATTACCAAATGTCAAAATGCTTAGCTGAATATGTGAGCATGAACCAAACTTCGTCGTACTTGACTTGGTGTATAATTTTGACTGGAGAACACAGTATTCAAACTAGAAAAATAACTATAAACAAATATATGCACAACACATTCCCATAGGAGTTGTATTGCTAACTATTAATAATATAATAAAAGGCTTACAGGTACGGAACAACAACAAAAGTATTGACAGGCAAACAAATAACATAGCAGGGACTGATACTGTCCAAATTCTATCCCAAAATATTGACAAAAACCAGAGATGAGTGAGAACATAGAGTCCCATTCCCGGTTTTTTCATTGGGAAATAGCAAAAAGTGCTCATGTGAAATACTTAATAGCAGCTAAAAATAAGCTTATTTGATTCATTTTTTCTAGAAACAAAAGGGCGATCTCTGTAAATGAGTAGATGAATTACATGGTAGCATCTTTTTCGTTACATTGATGTTTCCCTAGTGCAATTTCAAGATTATGGTAAAATACGAAGTGCATGATTGATAGTCCTCAAGGCAATATGAAAGTTGGCACTAGCTAAGTGGAACTCAACTTCATAATTCATATAATAGATTAACAAGTTCCTATACCTCTTAAAATAAGCAAATAGTTTGAAACTAATATGCCAAAGTGGAGGAACTCTATATACGAACTACATGTTCTTAGGATTGTGATTATTACATTCTGAATTTTATTTTAGGAAGTGGCTTGTGACACCTTTATTTGTTCCAGAATAAAAGAGACGAATCTGTTACAAGTCTCGATGGATAGATAAGGACTCCTCCATTATTTTCTTTCTTTTGAGATATTATTTATTATTTATTTGAAAGTGAAGTTCAAACCACATAATTACAAGAAGTAAATATATCCAAGCTTATAGCCATTTTTCACTCCTATGATCCTTCTGGATGCCGTAATGACCTTTTGCGGAATAAATAAGACTCAAAACCTAAACCCTAACTTAGTCCACACGCAATAAAGCCCACGGGCTTTTTTTGAAGACTTGAATTCCAAAGGCCCTAACTCTAATAATAATAATAATATAAGACAATAAATGAATTGTATCTAAAGTTAATTATTTGCAAGTGGATAAGATGGGGAAACCTTACCTCTTCTACGGACATTGGTTCCAGAATACCAGTGACAGATTGGCTGGTAGGTGGTTGCCTCAAACCCGACTGCTTATTAAAAGACGTCTCTTTCAAAGCAGATGCACCTGAATAATATCTTTCAACGAGTCCTGTGATTGTTTGTCCATCAACAAATGTTTCGCCACTTCTATGAACTTTATTCCTTCGTGACCCAGAAGGCCTTGACTTCTTTCTATCAGCCTTCCAGAGTTGAACAAAAAAATCTCTACTCAAGTCAGGATCATTTTGCACACCATGCATATATCGAGAGAATGTACTTTTACACCCCAAGAAAGTACAAAGATGTGGCAACTTAGCCCTCCATGATGTCTTTATTTCCAAAGGGTGCCCTCCTGGTTGTTGTGAAGAAGATAACCTCTTACCAACATAAAGAACCCCATTCTGATCCATGTTCTTTGTTGTATAACATGGTAGTTTGCTGCACCTGGACTGCTTTTGAACACAGCCTGCTACCCTCATCCAGCTCATCTGAGCAAAATGAAAGCAAAACAAATACAATAAATTTGTTTATTTTTCCCTCACACATGCATCAATGATCCACATGTAAAAGCTTTTTCATAATTTTTTATTTGTGGGCAAAGAAAATCTCTACAATATCTGTTCTTATTAATTTAAGTGCACAAGGATAAATTTTACGGTGCTATGTACTTCAGTCTGTCCATAATTCACACAGTGAAAGATTTTCTATAGCAGCTAGAGTTTCTATATCTTCAAAAGCATAAGGGAAATAAGTATTTTAAAAGGAATTGAATATAAAAACACACCATGATAGTCTCACCTCAAACTGCATGCTGTCCTAAAAAAACATTGTTCCCCTTAAGGATTGGTAAGGACTAAGGTGAAGAGAATCTCTTTGCTACTCACATACACGTCTCTGATCATTCACCCATTCATTTTAATTCAAGAATGATTCAAACAATTTGGCAGGGTACAAAGTTAATAGCAGGTATAGCGACATGAATTATCTGAATCATATTCATATTTGGAAATTTAATTATTTATTTTTCATTATCATGATTGTGACTGCACGTGTATTCAAACATGAAAATATTGCATACACAGAGCAGAGCATGTTCAAACAAATTGAAGAGATTTTAACCATAATCCCAACAAAGAGGTTTTAACTTGAAAGATAGCAGGTTCAAAGAACATTTGCACTGTTACACAACGCAAAGCTATTAAAAATATGAATCAGAAACATACCTTTATGATGGATCTAGCCACCCGTACCTTTATGAATTCAAACCCTAATACAATAAAAATCATATGGAAACTATGACAATTATGCACAAAAAGGCTATACATAACAAGGTATATCATATAGAAATTGAAAGAAGCTGCAAGCCAAATTAAACACACACTCACAGTTTTCATGGGATGGCTGAAACCCTAACTTCCAATCCCGTCAGAACAAATGATCTGCAAATGTAAGAATTCATCCAACCATTTTGAACAATTGCATACATAGATTTACGACGATTAATGAGCAGAAATCACCAAACCCCTTTCTTCGAGAGAGATGCCGTTCGAGTGACATCGAGTAAATTGAGTTGAATTTAACTGAAAGATTGTAGAAAGTTGCGCACCTTAGGAGGGACCTTCAGCAACCAAATCTTTTTCCAGATTCTATCAATGCTGCTAGCCGATGAAAGATCAATGCTGCACTTCGAAAATTTGTTTACGGCAAGATCAGAACGGAGAAATTTCAATGAGGGGGCAACAAATAAAAAAATTAATGAGCGGTCTGATAGACTATTTTATCAATAAACACATACAATTCAATCCTTTAATAAATAATTCATTTATCTCTCCTCCACCTATACAATTTGCAATGTAATACATTCTCATATTTTTCATATTTTATCAACAAACATTCACCACCCAATCTCTTAATAAAATAATTTTATTTTTCACTATTTAATAATTATATTTATCTATAATCAATTTTTATTATATTAATAAGATGATATATTAAATTAGTTGATATTCAAAATCCATAATTATAATAAAGAAAAAATTATTATACATTTATAACAAATTACAATCTCAATAAAAAAATTAAATAAAAAAATATAAATAAATATATCAAGTTACAAATAAATGTACAAAAATGATTTGAATTATGATAAAACTGCTAAAAATTAGAAGAGAAAATAAAGAATATGATATTGAAAATTACAATTAGTCAATAGGTTACATGAACGACTAAATAGGTTACATAAATGACTATAATATATATTAGTTAATATATATTTAAATATTCAACATTTATTTGATAGAAAAGTAAAAAAAAAAATTGGAGAAATAATATAAATTTAAATGGAAAACAAAGAATAAGATATTGTGATTCAAAATATATCAATTTGTAGAGAAAAAAAAGTTGAGAATTTTGATATAATTTTTATCTTTATATATAAATAATAATATCTTAAAAATAAAATTTTAAAATGTATTCAAATAAAATTTATATTAACTAACCATGAATATGCCACATGTCACATGCAAGATGGGAACATGAACTTCGGTAAGGCAACGTGAACAGTTCATCTGATTTATATGAATTTTGAATTTTTTTTTTTTACTTTTTTATTTGTCTTTTATGGTGAACGTGTCATACGAACCACCGATAAACATAGTCTTATGCACTTAGATATACTATGTTTTCATAGTGTGTTTTGAAAATACAAAACTTGTCGCAAATTATTTACATTGAATTAAAACATTCAATTTGAATCTCATATCCATAATTACACGTTTTAATATAAATGAGTTGCATATTTCAATGCAACAAGTATATATTTTTAAAATACACTATGAAATGCACCGTGCATCTAGTGTATAAAAGATTTTATCATAATTAATATAACCAGTAATTTTTTTTAGCTTGTTAAGAATTTATTAAAGAAATGCATAACATTATCTTCTTAATATTACTCTCTATGTTCCAATTTTGATAGGTAGTTTATTGTGTGTTCGGAGTTTAAGAAAAAATTATTTATCAGTATTTTATGTGATAAAGTGGTAAAATGTTGGGATCAGAAAGAGTTGTTTATTACTCCCTCCGTCCCGAAATTATTGTCCGGTTTACTGTGTGATCGGTTTTTAAGAAAAAGTGATAAAGTGTTAAAGTGTAAGGGGTAGAATTGGTAAATCAACTTTATTGTAAAGTGAAAAAAGTGATAAAGTGTTAAAGTGTAAGAGGTTAAGTGAGTGACAATTGGTGTAATTTATATGTATTGTGAAGAGTGTTTATATTGATGAAACTTTCCATTTTAGGAAAGTGGACAAAAATTGTGGGACTCCCAAAATAGAATATTGGACAATAATTTTGGGACGGAGGAAGTAATATTTTATGTGATAAAGTGTTTGGTGTAGAAAGAGTTTTTTGTTAGTATTTTATGTGATAAAATGATAAAGTGGGTATTTTCATTTAAGAAAATGTACAATTAAGATTGGAACGCCCAAAATGGAAAGAATGCAGTTAAAATTGAGACGGAAGTAGTACATCAAACAATTGAGATGTGCGATATTTAAATTTTCCACATTTTCATGATAATTATATTATATTTAATATTTTAAAATTTGAATATTGAATGATTTTTTTTAAATACAGTGTACAAATATTCAATTTTAATGATATGCAATATGAGAATGGGAAGTTTGTTTTATTCTTTTTATTAATAGATATAAGTAAAAAAAAAATTATCATAAATGGGAGAATTTTTTAAATTAAAAAAATGGGGAAAATTAGTTTAAAATTTTAGTCTTAGAAATCTTAAAAGAAAAAAAGATGAAATGTCTAGCAGAATTACATAAAAAGAAAATTAGAATTAATGTTGTAAGCTAGAATCGAAACATTTGGGCAAGATGGCATGCCAATTTTTAAGTGAAGTTCCCCTTCCTCGTACAACTCTGTAATCTGTATAAGTCTATCACACTAAAATAAATAAATAAATTATAATTTAATGAGGATATTAGTAAGGGCGTGTTATAAAATTATATAAATAATTGTATGTCCTTTCATTTTCTATTAGATTATTCTAGAGGATATCATTTATGAAAATATTTATGTTGGATTATTCTAGGAGCATCCTTTGCTCCCTAAAAAAAAGTGGTATGTCACTTCATTTTGTATCACATGAAAAGAAATAAAAGTATTCTCTCTTCTCACTATATTTTCTACTTTGTCTACTTTTCATACTCCATAAAAGTATTAGTTTCACAATAATAAAGTATTAGTTTCATAATACATTATCAGCACGAGTCTTTACCTTGAGCTTTGCTAATTTGGGGCAAGTTCAAGTATCATACACAATTCTTGAGGTAATACTTTTCCTTTGTCAATTTGTAATATCATTATAACTAATCTCACAAAGTTGGAATTTGCAACTCTTGACATCACCGGAAAGAATTATTTATCATGGATTCTAGATGTTGAAATTCATCTTGAGGCAAGAGGTCATGGAGAAACTAATGTTGATAATGATAATGCATCAAATCAAGATCATGCCAATGCGATGATTTTCCTTGAATAAGTCATTTGGATGAAGGATTGAAAAATGAATATTTAACTATGAAAGATCCACTTGTCTTGTGTAAAGATATAAAATAAAGATACGACCACTTGAAGATGGTCGTCCTTCCAAAAGCCCAGTATGATTGGCTTCACCTGCGTCTACAAGATTTTAAAATTGTTAATGAATATAATTCGGCTATGTTCAGAATTACTTTTCAATTGAAATTAAGTGGTGAAACCATAACTGATAATGATATGCTTGAGAAGATATTTTCACTTTTCATGTCTTGAATATATTTTCACTTTTCATGCAGCAGCAATATCGAGAAAAAGGATTTAAAAAATATTATGAACTGATTGATTGTCTTCTCTTAGTTGAGCAAAATAATGAATTATTGTTGAAAAATCATGAGTCTTGACGCAATGGTTCTAGTCCATTCCTTGAAGTGAATGCGACTCAATCTCAAAATTATGTACGTGGTCGTGGTCGTGGACGTGGTAGAAGCCGAGGACGTGGCCATTTTCGTGGTCGCGGTAGTGGTAGATTTACTCCATATAATAACAACAATTATGATCGTGGCAAGAAGCAATCTATCTCCCATAAGAGAGACAATGGAGAAAAGAAGAAGTATGAGGAATACTGCCACCGATACAGAATGGAAGGTCATTGGTCTCGCATATGTCGAATAGCGGATCATCTTGTTGAACTTTATCAAGTTTATTTGAAAAATAAAGAAAAAAATGTTGAAACAAATTTTGTTGATGACAATGTTGTTTTTTATGGCGATGATGTTGCTATGACTCACCTTGATGTATCTGATTTCTTTAATGATGTTATCTAATCATATGATGAATATCCTATATATATTTTCATGATAAATATAATATTTATATATTTGCATCTTTTATTAATATTAAATTTGAATTTATGTTTTATACTTTTTATGAAGAAACAACGGATGCCAAACATTTGGGAATGGATAGTGATGGTAGTATTTGTCTAATTGATAGTACTGCTACATGCACTATACTTAAAGATAAAAAATATTTTTCTCATTTTCAAAAGGGGGAGACAAATGTTAATACTATAAGTGGTAGTGCAAATTTGATTGATGGCTCCGGAAGAGCCACAATTTTCCTCACTGAAGGGACTAAACTCGTTATAAATAGTGCACTACTGTCTCCCAAGTCTCGAAGAAATTTGTTGAGTTTTAAAGATATCCGTAGAAATGGGTATCATGTCGAGACTTTAGATGAGAAAAACTGTGAATGTCTATTGATCACACAAGTTGTTTCTAGAAAGAAATGTGTGTTAGAAAACTTACATTCGCTCTTTTCTGGCTTTTACTATACAAAAATAAATACAGCTGGAACATATCACCTAATAGACCAAAAGTTTATTACCTCCAAAGATTTTATGATTTGGCATGATCGTCTTGGACATCCTGGTTCCACCATGATGAGGCGAATAATTGAAAATTCACATGGTCATTCATTAGAAAACAAAAAGGTGTTAAATTCAAATGAATTTTCATGTGTTGCTTGCTCACAAGGAAAGCTAATTGGGAGACCTTCACCAACTAAAGTGGGGATTGAATCCCCTGCATTTCTAGAACAAATTCATGGTGATATTTGTGGGCATGTAGATCCACCGTGTGGACCATTTCGATATTTTATGGTGCTAGTTGATGCATCAACAAGATGGTCACATGTATGTCTATTATCCTCTCGTAACCTAGCATTTGCAGGATTACTTGCCCAAATAATAAAGTTGGGAGCACAATTTTCAGATCACCCAATAAAGAAAATTCGTCTAGACAATGCTGGTGAATATTCATCACATGTTTTTTATGATTATTGCATATCAATTGGAATAAGTATTGAACATCCTGTAGCTCATGTTCACACACAAAATGGTCTAGCGAGTCATTTATTAAAGACTACAACTAATTGCTAGAAATCAAAACTCTCTTTATCTGCTTGGGGACATGTTATACTACATGCAGCAACACTTGTGAGAATTCGATCGACAAGTAATAATAATCTTTCTCTCCTACAGTTAACATTTGGTTATGAGCCCAATATCTCTCATATAAGAATTTTCGGGTGAGCGGTTTATGTTCCAATTGCACCGCCTCACCGTACTAAATTGAGCCCCCAACGAAGATTGGGAATATATGTCGGGTATGAACACCTTCAATACTTAAATATATTGAACCATTAATAGGTGATTTATTTACTGCCAGATTTGTAGATTGTCATTTTGATGAATCTCATTTCCCGACATTAGGGGGTAAGGATCAATCGAAAAAAGAAATCAATTGGAAAATTGCATTAAATTTCCTTGATCTTTGTATAAAAGAATGTGAACTTGAAGTTCAAGGGATCATACATTTGCAACAAACTGCAAATCAATTGTCGGATGCATTTAGTGACTCCAGAAGAGTTACTAAATCACATATTCCCCCAGGAAATGCTTCGGTTAAGATTGATGTCACTGAAAGACAAATAACAAGTGCTAATGAATCTAAAGCATGCCTGAAGCGTAGTAGACCTCTTGGTTCCAAAGACAAACGTTCTCGAAAGAAAAGAGGAATAATTAAACTCGACGAGTCAAATGAGAATGAATGATTCACACGTTGTGAGAAGATTCAACTTCCTGAAGAAGTTGTCTCATAAGATGTTGCTTCTGAAGAGCCAATTTGTGAAGATAATGAGATTGTAGAAACTTCAATAAATTATGTCACTACTGGAAAAAGTTGGAACCGAAGAGAGATGATCATTAACAATATTTTTGCATATAATGTAGTACTTAATATTATGGAAGAAATTGAGGATCATGATCCCAGATCGGCTGATGAATGTCGGCGTAGAAATGATTGACCAAAATGGAAAGATGCAATGCAATCCGAGTTGGATTCACTGGCAAAGCGAAAAGTATTTGGACCTATAGTTCAAACACCAAAAGGTGTAAAGCCAGTGGGATACAAATGGGTACTCATACGAGAAAAATGAAATTGTGAGATATAAAGCACGATTGGTGGCCCAAGGCTTTTCACAAAGACCTGAATTTGATTATGATAAAACATACTCTCCTGTAATAGATGTAAATTACATTTAGATATCTTGTAAGTTTTACCGTGCATGAAAAACTTGAGATGCGTCTAATGGAAGTAGTCACTGCATACTTATACGGTAATCTTGAAAAAGAATCACATGAGAGTCCTTGAAGGATTTAGCATGCCTGAACCATGTAAATCAAATCCAAGAGAAGTTTATTCTATTAAATTGCAAAGGTCTTTGTATGGGCTCAAACAATCTGGACTTATGTGGTATAATCGTTTTACTGAATGCCTAGTCAAAGAAGGTTATATCAATGACCGAATATGTTCATGTGTTTTCATAAAGAAAAATGGGTCAAGATTTGTGATAATTGCAGTGTATGTTGATGATCTCAATTTAATCGGGACTCCTGAACTGTGTTTTAAAAAGCGGATCGGACCGGTCGATCGAACCGGTCCAACCGCTACTCGGCAAGGCTTCCGAACCGATTTGAGATATTGGACCGCTCAACGATCGGTTCGGCCATGAACCGCCCAAAACGGTGAAAACTGGTAAGAAGTCGTCACCGTTTGAACCGGTCCCTCACCGGTTCGCCTTTATTCTGCAAAAAAAATCTAGATGTCTTGAAAATTGGATCGGCGGTGCTGCAATTTTGGCTTGGCGGCAAACTTTTCTTCACTTTGCAACATCAGTAGCGAGAGAGATTAAGAGGGAGAGAGGAGGAGGCAGACTGGGGTGAGGGCGGGCGTAAGTTTTTGAAGGAGAGAGAGTGGGCTAAAATATTAATGTTGAGGGAGGAGGAGTGGCGGATGCCTTTGTTTTTGGGAGGTGGGAGAATGATTTAGGGTTTGAGTAATTTTAATAATTATTTCTTAATTTTAATTAAAAATTAAATTGATGGGCTTCCATGGACTTATATATTATCCAATTAGATTAGGCTGAAAATTTTATAAGTTAAATGGATGCAAAAATTTAATATACTAATTGAATATTCAAATGCTTGTTTCGTACTTTTGTAATTTGATCTAAATTGTTTAAATTGAACATTAAATTACAACATTAGATACATGTTTAGTAAAATTTTATTATAATTTTTTCACTAGAGATACTATTACAAGGGAGAAAGTATAGGCGATGATATATAATTTATATAGTTAATTATATATTATGTAATTATGACGTCATACCGGCTCAACCGCTTTAAAAACGGTCCGACCGGTCCGACCAAAAGCACTAAGGTTGTCCGATCCGATCGCCGCTTCCGATTTTAAAACATAGCTCCTGAAGAGCTCGAAGAGTTAGTTGCATATTTGAAGAAAGAATTTAAGATCAAGGATTTTGGTAAGATAAAATTTTGCCTTGGTTTGCAAATTGCTCACTGTTGTAACACGAATAATCTCGCCTTAGGGACAAGTTGCAAAGCTGGCAAGTAGCCCGCAAGTGATAATTTAAAGCGACTTGAGGGTGAGACTCTATGAACCAAAAGCTTGAAGATCAGATGCTCTGAAGGCCAGATGATCAAGAAGCCATTCAAGAAATCGCAGGCCACAGGTCACAAGTCACAGTTCGTAGGTAGCTCACAGGCTGCCAGAAGTCGCAGGCCACAATTTCTGAGTTTTTATTGTTTTCTGTTCAATAATTCATCGTTTGATTAACTTGTTGGCCGGAAAATTAAACCGGGCACAACACTCACCTCGAAGGTGGAATTTTTTCCGCCAAACTGCTTACACCCAGAAGGAATTAAAGTTGTTTTACATGGAAAAGGCACATCCACTAAGTACCCCAATGATCGTCCGGTCACTCGATCCTAATAAGGACCCTTTCAGACCACAAGATGAAGGCGAAGAGATATTTGGTCCTGAAGTACCATATCTCAGTGCAATTAGTGCATTTATGTATCTTGTTGTTGGTTCCGGTGCTAACGAGTCTCACACGTGTATGGGGGGGAATACACGTGTTCAGTGATTTTTAAAACTTTTCTTTCACTGAGGTCAGATGGGTTAGAGTTATCGATGATTTTGCCCCGAGAAGCCTGATTGCCACGAGTCAAAGTCTCATCGAGAAAATGATCTGAGCCGCTTCGGAAGCTTCCAGATTAATTTTCAATGAGCCTGAGTTTATCAGAGATCCTGAGGCACTTGGATCAGATAATTATCTTACTGAACCCTCAGTAGAGTTAGTTCAGTTTGGTAACTATCTGTTCTAGCTACTCAAGTGTGCGGAATGGTTGGCCCTAAGTTTATACTCGTTTTAGCTTTGCTGAAAATCTTAACTTCAATAAAACAGTGATTAAGGCTGTGATCAATTTAATGCAAGTTCAGTGGATTGGTTCCAACTGAATATCAGTGAATTATGCTTTCAGTGAAAATATGCAACAGATAATAATGCAGTACATAAAGGAAAACAACACAACAATTATAGTGGTTCAGAGACTCAAGCTCCTACGTCCACTCTCTCTGATCTTCATAGAAATTCCTTAACCACTTCCTAAAGCTTTCTGGTTAACTCACTGTAGCTTACTCACTTTTCTACCTTGAGTTTTTCGGTCGACTCAACGCTGACTTACTAACTCAAACACACACAAGTGTTCAGACTACCACAAGTAGCTTACTAACTTCTTCTCTAGAGTTTTTTGGCTAACTCATTGTAGCTTACTCACTCTTTACAACTCCAACTCACCTAAAAAAACACACACAAACTACCTTAACAAAGGGTTTGGGTTTTGGGTTGGTTTCCAACTAGGGTGAGATATCCTTTACAATAAGAACGAATGCAAAGGCTAGGATATCTCTTCTAAGCTTTGGATATATCTATCACTCTAGGCTTAGAATAGTGAGCTCTCTCCAATGTGAAACACTTGGAAAATTCTAGGGTTTTAGAGTGCTTCAATTTGCAATAATACGAATGAGCTCTTGAGTTGCTTTGAAATTTCCCGTGACCTCTCAATGTAAAGGGTCACTAGTATTTATAGGCAACTTCACCAAGGTCACTCTTGAAAAACTATCCGTTGGAGGAGATAACTTCATGAGTTTCCTCTTATGGTGTTTGATGAACGACTATATTTAAGGTTTGAATACTCCCTTGCATGTTTTAGGAAATATGCAGTCATGTAGCCAATCATCAATTTTTTGCGATGCGGAACATAGTACTCCGACATGATTAGGTGTCCATAAACTTTCGATGTCATGAAAAATGCGAGTGTTGTCTTCTCTCGATTGGTTTTTATCTTACGTAAAAATAAAGACAAACATAACGGCTCTTTTTGGTCAATCTCTCTGAATGAGATAACCTTAAACAACACTTATACTTAGTTCTTTTTGTCTGCATATGAATGTTTTGGGCAATATCTACTTTACTGAATATTTGTGTTTTTCTCAGTTTTGTAGTCTTCAGATAGATATTATTGATTGCCTCGAACATTCGGTATCTTGAGTATTGATATCTTCTTTGAGTCTTGATAACTACTAGGGTCTTGATATCTTACGTGTCTTGGTGTCTTTAGTGACATCTTGAGTCTTGATGACATCTTGAGTCTTGATGTCTTTAGCGACTTCTTGAGTCTTGACGGTGTCTTGATGACATCTTGAGTCTTGATGTCTTGATGACATCTTGAGTCTTGATGTCTTGATGTATCTTGAGTCTTGATGTCTTGATGACATCTTGAGTCTTGATGACTTCTTGAGTCTTGATGTCTTGATGACATCTTGTGTCTTGATGTCTTGAGTGACATCTTGAGTCTTGATGTCTTGATGACTTCTTGAGTCTTGATGTCTCGAATCTAACCCGATCTATATCTGGCGACTATACATAATGCGAGATAACTTCCGAATAATCTATCTTTGAATCATTTCGATCTATCAAGATTATCCTGAACATGTCATACTCAGGGTTTTTAGGGATCTAATCAAAACTTCTTTATTAAATTCATCTCCCAACACTTGATAATTGTACAAGGCTAAATATATCCTTTGCAGTTAATTTACTAGCAAGATTTAGTTCATCTCCCACGAGACGACATTGGAATGGTATTAAACATATTTTTCGCTATCTCCAAGGAACGGTTGATCTTGGCCTATATTATTCCAATAATTCTCGGCCTGAATTGCTTGGTTATGCTGATGCTGGGTATTTATCAGATCCACACAAAGCAAGGTCTCAAACTGGATATGTATTCACATGTGGTGGTACATCCATTTCATGGCGATCTACAAAGCAATTCATGAGGCCAGTCGGGGATGTGTTTGGTTTAGGTCAATGATCAATTATATTCGAAAGAGTTGTGGATTGTCTCATGACAACGAAAATCCTCCAACTTTATTATATGAAGATAATGCAGCTTGTATAGCTCAACTAAAGGGAGGATACATTAAAGGAAATATAACCAAACATATTTCACCAAAATTCTTTGGGTAATGTGTGAAACCCCCCTGTGGTTTGAAAAATCGATGCCAAACCCCCCATGTGGTTTGAAAATTGCGTGAAACCCTCTCGTGGTTTTAAAAATATGGTGTGAAACCCCCATTTTTGTTGGGATGATGGAGAGTGTACTACACTCGCCCTTCATGATAATTTTGGTGTGTTTTCTTCATTTTTTTCATTTAAAAATAAAAAAAATACCATCAATTAATTATATTAAGTGGGGTTTGGCTCCAAGTCTTTATATTTTTATAATTTTAAATTTGTATATAGTTATTTAATTATTATCTATATTGTAAAATGACGAGACAATTTTTTTTTATTCCTTTCTGTATCTAATTATTATTAATATATCATTAAGTATATAATTTATATATTAATAATGAAGTTAGAAATATTAAGAAAAAAAAATTACATTGAAATAAAAATATTAAGTAAAAAAAATAGGGTTTTTGTGAAGTTGGTTTTTGTCTCAATGTGTTAGTTCTAAATGATAAAATATAGTTTGATTGCAATGAAAGTCATATTTTGCGTCCATTTCATTTGTACAAGGAATGAATTTTTTTTAATGAACATATTATTAATATATAGATTATATATTTAATGATATATTAATAATAATTAGATACAGAGAGGAATAAAAAAAATTGCCTCGTCACTTTACAATATTTTATACATAATAATTAAATAACTATATAAAAATATAAAGATTTGGAGTCAAACCCCACTTAATATAATTTAATGGATGATAATTTTTTTATTTTAAAATAAAAAAGATGAAGACACACCAAAATTCTCATGAAGGGCGAGTGTAGTACACTCTCCATAATCCCAACAAAAATGGGGGTTTCACACCACATTTTAAAACCACGAGGGGGTTTCACACCATATTTTTAAAATCACGAGGGAGTTTCACGCAATTTTAAAACCACGAGGGGGTTTGACACCAATTTTTCACACCACAGGGGGTTTCACACAATTTACCCAAAATTCTTTTTACTCATGAGTTTCAAAAGAATGGTGAAATCGATGTGCAACAAATCCGTTCAAGTGACAATTTAGCAGATTTATTTACCAAGGCATTACCGACTGTAACATTTGAGAAGTTGGTGAAACGTATCGGAATGCGTCGATCAAAAGATCTCAAATGATGTTTGAATCAGGGGGAGAATAAATAAATTAAATAATATATGTACTCTTTTTCTCCTAGGTTTTTTTTTCCACTGGGTTTTTCCTAGTAAGGTTTTTAACGAGACATATTATTTATGTAATGACGGACATCAAAGGGGAGTATTATGAAATAATATAAATAATTGTATGTCCTTTCATTTTCTATTAGATTATTCTAGTGGATATCATTTATGAAAATATTTATGTTGGATTATTATAGGAGCATCCTTTGCTCCCTATAAAAATGGTGGTATACCACTTCACTTTGTATCACATGAAAAGAAATAAAAGTATTCTCCCTTCTCCCTATATTTTCTACTTTATCTACTTTTCATACTCCATAAAAGTATTAATTTCACAACATTAAAGTATTAGTTTCATAACAGGGCGAATAATCTTTAGTAATTTTTCCTCCCTCCCTCAGTATTAACTAGTGATTATTTGAATTTAAACACGAGGCACACATTTGGGTTTCGAACCTAAGACCTCTAATTAACAAGGGCAAATGACAGATAATTTAAAATTTGTAATATTAACGAGGAATTTTTTGATTAAACATGAACACGCAAAACATGGGGCACCCTTGGGTTTCAAATCTAAGACCTCTTCTTAACAAGGGCAAAACTATCCTTGTTAAAAGACAGTTTTAAAGTAATAGTATTAACGAGGGATTTTTTTAAATTTAAAATGAGGCACGCTTGGGGTCAAACCAAGACCTCTTGTTAACGAGGGCAAAACTATCCTTGTTAAAAGACAATTTTAAAGTAGTAGTATTAGCGAGGGATTTTTTAAATTTAAAATGAGGCACACTTGGGTTCAAACCAAGACCTCTTGTTAACGAGGGCAAAACTGCCCTCGCTAAAAGATCGTTTTAAAATTGTAGGGCAAATGTGGCCTCAATATTAACAAAGGCAAAACAGCCCTCGCTAAAAACAAGTTTTAAAATTCTAGAATTTTTGCGTACAAAAGGGTTTGAACCCGAAACCGCCTCTTGCGAGCAAGTGAGCTTGCATTGCCATTAGACTAAATGTTTCATTCATTAATTTTTCACTTAATAAATATGTATCATATATTTTTTATATTTTTAAGTGTAATTAATTGAAAAATAACATTGCCATTAGACTAGATAATTCGTTCATTAAATTTTCTTCTAATAAATTTGTATCATACATTTTTTATATTTTTAAATATAATTAATTAAAAAATAAAAATGTACACGGGTTTTTAACCCGAGAACTCTTGGTCGCAAAAGTATGTGCTCTAATGTTGTCATTGGACTAGATAATTTATTAATTAAATTTTTCTGCTAATAAATATGTATCATATATTTTTTGTATTTTTAACGAGTGGACTATGCCTTCGCTAATAGCGAGGGCTATTATGATGCTAGTTAACGCCTCCGGTATCAATGATGAGAGATTTATTGCTCGTTATTAACAAGGGCTCTAAATCTCTTATTAGTGCCGAGGGTTATCAGAACCCTCTTTAAAACCCTTGTTATTAACGAGGATTTTTATAGCTCTCATTAAAGCCTTTGTTAAATGACAGTTTTTTTTGGTAATGTTATAAAGTAATTAACTTTGGGTTTAAAAAATTTCTAATATTCTGTTTGCATCCCTCTCATTAAAACATCCCCTAACATGATCTTCATTCCAATTAGCCTCACTCTAATTAATAAAATGTGAGACCCTCTGGTCATGACTACTTAGTCAGTTGGGTGATTGATCCATATCCATCTATCATAGAATCTAGATATTTTCTCACCTATCTCCATTTTCCATGCAACACCTTCTTCCATAAATTTCTGTTGGGATATTTTAATTTTGATGAATTATGCCAAAACATTATCAACTTGTGTTATTTAAGCTAATCTACAGATAACAAGTTGAGGGGGAACGAGAGATCAAGTTAAGGGGGAATTCATGATATCAGACGAGGCTGATCGAGATCAGATAAGAAAGATGAGTTTCGAGTTAACTGATAAGCTGGGCAAAATCAGAAGAGAAGAAAAGCTAAGCCAGCTGATCAGAAGAAGGAGAGTCACCTCATTAGATGATCAGAAGACCAGATCTGAAGACCTGATCAGATGACCAGAAAACCATATAAGAAGACCTGATGTGCTAATCTGATGTAGATAAACTGATATCTTGACTGATCTTTATATTGATCGATCGGTGAGCTGATCAGATCAGGCGAGAAGAAATCAGAAACCAGAAGTCACCTGATCTGATGTCCTCAGAAGACAAGTCACCTGAAGACAAGTCATCTTATGTCATGTTCATCGAGAATCGAACGCCATCGATGATCGATAACTCGAAGTCTTGAGTGACTGAGGTGAGGGTTATTACGAAGTCGGAAGAAGAGTTGAACTCAGTTAGCTGAAAGTGTCAAGATACTGATTAGACAAGGTCGGCCAAGAGAAGTCTCTTTGAATCAAGAATAGATCCCGAAGATTATAGCCAGTTAGATTCAAATTTGGCGTGGACCAATGAGATGAAGACAAACCGACTGATAAAGGCTGCGAGAACTTCGAGAATAATATGGATTTGAATGTGATTCTCTCCAACGGTAACATTCAAATCCACACTATAAATACAAGATCTTCCATCAAATTAAGAGTGTGAAATGCTTGAAACATCCATCAAGCTACAAAGCCAAATCATCTAGCATTTCCACCATAGAACACTGAGCAAGAAATACACGCATATATACAAGAGTGTTCTATCCTAGATCTAAGCACAAATGTCATATCCTAAGCTTAGAGAGATTTTCTCAACCTTAGCATTGATGCTAAACAAATGTAAGGGAAAATCTCACCCTAGTTGGACACCAAACAATCTTTACCCAAACCAAATGTTAGGTTAAGTTTTGTTAAGCAAGGAATTTAACTTAGTTGAACTAACTTAAATTATGTGTGTGAGTGAGAACTCATTAAACATCTGTAGGCTATCCCGTGGAGGGAGATAAGTCCATTTGAGTGAGAGCTCCATAAATATCTGTTGGTTAAGTTGGTGCCCCATAAAGGGAAGAGTGGATGTCGGACAAGTTCGTCCGAACTACTATAAAAATATTTGTGTTCTTATTTACTTTCATATTAACTGTCATACATACTTTAGCAAATCTGCATAACACATTCGAAAAATTTTTAAAGTCACCTCCATTGAGATTTACAAGTTTTAAATCGTTTTTTTCAGGTCCAACAGTTTCCTTGCATTAAGTAAGCGTCATCCACAAATAGCTTGCTAGATTTATACAGTAAAAACTTTTTGAAAAAAAGAAAAAAGAAAAAAAAGCTACTTGCTTAAGTTGTATTATTTGCAACTTTTAAAAAAAAAAAAACTATGGCTGATATAGTTGTTCTTGCCAAGGCTCATGTGAAGCATTCGACTTTAGCCCAGTGCAACTCACCCACAAAATCTATTAATATTGTGGGTTAATCGCATGAAATCCCCTTATGACTTAGAAATGTTGTGCAAACTTATTTTATAGTTTGAAAATGGCACGAAACCTTTTGTGGTTTATTAAATAAAGTGAACAATTCTTTTTTTTAATAGAAAAAAGCGAGAACGATTTTAAACTTTTTTTTATTTCATATTATATATATCTTTTATAGTATACTCTCAAAACTTTAATATTTGGAAAAATAAAATATACAAAAATAGAGAAAATAAATAAAATAAATAAAATTGTTGTCACATTCTTCAAAAATAAAAGAAGAATTCTCTTTATTTAGTAAATTACAAGTAATTTCATGCAAATTTTAAATTACGGGAAATGTTCGTCCAACATTTTCAAATTATGAGAGGGTTTTACACCATTAACCTTTAATATTTGATATATCCTTCTACTTTCATAAATTAGCCCAACCTTAGTACTTTAAATCACACTCAATATCCAACTCAAACTAGATCTCTGACATCACTTAATTAATTCATACACATGTCCTTTCCTTTAATTCACAGACTCTCTCCCTTATTTCATTTTTTATATATAAGTTTATACTATTTTCATGTAAATTCCACTTTCTTTAAAAAAAAAAAAAAAGGTACGTAAATTCCACTTCGAGAGAACTTGACTTGAGGCAATTGTTTTTTTTTTTTTTTTTCAATTTATTATCACACGTTAATAGTACTATTCTTCCCAAGCCTTGTTCAAGCATGTTTTTTATTCATTATTATTCTTTTATTAGTTTTTAATAATTAATTTTGTTGTAATTTAATTTAGTCGGATATTAAATATGCATTTTATTTCTTTAAATATGAAACATGCGATGACCAGAGGTTGATCTTATTGCATATTTTTTATGCTTTATATTGAAAAAAAAAGTTAACAACATATATAGACTCAATTGAATTTTATGTTTGTATACCTCAATCCACAAGTTCAACAATAATGACTTTTTAATTTGTTTGTTTATAATGTTACTTTGTGTACTACATGGATTGTAAATAATTTTTATATATTAATTTTAAATTAAATATTTTAAAATTTTAAATTAATTTAATTAATTCAATTATAGAAGTAATTTTTTATAATAGTGTATGTCATATTTTCATTAATTTTGTATTCTAAATTATAAATAATGGAGTATGTATTTAATATTATGTATATGTGAGAATAAGAATAGTGGATGAAAGAAGACATGGATTGTGAAAAAATCTCAAGGCCATAAAGAGACGTGAAAAACTAAAAAAAGAAAGACGTAAAAAATAAACCAATAAATAATAATAATAACCTAGAATAATTGAATGTTATAGATTAATTAGAGATATGAATGGTCATATTAAAAATTATCATATCATAAATAAGTTAAATTCATAAAATTTAACGATATATATGAATGATGAAAAATGAATGTTATAAATTTTGAAGATAAAATATTATACAATAAATAACTCTTCATAGAATTGCAAAATTTTAAATTAGAGAATTTATACCAGCACAACCAGTAAATAAAAATTGTCTTAAATCTTTTTTATTTAAAGTCCACTCATCATTAATAAGATTAAATTCCATAATAAGAAAAGTTGTTAATGTAGTGATCATAATTGCTTAAAAGTTGTGTATTGTCACGTTTAGATGATTTGTATTGTGTGACTAAACTTGACCATATGAATTGAAATCGGTGGTTCGAATAGGTGGAAATTGAAAAAATAGCGGCTTGATTTCGGTTCTAAGATTTGAAAAACCGAAACCAGCAGTTGCAAACTAGTGGTTTATATATAATATTTTTATTTTTTAAAATATTTTCCCATTTTTTGCTTATAAGTTGGAGTAACTTGTAAGTTGTAACTCTATAAGGTGTAACATATTTTGAGTATTGAAACATGTAGTTGTATGTTGTATGTTGTAAGTTGTAAGTTATAATTTGTATTTTTAAAATTAAAAATTGTAATGTAAATTGTAAACTTTGCACTTGCTATTTTAAAGCTTAATTGAATAAATCAAATTTAATTCAAGATCAAGTTAATTCAAGTTATAAATATTAAAAAAAAAAGTTGATAAACCGACTAAATCGGAACCGGCCAAATCATCCGGAACCAAAACCGATCGAACCTAAACCGGCTATAGATTTCGGTTCGGCATTCCACCGGTTCCGAAATGAAACCGGCTATTCGAACCTGATGGGCATGTCTATGCGTGACATTCAATATAAGCATTTTACAAAATTAATCGACTAGTCAAGGATGAGTATTTTTATATATTTAATAAGAGTCTCAAGGTTTACTTAATAATAGATATTAATATACTCCTATATCAGAAAAAGTAAAAGTTTATTATATATACATAATAAATATTAATTTATTCAATTGCATTCTAAATTTTGCCCTGTACCCCATCTCGCCGTGGGAGTACCAATTAGGGGTGGAGGAAATACCAAAAATACCGGTATAGCGCACTTACCGTACCGAAAAATATCGATTTTATCGAAATATTTGGTATACCAAAATTTTCGGTACGGTACGAAAATTTCGATATGATAATGGTATGAAAGTTTTTGGTATATCAAAATTTTCGGTACGGTACTAAAATTTCGGTATATCGAAAAAATTTCTATACCGAAATATCGGTACAGTATCGGTATGTAATATTGACATATCGAAAATTTCGGTATATCGAATTTTCGGTACGACAACGGTATGACATTTTTCGGTATTGAAAATTTCGGTACGATAATGGTATGTCGAGAAAAATTTCGGTATGTTATACCGTCCAACCCCTAGTACCAATTGAGCAATTCCTTTAACTGATAATAACAAATACTAAAATAGTTTGTGAATTAAAATAAATAAAACCAAGTCAGGGTTAGGTACGTAATTTAAATGGCTGCAAGTGCAGGCATATTCTTCTATCAACAATTAATCAAATAGTATCTGTCAAAGAGGGAAAAAAACGACAAGGATACAGTAACTGAGTATTTAATAATTTTGTCACAGAATACACAATTAAATACTGTTACATTTTCACAATAAAGACACACATCGACACGTATATAAATTATAATAGCAGCTTTAAGAAAACAACCTAATATAATAAAAACATACATGCATATTTATATCCATTATCCACATACAGGTGGTGTCTATATAGGTAGGCGATAATATTTCACCAAATGTAATACTATTTGTAAAATGAGTTTTTAAAACGGGTTTATAAAATGAATTTATATCATTATACTTATAAATTAATATTATAATATTTATCAATTGATATAATTATAATTACAAATTGATATCAAAGTAGGTATTAATTTGTAAGTGTAGTAAAACCAGTTGATAAATATAAGATAAAATAATCAAGTATAGCACATTCTTTTCAGTTTTTATCAATTTCAGCATATATTTTTTTTCTCTCCAAATTTAACACATACTTTCACTTAATACATAAAAAATATTCTCGAGCTCCATTTTTAGCAAGGTCCATATGATATATATATATATATATATAGTTTGTATTCACTTGTCTTGCTGATGTGTCAATATTAAAACAAAAAATAAAAAATATTACCACCTAAAATTAAAAAATAATGACCCCGGATGTTTATTATCTCACGTGTTTTTCTAATTTTAGGTGATGATATTATTATTATTTTTTATTTTATTATATACTCTTCAATAAGATGAGAGGACTCCAACGATCATATCAGACGAACCTTGCCGTAAATGCTGGCTCGGAATAATTTTAAGCATTAAGTGAAAATATGTGAAATATTTGAAGAGATGGAAAAATGTGTTAAAAAAATAAAAATATAAGCTATATTTAATTATTTGATCTAAATATAATAATATTAATTTTATAATCTGGACAAGTTTAACGGAAGAATATGTATTATAAAATGTGTATAAGAAAAATTATCTTTGAAATAAAGTGTATATATATTCGCCGTTCTGATGAAAATACTAGTACATAGTTAAATGAACTAGAATTTTATATTTAATTTAAAAAGAATTAAAATAATCGTAGAAATCTCGCAATCTAAAAGAAATCTTATGAGAAATAATATCGCACCAGCTATACTTGAGTCGAATTAAAAGGTGATTATCCTATTTTCCTACTCAATCTTTAACCCAATTATATCTCTCTTCATATATACTTCCTACATCCTATAAATAATAGTCCATATATTATTTTTTTAAATTTTAATCTCATTCTTTATTAAAAAGTATATAAATTATTTAACATATCACTATTTAAAATACATGACATTAGATATTATTTATTTTTATATTTAATAAATAAAGTTATATCACTACTTTATAGGTAAATTCAAAATTTTAATCCAAACATATAATGCTCACTCAGTCCCATATTCGATTTTCCATTTTCTATTTTGGTCCTTCCATGCTTGTTTTTCCTTTTTATAAATAGTAATACATTATTTTTTATAATTATATTCTCCCGATATCTCAAAAATTACATATCATGCAATACCCTAAATTAAAAATCACTTCAACTTTTAAATATTAATAAATAATTTTTATATTAAATATCCATGCAAATAGTAAATGTCCAATAGAGTACAGGATGAAGAGAGTACTATTTTATTGGTATGTGCAAATGATAAAAAGTGAACTACCCTTTTAAGGCAGATAGTAATAATTTATAAACACAATACTCATACAATGGAGAAACAAATAATAACATATTAGTAAAAAGATAAAATAGAGGGAATAACATTTTGTTCGTACAACAAAACATTTTTCTCCTTACAGTAATATTTTTGATCATACTAATATAGTAATATAATTTTCACTACTTACATGTGTTACTATAACAACATTGAAAAATACTGAAAGAGTAAATATATAACTATATATCTTTATAATAACACATGTTTATCTTTACAAAGAGTTTTCCTATTAATATTTCACTTACTTAAGGCTAGATCTTGTATATATTCAAATGCACTGTCCATTTATAGTGCATTTTAGAATCATACAATTTGTCATACTGAAAAATATAATTTATTTATACTGAATCATATAATTATTAATATGAAAAGATACCTGCACGGTTTAGTGTAAACAAATTGAAATGTGAGACCCACCCTTCACTTGAGAATTGAGATATATTACAAGAGCGTCTCATTTATGAAAATCTTAGATAATGTCGCATGATACGTTTAATAGGAGAATATCCCACGTATATAGGATATTAAATTTTTAAATATTAATATACATGGAGAGAGAAAGACAAATTATTTTAATGGAAATTTATTTATTTATTTTTTCTGGTTACAAATGCCTGCCCAAAATTTGTTCAGATGTACACATAAGCCCCTGATAGAGTTAAATGCACTAGTATGTGTGGACTAAAAACTCAGATATTGCCCCCACAATTAATTAATTAATTAAATTACGAGCGACTCACTCACTCATCTATACACCAAGATGCACCGTGTACTCATATCACAATATTAGAATCGTGCAACTTATTTATACTGAATCATACAATTATTTTTTCATATTAATAGTTACATGATTCAGTATAAATAAGTTATACTTTTCAATATAATAAATCATATATTTTTAAAAAGTATTATAAATGCACGGTGCACCGTCTATCTGGCCATAAATTATATACATGTAGAAATTGTTTTTTGGCGTCTACAAATTAGCCCAAAAGTATCAAAACAAACGACACCATTTATTTCTCTCTCTAAATTCCAGATTCAATCAATACAATAGCAATAGCCCTCTCGTTATTTTCACCACCCTCAATTTTCAGCCTCCACAGTGAACTCTGCACCACACTGTAGCCTGTTGCTCTGGATTTTTTCTCAATATTCGAGAAATTAATCGCAGATCACTGTGCAGGAATTGCAGTTACACTGTTTTTTGGCACACACACTCGCATTTGTTTAGCTTTTGAGTTGTGTGTGGGAATTGAATCAACGAAATTGGACAGTGATGGCGGCGACATCGGTGGTCTGCTCGTGGCTAATGGCGGCATGCATGTCAGTCGCTTGTGAGAAGGACGCCTCCGTTTCCATGCTCTCGACGACGTCGCCCGATTCGAACCGCCTTAGTAGATGGGCGGTGCGCCGCCGGAAAAGGGCTATTGCTAGGTGTGCGCCGAATTTGACCGGAATTCGCAATCTCATGAGCTCTTGCTTGCCCTTTGAGCCCTGCGATCACTTCTACAAATCTTCGTGTGGTTCTGAGAATTTGTTTGGATTTGGATCGAAGAATGCTCCGGTTCATCGCAGGCGCAGGAAATCCAATCTCGAGGCTGCGCCTTCTGGTAGAATTTCTTTGTTTTGGTCTCATTGTGTGGTTAAGCTTTGCTATTTGCTGTGTTTGATTCGTGGTTATGATTGTGGGTAGTAGCTTTACTGTCTAATTTGCTTATTTTTTTTTTCGATTTTTGGATAAATCTTGCTCGTGGTGGGTTTAATTCTCTGAAATCTATTTATAGACTTAATAATTAAGAACTAGCTATCTATTGTTAATGTTCTATAATTTTTTGTTTGATAAATTTCTCTCCTTGGTTTCTCCGCCAATTACTCTTTGAGCTTTTATTACTTGAATTGACAGTTCTGGTGGCTTTTTCACATAATCCTGAACCTGTTTTTAGCTTCCCTGTGGGGTGGGTTTGGATTTGGGGGGTTGAATTCTCAATGGTCGTTTATGCCCACAGTCATTCCTTATCCTCCAATCTATTTTTTTTTTCTTGGGAATGATCCTGTTTTTGATAAGTAGTTCATATTTTATCACCTCATTTTCATGGTTGAATTATCTTTGATCTGCTTTTTTCCATCATAATACATTGAATGCTTTTACAAGATCATTAAGTGGATTGCTGCTTTCTCTGGGTTCCCATGTAATTTTTAAGGGCAAGCAGTGGCCATAGCGGTGGACCCCGAAATGGAAGTTACAGTCAAGAAGAAACTTCCTACCAAGCAAAGGAGAGTGGTTGTAACAGGTATGGGCGTGGAAACCCCACTGGGTAATGATCCAGATATCTTCTACAATAACCTTCTGGAAGGAGTCAGTGGCATTAGTGAGATAGAGGCTTTTGATTGTTCTGAATATCCAACCGTATGTTTTTCTTTTCATTTTCTCCAAGGCTATTAGTTCTGATTTTGTCTTGAAGTAATTTGACTCTAAGGGGTTTCAATTGCAGAGAATTGCAGGAGAGATCAAGACTTTCACAACAGATGGTTGGGTTGCTCCCAAGCTTTCCAAAAGAATGGACAGGTTCATGCTTTACATGTTGACAGCTGGCAAAAAGGCATTGGCCGATGCAGGAATTACCGAAGATGTCATGGATGAATTAGACAAAGCAAGATGTGGAGTGCTCATCGGTTCTGCTTTGGGTGGCATGAAGGTATAAAAAAAGAGTTGGTAGTGAATTGATAACAATATATGCTAGATATTGAGCTGCCTGGTACTTTGAACTTATGCGTATGGTTATAAATGAGACTGTATCATTTGTTCTGGTGCCTAAAATAAACATTGTATAGTACTTTTCCTGTAAGATAAGATTGTTCAACCATTTTTTGAGCTTATGATTCTTTATTTCTAATTGTTCCGATTATGATTTCTTCTTGCACATCATTTATCTAGAGATGAATATAATCAACAATTCTGTTATTTGGGCAGGTCTTCAATGATGCAATTGAAGCTTTGCGAATCTCTTATAGAAAGATGAATCCATTTTGCGTACCATTTGCAACTACAAACATGGGTTCAGCAATTCTTGCCATGGATCTGGTTAAGTAGATTCCTTTTGGTTATAGCAACTCAATTAAGGCATCTATTGTCATCTTAACCGTTGATTAGCTTTGTATTGCAGGGATGGATGGGCCCTAACTACTCGATATCTACTGCATGTGCCACAAGCAACTTCTGTATATTAAATGCTGCTAACCACATTATCAGAGGGGAAGCTGTAAGTCTTGCCCTCTTCTTTCAAGCTCTAATACCATTCAATTGAAATAACTAATACCCTTCAGTGAAAAAAATAATACTGATCAAATAATACTCTTTAGTTAAATTAATACCTTTTAAAAATGTACAAGAGTTGTGTGGCGCAATTGGTGCATAGAAGTATTTGCCCTTAATAATTTAGTTTAATTTTGTTCCATATTCTATTTTGAATCAACTTGATGTTCAAATGTAGAATACCTCAAGTTCATTTTTGTGAATACTAATGCTCGTTTGAGATTTCACAGGACATGATGCTCTGTGGAGGTTCAGATGCAGCAATCATCCCAATAGGTACTTGTCTGTGTGTGTGTGTGTGTTTTTCTTTTTATTTCTTTTTTTGCATTACGTGTGTTCCAAGTGCTCCTATCTTCAGTTAAACTCATAGATGTGATGCAGGGTTGGGAGGCTTTGTGGCATGCCGAGCACTGTCGCAGAGGAACACTGATCCTACTAAAGCCTCGCGTCCATGGGACAATGTAATGCTCTATATTACGTCTAACCATAATTGATCGAATTTTGGTGGGAATTTTCTGAAAGTTTGGATTCTATTTTCTATACTTCATATTTTAAGCCAGAGATTTTTCCTGCTCCAGATTCCAAATTATTAACTTTAAGTGCTAACTTAGAGTACCAACTGAACTATCAAATTATTCCCTTGAATGATATTTTATTTCAACAGTACAGTTAGCAATGTTTTCTGGAAAATCTCTACTGTTATACATCAAACTTGTGGTTGCAATGTGATCATTACTCTAGATAATAGCTTCAGTGCTTAAATGTTGGCATTTTTATATTATATGTGAGAATGTGTTTCATTCATTGCTTATCTTTATCAGGGTCGTGATGGATTTGTAATGGGAGAAGGAGCTGGAGTATTACTTTTGGAAGAACTTGAACATGCTAAGGTATTGAGAAACTCCAACTGGTCAAGCTATAATATTTTTGATTTATGTAGTGGCTTTATTCTGAACATTATGTTTGCGATTCATAAATACACAGAAAAGAGGTGCAACTATTTACGCTGAGTTTCTTGGTGGAAGCTTCACTTGTGATGCTTACCACATGACAGAACCTCATCCGGAAGGTACATCCCTTGGTTCCCGAATCCTAGGGTTAGAGTTAATATCAATTTACATCCTATAACTTAGGGTGGATCCAATGTAAATCCCCTTTCTTTCTACTTTATCAATTTCAGTCCTAGGGTGTCCAATTTTAGTCCTAGGATATCCAATTTCAGTTCTAAGACGTAAGCGAATTTCGGTCGATTTTGAATTGGCCAGCGAAAAAGCCATAAAGGACTAAAATTGGACACCCTAGGACAAAATTGATAAAAGAAGGATTTGTATTGGATCCACCGTAAGTTACAGGACAACTAGGCCTTTCCCCTTGATGTAACTGGATACTGCAAGAGTGAATATATATACTATAGACTTGGGGATAATATAATTATACATCTATTTTGAAATTTGTTAGAAAAAAGAGACTGATGATAATACAATTATACATTTCTTGAGATGTTGGAAGGTTTGCAAGTAGGATATGTTTGCAGGAGCATTTGAAATAATATGCTCTGTCAAAGCTCTGATCTTCTTTCTTGCAAATGATATTTCAAAATAGTTTTTGCTAGCTTTAGAGTTTACTTGGAGTAACCTACAAGTGTAGCTGCTCCTCCTGTGGCTTTTCTCTTACAGTGGCCAAAAGAAAGAGCACTTAACGAAACAAGAAATGAATCTCTATGCAATCTCTAAGTATATGTCAATATCCAATCTCTCAATTTCAGTATTTAATTTAACAATCAGCAGGGCTGGTCACAGAGCCTTCTTGTAGGACTATGATAGAATTAATTTTCATTAAGTTTCCAAAATATAAATTGCTAAAAACAGTGAATACTCTATAGGCATTTGAACAGTTTCACCTCTGCCTCGATAATTACAAGCAGGAACTGGCGTAATTCTGTGCGTCGAGAAGGCTCTGGCTCAAGCAGGAGTATCTAAGGAAGAAGTGAATTATATAAATGCCCATGCAACATCTACTCCAGCTGGTGACATCAAGGAATATCAAGCACTCATGCACTGTTTTGGGAATAATCCTGAGGTTAAGTTTCCTCAACACAAGTTTCCTTTCATTTCATACAACTTGTAGTTTATTGGAAAAGATTTTCTATGAAATGTATGACTTATTCAGATATTATCTGTGCAGTTGAGAGTGAACTCCACAAAATCTATGATAGGACACTTGCTTGGCGCAGCTGGTGCTGTGGAGGCTGTTGCAACGGTGCAGGTGTGTTGTGTGTGTCCACTTTCTTTTTTCACACAGAGCAATAGAACATCATTTATTGTGCTTGAAGTTCTGGATTTTACCTATAAATTCCTTGTATAGCCTTATTTATTGAATGACAAAATAAAAAAGTTAGTTTTCCAACATACATCAAGTATGGCATTTTAGACAAAGTGTACCCATCTAAAAGGAAAGTAGACTACAATTTGAGACAACTAGAAAAGGAAAACAGGACTATCTTTTTGAGACGGAGGGAGTAATATTTAATGAATGTTCTTAATAAATATTATTGGGTCACTTCCGGAAATTTAACTTTTGCGATGTATTAGACGCTAAACATGTAGGATTTCTTAGTTGGCTTGTCGATCTTATGCTTTCAGTTTCTTTTAAGGTAAAGCTCCTTGGTTCTCAAGTGTTTAGTGATTTATAATCATGAGATTAGTTTATAAATGTTCCTTTAGTGCACTTCATGCATTCGATTTATCGATTTGGAAAACGCCAAATTGAAGTTTCAATAAGCACTATGTCTTTATTTGCTCTGGGGTTTAATATTTTTTCGGGGTTATGCATCTCCATGTGATTAGTTAATTGTTTTTCTTAATAATGATGTATACTTCTTGTAGGCAATTCGTACGGGCTGGGTTCATCCAAATATCAATCTTGAAAATCCAGATGACAGTGTGGTAATGTTATTTCACTTCAGATCTCCACTAGTTTCATGTGCAAACAGAGTAGTACTTTTGATTTTATGAATCTTTCACTTATTTAAAATAAAGTAAAAAAAATAGTGTTTCCTAATCAAACTTGACTATTTCCTGAAGCAGCTGAAAATATAGCTAGTAGCTACAATTCATAGATAAAACGCCTTTAAAACAAATAAAATGTTGGTTGTTGGCCTTAAATATGCATGAACTGTATTGTGTATTTAGGGATGGCGAGGGGGAGGGTCTGCACCCCGCCAGAAAAATATTGGACCAGAATCTCTGGCCCCTTTTTTTTTAAATACTAAATATCTAAATATTAAAATTTAAAAATTAAAATATGTAATTGTTTAAATTGATAAATATACTTAAAATAAAACATTTACAGGCACACATATATATAAACAGATATGTGGCGAGTTTGTGGTGGGTTCGTGGGCAGGTTATATTAAAACCACGACCTGTCCAGACCGGCTTGGCCGTGTCTAAACCCACCCCGGGCGGGACAGATTCAATTCGGGTCCGGGTTTGGACTCGTCCCCATTGCCATCCCTATGTGTTATCCATGTCTATTTATTTTCAACATCATTTATAATGCACTTTGAGTGCAATATAATATGATTTAGGCTCTTTACATGGAGCATTTATTGATGACGAATAATGTAGCTAGATGATGGTTCAGTTCGGACACCACTACTGTTTTCGTTAAGCTGTATGTATATACTTACTGATGACCACACACTTGATACAGGATATGAATATGCTGGTGGGGCCCAAAAAGGAAAGACTGAAAGTTAATGTGGCTTTGTCTAATTCATTTGGCTTTGGTGGTCATAATTCATCGATTATATTTGCTCCATACAAGTAGATATTTTGGGTGCTTATCGAAATAGAACGACACCAGAGGTATGCTAATGCACTTATTTTGGCTCCACATCTTTCAGTGCTTTGAGGAAGAATGTCACTTATCATAGTTTTTAATTTTTTTGTTATGTTCCATCACATCTCTTTCCATTAAGAAAACTAAAGAAATTGCCACACTAAATGACCAATTTAAAAGCTTAAGTTGTAGAGAGGGCTCAGAGGGGTGTCATTTAAATGATAAGAGTCTTATTTATGCAAACCAGTTTTACCATACAACTGCTTTAAATTTTGTGTGCATTATTTAACAGTATTAGTTGTTTCACTCAAAAGGTACGATAAAACTGTTTTTACATGAAGCCAACTCTTTAGATATATCTCAGTTTCTTCAACATTTTGGAAAGGTTGCCATATCGTGCTCGTTTTGAATAATTGAATTCATTTACTTATATTTCGAATCTAATATTTGTGATCTCATCAGAATTGCGGTGCTCCGATAGTGACGATGGGGAGAGAAGTTGTGTACCTCTGTTCGCCTTCAATAGAGACTGCAATCAATCTCTTTGTAATCAATCACTAACCTTGGAATTAGCTGGTTTTAATGTCTATGTGATTCCTATCTTGTATTATTAAATTTTGACATAAAAGTTTTATGGCATCATTGAACTAGCTAATTTAAATGCTGCAGCTGTGACTTAATTTTGTGATTATTCAATTCATGACATAAATGTTGCAAGGCAGAGGCAGAGAGGCCCTTCCTTAAATGCTGCATTACAAAATTCATCCAATTCTGGGAACAATGTGCGCTGACTTGGGAATATCATACTGGATTTTTTTTAAAGATTTTCTTTAAAAGAAAGGATAAAGAGAAAATTGGTGGTAACGTTTTTTTTGTTAAATATAGGATTCCCAAATTTCCATCATTAATGTGAATTTGTTTCCTAATTGTGTTTTGCTTATTAGTGCTAATCTATAATCAAGACCTTTGATTTTTCTTTTTTGGCATCTCTAGACAGTTAGGGTTTTTAATGACCATAAAAAAAGTCACGACCTTTGATTTTTCCATAAAAGGCTCAATCTTTCGTTTAATTGCAGTTTGCACCAACAGTAGTATTTTCTAATATCATTTTTTAGAATTAACAGAAGCCGTAGTCTTAATTGTGCAGCTGTGTTTAATTAATTTTAGGCTTTGTATCATCGTTTTCCATTAATTACTTGTACTTTATTCATTTATCTCAACCACTCCCTACCTCACTCGGTACAATGACTGATAATCTCAAATTTTATTTTGTTAATAAATAAAATAAGAATTGAGGTTTGGTGAGGTTTTCTTACCCAAATAATTTTGGTGGATACGTTAGCTTTGAAATGATGGATAGAGTGAATTAATAGAATACAAGAGCGTAATATACATAGGAGTTTAAATCACAAATGATCCCACCATTTTGACTTCAAATAAATTTAGTTTTATAAATTTTTTTATCGTCGATTTACTCTCAATAACTTTAATAATGTTTGATTTTAGTCTCAAATTGATCGAAACAACGTCATTTTGCCGTTTAAATTTGGGGCTTTCTAGCCAATGTTGTGACTGGACTGCCACATGTATTTTTAAGTGTGTTAGACTATTCTTATCTGTCAACCTTGTTTTAATTATAATAATTTTTTTAATAACTATATGGCTGAAATTATAGTTAAGAAATAAATAAATACATGTGGCAGTCCAGTCACAGCATCCGTCAGAAAACCCCAAATTAAAACGGCAAAAATAACGTCGTCCAATGATTTGTGACTAAACTTAGACATTGCTAAGATTATGGAGACTAAATTGACGATAAAAAAATTTATGAGACTATTTGTAATTCAAACTCCATACTTATAGTACTATAATATAAGCTATGAATACAACTATTAGTACTCACCTTTCAATTAAATATATCCACTTACATTTTTCAAAGTGATATATAACAACCAATGATTTCATAACCGGTTTGAACCGGCCGGTTCAACCGATTGAACCGGGAACCGGCCGACAAACAGGTCAAAAAACAACATAATAACCGCTTTTCAGGTTGAACCGGTTTGAACCGGTCAAAACCGGTTCAACCGGCGAACCGCCTAACCGGAAAAAACCGGTTTTCACCTTTTTTTTTAAATATTTTTAAACTACTTTCTCTTACATTTTCCTCAACACTTTTGATGTGGGATAAATGTATGAGGTGGGATAACCCTTTTATAATACTTCCTCTCACATTTTTTCCCAACACTTTCGATGTGGGATAAATGTATGAGGTGGGATAAAATGAACCAAGATCCACATTCACCACTTTTATAATACTTCATCTTACATTTTTCTTCCAACACTTTCGATGTGGGATAAATGTATGAGGTAGGAATAATATGAACCAAGGTCCAACTTCACCCCTTTTATAATACTTCCTCTCACATTTTTTCCCAACACTTTCGATGTGGGATAAATGTATGAGGTGGGATAAAATGAACCAAGATCCACATTCACCCCTTTTATAATATTTCATCTTACATTTTTCTCCAACACTTTCGATGTGGGATAAATGTATGAAGTAGGATAAATATATGAATCAAGTTCCACCTTCACCCCCTTTTATAATACTTTCTCTCACATTTTCCTCCAACACTTTCGATGTGGGACAAATATATGAGGTGAAATACACTTTTCCCCTTTTATATTGTTTTCTCTCACATTTTCTTTTAACATTTTCGATGTGGGACAAAATTATGAGATTTTATTTTCTCTTACATTTTCTTTTAATATGTACTTGATATGGGATAAAAATATAAGGTTCACTTTTCCCTTTTAAGTTACTTTCTCTCATATTATTGTGTTATTTTTTATTATGACCATGACTCAATTGTGTTTTCTTAGATATGAAAAATTATAAGATATATGTTTAAATTTTTATAGGTGTATATTTATTTTATTTTTTAACTAAATATAAGAAATATTGAAAAAAAAATTAAGTAAATCATTTCAACGGTTGAACCGGGGGTTGAAGCCGGTCAGACCGGTTGAACCATCGAAGGTGGGGTATGGGATTCGATCACCGGTTCGGTTATGAAAACATTGATTACAACCCAACCACCCTATGTATTTTCCCAGGAAAACATTGATTACAACCCAACCACCCTATGTGAGAGAAAGTATTATAAAAGGGGGTGAAGGTGGAGCTTGATTCATATATTTATCCTACTTCATACATTTATCCCACATCGAAAGTGTTGGAGAAAAATGTAAGATGAAGTATTATAAAAGGGGTGAATGTGGACCTTGGTTCATTTTATCCCACCTCATACATTTATCCCACATCGAAAGTGTTGGGAAAAATGTGAGAGGAAGTATTATAAAAGGGGTGAAGTTGGACCTTGGTTCATATTATTCTCACCTCATACATTTATCCCACATCGAAAGTGTTGGAAGAAAAATGTAAGATGAAGTATTATAAAAAGGGTGAATGTGGATCTTGGTTCATTTTATCCCACCTCATACATTTATCCCACATCGAAAGTGTTTAAAAAAAAATGAGAGAAAGTATTATAAAAGGGTTATCATTTCATACATTTATCCCACATCAAAAGTGTTGGCGAAAAATGAGAGAAAGTAGTTTAAAAATATTAAAAAAAAAAAAAGGTGAAAACCGGTTTTTTCCGGTTAGGCGGTTCGCCGGTTGAACCGGTTTTTTCCGGTTTTGACCGGTTCAAACCGGTTCAACCTGAAAAAAGCGGTTATTATGTTATTTTTTGACCTGTTTGCCGGCCGGTTTCCGGTTCAATCGGTTGAACCGGCCGATTCAAACCGGTTATGAAATCATTGATATCAATTATCATTCATAATTTAATGGCATACAAGTAAAAAAAACGAAATAAATAAAGAAAAAAAATTAAACAGATCTCAGGGGTACTTGCAGTCAGTTAATGTTGTTTTTTAATTTTAATTGAATTAGGTCAATTGAAGGAAATATATTTTTGCCAGCATCATTTGTTGTGGTTGGTGAGATATTGTATTCTTGTTCCTTCACTCTTTCTCAAATAAGTAAATAGTGTACTTTTATTTATAAATATTAATAATTGTAGTTGCCCGCGTAAAGAATAAAATACCCACTAATTAGGTGGGATGGGAGTTGATTTTCATGCCTTAAACCGAGATTTAGAAAAAAGGAAAAATTACTATGGGAAAATCACTCCCAAGTACCATTTTTCAACAAGTCTTACTCTCAGATACTACCACTTTTTGATAGCACGCTAATGTGCAAAACTTTACCAATATGCCCTCAACCCTTCAATTTAATAAATATACCTTGTTATTTAATATTTAAAATACAACCCCATAAGACCATAACCCATGTTTTCTTATCCCCCAACCCATCTGCATTGAACACAGGCACATGTTTTCTCTCTCTCAACCTCTCTCAAATCTCTACACACAAACACTTTCTCTCTCTCTTTCAACCTCTAAACACACAAACGCGCACACGCCAATTCTCGTTGCCCCCTCCCCAAACGCCCAGAGCCATTTTTTTTTCAACGATGGTGACGGTGGTGGATCCGTCTTTGTGGCGGCGGTGGATCTTGGATTCTGGCTGATCGATTTTGATGGGGGTGCTGGTGGGAAATCGAGAGTATGGTGGCGGCGGCGGATCCATCCGATATGGCGGCGGATCTGTCTGATCTGAGATTTTGGGGGTTTTTTTATTCATCTCTTGTTGGTTGGGGGACGAAATATAATGGTGGTGTTGGTGGACGGTGCGGATCTGACAACAAAGAAGACGGGGTAGCCGATCTGGCGACAAAGAAGGTGGAAGCAGACCCGTTGGTGGACGGGTCGGATCTCGATGGTGACTGTTCGTGTTTGCTGAGATCCAGAGCACGCGATGACGGATATGGTGGTGCCGCTGGCGAATCTGGTTTGTTGTTGTAGAGGGTGAAAAACGGTCAAAGCTAATGAAACTTGCTAATTTTACTTTCCATGGTGACTGTTTAAAGGTGGACCTGTATTGTTAGTAAATCCACTATAAAATTGTATTCTCAATGCCATCGAAACACTAATTCTACTATATATATGTTGAAATTGTGGGTGTTGAATCAGCTGATTTGATATCTTAAGTTTTGTTGGTTTCTGCTGCTCAATGTAAATTGTGGGTGATGTATATACTCACAATTTTAAATTAAAGGATAGATGATTTAAAAAAAATTGGGGTGTGCAATTTTTTTAATAGATGTGCAAAATGGTTAAAAATATACCATTTAATATTTATATATGAATGTGTAATTTCTTTTTGCTAATTTTTTATTAATAGAAAAACAAATTAATTAAATAAAAGAACTGATGATTTAAAAAATTTGGGGTGTGCAGAATTTTTTATAGGTGTCAACATTTTTTTAGGAGTGCAGAATTTTGTACAGTTGTGCAGAATTAAATAAAATTTTAGAGTGCATAATTTCTTATTGGTGGATGTGCAGAATTTTTTATGGGTGTGCAAAACTTTTTAAAAGTGTGCAGAATTTTTTTACGGGGATGCATAATTTTTTTACAAGTGAAGAATTTTTAACAGGTAGGTGTGCAGAATTAAATAAAAATTTGGGGCTGTGCATAATTTTTTATGGGTGTGCTGAATTTTTTAAAAGTGTGCAGAATTTTTTATGAATGTGCCGAATTTTTTAAAAGTATGCAGAATTTTTTATGGGTGTGCAGAATTAAAAGGACAGACGATTAAAAAAAAAATTGGCTAATTTTTTATTACTAAAAAAATTTAATTAAACAAAAGGTGTTGATGTTCTTGGCGGATATTGTTAGGATGTTGAATGACATTTTCGCACAACATCTTAAATTTGTCATTCTCTCCTATTTGGCTTTTTGTTTTATTAGATGTGTTTTTTATGTTTTTCTACATTTCGAGTTGAAGACAATTTGGGATATTGTCAAGCGGTTCTTTATTTGATGGAGTAAGAATAGAAAAGATCGTGAGTGGATTCTACCAAGATCGTGAAGATAGTGGAGGAGATCTTCAAGGTTGTCCACACCAAGTGGATAGGACAATGCGAGTTGGTCAGAATGTACATAAATAGGCTGCGTTGGTCGACATTTAATTTTGAGTTAAAGTGAAATCCCATTTCTTTCTCCAAACTTAAGGGAGTAGCATCAAGAGACACAAGTGAGTGGAGTGTGAGGGTCGATCTTATGCCTATTTGTCTTTGGTCGAAGTGTATTCCAAAATTTCTCATCAGTATTGTGTTTGTCTTAGTAGATCAAGTTTTATGTTGATTGAATAGATTGATTTTTGGTGTGTGATTTTTCACTACATCTTTTATGATCTTGTAAGAGATTCGTGTGTATCTCACTACTTGTTATAGTGATGTTTTTAACTATGAGGTTAAGTATAGTCTTATTATAGACCATACACAATTTTGGAAATCCTTTGACCGCTGCGTTTTTTATCTTCCATTTGTAAATACGTTGTTTTCTTGTTTACAACATTTTCAACAATATTTCTGAAAATACTGCACACACACTTTCGGTTGGCGCCAGAGCCATAAACTTGATACACTAAGTTAAAGGTCCTGTGTTTAAAGTGTGTTTTTGTAATGGATTATCCACTGACTCATTCTTTAAAATCTCCAATTTTGGATGGATCATGTTGGGAAATTTAGTGTTTTGATGAAAGTTCCAGAAACACATGTAATAGGACCAGGTCGGACACATTGGTACCGATGATGTTTATATTACCGATTTATAGAATACTAGTTGATAATTCTTGTATAGAACAACCGATGTAATAGATGGGTCACATATTGAGGGAACCTCAATATGTATAGGTCGAATCTGAAGATATGAAGAACAACCGATATCCCCAGTCGAATCAAGAGAAGAACGAAGATCGGATCGATCCGATCAAGTCGGATATCTCATTTGAAGTCATAAAGCTCAAACTCGGAATACTTGAAGATCGGATGACTTAGGAAGATCGGACTGTAAGACCTACATCGGCCCAAGTCTCTTAGTTGGCTAAGTCGGCCGGCACCGTAAGACTCCATCGAATGGTCGATCGATTCGACTTATCGTGTCACCACCAGGTGAAAATCGATCTTTCACCAAATCATACGTCGATGATCTGGCGAAAAAGAAGAATGTCAACCTTAGTTGGAAGAACAACACCGGAAAAGTCGTCTCGTTAACCAATAAGGACGAGACACGTATGATCGGGCCCGTGAACTACGGATTTGATCTTTGCTCTCTTCTAACGCTATAAAATACACTATTCACGCTTTTTCGCCATGCCATTCCCGAAAGACGTCACATCAATCCGCTTTTCTACTAAATATAGCGCGAAATTCAAATTCTTTCTCCAACGGCTCTTTGATTTGAGGTCTATAAATATGGGATCACACTTCAGAGTGAAAACACTAAACACCGAACAATCAAGAAGCTCAAGCAATTATCGATTTCCGCACGAAGAACACGAACAAGAAGATTATTTTTATTAAGTGTTCATCCCATAAGTTCTTAAAGATATAAATTTTTTCATCTAATTTGTTAGAATTTATCTTAAACACTAGAAAAAATTTCATAGTTGGAACCAAAACAATCTTATCCAAACCCAAAGTTAGGTTAAGTTGTTTATTAAAGATCTCGCACTAGGGTTTAGTTACGATTTACAGGATCGGTTGAGTGAGAACTCTTTAAATATCTGTCGATTGTCTTGTGTTGGACTAACACAAAAATCTGAAAGTCGGGTTGGTTTAGTTGGTGCCCCTTATGACGGGGAAGAGTGGGCGTAGGATCTGGTTTTGTCGAACCCACTATAAATCTTTGTGCTTTCTTCGCTTTGATTAAGCTGTTTTACAATAATCGTACACAACTTTTAAAGCAAAGATACATATTCTAAGTTGAGATCATTAGCACCAAGCTTCGATCGATCAAAACGACACTTCATCAATTTGGTTAAAAGACTAACTTTGGAATCTGATTTATCAAAACTGGTTTTTCACACGGGTAAAACTTAGCTTCCGCACACATCAGTTAAACTGATAGTTACCGAACTGATCTGCCTTCAGGCGATTAGTAAGTTGGTTATCGAAATGATCCATTCGCACTCGATCGATAATTCGCCATCATCACTTTGATCTGCACAAAAAGTTTTCGAAGTCTATTCACCCCTCCCTCTGACTTACAACGCTCAAAAACCCGTTCGGGACCTACAAGTGGTATCAGAGCAGTGGTTCTACAGACCACTGGCTTTGTGTATCATCGATTCTTGAGGAAGAATCTTTGTGGTCAATTGAACAGATCTTGAAAAACCGTTTTTAAAACTCATTCTTTTTTCCAAAATCACTCAGCATGGATAATACCTCTGGTATGTATCATGATCTGCCGAAGTTCTCAATTGATGAGTATGCAGATTGGGCCATTTATATGTGCAACCATCTAGGTTCGATTAGTGGCAGAATGATGGAAGTCATCGAAAGAGGACCCATCATCATATATCACGACAACCCTAGCAGTTGGAGGAGATCCAGATTTTGCCGGGAAGTCTTGTATGAAAAAGCCCAGCCTTGATGGATGCGAGAGGAAAGAAGCGCATACTCTGGACACAATCGCCGGACATATTATCATGAAAACAATGGACAAGGTCACCAAGGAAAAGATTAAATATCTCAAAATCTGAAAGAAAGAATGGGACACTCTACCGAGATATGCGAGAGAAATGACCGGATAAAAGACAGTAGTCTACAGGTTTGCCCGGTGAAGTTCGAAAAAATCAAGATCTTTGCTTAACGAGACCATCAACGAACTTCGATGGAAGGATTTCTATGTCGTGAATAAGCTACGAGAACTTGGTAGAGAGATGTCAGACAAGGATATCAACTACAAGATATTAAGATCTCTTACCAAGAAATGGGATATGAAAGTCATGGTAATCAAGGATTGCCAAGACATTTCAAAAATGAAGCCGAGTAGCCTGTTCTTGAGCCTTAAAGCTCACGAGTTCGATTTAATTGAGAGAGGACAAGCAGATGAAGATGAGGTGCCCGCTGAAGCCTCAACTTCTAAATCAGTTGCTTTTAAGGCAACCAAAGATCGAGATCGAAGGCCAATGAACCCATTGGAATCATCATAAGTCAGGCAGAACAGATCGCTCTGCTTACCAGGAAACTAGAAAAATCAAATATTCAACTTGGTAAGTATCGAAGATTCTATAAATATTATCAACATAGTCGAGGAAGAGATAGGAGATCAGCCAAAAGATCTCCAGAAGAACCAGATCTGATGATCGAAGAGATCACAGAGAAGAAAGGAAAAGAGATAATCTAAATGATGAGAGAAGAGATAACCAATCAGACAGAAGAAGCTCAGACTACTATCAGAAAGGGAAGTCACCTGATAGATCATACAAACGGAGTGATTCACCCGGAAGAAAAGGTTCCGTGGATCAAGGAGCGTGCTTCAACTGTGAGAAGCCGGAAGTCACTTCTGGTTAGACGCCTGGGACGACGCCAAGAGAAAGGGAAGAAAAAAGAGGAACATAAGAGAGCAACAGACAGGACGAAAAAAGCCATGGTTGCCGACACGCCTGAATTGATGATTCAGATTCGCCCTCTCGAGGATTCTCGGATACTCCTCCAGAGAAGATTTCGGCCTCGATCAAGAATCTTTGTTGACTTCTATGAGAATGAAGATCTGATATTCTCTTCAGATGATGATGAAATATGCCTGATGGCTAAGGAGGACCAACTGAGGTAACCTCCAAACCGCTTTGTTCGCTTTACACTGCTATCATTAGCTTTTCTTTGGGGAGATTGACCTGCAGACTCTACTCGAGCAATTGCTTGAGGATCTCTCCAATGCGATGAGACACTTATGCTATAGTGGAAGCCGAGAATGACAAAGTCGAGGATCGAAATAATCACTTTGCTAAAGAGAACGATCTCATAAAAGCTTCCGAACTTAAATCTGCTGAAACCGCCGGAAAGCGCAAATCGAGGAACTTAATATTCTCGAAAGTTAAATCTTTCGATCGGGAGAAGAAGATCAAAGATCACCGACAATTAACAAACAAAGAAGTCGATGACTTCAAAATCCCGCAAGTTTAAATTTGATGAAATTTGTTCCAAATGCATAAGATTCTAAAATCATCGAGGATAATCAAGCAAGAAAATAGAAGTTTTTACAAAATCATCTAAAACCGTTTCAAGACATGAACACCTATTTTTTGAACAACGATTAACAAGAAGGGACTTGGGTATGAGAACCCCTTCCACATCCTCAAAGCCCCCCGGTGATTCATCTCAAAAGGGTGTAATCAGACGAGTTTCGACAAAGATACACCAAAAGCCAAACATGTATCTAATAAGGGAAAAAAAGACCGGTTGAGCGGGTAAAGGCGGGTGCACAACCGAAGGGGAGCGAAATGGACCCCAATCGGTAAAAGCATCGTAGAGGAATCAATGAGAAGAACCCAGTTCTTACGAAGAGACCTCAAACGATCAACATATCGAATATCGAAAAAAGACAACACGTAAAGGGAAGTCTAATCTGAGACCCAATCAAGGTCATTGCCTAATAAGCATGCTTTAGGTAAACCGCAAAAACCATTATGCCAAAAAAGATATGAATCTTTTGATGGTAGCGATCGTACCTACCCCTATAATCGTAAATCTAGGGTCATTTTTTTTGAACCATTAATGGATGAAAAGAAGACAAAGCGAGAAAAAGATAAATCCCAAGTCTTCTAAGTCATCCAGGTTCACACTAATAATCATACTAATCGAAAGCATATAAAGAGGCGTATGATTATGTTGATAGGTATGTGAGACAAATCGGGCCTTCGATCTAAGCGATCTCAATAGAAGTGCTTTCTTTGTATGGATCCCCAAAACTAATCCTAACCCCTCGGGACCCAATCCAAAAAGGGGTACCTAAAGCCCTGATTTGGGCTGCAGGATCGCGTGGGTCCGCCAACAAAGGAGGTGTGCAAGAAACTATCCGGTACATCGATAGTGGATGCTCAAGGCACATGATTGGAAGCAAACATCTCCTCGGCTCCTACATAGAACGAAAAAGACCGCGTGTACTCTTCGGTGATGATAACTTTGGTTATACCAAAGGATTCGTAACTTAGAGAATGATGATGTACAAATGGCGGAGTCTCGTATGTCGAAGGTCTAAAGCACAACCTATTATCGGTTTCACAATTCTGCGATAACGGATTGACGTTGAGTTCTCGATCGATCAATGCACTATCAAGAATCGAGCCACTCAATGATTTTGCTAATGGTTCAAGGAAAGGGACGATCTACACGGTGATTGGAGCAGTTGCCCAAGAAATACATGCCTAATTGTTAAGAGTTCCAAAAGTAGCGAGTTGGCTCGGCACAAAAGAATGAGCCATCCGAACTTTAAAACTCTTAATAAGATAGCAAGGATGTCTCTAGTGGAAGGACTTCCGAATGAAGTATTTTCAAAGGATCGGACATGTCTTTGCATGTCGGGGAAAAAGCAAGTCAAAGCTTCATTCAAGGGAACTCTGGACCGGCATCGGCCCAATCTGCGGTTGCTTCATATGGATCTATTTGGACGATTACACCGGTCGATCTCGTCAGGGACTTAAATATACTCGTAATCGTGGATGACTATTCCAAGTTTTACAGGTTATATTCTTACATAAGAAGAATGAGATGACAACGAAGATACCATTTGCTTAAAAGATTATAAAATGAGAAGGGTGTCGGTGTAGTAAAAATCGATCGGATAAAGGTCTGAATTTACGAACTCTTTTATAAGCGATTTTTGCTCTAAGTTTGGTATACAGCATGAGACATCAGCTGCAAGAACGCCACAACATAATGGAGTAGCAGAACGAAGAAACAGAACACTCAAAGAAGCTGCTCGCACGATGTTAACTGAACATGCAATACCAAGCCGTTTCTGGGCAGAAGCAATCAACACTTCATGTCATACTCAGAACAGATGTCTTCTGACTAAGGCTCACTACAAAACACCCTATGAACTGTGGAAGGGCAGAAAACCTCGTGTTTCTTACTTCCATATTTTTGGGTGTAAGTGTTTCATACACAACAATGGGAAGAGTCAGTTGAAGACTTTTGAGGCCAAGTCAGACGAGGGTATATTCTTAGGATATTCCTCATTGAGCAAGGCTTTCAGGGTTTACAACAGACGAACCCTAGTTGTGGAAGAAACACCCCATGTAGTCTTTGATGAAACATCTTCTGAACAAGAGAAATCTGCCTCAGAACAAGATGTATCTGATCAACTAGTACCTGATGCTCAGAGAATGGATCAGCTAACGATCAAGGAAAAAGGATCAAACATCATAACAATATACATTCCAGATCTAGCTGATTCACCAGATCAATCAGATCCTAAGGTACGAAAAACTGTCGATGAAGAGTTCGTGCATATTTGAGATAAATATCAAACCGAACCATCCGGGTTCGGGGGAACACTGAAGTTCCCATTTAACAGACATCGACACATGATGAGTCCAACATCACCGAGACATGTTCTTATCAAGTGGATCATAACTCTGCACCACTCCCAGTCGCTAGTAATGAACCTTTATCAGAAATGGATGATGTTCTCCAAACCGACGCAAATCGAGCGAAGGACTGGATAAACGGTCATCCAACCGATCGATCATCGGAGACCCATCGATAGAGTTAAAACTAGACATCGTTGGTGAAAGTGCCATGTATATTCTTTGTTATCGCCTATGAAGGAACCTACTGTGATGAGAGGAAGCTCTACAAGGCGCAAGTGGATTCTAGCCATGCGGAGGGAGCTGGAGCAGTTCGAGAGAAATCAAGTTTGGGAACTGGTGGATGGGACAAATCATCAAGACATAATTGACACGAAATGGGTTTTCAAGAACAAGAGATATGAGAAAAATGTCATAACCGGGAATAAGGCAAGACTTGTTGCTAAGGGGTATTCCAATCGAAGGAATTTATTATGATGAGACCTTTGCACGATCGCTGCGCTTTGAAGCCATTCATTTATTTCGGCATATGCTTCCCAGAGGAGGGTTCTTTGTGTATCGGATGGACGTAAAAGTGCATTCTTAAATGGGGAACTAGGCGAGGAAGTTTATGTCGAACAACCTCCGAGCCGAAAAAAGAGCAACCAAGTGTATCGTTTAAGAAAAGCTCTTTATGGCCTGAAACAAGTTCCTCGAGCTTGGTATGATACACTCTCTCAGTTCTTGATAGACAGTGGGTTCACTAAAGGAACAGTGGATAGAACCTTATTCGAGAATAGAAGATGGAGAAGATATTACGATGGTTCGGATCTCGTGGGCGACATCATCTTCGGATCTCCCAACAAGAGTCTATGTGAAAGATTCAAACAAAACCGATGCAAGGGAAGTTCGAGATGTCCATGATGGGTCGGATGAATTACTTTACGGGTCTACAAGTAAAAGCAAAGTCAGAAGGGATATTTCATCGCCAAGCAAAGTACACTAGGAATTTATTGGCTAAGTTTGGAGTTCAAAATTGTAAGGAAGCCAAAATTCCTATGATGACTGGATTCAAGATGGATCGAGATGAGGATGGTCGAAAACAAATCGAAAGAATATATGGCTCTCATTGGATCTCTACTATACCGACCGCCGGCCGGACCGGATATCACCTTTGCGCAATAGGTGTATGTGCGGATTTCGAGCAAATCAATGCAAAAGCCACCTAGAAAGCGACTAAAAGCGGATTCTTAAGTATCTGAAGGGACGATAAACCTTGGTTTATTTTACCCATCGGATGATAATCTAGAGCTTAGTGGGTATTTCGATTACGATTATGGAGGTTGCAAGATTGACGTGAAAATCAACCTCGGGAACATGTCGATTTTTAGGAAGTAAAAAACCGATCTCGTGGTTTTCAAAAAAGCGGACATCGATTGCGACATCTACTCTTGAAGCGAGAATATATGGGCTGCGAGGAAGTTGTTGCTCCCAAACCGCTCGACTTAGTCGGCGGTGAAGGATTATAACATTGTAGCTAAGAATGTACCTATATATTCTGTGATAATAATAGTTTATTGCAATCACTCAGAATCCTGTTCTACATACAAGATGCAAGCATGTGGATGTCAGACATCATTTTATAAGAGATCATGTTGAAAATAAGAATATCAGAATGTAAAAGATTCTGGCGATTCTGTAGAAAAGTCGATATTCTAACCAAGCCACTAGCTGAGATCAGATTCAGAGAATTGTGCAATGAGCTAGGGCTTCTGGATCTTGGAGAAAAAGCACCTAAAATGCTTGATGGATTGTTCTCCAGAACCAGCTGGTTAAGAGACTAACCAGGTTAAGATGAATCAGTTGAGTTTGGTATCTCAATCGATCGGAAAGATCGATCAGGAACCGATATAAGAAAGTCTTGATCGAGTTACGATCTGTCAGATTAAAGGAACTAATCAGATTTAAGATTTATCAGATTAAAGGAAACGCTAAGTTTAAAGAATTATCTGATTAAATCAGTTTGGTTACTTTACATCTTTGTAAGTTGATTAAGCTGATATTCAACAAGCAAGATTCACAGATTAAAAGCCTACAATCGCATAAGAAAGCAGAAAATTTACACAACAATGGAATAACATAAATTTTCATTGATAAAGACCCGAAGGTCAGGTTACATTACAAGTTACAAGTACAAAGGACCCGGAGGTCAGTACATAAGTGATAACCGAAAACCCTAAACCTATAACCCTAAACCCTCATCCTAACCCTAGAAGAGGAGGAGAGAGAGATTTTAAGATCTCATGCTCATTTTTCCCCCCACTTAACAAGGGTAAGAAGGCTTTGAAATAATCCTAAAGCCGATCATTCGGGTTAAAACCGATGGGAGCGAGAGCGGCGTTGATAGGATTTCTAAGCCATGAGCCCTTAGACCTGAAGTCAATGGGCTCTCCAGCTGTTAAATGGAGCACATGTGCCAAGAAAGTGGTTCAAAGACCTTATGGGCACATGTGTTACATGAAAAAATAGAGTTGATATACGAAGATCGGCTATTGTCGATCGGACCGTATATCAAACTCATGTTTTATATCGATCGAGTCTGTTGATGCTAGTAAAATCATCTCGATAGACACACAAGGTGCATACGGTTAGGAGAAGTGTCTTCTCAGTTGCGACAACAGACCCGCCGCCTTGGTGGTAGAGAAGCTTGGCAACAATTGTATGTGAAATCTTTGATGACGACGAAAACAGTGATAAGGGACACACAGGGTTGATTTGAGAAGTTGAAATCATTGAAAAAGGGGTAAAGGTGTTTTTAGGAAGTCTCTCAAGGAAATAAGGGTTCACGGGATACATGATTCTCTAAAAAGAAGATAAGTATGGTGAATGGGTTATGTTGTGTAAAACATTGGTCCAATTTATAGAGGCCAAACAAGGGTGTGAATGCAAATTTGATTTCAAAAAGCCTCTAAGAGAAATTTGCATCACAAGGAATGATGTAGGAATCATCGATCGATAATTGGATAAATTTACGGCGGATTGACATATCGAAATATTCAGACTATAATTACGCATGTCAAATCGTGCTAACTTAGGGAATATAGACTACTATTCTAGACTAAGTTTTGGCGGTAACACATATCCCAAGAATTGGCTTGATCTGAGAAGAATCAGATTAGGTCAACTGAAATCTGATTTTATACGAAACTGATCTGATGAGGAAGATCAGTTGAGCTTGATACAACAACACATCAGATATATATATCAGTCTATGAGAAAACATAAATATCAGTTGAAGGGGGAACTTCAACTAATCAAGGAGGATCAGAAAAGGGAAATCAGACGCAAAGTGAAGCGGATCAGTTGAAAAGAACAGTTGGGAAATTATAAGGATTAGGCAGAAAACTAAGATCAACAAGTGAAATCAACAACTACAAGTGGCATTGACTGATTACAATATCGATCAACCGAATCTGTTTTCTGTTTCCTTGTTTATTGGTTACTTATTTGATCTTATCTGATATTATTTGTCTTACTGTACTCATTACCTTTGTGACGTATTCCCTGCAAAACATTTAATGCGGACATGGGGTACTTGTATTAATTGTTACAAAATGAGCTTTTAAATCCAAAAGGTTTTCGTACGTGCTTTTCCTGACCATACGATCAAAACCGTTTAATCTGGATCGTTTAATCTTTTTAAACGGTTGATCTCCCAAATCTTATCTTTTTTTCCCTCCTCATCTTTAAAAGGTTCATCAAAAACCCTACCAGAGTTCTTTCTAATTCACAAACTTGCGATTTATTCTCTGAAAACTCCAGATTACTTTTCTGCGATTCGAAGTGTTTTTCTTGAGTTTCAACATTATCTTTCCGAAAAACAGAATCTGGTAATTTCTAATTATTTGATGAATCATCTTTTCTCCGAAATCCATTGATCTTATAGATTTTGTCAATCGATGGTATCCTGTGTTATGCTTTATTGTTTCTTGGTATCCGCATGTGTTTATCGATTATTAGGCCTGAGTATAGGTCTGATAATCAATATATGATATTTTCATGTTTATGCACAACTTTAATCAAGTCTATCTTATTGTAGATGGCCACTCACGGAATGGGGAAAATAATGTGCAATTATCTTGGGCAACGAAGATTGTCGATGACAAGTTAAATGCGATTTGATATCACTCGGGATCCGGAATCAATGGAAGTGGAGCAAATTCTGAAGAAAGGAGGTCTTGAGAAATATTGCGCTGCTCACTGCAATCCAGTGATGCAGTATGAAGCACTCGAATTCCTAAGGAATTTAAGAGTGGATACGCGCCGGAAGAAGAACTACTTTTTCGTCGCTACCAACGAAGAAGAGATCGACGATTTAACGCGGACATAACACGTCTGTTCAGCTTGCCCAAAGGAAGAATCTCGCCTGCGCACTACAGGGAGAATGAAGATGAGCTGATCAGAAAAGAACTCTTCAGGGAAGCTGACAAACATCAGACCGCAGGTTTTGTCAGGCCGATGCTAAAAAGGAAATACCGACTGTTGTTTGACATATTGTCAAAAACAATCATGGGTATTTCATTCAGCCCAGATGCTCTAACATCCATCAAACTATCTGAAGATGGTTGCGATAATTGATGAAGCCAAGAACATCAATTGGCATGGCTTCCTGAAGGCCATTCTACTCCAAGAACATGAAAAGTTTGGAGTTAATGAATGGAGGCAGGTCTATCTGAAGAAGAGGATCAGCAATCTCAACAAGGTTGCAGTTATCTTGAAAGACAAACTGCCAAATGCTGAATGGGACCAGAATGGACTGAAGTCCTACAAGGCCTTCCTCGCCACCACTTCAGCTATATATGGGCCACCTGATGATGATATGCGGCCCACCCCTCCAAAGCTGAAGAAAGGAAAAAGCAAGGAAGCAGCCTCGTCTACACCAGATGCTCCCCAGAAGAAGAAAAGAAAACTGGTGAAGGCCCAGGAAAAGAGGCCGAAGAAGGCGAAGCAGGCCCCCATGACTCTGTTTCTAGAAGATGAGTCAGATGAAGAAGGAGCGCCAGATCAGCCTGATGCGCCACAAAAATCAGGTGAAAAATCAGACAGGCAGGCTTCTCAAGCTGAGAGCTCGCCAGAACATTCTGAGGAAGAAGCACGAGACGAACGATCTCTTTCTCCTCCAACTCGAAAGTGATTCACCGCTTTCGGACTCATCAGGCCGAAAGCATGTTTCTCCTTCTCTTCCACCGCCCCAACACGAAACTACGTGGAGTTCATGAACCGAAAAGTTTACTGTTGTAGAACCAGACGACTCGCCTCTCAACAGAACCTCTCTGGTCGAGCAATCGACAACTTCCGCCTACTCAAGAACCACGGAACCCTCCGCGATCTCATCAACTGGAATCTGGACGGACAATTCTCGAAGTCTAGATCATCAAAGACCATCACAGGGAAAATGGTCAGAATGCAAATCGAACGAGAAATTGATGAGATGTATCCAAAGTTGGTCGCCCATCCTGCTATTAGAGAGGAAGTTATGGAGATCCTCACCTGGAGAGATCTCCGATTAAAAAGCTTCTCAGATTTTATAATGATTATAGAACAGATGGGCGGTGCTGATGAGTTTGCAGATTTTGATTTCGATATGAGGAAATCGCTAAAAGTAGGATCACCAATTGAGTGATAACTCTTGAATCTATCAAAGCTCGATCCACGAAGCCGGGATTGGTGAACAAGGCAAAACAAGGAGATCGGCCGAAGATGCTCTCAAGCAGAGATGCTACTATGAAGGATGCAGGAGCTGCCGATGATAGTGGAACTGGTGCTGCAGTTCATGACCAACCACTGGAGGCACAAACAACTGAAACAGATCAAGTGACACCAAACATTTCTACAACTCACGTCACCGCTGATCAACTTCAGGAGATCAGATCATGTCTCAAAGATCTCCTGAAAGAAGAAGTTGAGGGAGTGATAGCTGATCAGAGGCAGATTGACCTCAATGAAATAACAGATTAAAGGGAATTGACTATTTCCCAGATTGAGGCAATCAAAGATCAGTTCTCCCAAACTGTGACCACCGTATCTGCCGAACTTATAAAATCAGTTGATGACAAACTAATTCAGATGGATCAACAACAAGTTTCTTTTCTGATGCTCACTGAAAAGCTAGAATTGACAGAAGAGAAACTCGACAAACTGATTATTACACTCTCTACTGCCATGGAATTTGTCAAGACTGAGCTGATCTCGAAGGTTCAAAATCTAACTGCTCAAGCTCAAGGTTTATCTGTTGCAGATTTCAACAGGGCGATATCAGTCAGCTTTGGTTCTCTGACCTCCCACCTCACTGTTCTTTTTGATCAAACCAAAAAGGGGGAAGGACAGAGTGAGAAACCAACTGACACGATCGTAACAATGAAGACCCGATTGCATACGGTTGAATCTTATGGACAAAGACTAGACCATCCGGATCTTTTTGCTAACGAAATTTTCGAAAAAGATGGAAAAGTCAAAGGCAAGAAAGGTTGCTTCTGGTCTTTGGGACATCACAACTTGTAGACATCACAACTTGTACTAAGAAAATCACAAGAAGACCTTGACTAGCCAAATTGGCCGATAAGAAACTGGCTGAGAAATTGTCCAAAGAACAGATTGCGGAAGAAGCCCGAATAAGTGAAGAGAGAATGACAGACAAATTGGCACATGCAGAAGATCTGAAGAGGAAATTCAGATCGAAGGCGAAGAAAGGAAATTTGGAAAATCTGTGCGGAACCTCGCCAAAGCCCAAAGAGTTGATGAGATCATTCCAAAAACTGCTGCACATGCTAGGAGGTTTGAGGAATGGAATAAGATCAGAAGTGAATGGCTTCTGGATGCCTTTGTTCTTGATCTTGTTCCACGAGAAGAATCTCCAGATGATGAATTCCTCAACTGGTTGGAAAATAAATATCCAGATTTTCTGAAGTATCTGGAAAATGAGGCCAAGATAATCAACGTAAAAATATCTCGCCAAGAGTATGATCTGTTGGATTACTCGAAGAAGGCAGATGGCTCATTTGATGACCGACATTTCGAGAGATTCTATTTTGACATTCGAGCAAAACGCACATAATCGATCCTCGGCCGGACCAATGATGTCAAATGGAAACTTTATCGATTTTCAACGTACCTCAAGATCAAAAGAGAGATTTAGAAGGATACAAGCCTAAAGAGTGAAGAATCGAAGACTTCTCGGGATCATTTGTTTTTTTAATTCAAACTTTTACGATGTAACATGTGTAATCAACAAATCTAATGAGAAAAGTTCATTTTCGATCCTAAGACAAAATCTCATTGTCTTACGATTATGTGCTCTTTCTTTGTTCTATATTTATCAAGCTGTGATTGGTTTCTCAAAGTGTTTTGGTTTTCAAAAAGGGGAAATTGTTGGGAAATTTAGTGTTTTGATGAAAGTTCGAAACACATGTAATAGGACCCGGTCGGACTGTTATTGGAATCGATGTTTATATTACCGTTTATAGAATACCGTTGATAATTATTGTATATAACAACTAATGTAATAGATATGTCACATATTGAGGGGAACCTCAATATGTATAGGTCAGATCTGAAGATATGAAGAACAGGTGATATCCGGGCGAGAATGCAAGAGAAGAACAGAAGATCAGATCGATCTGATCAAGTCAGATATCTCAGCTGAAGTCATAAAGCTCAAACTCAGAATACTTGAAGATCGGATGACTTCGGAAGATCGGACGGAAGACCTACATCGACCCAAGTCGCTAGTTGAAGCTAAGTCGGCCGCACGGAAGACTCCATCGTAGATCGATCGATTCGACTTATCAGTCACTCACCAGTGAAAATCGATCTTTCACCAAATCATCGTCGATGATCCGAACAAGAAGAATGTCAACCTTAGTTGGAAGAACAACAACGAATTTGAAAAGCGTCTGTTAACCAATAAGGACGAGACACGTATGATCGGAGCCGGCAACTACGGGATTTGATGCTGCTCTCTTCTAACGGCTATAAAATACACTATTCACGCTTTCGGCCATGCCATTCCTGAAGCACGTCACATCAATCCTGCAAGCCTACCAAATATAGCCTGAAATTCAAATTGCTCTCCAACGGCTCTTTGATTTCGAGGTCTATAAATATGGGATCACACTTTGAGTGAAAACACTAAACACCGAACAATCAAGAAGCTCAAGCAATTATCAGATTTTCGCACGAAGAACACGAACAAGAAGATTATTTTTATTAAGTGTTCATCCCATAAGTTCTTAGCATAGAAATCTTTTCATCTAGCTGTTAGGCTATCTTAAACACTAGAAAAGATTTCATAGTTGGAACCAAAACAATCTTATCCAAACCCAAAGTTAGGTTAAGTTGTTTAGCAAGATCTCAGACTAGGGTTTCTAGTTCTGATTTCTGGGATCGGTTGAGTGAGAACTCTTTAAATATCTGTCGGTGTACTATGTTGGACTAACACAAAAATCTAAGTCCAGTTGGTTTAGTTGGTGCCCTTTGTGATAGGGAAGAGTGGACGTAGGACTGGTTTGTCCGAACCACTATAAATCTTGTGTGCCTTTACTGCTTTGATTAACTATTTACACAATCGCACACAACTTTTAAAGCAACATACATATTCTAAGTTGAGATCAGCTAGCACCAAGCTTCTGATCTGATCAAGCTTGACACTTCAGTCAATTGGTTAAAAGACTAACTTTGGAATCTGATTTATCAAAACTGGTTTTTCACACGGGTAAAACTTAGCTTCCGCACACATCAGTTAAACTGATAGTTACCGAACTGATCTGCCTTCAGGCGATTAGTAAGTTGGTTATCAGTCCAAACTGATTCACTCGCACTCTGATCAGGCTAACTGCCATCACACCTGATCTGCACAAAAAGTTTTCAGAAGTCTATTCACCCCTCCCCTCTAGACTTCTGCCATCACAAAACCCGTTCGGGACCTACAGATCAAATTACCCATACTGGAAACCTAAAATGCGCATGTATATTAAGTCTATAGATGAGAGAGCATGACGTAGTGTGTTGTCTGGTTGGAATCCACCAAAGACGGTTGGTGATAATGATGGTGATTCACAAGTCAAGAGGGAGATTGATTGGTCCAATGATGAATGCACATCGGCCAATTTCAATTCTAAAGCCCTTAATGCGATTTTTACTGCTACTGATATTTCTATGTTTAAACTGATATCTAACTGTGTTTCTTCTAAAGATGCATGAGATATATTGCAGGAACATTGTGAAGGATCAGAAAGTGTTCGAAGAACTAGACTCAGAATGTTGGGAACCAAGTTTGAAAACTTGAAGGTGAAAGATGATGAGAACATTTCATCATACAATGAACAAATAAGTGAGATTGCTAATGAGTCACACTCACTTGGTGATCCAATTTCCAACACTCGGTTAGTTAATAAAATACTTAGAAATGTTCCTAAATGATTTGATGCTAAAATATGTGCAATAGAAGAGGCTAAGAACACTGATTTATTGAGTCAAAATGAGTTGATAAGTATTTTAAAAACTTATGAGATTAACTCAAATATGTTAGATGATGATATACATGAGAAAGATAAAGACAAGATAGTACTTGCTTTTAGAGGTGAAACTTCTGATAATGTTGGTAAACATCCTTATGTGACTGAAGTTGATTCTGATGATGATGTTTCTGATTTATGTGATGAAAATTTTTCTGAACAATTTGCTCTCATCACTAAGTAATTCAAATATTTTCTAAAAGAAAAGTTCAAAAGACCAAATGGCCAATTTCAATCACAGGATAAGTTTAACCAAAACTCTTCTCCCTCTGATAAAAAGTTTGTTCCAAGTCAATCTTCCAGTTTCAATCAACCTAGACAATTCAATAAGGATAACAAGTTCAAATATGATCCTGAGTACAGAAAAAAGGTTAAATGTGATGCATGATCTGGATATGGTCATTATGCTAATGAATGTGCTAATACTATGCTTAGGAAGAAAATGAACTTTAATGCTACCTTAAGTGATGATTCTGATGATGAAACTGATTCTGGTATATGTGAGGTAAGTGCTATGTCTACTAGAATAGTTTATGATGATACATTTGATGATGATCTCGATGATTATTGGTCTGAAGCAGATTCAGATGTTCATACAACATCTGAAACAACATTCAGTCAATATAACTCTGAGATAACTGTTTTGCTGGAACTATTTTGAATGTTGAAACATCAAAATATGCTGATTATGACTCTGAATATCTGAAGTTTAAAACTGATTTAGAAACTCAAAAACAGGTGTTGAGTTCCTTACCTTTAGAAAATTCAGATTTGAAAGAAAATCTTTTGAAGTTCGAAGTTCTTTTAACTAGAAAAGATGTAGAAATTTCTTCTTTGAAAGATGAACTTAAGTGCACTACTCTAAGTTTTAAAAAGTTTTCTGCAAGCACTACTGAATTGAATGAGGCATTAATGATTGGTAGATCTGATAATGCTGGACTTGGTTTTGTGAAAACTTCTGAAATACTCCTTTATCCTGTGAACCTATTTCTTTTGTAAAAGCTGGAACTTCTTTGCCTAAATCTTTGAAAGGTAAACAAAAGAAATCTGATGATTTGTTTAAAGAGTATGTATATTTTTATTGTGCTGGAGTAGGTCATATTCGTCCATATTGTTCTAAGTTAAGAAGAGACTTAAAAGCTGGAATTGTTTTACCTGATAAAATTGAACACCCTATAAAACAGGTTAACAACACTAAAAAGTTGATTCATAAGAACATGTCATGTAATGTTGTGTATACATCTTTGAAAGCATGTGTTCCTGGATCTTGGTATTTTGATAGTGGTTGTTCTAGACACATGACTGGTCAAATTAACTATCTGTCTAACTATACATCTTGTGATGGAGGTCATGTTACATATGGTGGTGGTTCAAAAGGTAAAGTTGTTGGAAAAGGAATATTGAATGTTCCTGGTTTTCCAAAGTTGACAAATGTGTTACATGTAAAAGGTTTACTTGCTAATCTGATTAGTATTAGTTAGTTATGTGACGATGATTTACATGTAAAGTTTGATAAGAATTCATGCTATGTGTTTGATAAAAATGATGATTGCTTAATGACTAGCAAAAGATCTGCTGATAATTGATATTTGATTGGTTCAAATCATACTTGTAAAAGTGCTAAAGCAGATGATATTTTCCCGTGACATCAAAAACTTGGTCATGCTAATTACAGAAGTATTCAGAAATTGCATAGACTAGGTGCTGCTGTTGGTTTACCTGATCTTAACTTTGAAAAAGGAAAAATCTGTGGACCATACCAGAAAGGTAAGCAAGTGAGGACAACACATCAAATGTTGTCAGCATGTACAACAAACAGGTGTTGTGAATTGATTCATATGGATCTAATGGGTCCTATGGAAACTGAAAGTTTAGGTGGAAAGAGTTATTCATATGTTCTTGTAGATGATTTTTCTAGATATACTTGGGTTATTTTTCTAAAAGAAAAATCAGATACCTTTTTTGAGTTCAAAATTCTTTACAAAAGATTTAAAACTGTTTTATGTTTAAAGATCAGTATGATAAGGTCTGATCATGGAAGAGAATTTGAAAACATATTGTTTACTAATTTTTGTGAAAAGAAAGGTATTTTGCAAGAGTTTTCTTCACCTAAAACTCTTCAACAAAATGGAATTGCTGAAAGAAAGAATAGAACTTTGCAAGAAATGGCAAGAGTTATGCTAACCTCAAAAAGTCTTTCTAAGAAATTATGGGCTGAAGCTTTGAATACTGCTTGTCACATTGTGAATAGAGTCTATATTCGTTCTGGTAGTAATTGTACTCCCTATGAGATTCTGAAATAATAAGAAACCAAATTTAAAATACTTTCATGTGTTTGGTTGTGTTTGTTACATTTCGAATGATAGAGATCAGTTGCACAAGTTTGATTCTAAGAGTGATAAAGGATTTTTCTTAGGATACTCTAAGAACAGCAAGGCATATAGAATCTATAACTTGAGAACTGATACAATGCAAGAATCTGTAAATGTAGTATTTGATGAACTAACAAGTCTTGCAGGTAAAAGTGCTGAAGATAATGTATCAAATTTGATAGAAGTATCCAGAAATACTGATGACACTGAAGAGAGTAAAAATGTTGATCAGAATCAGAATGTTCCTTTAACATCTGATGCAACATTACCCAAAAGTTCAAATACTGAAAATCTGTCACAAGATTCACAGTATCCAAAACATTTGGTTCCATCAACTAAGATAATGAAAAGTCATCCATCAGATCAGATCATTGGAGAAGCTACCACTGGTGTACAAACTAGAAGAAGAATGGGTATTCATATCAATAACCTTGTAAGATCAGTTTGCATGCCATCCATATGCAATCAGGTAACTTTTGAGTGTTATCATTCTGAAATTGAGCCTAAAAATGTGAAAGAAGCTCTTGATGGTGAAAATTGGATAAATGATATGCATGAAGAGCTTAATCAGTTTGAAAGAAATGATGTTTGGACACTTGTACCCAGACCTAATTCTAATATTAATGTCATAGGAACAAAGTGAATTTTCAAAAATAAAACTGATGAATCTGGTAATATTGTGAGAAATGGCTAGATTGGTTGCTCAAGGATATACTCAGATTGAAGGAATAGACTTTGATGAAACATTTGCTCCTGTTGCTAGAATTGAATCTATTAGATTACTTCTTTCTATTGCATGTTTCATTAACATTAACTTGCATCAAATGGATGTTAAAGCTGCCTTTTTAAATGGTATTCTGGAGGATGAAACTTATGTTGAACAACCTAAAGGTTTTGAAAATCTGGAATTTCCTGATCATGTTTACAAGTTAAAGAAAGCTTTGTATGGTCTAAAGCAAGCACCTAGAGCTTGGTATGGTAGACTTACTGATTTCTTACTTGAGTTTGGATTTTTGAGAGGTGAAGCTGATAGAACCTTGTTCATTAAAAATTCTGAGAATGATATCATGGTTGCTCAAATATATGTTGATGATATTGTATTTGGTTCAACTTGTAATGATATGCTTGAGAGTTTTGTTAAAGAAATTACCCTGTACCTTTGAAATGTCCATGGTTGGAGAACTGAATTTCTTTTTAGGTCTTCAAATCAAACAAATGAAAGATGGTATTTTCTTTTCTCAAAACAAATATGCTAAGAATTTGGTGAACAAATTTGGTCTTGAAACTGCTAAAACTATGAAAACCCCTATGGGTTCAACTCAAAAGTTGAGTAAAGACTTGATTGGAAAAGACGTTGATCCTACTTTGTATAGATCAATGATTGAAAGTCTTTTGTACTTAACTTCTAGTAGGCCTGATATTCTGTATAGTGTCTGTCTTTGTGCTAGATATCAAGCTAATCCTAAAGAATCACATCTTAATTCTGTAAAAAGAATTATAAGATATGTAGCTGGAACATGTGATCTAGGTATTTGATACTCAAAGGATATTAATTGCTCTTTAGTTGGCTATAATGATGCAGATTGGACAGGTGATTGTGATGACAGAAAAAGTATTAGTGGAGGATGTTTCTATATGGAAAACAACATTATATCCTGGCACAGTAAGAAACAGAATTGTGTTTCACAATCTACAGCTGAATCTGAATATGTTGCTGTTGGAAGTTGCTGCACTCAACTGCTATGACTTAATAAGATGTTTGATGATTATGGGTTGAAAAGTGGTATTTTGACTGTTTATTGTGATAATACTAGTGCTATCAATATTTCCAAGAATCCTGTGCAACATTCTTTGACTAAGCATATTAGTATAAGACATCACTTTATAAGAGATCTTGTAGAGAAAGAAATTGTGAAGTTAGAATACATTTCTACTGAAAAACAACTTGCTGATATTTTTACAAAAGCCTTTGATAATGAGAGGTTTTCTTCACTTAGAAAATCTCTTGGTCTTTGCTATATCTGAACATAAACACTAGATGTTGTAACAAATATTTCACAACATTTGAAGCAACATTGTGGTTCTGATAACGTGTTTATCTACTATTTTGCTTATGTTTGAACTTTAAATGATAGTGTTATGATCTTATTGTTGAATCATAGTTTAGATAAAGAGTCCTGGGCTTATATCTCTTAAATGCATTGAAAAATAAAACACAACTTAGATGTGTAATCACTGAGTAACTATGCGACACGGAGCTCGCTACTACGATGTTCTCTTTTCAAAAGGTGATTAAATATACATCCATGTTTGTTCACAATTCATTGAGTAACTATGGACCTCGCGACTACGATGCTCTCTTTTGAAAAGATGGATCAATGTGAACATGTGTTTAAAAGAAAATTCAAAATATGCAACACTTTGATGATGAATTTCATGCAAAATTGAGTGTTGAGATATATGTGTGCCGACATTTTATGAAACCTTATGTGATTCGAACTTTATCTATCATACATGATTTGTTTAAATGTCTTCTTAAGTAGAATTCCCGATCAAACATGTTATTTAAATCTGAATTGTGTTTATTTAAGTTGGATATGGTTCTTTTGTTTCCAAAATTACTTCTGGCGGCTGATTACGCAACACACGATCACTCAAGATTAGTGGGTGGTTATTTTGCCCCACTATGTCTCGGTTTTGTGGTGGTTTTTGTGTAATAACGTCCCTCTCTTCTCTATTTATTTCAATTATTCAGTGTTGTTGTCCTTTGTATGCTGAAAATATTTTGAGTTGCACATAGGAATCGAGGTTTGTTGATTTTACTTATGTTATTACTTTAATTCGGTCACTTATCTTCCTTTCCCTCCTATTTTCTCATTGCATTATTTTAATCGCCTTTGCTTTAATCTGATTGGACAGAAAAAGGGTGGGATGACTGATAAACCAAACCCTCCGGGCTTCTCTGATCATTCACTCAAACATGCGAGCCCTTCATCTGCAGAAAACCCTCCTTTTACTCCTTCTTCACCAGAGAATTCAAACCCTTTGAATCTTCTTGCTGAAATGGCCGCTCAAAACCCAGAGTATGATTCCACTAATGTTGGTGGATCATCGTCTTCATCCGTACCAAAACCCACTCCGTACGAATTTCCTGAAGATAATCTCTGATTCGACTGATCATCGAACAGATGCTCGAGAAAAACCTTTCTATTCTTCCTGATATTTTTGTTGGCAAAAGACAAGTCAACATTAATGACTTTGTTGATCTTTCTGCTAAACCCTTAGCCACAGAAATTCCTGATGAACCTTCTCCAAAACCTGCTGAAAACCCTGCTCAAACGACCGATGTTGAGATGGACAAAGCTGATTCCTCTGATTCTGAAGGAATGGGGGAGAAACTCAAGAACATTCGATTGAGAAAGAAGCAATTGACTCCAAAAAGAGGTGGTGGAAAATGGGGAAAGAGGAGAGTCTCACAGAGGAGCCTTGGAAAGAAAGTAGATTACACTGGAAAACGTCCTAAGAGGACTGATGGTGGTGTTGATGATCCTATCACTGTAGAGGATTCAGATGAAGAAATGGCTGTTCCAGATGTTCCTGTTGCTGAGCCAAAAGACTCAGATGATGACTTAACCATGGAGGAATTGATGGCAAAGAAAGAGAAATGAACCAAAAGGAGAAATGAACCATCTGTGAATGTTGCTCCTGATGTTGCAGAACCATCTGAGAATGTTGAAAGAGATGATTCTGAGAGAGAGGAATTTGAGAAAGATGAAGCTGAGACAGATGAGTCTGAGGAAGAAATGGATGTTGAGGAAGATGACCCTGAAGAAGATGATGAAACTGATGTACAGGAAGATGAGCCTGCTGAAAATCAAACTGATGATGAGTTTGATCAACTCTTTGATGAGGTAATGGAATCTGAATCTGACCCTGATGATAGACTTGAATATGATAGGAAGTCTAGAGTTGTGAAAACCATGCTGAAAAGACATATTGTTGATTAAAGAATCATTAAACTTTCTGAATTTGAAGCCAACAATATGATAGGTTTTCTAGAGGAAAGATTCTTACTGCATGCTCTACAATATGCTAAACCATACTATGTGCCTTGGGTTGCTGAATTCTATGCTAATTTGAAGAAGAGTTGTGGAAATAGACAATCTTCAAATTATGGGAAAGTAAGGTTTAGGTATAATGTTGTTACCATCACTCCTAGGCTCATCAACATTTTCCTAAAGACTAAGAATGTAGAGGAATAACCTATTGATCTAGAAATTGGTGAAGTGTTGTCTGTGATAACTGGTGGAAGATATTCTGAATGGACATTGCAATTTTTGCTGCAAAATTGACTTCTCTCTATTCTGTGATGCATAAACTGTTGGTCTCAAACTGGTATCCTTCTAGAAATTCCACTGTGCTTACTAAAGAACAGGCTTTCCTGCTTTACAAGATTGTTCATCTGAACAAGTTTAATATGGGACAAATCATATTTGATAATATGATGTCTCTTGCTGAAAAACATGGGGATGGTGGAATGTTCCCATATCCAAGTTTGATCTGTCGGGTTCTTGGATAAGTTGGAGTTTTGACGGACTGGGAGAGAAGATCGGTGGTTTTATCCCTAACTTTGGGATTTCCCGATTCAAAAATCGCAGTAACCGTGTGGTTGATCTACCTATGGAAGACCCTGAGCAATGCAGACGCGAAAATGTTGCCCATTCATTGGCAACATTCCTACACGATCACAAGAAGTAATGGTATCCCCCCTGTCACATTTACTAATTCTTTCATTATCGATCAAATTCAATCCATCCAAAGACAAAGATAGATGCTTTTTCTTAAACAAAGAAACCTTCTGGAGAAGTCTGCTTTCTACTCCAACAGGGGGAGGATCACTTGATGATGGTCCTGATGATGATGGTAATGATGGAGCTGGTCCATCTGGCCATGCAGGTGAGAAAGATGATGTACCAGATGCTGGTGATGATGTTGCTGAGGATGATGATGGTGCTGCTGCACAAGATGATCAGAATGATGCTGAAGACAGAGAGGTTGAGGATGCTGTATAAGATGCTTTGAATGAAGCTGTGGAGGATGCAGTGAATGATGTACTCAATGCTCCTGCTGCTGAACAAGTGGTTCCTGACCCTACAACTGATGATAACACTGATGAAGATCTGAGAAAGACTCCAGACAGGGAGGATATGTCTCCTGAGAGTATTGTTATGCATGATGAGATGTATGGTCATGACAATTGGTGAACAGATTCAAGACAAGAAGAGTTTTTGATGTATGGGGGAGCATTTGCAGATTAAGGAGATGCAGCCATTCCAATGGCCCAGTCCTTCCCTATACTTCACTTTAAAAATTCCTTTCTGAATTGCAATCTTTTATTTTTCTGCTCTTTACTTTATGAACTCTGTTAATGGACAATTAGTTGATGTTGCATGGATGTTGTTCAAGATGTTGGACAACATTCTGCACAAAATCTTAAATTTGTCCTTTCTCCTAACACTGACTCCGTTTTATTAGATGTCTTTTTCTATGCTTCCTACATTGCAGGTTGAAGACAATTTCGAATATTGTCAAGCGGTTGCACTGATGGAGTAAGAATAGAAAGATCATGGGTGGTTACACCAAGATCATGGAGATAGTGGAGGAGATCTTCAAGGCTGTCCACACCAAGTGGATAGGACAATGCAGTTGGTCCGAATGTTTATAAATAGACTGCATTGGTTGACATTCAAATTTGAGTTAAAGTGAAATCCCATTTGCTATACTCCAAACTTAAGAGAGTAGCATCCGAGATACAACCGTGAGTGGAGTGTGAGGGTCGATGCTATGCCTATTTGTACTGGTCGAGTGTATCCCAACATTTCCCATCAGTATTGTGTTTGTCTTAGTAGACCAAGTTTTAGATTGAATAAGATCACTAGTTACCTGATTGGATATATTGATTTTTGGTGTGTGGTTTTTCACTACACCTTTTAGGATCTTGTAAGAGATTTGTGTGTATCTCACTACTTGTTATAGTGATGTTTTTAACCATGAGGTTCGTATAGTCTTATTATAGTCTATACACAGTTTTGAAAATCCTTTGCACTGCATTTTTATACTTCCGCTGTCATATGTTGTTTTACATGTTTCACAACATTTTCAACAACACTCTGAAAATACACACACACACACTTTCAAAAGGTATGATAAATAAAAAAAATTAGTAAAATTTAAAATTTGCACATTACCATCAATTTCAACACATTATTGACCCAATTTAAAATTAAAAATCAATAGGGGAAATTTGAATATTTTGATCCAATTTTAGCACCTTAGAATAAGAGTTAAAAAGTAGTGAACTTTAGAGTAAATGTGTTTTATAAATGACACCTTAGAGTAATTGCCCCAATTACTATTAGGTACAAAATTTTGATACAAATTACTAATATGTACAAATGGGAAAATCACTTCTATCTCCATCCCAAGATAATGTGCATGTTTTCTTTATTATCGAGTTTTAACGAGCGAATTGTTTATTAGTATTTGAAATGATAAAGTGACTTTTAAGGAGAGGTATGATAGATCTACATCTCCTTTATTATATGTCTCTTTAAAAAATACTTTATCATTTCAAATACTAATAAACAACTCGCTCGCTAAAACACAAGAAAATAATAAAAGTGCACGTTATCTCGGGACGAAAGAAGTATTAGATACAAAATTTTAATGCAAATTACTAATATGTACAAATAGGATTGCATATACAGTGAAAGTTGCACGTGAAAGTGCAAATTTATCTAGTATATGCAATTATTTCTTACCTAATAATAAGTTGCACTTCTAAAATGTACTCCCTCCGTCCATCAAAACTATGTCCACTTTCCTTATTTGTCCGTCCATCAAAAGTGTGCTAATTTATTTTATGAACACACTCATTTTATCTCCACACACCAACCATCACTTAATTACCTAGATTGTCATTGTACTTTACTCACAAAATCCACTTTATCTATAAATAGACCCCACAATTGTTGGGAAAAAATGAGTCCAAATCTATTCGAGGTGTAATTTAAATACAAATTTAAATCAACAATTATTAATAGCATGAATTAATTATATTAATTCAAATAATAATCAAAACAACATGCGTACAATTAATTTCACGTAAAGTCCTACACATGTGGAACTAGGAGTTTACGTAAAATGTACCTCTTGAAAAGATAACCGTTGACATGATGTATCAACCCAAAACACCTTATCAAGTATTCCCCGAGTCCTTGTTCGACTATCCAGTGGTAGGATGCTCATGAACAATTTTAATAAAGGAGTAAAGAAAAAATATGTTGCACCACCTTTATGGATTTCTAATTTTTCCAAGACTGAAATTGTATTGGGGATGAAAAATTCATCCCCTATTTATAACTATGAGGGGGGACAAAAATTTGAGGTATTTTGTGTAATATGGAAATTTCTTTGTATCATCCCCAAGATACAATCTTAAATATATCTCATATATTCTATTTTTCATAAATATCTTCCCACAAAAATCTTCCTTTATTTTCTTCCTCATATTTTCGAAATTTACCTTAAAAAAAGTTAAAGTCAAAGATTCTTGAATTTATGAGATTATCTTATATTCCAAGAATACTTATCTTCCATAACATCTTTCCAAGAATTTTTTTTTTCTTTCCTTGTATTTTTTGAAAATTACAGAAAAATTAAACAACAAATAATTTCTTTTATTTTAATCATTTTTTCATTAATGGACTCATGTTGGGCTACTTGAGGACTTTAGGAGAATTAAAATTGGACATTATAATGGGCTCTGAATTTCAATATTGAGCCACAATATTATTCAGCCATTAATATTAGTTTATTCCACTATAAAATTAATATTGTACTATCCATCTTAATTCATATTACGATAATATGACTCCCGATTATTATTTCCCGTGTTTAAGATTATTTTGTCCATTAATTTATTAAGCCACTGAATGCTTTAAATTAATTAATATATTTTTTCTTGGTGTAAAGTCAACTCAATATTATTATCCATACCAGAAACAAATTTCACTTGCAAGATTTAGTATGATAAAACTTCTGAGCCCACCAAGGGAACAAATCAAACAAGACTCTCCTCGTACATGTTTCTCTGTGTTAAATCTTAGAAATTGTCATGTAATTAATAATATTGCCCAAAATATAGAGCATAGAATCGCGATCTGAGTCTAAACCTAACATGGATCAAAACAATAATTATTAATCACATACAATCCTATTTAAGTGTCAGAGATTAGAAATCAACAACCACTGAGATCTAATTCTTCATCCCGTAAGTCAGTACAAAATAATTTATCCTCTCTGTAGGTCCGCTTCAGCGCATCACAATGCACTAGTGTAATCCCTTGGTCAAGACAAACCAATATGAGATTTACACATCAACCTATATCAACAGAGTGTTCAATTCCATCTAGGTTATGAAGATGTACTTATTTACAAGGAACTGTTAATGTGATCATCTGTGATCGGATATCACCACATTAGCTACAATGCAATATGTACTAATATTGAACGATTTGCAATAAATAAATAACATTCAATCATATTTAAAGCAACTGCGATAAAATATTTATTCTCAGTAAATAAGAGTACATTAGTCCGTTATACATTACGTATAACCTTAACAACAATATTCTATAATACTTTTTATTTTATCTACTTTATCTATCTTTTCTTAAAATATGTGCCCAAAATATTGAGCACAGTTTTGAGTAAAGGAGGGAGTATCTATCAGTAACAATAAATCTTCGGAGCCCGATCCCATCCTGTACAGAAGCATTCTGTGAATTAATACGGCGACTTATTGCTTTTCTTTTCTCATTATTTTATTATTTAATTTCCTTTCTCTTTCTTCCAAATATTTTATTGGATATGGTTAATTATCTTATTTCATGAGATGAGATATTGAGCGTGATTTATTCTTCCCAATTGACCTGTTCAACTTTTTTCTTTTTTTTAATTTTTTAATTTTTTTTCTTTCTCTCAAGATCTTTCACTTCCCACTTTATTTTCTCTTTTTTTTTTCCATTTTTTTAATTAAATTTTCACTTTTTCCTAGCTAACTTTTTCTTTAAACTTTCATTAATGTAACATTTTTTTTTTATTTATGCTACAATATCAATTCAAGGAGTATTATTAAATTGTTGTTGTTTTGGAATAATAATATTTGTCAATAAATAAAATGATAATATTTAAATAAAAATAAGCAAATGCTATAAATAAAAAATTGTCAGATATTACTAGAATCACATTATGTCAAATAATAATTCATTTCAATCTCTAAATATTTAAATCACGCTCAATATCTCATCTCATGAAATAAGGTAATGGGACATATCGCATAAAATATTTAGAATAAAGAGAAAGAAAATTAAATATTAAAAAAAAGAAAAACCATCTCATTAAATAAGATAATGGGCCATATTGCATAAAAATATTTGGATTAAAGAGAGAGAAAATTAAATATTAGAAAAACAGAAAAAAAAAAGCAATACGGCAGGTTTTTTTTTATTAAAATAGAGCAATTTTGAATTTTTATCGTAAAAATGGGGTGGGTCTTAAAAAGTTTATGAAAACAAAGCGCACCACTTCTATGTGTGTAAGTGTATGTATAACGTGGTGCACTCAGTAAACGCACCTAAAAGGAGCTCATTATGTATATATGTATAAATTTTATATTTAAACGTGGTGCTCTCATGGGCCGACATGACATTTGCTATGACAATACACGCTTGGTGCTTTCCAAAACCGCACCATGCTGCCACACTGCGATACATATTCCCAACATTGAAACATATTCCAACATTGCCACGCACGTTCCCGTGGCGGTCAAACATGTCAATTCCCCATAATCTTCCCAAATTTTACAATTTACATGATACATCTATTTAAATATCCATCTCCTTCTTCCACCATCTCCTCCTCTATTCTCTAACATATACATCTATATAAAAAAATAAATCTTCACTACACCATCCAAATAATTGTCTCAATCATCACACTCTTCTACAACTTTTGGTCAATTTTCACATAAAGCTACGTAGGATTTTTGCGTTTAAACAAAACATAGTATTATTATTTTTTTGTTATGTTTTTTTAGAATATTTATTTATATTATTTTATTATTTTTGTGTTTTAGGTATTGTGCTTATGTGGTGATTCAACACGATAGATTGACTCAACGACCGTGTATTGAGATTTTTTGACAATTAAGGTATTTTCACTTTTAATTTAAATATATTTTGTATGTTTTTTTGTCAAGAAAAATATAAAGTGATGGATATTAAGGTTTAATTATGTTTAATAACTCGTTAAGATGGATATTCTTGTTATATGATGGGGGAATGCATTAGGCAGTAGTCACCAATAATCCTGATTTGCATGGCACAATTTCAAAATATATGATGTTTTAAATAATCCTGATTAATTTGCATGGCACGATGTTTTAAATATTCTTTTTATATGATGTTTTAAAAATGACTGATTTTTCTCGTGTGGTAATTTGCATGGCATAATGTCAATATATACACCCTAATAAAAAATTAAATGAATGAATAAGAGTCAACTATGTTCTAATGAAATTAATTTTTATAATAAATAAATAACACCTAGTAGTAATTAATTTTTATTTAATGATAATTAAAAGGTCAAGTTAAAACATCATATAATGTGAAAGGAGTAATTAGATTTTTTTATATACAATATTTTATTCAAATCAACCAAATGTCAAAATTTAAATAATAGTATAATTGTGTAACTCGTGTTGAATACTAATTTGTCCATTTGAAATAATTATATTCAAAGAAATTCCTATATATAAAAGCTTTAAGTTGATTTCAAGTATTTAACTTATTCTTTAATATATTTTTTACTAAAAATACATTTGTAAATTTTACTAATTTAAAAAATATATTTTATATTACCTTTAATAATAATATTTTTTTTTAAATTTATTTAATCACTACGGTAAAGGCCAACCTAAAAACACATTTGTAAATTTTACTAATTTAAAAAATATATTTTATATTATCTTTAAAAATGTAATTTTTTAAAAAAAAAATTGATTTAATCACTACAATAAGGTCAAACTAAAGGCATGTTTGTAAATTTTACATATATTTTTTTAGAAAAAGTTGTGAGTAGTAGTTTTTAAAAATATTAAATTAATTTTAAAATATATTTATATTACTTTTAAAAATATTATTCTTAAAATAATCGTAATCCCAATTTTTACTTTTTTTTTTTTGAAAGAGTTGTGAGTATTAGTTTTAAAAATATTAAATTAATTTAGTTTGTTCCTAAAACACGTTGTGTTTTTGAAGATATGGCAAGTTCGGGTGACATTGGAATTTTTGTCAAATCTGACGAAGTTATCGTTGGAGCGACTCGTGTCGATCGTATGATCGATTTCTATTATCTACAACGTGTGTTGTCTAAGATCACGGGATTGAGTTTGCACATGTATGCCTTGAATATGTCTTCCATAATTAATAATGAGAATGCGTCATCTAGGTGTCTTATTAATAACAACCGCGACCTTCGTTTCTTTTTCAATCCAAACGCCGGTTTGAATACTATTGAGCTATTAGTGGAACCTAAAATCTTGGTGAACCAATTGGTGTGGTCTGATTGTGGCGGTGCTAATGCTGATAATGTTAGACATTCTAGTATTGCAAATGTGGTCCCCCAAGTACCCCATAATACATGGGATGCATGGCAAAATCAGAAGTACCGATTTGCAGGGTCTAGTCATGGCGATGATAATGATTATAATGTTAGATCTTCTGGTATTACAAATGTGGCCTCACAAGTACCACATAATACATGGGATGCGTGGGAAACTCAGAACTACCAATCTGTAGAGTCTAGTCATGGCGGTGGTAATTATCCAAATGAGGCCCCTAGGCACAATACATGCATAGTTGATTTATCTGGTGATCATTCTGAACCCACCTTCGAACTCGGAGCCTAGTGATAACGGATCTAGTGACGAGGGGTTGTCTGATGAGGATGATAATACTGAACAACATATGCCAAGAGTGGCACCTCATCCAAGTTTATTGAGAGTACCATTTCTTGCATCTAGTTATGAGGATGTACATGTTGATTCAATAGGTATTCCAAGTGGGGGTCTAATATATGATGTCGATCATGGAGTTTTAAAGAGAGGGATGATTTTCAGAGATAAAAAACAGTTGAAGTCTGTCGTGAAGGATTATTTGGTGCGATATGCCAGGCGTGAGTTTAAAGTCATCTAGAGCAATAAAGAAGTTTGGAAAATTGTGTGTAAGAAAAACCCTGCAAGTGGTATTGATCATTGCCCAACATCGCAACATTGTCAGTGGTGGTTACACGCAAAATTTTGCAAAAAAGATAACCATTGGGAAATCAGCAAATTGGGGCCGTCACATTCCTGTCTTATGGATCCTGACTCCATAGGTCATAAAAATCTCTATAAAAACATGCTTGCAGATGGCATGGAGAACTTGGTGCAAGTCGATCCAGCATACGATGTCTAATATCTTGTGACACATGCTTTAACAAAATATAATTACACTGTTTCATATCAAAAGGCATGGCAAGCGTTGAAACGTGCTAGGGAGAACGTGTTTGGAACTTGGGATAGTTCATGTCAATATTTTCCCAAGTACATGATGGCCTTACAAAAATATAATCCCGATACCGTTGTGGAGTGGCTTCACAAGGATACTAGAGTGGGGGTGTGCACACGTTGGGGTATGTCTTTTGGGCATTTAGACCATACATCGAGGCATTCAGGCATTATCGCAAGATACTTACTGTAGATGGTACCCACTTGTACACTAAGTATAAACACAAACTGCTGATTGCTAAAACCATAGATGCCGATCAGAAGATCATTTCAGTGGCTTATGCTATTGTCGATGAGGAAAGTTTTGAGTCATGGCGTTGGTTTCTTCACATGTTAGCTAAACACGTTGTCCGTGATATGGAGAGGATATGCATTATATCGGACATACGTAAGGGTATATTTAAGACAATAACATATATTCCAGCATTTTGTGAACCCAGAGGTGTGCAACGTTTTTGTTTAAGACATATCACTTCAAATTTGAATACTCAATTCAAGAATGTGAAGGTGAAGGACTTGTGTTATAATGCGGGGAAAACATTGATTGTTAGATATTTCAATTTTATAATGAGAGCAATAGATCCTACTAAATGGACATTTTGCCACGATGGAGGTCACCGTTTTGGTGTTATGACGACTAACATCTCTGAAGCGATCAATGGTGTTCTTAGGGGTGCACGACACCTTCCAATCACTGCCATTGTGAGTGCAAAATTCACACGATCCAAAAATTCATTTTTGAAACGTGAGGAGGAGGCACTGAATCTACAACAGAAAAATCAGAGGTGGCCTGATCACGTATTACGCAGATTTGAAGCATGCTGTAGACCTCTACAACTATTCCAGACTAACAACCAGGGTATGTACTCTAGTGCCGGGATCGACGCGTTATCGTACATGTGTAGTCTCTTTATCAGAACGGACATGTTCGACTGCGGAAAATGAAAATTGGATGGTATTCAATGCTCACATGCACTAGAAGAACAATATATGGTTGGTCCAACAGCGTATGTCCCTGATTGTTACAGTACAAATGGATATGCTTTGACGTACTCTTCGAGTTTTTTCGCGCCGTTGCCAGATGGAAGAGTGGGAGGAACCAAACTTCAAATTGAAGCATAATTCTGAGCGTAGGATAAGGCGCCGTGGTCGGGATCTGACGACCAGGATTCCTAATGAGATGGATTGGTCGCAAACTCGCGCTAGACAACAATATCAAGAACAAGATAGAGTTGCATCTTCGCATCAAGAATCTGCATCACGTCATGGAGTCTAATAATATTGTAATGCTAGTTTGATTAGCAATTTATTTTGTAACTTTATTGTGAAACAATGGATCTACATCATTTGATGTTAGTTGGTTAGCATTTCATTTTATAACTTTGATGTGAAATATGAGATCTACATCATTTGATTAATTTTAGTTGTGTTTTGCGCAATATTGTTGTGTTTTAAGTGTTTACACATTTTTGTAGCTTCTACTAATTAATATTAATTTATTTATACATAATATTCATGTTTATGCCAATTCCATGCGTCTAACCAAAAAATCATTTCTTCTTCCAACCTTTTGATCTTCCCATTCATTCCCCGTGGACCCTTCTTCCCCTAATTCTTTCCATTCTACCAAAGAATTATGTAGAATAATGCGTAAATCTAGGTTGGCTAATTGTTCTCGAATAGCACTTGCACAGGTAGAGATTTCTCGATTGTGAATGTATCGAAGCCCTGGGTAGTAAAAAAAAGTGGGATGCTGTATTTCCAAGATTGGATCTCATATTCGAATAAACCTCGTAATCGCAAGAAAGTGGGTTTTTTCGTTATGGGCCTAAGAAAAAAAAAAAATTGGGATAGGAGTTTACACATTTTTCAGGATGGCAACAGAGAGGGAGAAAATGGTATTTGGACCTATTGATGATTCTATTTTGAACCAACAAGAAACGCACAGTTCGAACAACATTTATATAAATAGGGCCCAAAGTGAGGTCGTACTGGACATTAGACAAAGATCCCAATAATTTTTTTGGACATTTAGGGCAACCCCAGATACCTACGATGTTGTACTTCACCTATGTGTTTTGGACAAATTAAAAGTGATGGGCTTTTACTCGATGTGGACCATTAAGACTTGATCACAATCTTATCACTGCACTTGTAGAGAGATGGCATCCAAAGACTCACACCTTTCATTTTTCTATAGGGGAGACCACTATCACACTGCAGGATGTTGCAATTATAAGGGGATTACCGATAGAATGAGATCCTATTATATGTCATGAACCAAATCACAACAAAGCTGTTAGGGTTCCGACCATTAGAATCGGACCACTAGAATCGGAGATGAAAAATAAGAAATCAATATATCTAAGTTCGCTAAGTCAACATTTACAACATTTTCCAGCTATTGATGACAATACCCCACAAGTAGAAGTCGATTAATATACACGAGGGTGTGCGCTCTTACTGTTGGGGGCTTTAATGATGCCCAACAGTGATCGATCTTCTATCTCGTTACTCTATTTAGAATTTCTAGAGGATGTAGATAAAGCTGGGGAAGTGCAGTATTAGCGACTTTATATCGTGAAATTTGTATGACCTCCAAATATGATAAGAAGACCATCGCTAGAGCGTTGTCCCAAGTGCAGGTAATTGTTACTTCTTAACAAATTTTTAAATATTCGTTAATAAGTTGACAATTAAATAAAAATATTTTCCATCATTGCAGATTTGGGCATGGTCAAGAATATTGGTTATACAACCAAGTTTTGTACGTCATATGCTTGTAGAAGGGACACTACAGGGTGGAGATAATCATGACTTGGGGCTTCCTCCGTATGGGGTTATGTATGTGTTTCTTCTGCAGATCACATTCATTGAACTCATTTATATTGTCATATTATTAATATTGAATGTATTTAAGTTATAGGTGGATTCATTACCATGACCATACTAGAAGTGCAAGCAACACTATTCATATATATCGAGATATATTTGATCGTTTATCGGAGCGACAAGTAAGTAATTGTTATAATATTCCCGATAAAGAATATTGTTTTTGGTTATATATACTTCTTTTCCATTGCAGTTTATTTGGCCACCATACGATATGGACATGCCCAACATAGTGAGCCTTGAAAATCGTTGTTTGACCCTAAGATGGATGTCAGAATGTCCATTAGTCAATTTTGAAACAGTGGAGATTCATAATCCCAATCGAGTGCTGAGGCAATTTGGAAAGATTCAAAACATTCCACATCTAGTAGCATCTACTCATTATTTGTTGCACGACGTTGATTGCAAAGGGCAAGACGGTGTTGACTGGACTTTAAATCATGCCCACTGGATTAAATATTAGGGTAGCAGACATTCGTACAGTCCAACAGTGAAAATCATTGGAGATAAGACAATGACCAATGACTATATGCATTGGTATTATAACATTACACGACATTTGATTTCACTTAATGAGTAAAATGCAGAGGATCGGGGCTTTCAACCACCTAGAACATCTACACGTGATGTTTTGGTAAATTATTTATCTAAATCTCATGTTGTGTTCATGATAATATGACTAACAAATGTGTATAGGAGTCCACTGATTTTTTCTCTTGCAGATCCGATGGTTCTCACGTCTTAAAATATGCAGAAGAGCGGCTACAGTTGATAATAGAGAATCAATGGTGGATCTGCTAAATACTACAAAACAATTTATCCAGGAAGTGGAACTTATACTAGAAGCACCTTCATATCTTGTAGATCAACCAGCTCCACAAAGCAGAGAAGAAGAGAGGAGTAAAAGACAGAGGAGAAGAAAAAGTACTTCAAGAAATGACAATGTTGGGACATCCACAAAAAGTCAAAGAAGACATTCTTCGGCAGCACCCCATGAGTCTCCTTTTACCCCGCATGAGATGCTTGCAACTTTGTCAGGCACACCTTGTGTACAAAATGATATTTAATTTGCAAAATTACACTAATAAATTTAATGAGGTTACACCTTTGTTTATTATTTATTACATATTATTGCAACATGTGACAGATGCTTCTACATCAAGGCGGTCACCCAAAATTATTACATGCCTCAATTTGAGCCTTCTTTTCACACACATCATAGTGAAATAGGTATGTAATTTACCAAATTATACAATTAGATGTTCGTATTGTTATCTTTTCAATTATTGATTTAAACTCACTATATATGTTTTAGGTACTTTTACATCAATGGGAGCGTCCAACTTACAATTCATCACCTATTCCATTTTTGGGCACTGGTATGCCAAGCGACCCAACACAAGAACATCAAAATCAAGATGAACGAGTACAACCTGATGAACCTCTTCGTCATAGTTCCCGAGTTAGACACCCGCCGTTTTGTGGCACACATGGTCATAAATATTTTCATTTTTTATTAATGTTTTTTTTTTACCGGACAAAGTTAGTTGTTAGATGTTAGTAGTTAGTACACCAAGCACCCAAACACTCCACAAATTCACCAAGCCACCTTATAACTTTCATACTCCAATTCGTTCCCAAAGGGAATCGAACCTGGGTCTCCCACTCAATTGAGGAACCCATTTTATTAATGTACATTATATGCAACACTTTAATTGCTCGTTTATTTTAAATTTAAAAAAAATTATAACGACAAGTATTTCACATGTTCTGTGAATTCTTTAATTTATTTTAATAGCTTATTTTATAATTACATGTACCTTTATCGCCTAATTATTTTTTTCGTCAAATCATGAAACATATATATACAAAATTTGGTACTTATGTAAATATACATATAAAAGGGTGTTGACCTATATATATTGCACTAGGTGCGCTTTTGGAAAGCACCAAGTTTGAGCACCATAAGAACACCACGTTTAGATACAATATGTATAAACAACGAGCTCTCTCTAGGTGCCTTCATTGAGCGCACTTAATTTCATAAACTTTTTAAAAACTCACCCCACTTTTACAATAAGAATTCAAAATTGCTTTATTTTAATAAAAAAAACCCCAATACAGTGCCGTATTAATTCACATAATGCTTCTATACAGGATGGGATCCGGACCCTAAATCTGCCCAGAGAAGAAAAAAAAACAAAAAATTTATGAGAATATCTGTTACCCCCATATACTCAGTTAAATTCACAAGTAAATGAAAAGGACCAAACATTGAAGATGATTTTTGTGTATACAAAACTTCGAATTCTCAAGTACATACGAGTCTTGCATTCAAGCATATTATGCCAACATATTTCTCCAAAAAACCAGTACCAGAACTCATCCTAATAAATAAATCGAATATTTAACCATAATTATAGTATCAAGAAAACCAAAAAAACACAGCTAACTACAGATTTCTCATTCAATACACCACAAAACTATGCATTTCTCAAATGATTTCCAAAACCATGCATTACCATTCATGCTTTCTGGCCACCTTTCCTTTTGCCCTTCTTAAGGGACACTCCCTTAACCGCAAGGGCATTCGATACACTTTTTCCTTCAAACTTCTTCGCTAGCTTCACTACACTCTGCATACCTTTTCTTGCAGCTGCGCGATGCTCCGGCCTTTTGCTCACCATTTTCCGATCAAGTGGCCAATAAGCGTAAGGTTCAAGCTTGTCCTTTCTCTTTAAATCACCCCCGGCTTTTTTACTCTTGTACTCCTTGCCTGTGTGGGCCCACCCTGCTTCTGACGTCTTCCTCCGTTTTTGGGTTTTTCGTGAATTTTCAGACAACCGACTTCCTGCTTCACTCCTTCCATCTACCTCCTCGGTGTCGTCTCGTTTATGTTTTGTGTCGAACCTTTTACTTTTACCGTCCTCTTGAACGACTAAACGGCCTTCAGAATCAATGATAGGTTCATCGTCTGAATCGGATTTAGTCTGTACAGGGTTTGATGATCGGAGAGCGGACCTCATTTTCTGACGATCGAGCATGTCGAGAGGTTCGTCGTCTAATTGATCGAATGCGTCTTCTTGCAAGCTCTTTGCTGCTTTGCGGGTTTTCTTGGATCTGGTCATATGTTTATACTGATTGTTAGTTTGAAAAAAGATATTGCTAGAGCTCCCAATATGTATTGACTTTCAGTGGAGTAACACTTGTGTGCACCATGCAACTAATGTACAATTAATACTGTTCAATGAAAGCGCTAGTACTGATCAATTAATACCTTTTTTTTAAACAACTAATACCATTTAAAAAGATACACTTTTGAGTAGCGCTGCGCATTTTTAGGTATAGGTTGCCATATTATGGAAGCACATATTAGTTAGCTCCGGATGGATGACTAGGGAGTAAATTGCAAAACTGGCCCCAAATCTATTTGATGTTGACGATTTGTTTTACACAAATAAATTTTTCTAAATTAAGTCACGTAACTTTTAAAATGATGCAATTTTAGCCCTATATAGACAAGATTGCTGGATATTTGCACATGTCATGTAGCAACTAGACTAATGACGTGGTGTCGCTTACGTGACATAATGAGCTATCACCCCAATATTTTAATTTGAATTAAAAAAATTAGAAAAGTCACATTAATTTTAATTGTAAAGCAAAAAGTTGGCAAAATAGGATTGAAATTGCAGCATTTTCAAAATTATGTGATTTAATTGAGAAAACTAATTTGTATTGGACTAAAATCGCCAACACCCAATAGATATAGGATCAATATTGCAATTTAATCAACGATTAGGCAACAAAATTAAAACAAAGTATCAACCAACTGACCGTAAGAGAGTTGCTTTGGATTGTAAGGCAGCGGAATATTTGCTATGACGACTTGAGATGCTCTTTTTGTTTCCAAATTCACCATCACTGTTCCTTGTTTCATCATCCTCGAAATCGGAAAATATTTTTGTATGATTCCACCTGCTCATTCTGCAAAACAAATGATGAAAACAGGTTCAGAACAGAAAACGGGAAGTGCTAAGTAGTTTATAGTGCAGTAATTGTGGCTCGCTCACAAGAATAACTTAGAAAAGCTCATGAAGATAATCAATGATGATTATAAATTTCCAATATAAATCTAATAAACTTTCTCTGCGTGAACAGAAACAACCTCCCAAATTATATTTTACTTTTTGTATAGAAAACTGTCAACTTACATCTGATCATGTGCCAAGAAGGAATCATGGCTTGAAGTTAAGCATTTAATAAACAAATAAAAAACAAATAAAAAACCAGGGAACTAGAGGAAAATATAAGAATAAGCCTAACTCGTTTGACGAATTTGGTACCATCTAGGTACACAAAAGGAAATGAAAGTACCTGGATGTTGCTTTGGATAAAATGGACTTATCTTCTATAGTCTTAGCAGTTAGTTTCTTCTCTTTACGCTCATTCAGCTGCATTTTGGGGGGAAAAATGAGGATACGCCGATATGGCCAAAAAAAGCGAGAAATTGAGAAGTTAAAAAAAAAAATGATGATACGAACTGCTATAAACCTTTCTTATGTTAGTTAGGAGCTTCATATGCTCTTCCGGCATGACTTCCTTCACAGCATTCAAACCACATTTCTTCACAAGCATTTCAAGAAGCAGCTTCACCTGCAAACATACATAATCGAGTTACAATCCCCTTCCAAACAAAAAATTCAGCACACAAATGAGACAATTTTAAAAGGTATATTGAAAATTGGTCCTATTTTTATTGGGTGTTAGCAATTTTAGTCCCATAAGAATAAATTTTATCAATTTAGTCCCTTAACTTTTAAAGAGGAATTTTAGTTCTATTTTGACAATTTTTTGTTTTAGGATGATAACTAATTTGTAGTTTTTTTAAATTGAATTAAGTATATGTTGAGGTCTCATTATACTACAAGCGAAACCAAGTGATTAGTTTGGTTACTACATGGAATTCTGGCAGGCTCACATGAGCGCCACAAGCAATCATGCTACTTCATCAATATAGGACTAAAACTGCATCATTTAAAAGTCATGGGATTCAATGAAAAGAATTAATTCGTATGGAACTAAACACACAATAAATACTGGACCAATTTTGAAATTTACTCCAATTTTTAAAATAGTGGTAACCTTTTCTGAGCTGGCTGCATTTAATTCAAACACAGAGGATGTAAATTACAAGAAACAATCAAAGCTTAAGAACCTACTTTTGCTTTAAAAAGGCTTCTGGTGCTATCTTGCCAATTCAACAACCCTTCTACCATGCCTCTCAAGTGTGTTTCCAGGCCTTCGGCTGGTGATTTTGCCACTAATACCTTCATCAAACCTAAATTAGCCTGCAATAAATGAAACAGTATACAGCTAAAAATTCAAACAGGTAGAAGATATGACAAATTGAGTTGGGTACAATTATAAAGGAATGAGGTTGGACCTTAATTATTTCTTTGTTTTTTCTTTGCATTAGGAGATATGTAGATGGAAGAACACTGTACGCAGCAGAAACGAGATCGGAGAACTCATAAGCCAACCGAGCTAAGCCCGTCATTGCAGCACTAATCTTATGTGGAGTCTCACCAGCCAAGCCCCCAGCAACCTATACGTGAAGAAAACAACTAATACTGTTAGATGAAAAAACTAATACCTTTTGGTAAAACAACTAACATCATTTAAAAATGCACTTGAGTTGCGCGGTGCATCTGGTGCATAGATTATTTGCCAAATGGAAATGGACGAGATATGTCTTTATGAGCATCAAAACAACGTACCATGTAAAAATATTGGAGCAAATTCTCCTTCTTGCCACCTTTCTCCTCATCTCCACATGCATGACCAATCTGGACAAGAATATCATATGCTCTAGTTCTTGTTTTCTTGTTAGCCTAGCAAGAAAGTTGGCCAGTAAGGTGGGGACCACGGAACTATACTAAAAAGGTAAAGTAGTATGACTTTGAACGCGGGACAAAAAATGGAACAATGTATAATTATGAAAATGCCCACCAAACCATGAAGTTTTACGCGCACAAGTTCTGAATTGTGTTAATGCAGAAAACTTTGGTTTTTGCTGGAAATATATCAAGAAGGGTTGACCAAAAGTTACATAATGACCAGTCAATTTTAAATCAAAAAGTGAGTTTATGGATAATAGTCATCTTAAGACACGAGTCTGGAAGAGGGAAGTAGAACAATATGAGATAAACTGAAGCTGCAATGAGTAATCACTCCAAGGAAAAGTGTACACAGGAGAAAATATGATAACAGCCACACAGTAAAGGAAGGTGTCATTCAGTAATTGATTCTTTACAAGAGAATAAAATTTTATATTTTCCTTTCTCAAGCGTCATCTATTTTGAACTAAAGACTAGAGAAAAATTATCTCCATAAAAATAATACCTCTTTTAATGCTAGTATAATTTCAGTAAGGAAAGAGGCAGTCGTGGTTTGCCTCTTCTGTTCAGATCCTTCCTGCAGGCAAAATTAAATAAATCTCAAGTGTGAAATTCATATAAGAGTCCATAATAACAGTACAGCCACCTACTCAAATTGAGCTAGAAAAGAATACTAAAATGTGCTTTACCTTAGAAACGTGAATGACCAAGAAGTATAAGCAGTCAAGTCTGTGACGTTTAGCAGAAAAATGACAAGAGGGCAGCACTTCGATCATCAAACTGAGCAGAATTTCCAGTTTTCTTGAAATAAAGTCATCAGAGTACTGTAGATTCAATTTCTTTAATTTGTCAGCCAAATATCAAGAAGATTCACCAATAATAGTATAGGACATATATTTCGGCCAGGAACCTATTTATGAATATGATTTTGCAATTACATGTAATAGTTGATGCGAGTAAAAAAAATACTTGAAGTGCTTAAGTAATTAAGTATTGTTAGGGGGTGTTTGTTTCTAGCCCACACTCCACATTTTTTTCCACATCCTATAAGGTTCTACACTATAATACATGTAATACACTTAATTCAGCTTTTTCAAACACAATTTCAAAATTCCAATACACAATCAATTAATCTAATCTCCTATTTTTTTCTTTTTTTTTTATCTACCCAACTCAACATTTACCCTTGAATACACAATCAAACATTTATCACCTACTTTTTCAAAATCCTACCCTATCAAATCCTACAAAATCTACACTCCCAAACATATATAACATTCAAATACACCTTTCACTATTCATCAAAATCCGCCACTGGATTAAAAATTCACTCCATTCCATAAACAAACACCCCCTTAAAGCATTACAGCATACTACGATCAATGGTGAATTGGTGGTTAGGATTGATCTCATATCTGAGACCTTTTGTTCTCTTTCTTGCTGAGTTCAGCTTAGCCCATTTTGTTTTCAGAAATGGTGTCTACAAATGACTTTACTTATTTATTATCTTTATCCAGAGCTAGAGATAATAATGAGCTACATCGCACGTAAATAATCCTACTAATATTTTCCGCTGAACTATGTTTATCCACTCCTGCATTTTTTTCTTCTATTGCTTATATTGATGCAATAACAGCAATATATTCTAATAGTAATTGTGATCAACATTAATAGTTTCTGTGAGTACTATTACTTTCTAAAATCAATCTACTTGAAGTGGTGCAACAGACTCTGGATGGAGTTATTGTGAAGAGAAATATTTCTTCTAAGTACAACAATTTATTTTGGTAAGCTGAAAGTAAGCACAGCCTTCTACAAGCTACAATTATAACTTATCTTTCTTCTTTTATTTATCGGTTTAACTTACTCAACCATATCGACTCTCATGTGTTCTTGTTGTAAGGGCATTAAACAAATTTCAATTTGAAATTCATTGACTTTTGGAACATGAATTATTTTGGGACGGAGGGAGTACAAATATACATTATATTACAAAATAGTCGGGCACGAAGAAAAATGTCAGAAGTTCATGGAAACAAAAGAATAAAAGGAATACCGAGATAATTTTTCCGAGGTAAATTATAAATTGAACTGGTAAGATAGTATTGTCTCTTTTCAACTATTATATAAACATTTCTCCAAAATCCTATAGACATATCTTCAGCATCAGATGGATCACAATGACAATGCACAATATTCACACCAAACCTCATTAGATATTGTAAAATTCACAGGAGAATTACTTTTTCCCTGATGAGTAATTTAGTCACTTGTTTATTCAGTCACTGAACATAATATCCAAATATATTTTAAACACAAGATTAGAACATTCTCACCACTAAATCATACAAACATCATTCTGCAAATGGAAATTCTATTAAATGGGAAGCATTTGAGCACCTGAAATATCATAGACAATACTCTATATGCCTTTTTCTGGATCAAGCCATCATCATCCTGTAGCACGGAAAACATAAATTGAATATAGTTGAAGATTTCATACAGCAAAGGATAATTGACTTCCATCACATGAAAATATAACAATAGCAACAGAGAAGATTAATGGGGAACCTTAAGTGCAGGTTGTACAGCGCTAAATAGAGCATCAATTTCCTTGGAATCCAAGCCAGGTAAAAGGGAAACTGCAATGTCAAATAATTGTGCCCTGAACACAAGAACAGAATGACTGTTAAAATCATCGAAAATATAATTTTCAATTTATTAGTTTACGGATGGAAGCTTCCGGAAGATGTACTGGAAAGCGCTAAACCAACAGAGATAACACAAAACAGCTTACCTGGCTGCTGAAACTGAACCTTCATTTGAGTTGTCAATCTGCATAAGATTTGAATTTTTGGAGTCTTTTGATTTGCTAGCTTCCCTAGTTACAACCAGAAGCTTTTTCATGGTTTTCATGTAAAAACTCGTGACCACCTCCTTATCTGATATTGAAGCAAGCTCACGAATTGTAGACTGCAAGAAGTACACAAATCGTTTAACACAAAATAAAATCATATTTCCTCTTAAATTGATAGTTTCCATCTTCCAGGCAACAAATTGATACTTTTCTTTCTTTCAGGTCTTAAGTCGACACAAAAAATCTTTCAAGCCTTTGTTGATAATTTTACTATTTTTCAGGTCCTAAATACAAAATTCCTTTGGAATATCAAACTTACCTGCAGCATGCCAACTGTATCTTTAGAAACTTTGGAATAGAGTCCAGCAAGAACAGAAAACAACTCCCGAGCAGAGGATTTCAACGTGCTCAAGTTAGAGCGAGCAATATCCTCAGTATAAAGGGCAGCAGCCTTTTGTTCTGCTACGCCTACTTCAGCATCCAGAATATTTCCTTTCCCTTCAAGAACCTTCTTATTCTGCTGAATAAGAATTTGCAAGCTGGAACATATTATACCACGCACCTCGGGTTCTTCTTGGAGAGCAGAACAGAGTGCTTTCTCCAAGCCCTTGAAATTTTCAGCAGTATCAACAGGATAGTTGCAAAACGATGGTAGCAAAGACCACAAAGAGTACACAATTCCATCAATACTTCTTGCAAAATGTACTTTTCCTTCTCGCTCAAGCTGGATTCAGAAATGTTAAAGTAGTGGACAGCGTAAGAAGACAAAAAATAATAGGAATAATATAAATCCAGGGCCTGAAAGCTAGTAAAACTATTAATTTAGGACCTTAAATATTTTCCATATCGATTCAGGACCTGGAAAAATAAGAAATTATCAATCTGGGGACTGAAAGATAAACTATCAAATTAGGATTCAGAAATATTAAGACTATGTTTGGCGTCTTATAGTTTATATACTTATCTATTTATTTACATTATTATTTTCCCATTCCTACCTTATTTTTTTGGAATTGTGATTTATAAAAATATTGTTGGATAACTAGGAATTATTATAAGATGTGAACCATTGCCTTGAAGTGTGAATCTTAAATTGATAGTTTCTATTTTCAGGTCCCGGATTGATAGTTTTCATTTTTTTAAAGTCCTGAACCGATAGGAAAAACCTTTTAGGCCTTGGATCGATAGTTTTACTAACTTTTGGGCCTTGAATTAATAAAGCAGAACAATGAAGTACTCTGGTTGACTTTATACCGATGTAGCCTTCTGCTTCATTACTTTAACCATCGGTAAGATTGATTTGGTGAAATAATTCAAACGTGCACCAACAGTATACTGTTTCAGGATTGGTAAGAGCCAAAGATTGCTCTCAGATAGATCTGGAACATCCAGGTTAAGAGGTAGAAGACTCAAAAAATTCTCGGGTCCCATAGCGCCAAGAGCTGTTCCCATACACTCATGCAACTGCAACACAAAATCATAGTACTCTTTCAAATTAGACATTGATTAAAGAAGAAAGAAGATTTGGTGTTAAAAATTCTATGCTACATTCAAATGCCTGCAATGACTACTTTAAGCTACTACATCTTGTCCCAAAATTTCAAATAACAAACACATTGTAGCTCAAATTCAGTGCAATATGCTTTATCATCCATAAAGGCTCAAACAGAAAATAATAAATGTTTCTTTATGGATTGGAGAGGATGTCAAATCCAGTAGGTTGGGTTTGATGAATAGTAAAATGTGTATATGGATTTTGTATATGTCTGGGAGTGTAGATTTTGTAGGATTGGATAGAGTAGGATTTTGAAAAAGTAGGTAATAGATGATGTTGTGTATTGGAAACTGTGTGTAAAGATGGGGAGAGAGTGAGTAAAGTATAAAGGTGGAGAGAGAGCATTGGGTAGGGTAGATAATATAATACTAATAATTAAAATGTGGGAGATAGATGATTGATAGTGTATTGGAACTTCTGTTTGAAAAAATTGTTATAGGTGTATTATAGGTATTAAAGTGTAGAATTTTAGAGGATTTGAAATCATATACCAAAATCCGGAGAAACAAGCGAGTATATGGATTTAAAATGAAAATGTGTGGTCTGGAGCTAGAAACAAACACCCCCAAGTTACAATCCTGTAACTTTAAAGAAATTTGGTTGGACAAGTTTGTTAAGGATTTTATATCCAATCTACCTCATCAGAACCCAAACTCATTTTCACTCCATCCTGTAGAGGTCCTATCTAACTCAGAAACTACAACCAAACAGGTTTGAAGCTCGTATTTCTTTGTAATGACATATTACCTGTTTCCTGAAAGCGAACTCTCCATCTGGCAATTTTTGCAGATCGACTAAACTTTTCAGTGTCCCCGTCAGAAAGTAAAAGGAATATTTACCTGCAACACCAAATAGTAGTAGTAAGGCTCCTAAATATCAATCTGCTTCAAATCCTCTTTCTATAAAAATTACAGGAACAATATTCATAGGTAAAAACTTGAATAAGTCTCATAATTTTTATTCAGAAATTGAATTATGAAATGCGACTGGTGAAGCTTAATTATTTGCAACAAGATTCGCCGAAGAATATGAATATAAAAATATTATATTATAGGGGTGTTTGCAGAAAAATATACTTTTGAAGAAGTGATTAAAATTAGTGATTATGGGAAAATAGCTTAAGAGTAAAAGTTGAAAGTGTTTGCACTTTGCAAAAACATTTAAAAACTAGAAAAGTAGAATTAGAAGTGTTCTCTAGATAATTAAAATATAAGTCATTACACATTGTAAAACAACGTTGATGCCATTAAAGAAAATCATAATCTGTTCAAAGCACCCCATGACCAGCTTTTAAGTTATAGCTTCTCAGAGCTTATTTAGGGGGTGTCTGCAACTGCTTTTGGAAGCTGGACAGAATCAATTTGAAGAAGTGATTAAAATTAGTGATTATGGGAAAATAGCTTAAGAGTAAAAGTTGAAAGTGTTTGCACTTTGCAAAAACATTTAAAAACTAGAAAAGTAGAATTTGAAGTGTTCTCTAGATAGTTAAATATAAGTCATTACACATTGTAAAATGCCATTAAAGAAAATCATAATCTGTTCAAAGCACCCCATGACCAGCTTTTAAATTATAGCTTCTCAGAGCTTAATTAGGGGGTGTCTGCAACTGCTTTTGGAAGCTGGACAGAATCACTTTTTTTTTAAGCTGCTCCCTCACAGCTTTTGAATTTCAAAAGTGATTCTCACTATTCATTAGTGATTGAAAACACCTCCTTAATCTGGTAAAAGAGATATACAACGCACCAAACTATGAAAAGTCAAATCGTTATTAGAAGCTGGTTGAATTTTTAAAAAAACACCCACCAATAATTGACAAAGCATTAGTAATGAGAATCTATATTACCTGCACAGACTGTTTATAAGATGTGGTTAATATAATAAGACCGTACGGCAATTACCTAATTTGTCAAACATGGTGGAAACAATTTGAAACGACATATCCCAGACTGCCTCATGATGATAATCGAGCAGGCTCTCAATAGTTGCACAAACTTTTTCTATGACAGTTGGGCCAGATTTCCTTGTAGCTGAATTAGCACCCATTGTAACCTGGTCAACACATTGTTTGACCAAGCTCTCATCGATGCACGAATGTATTAAGCTCTTACATGTTGCCACAGCTGCTACCAAGGCCTCCTCATGTCCAGAAGTCAAAACATCTGATTGAAGTCCCAAAGAAAATATCAGTACACGCCTTTTTTCAAGACAGTTTAATATATGCCCATGTCATTAAAAGGAGTTTTATCAATTCAGGGCCTGAAAAATAGTAAAACTATCAAATAGGGGCCCGGAAGATTTCTTCTATCGATTCAAGACCTGAAAAATTAGAAATTATATGTTCGAGATTTGGAAGATAGAAACTATCAATTTATGACTTACACATTATAAGACCATGTTTGGCATCTTAAAGTTTCCAGTTATCCTACAATATTTTTATAAATCACAATTAAATAAAAGAAAAGATATATCTAATTTCATGTGTGAGGAAAAAATTAAAAAATAATTATGCATATTAATAAGTAATATAAACTAATAGATACCAAGCATAGTCTTAAAATTTGTAAGTCCTGAACTGATAGTTTCTATCTTTCAGGCCTCAGATTGATAGTTTTCTATTTTTCAGGTCTCGAGTTGATAGAAAAAATCTTTCAAACCCCTAAGTGATAGTTTTACTATTTTTCAGAACCTAACAAAATTCCTAAAATGAAAAGGTATATAATTAGATCAGACAAGTTTGTTAAGAATTTCCTAGTTCATGACCTATAAGAAACGAATAATTAAAAAGAGTAAAGAACAGAACAACCTTTTAATGCATTAAAGACACTAGGAAGCTTGACCAAACATATTTCCCTATTGAGTGAATAAACTCTTTTCATCCCATTGTCCAACAATCGAGCAATGAATGTCATGCTTTCAGCAGAGGCCTCACTCTGGGAGACAGAGGCAGCTAAAAAGCACAACAAATCAAGCAGACTTTCCCCAGAAATTTCCCCATTAGAATGGAGACAAAGTGCATTCAGACTATCTGTTATCCGTCTAGTAACAAGAGGATGCCTCAGTTCCAAGAGAGATTTGTAGTACTTCAAGATGTTTGTTGTAGATTTTGATGACATATAAGGAAGGCAAATTTTGAGAGCATCCAGAATGTAAAGGATCTCTTGTGCTGCTTTGGACCCTTCCGGAACATTCCCATCCGATCCTCCAGCAAGCAGAAGAAACCTCTCAAAAACATTTGTGATAGCTTCGCTGGCAGGTGATGCTAGAGCTGGTAATAACTGAAGATGCCCGAGGACTTCACGTACACATGAATGTGATTGTTTCCTTACCTGTCCAAACATTGCTCAGAGGGGTCAGTTAATGATGTAACTAAAGTGGTTACTTATTATTACAAGTGATAGCTATTGGCACATCCCATTTTGCTATTTCCATCACTCATAGGGTATGTTTGATCTAAGATTTAAAAACCGGATCACGGGTTCCAAAATCAGGGTACTGTTCTACTTTGGGATTTTAGAATTCAGTTTTTGAAAACCCAATATATGCACCCCCTACAAATACTATAAACCCTATAATACCATTTTTTTTTCTCCAACGCCTTATTAATGCAAATATATATTTTTTCACTCACTTTTCAAACCTTTTTCCTAACTTTTACAACTTCCCGTAAAACACATTAGTTATTACACAAACAATCATTGCAATTACAATTAAAAATAATACAATAATAAAACATCACACACATATCGGTTTGATATAAAGTTAAAACCTGCTGTACTTAAATATCAAACAAACAAACATACACCATTACTATTTATTAGGATTTTGAAATTCACGAGATTCAAAAATCCAGATTTTGAATCAAACATAGCCATCGTTCATCAACAACCACATAGCAGATAAAACATTTTTTCATTGTTTCAATGTTTCTCAATGGTACTAAATTGATATCACAACAAGAACCTCATTCCTTAATTAACATTTGCGTTCAGGAAGCCATTTTGATTTTAATTCTCTCAAAATTCTAGAAGTTAGAAATTGTTTTAAGAATGTTAGAAACACCTGAGCAGGTTACAAATACCTCTTATCTAAACTAAACAGTTAAAATGAAATAGTTATTCCAATCCGGAAATGTATTTTCAAGTTTTAAGAGTTATTCTAATCTACAGTTTTTCATCCAGGTATGATGAGTCAATTCAACTATATAGAAAGGAAGGAACCAAAAGAAAAATCTTTTTTCACCCTATATCTTAATGCAAACAAAGGCAACATTAAAAACACCTCAAATTTTAATAAAGCAACATAATCTTCATCCTAGTTAATTTACTTAAACTAAACCAGATGCACATTAGCCCTTTCAATATTAAACTACATAAATTTTTCGCCTTTCCTATTATATTAACTATAAACGCATACAAACAGAAATACGAAAAAATTGCCAGACCTTGGGGCGATCATCGGTTATGTAACTGATGAGAACACCGTACAACTGCGCCACCTCCGCCCACTCCACCTTCTCCCTCACTATCAGCAACCGCGAAGCAAACATTAAACCAGGAATAACGCCGTTAATTCCGACGGATTTTACTCTAAGAATCTGAATTAGAAGCTCGGAGAGATAAACGTATTTCGTTTTGAGGACAGCAGGGGAAAATTTGCTGATGACAAGGGACAGAATGGTCATTAGGGCGTCGAGGAGGTGGCCGGAGGGATCGACGCTCGACGAGAGGCGGTCGAGGGAGGAGCAGGTGGCGCCGAAGTAGGTGATTGGGGTGAGAGGAAGTTTTTGGTCTCGCAGCTCCTGCGACATGGCGCCAATGGCGGCGCAGATGTGGAGATGGTGCTCGTTGTCCGAATTGCTAAACTGCGCGAGCACGACGGAGGAGAAGTCGTCGGTGGAGTCTGGAACGGTCGACGGCGCCGCCTCCATTTCAACCGCGTCTATGATTGCCGGAAAATGAGGGGCGGCGGCGGTGGATTAGGGTATTGGGTTTTCAGGGAATAAGGAGCAGGGGTTTTGCAAAGTGGTTTAAGGGGTGTTTGTAAAGTCAATTGGGGAGAATCACATATTTTTAAGGAAAAATATTCGAAAGTAATCTTATTATCAGACTATAATTTCAAATTGTGAAATTAATATTGAGTGTTAAAAACGAAAATTATTATTAGGTTAATCCTAGCACACAAAATTTATTAGAATAGAAATAGAGATAAATAAAATATAAGAAACAATCAAGATGAATAATTGAGAAAATAAAATTTCATGATTGTGTACCAATAATTCAATCTTGTATAATCAATGGTTAGATTTTGTATACATGACGAGCATTGTGACATTTCATAGTGTATTTTCCGTCAAAAAAAAATATTTCATAGTGTATTTTTGAAACATACACCTTGTTGCAATGAAACATTTAACTTATTTATACTGAAACGTGTAACTTATTATACGAACACAAGTAGTACATTTCAGTGTAAACAAGTTGTATGTTTCGATGCAATAAGTTATTTTTTAAAAAAAATACATTATGAAGTGCATGGTGCACCTGAGACTCACTCATAATCAAATTAAAGAAAAGGCAAAAAATTGTGAATTTAGGTTCAAATAAATATTTTTCAACTATTATTATTGCGTATAAAAATGTCATAATTTAAAATCATATATTTTTAAAACAGTGATATTTTATATGAACAACAATAATACTCGAAAAAGATAGTTCACGTGAACTTGTATCTACATGAGACCTACCCTAAGAAAAATAACATTATCACCATATCAAATCAAATCAAATTTAAATGTTTTTTTATAATTTTTAATGTAAGATTTCCAAAATTTAATATTAAAATCAACCTGTCAATTTTAGGATTGAGATTGGCAAAATTGGAAAATTAGTTACTTGAATTATTTGAAAAGAGTTTTAAAATTTATTAATAATTTAGTAAGTATAATGAAGACAATATGTATGTTCAAATTCCCATATCATCTATACGCTTATCCAATAACAAAATGTTGTACTAAAAAATTGTTACTAATTTTATCATGAAATTTTAAAAATATTAATAAAGTTAATGTTAGCTCAAATGATGGAGTTAATTTTATTATGTCTTTTTTGCATATGAAAGTTACATGGTTCAATTCCCCATATTTAGTGTTTTTTAAATTATTATTATTTTGAATTATATTTATCTATACATATCTAATAATAAAATATTATACAAAAAATAGAAATAAAAATTTTCAACACAAAAATTATTATGAATTTGTCATGAAAGTTTAAAAGTTGCATATTAATGATTAATAATATAAATAATAAATTTTATTTTTGGCGTGGATACATTTTTTTCTTGAAATCGATTACTTCTTCCGTCTTTTTTTAAATTGTTCATTTAACTTTGGCATGAGTTTTAATGGAGGAATTGTTCATTTACATTTGAAGGGGAAAACAATTAGTTTTTTAAAAAATATTATACAAAAAATAGAAATAAAAATTTTCAACAAGAAAATTATTATGAATTTGTCATGAAAGTTTAAAAGTTGCATATTAATGATTAATAGTATAAATAATAAATTTTGTTTTGGTATGGATATTTTTTTTTCTTGAAATCGATTATTTCCTCCGTCTTTTTTTAAATTGTTCATTTGACTTTGGCACAAATTTTAATGGAAAAAATGTTTATTGACATTTGAAGGGGGGGGATTTTTTTTTTTTTATTAAAGATGTTTTAGGCAATTTAAGTGAATGAGACCAAAAAAAATGTCTTTATACATAACTATTAGTGGTATGAGATGTAATTTAATTAAGTTTATAGTGAGATATTTTGAAATGGTAGAGTTACTTTGTTTTTATTTTGGGTATGTGAAAAAAAAAAGACGGACCTTTTCTATTTTTAGCTATCTAAATAAAACCGCGAGAGTACTATGTATATATAAATGTATTATTTATATATTTATTTTTAAGATTATTTTGCATGATATGTTATTTAAATTAATTATTCAAATTACTACTCCCTCCGTCCCAACTCTTTTTTCATGGGTAAAAGGCAAAAAACACCATTGTTTTATACATAAAATGCACAAAATACCTATGTGTTTCAAATGCATAGAACCCCCCTTGTATTTTATTAAAGTATGCTCAAAATCCCCTATAAAATCTATTTTCGACACTTTTTAATTGAACATGTTTGTAGCTCGAGTTTGTTTGTAATTGATAATTTATATTTTCGGGTTTCTTATTGTACTTGTGTCGTTCTTTTTTTTTTTTTTAACTAACAACTTCAGACTTTGATGTAATTTTAAGATTAATTAATATATTTTTGGTTAATCTAAACTATCTGTATTTTTTAGTAATGTACATTTTATTAAAGTGTAGTAGTTCTTTTCATAGTTTTTTTAATTATTTTTTTAGTTTAATGAAGCACAAGAGAATTTTACACATTTATTAAAACATATAGAGTGTTTTGTATACTTTATATGAAACAAAGGGGGGTTTTATGCAATTAATAAAATACAGGGAAGAATGTGCATACTTTAATAAAATACAAGGGGATTATATGCATTTATTAAAACACAAGGGTGTTTTGTGCATTTTATATGAAACACGGGGGGTGTTTTTTACTTTTTATCCCTTTTTTCACACTACATTTTTCTCGTGTTTTAGTGAGCTAGTTGTTTATTAGTATTTGAAATGATAAAGTGACTTTTAAAGAGGGGTATGATAGATCTACCTCTCCTCTATTATATGTTTCCTTAAAAAATATTTTATCATTTCAAATACTAACAAAAAACTCGCTCGCTAAAACACGAGAAAACAGTAAATGTGAAAAAAGAGTTGGGACGGAGGGAGTATAAATTAGTTGTATGTACTATTGACATTATACATAATTATTAATTGAATCTTATTAAATTAAATTAGGAGTTGACATTATTGGTTGGATTGTAAAACGACATTAGATTTGTTGGGATAAAACTTTGTGTCCACATTTTTAAGTGAAAATACCAATCAAGACTAACACAACACAAATGGTGTTGGTTCGAGAAACGACGATGACCTCATCAGATAGTAGATTCTCTTTCAAGTTTTAGAAAAGACACAATTTTGACTAATAGTAGCTTGTGGTATGACTGTTGGAATATAGAGGCACGTAAACACGTAATACATGCGCAGCAGAATTAAACAGTTCACCAACAACGAATATATAATTGCATAATTAAATTACGGGTAAATGTAAACAGAATTCTTACAGCAATTCGTACACGGATTCCTCAACTACGGTATCCACGTAACAGTTGTTTACCAATTCGCACCGATTCGCCAATGTTGAATCCCCGAGATGAATTTGCTAGGAAAATTCTAACTTAGAGATTTTATGGAGAAATCTGAAGTCTTGTATTATGAATTCCCAAGGACTCATATATATAGGAAATACCCAACTTAAATCTTAAGCTAACCTGATTAGGAAATAAAATCCCCAGTCTTGTAAATTAAATCCCATAGATTTAATTCCCATATGCATAAAACTCTACAGATTTGATTTCCATGTATATCAAATCTCTACGGATTCAATTTCCATATATTATATCAAATCCCATAATAATATTTCATATATTATTATTGGGAATCTATTTAATTAAATTCAATTTAATTAAATAATAATAATAATTAATTCTAAATATAATTATTATTATATTCTCCATAAATTAAATATTAATATCCAATATAATATTTAATCAACCAACTATAATCAGTAAACAACCGTTACTTGTTGTGTGACCCATATGCCCTCAAATATCGAGCGATTAGTCAAACTAACGGTCTTAATTGAACCTTAGACAATAAATCAGAAATTCTAAATATATGAGGTACGTTGCGAGGAAACTTGCAACTACCTGTAACTGAAACATGAGCTATTTGTTGGGAAAATATGGGTGCCCGGATCTATTCGAGATGATTTTAAATACATATTTAAATTATTCAATTAATTACTAACATGAATTAATCCTAAATCAATTCAACATAATAATTAAACAAGCAATAAGCATCATGCGTACACGTAATCCACGTAAATCCTAAGCATGCGGAATCTAGGAGTTACGAGATTACATACCTCTTGTAGAGACAACCTTTGAGACGATGGATCAACCCAAAGAGCCTTCCCAAATATGTTCCAAGTCCAAGAACGTAATCCGGTGGGAGGATTCACACGAACGAGTTTAACAAGAGAGAAAACCAAAAATATTTTGCCACCAATTTTGTGGATTTCTAAAATTTCCAACACATGTAATTGCATTGAGGATGAAAAATTCATCCCCTATTTATAGGACAAGGCGGCCGATTTTTTCAATGAAAAAATAAGGGAGAAAATATTTTTCTTGATCTCCAAGAAATCTTGAATATATCTCCTATATTCTTTTCTCCTTAATTAAATTTTTCCATAAAAATCTTGTTTCCCTTTATCCCCTTATTTTCGAAAAATACAAGGTAATAGGAATCAAGATTTGACTTCTTGAATTTATGAGATAATTATGCATTCCAAGAATACTTATCTCTTTCCATAAAATCTTTTTAAGAAAATCAAGAAAATCTTTCTTCCTCTTTTTCCTACAATTTTCGAAAATATTAGGAAATATTAGGCAATAATATTTTCTTCTCCTTTTCATTAATTGGACTTTATTTTTGGCTATTTGAGAGGCCTTTAGGAGAATTAAGATTGGACATCCAATAGACTATGAAACTATAATATTGGGCCAAATATTATTCAAGTCCATTAATATTAATTTACTCCACTATAAAATTAATATTGAACTATCCATCTTAACCCATATTACGACTTTACTATAATATGGCTCCCGATCATTATTTCCGTGTTTAAGATTTTCTTAGTCCATTAATAATTAAGCCACTGAACAGGCTATATATTAATTAATATCTTTGTCCTTGGAGTAAAGACAACTCAACATTATTATCCATACCGGAAATAAATTTATACTTGCAAGATTTGGTATGATAAAGATTTTGAGCCCACCAAGGGGACAAATCAAGCAAGACGTACTTGCACACGATTCTCCATATTAAATGTCAACAATCGTCATGTAATTAATAATATTGCCCAGGATATAAGGTATCGAATCACAATGACTCTCTTCCTATCATAAGTCAAAGCAATAGTTATTAATTTCACACGATCCTATTTAAGGGACGGAGATTAAGAAATAACACACCACTGAGGTCTAATTCTTTTATATTCAGTACCGAATAATTTATTCTCCTGTAGGTCCTTATTCAGTGCATCTAAATGCACTAGTACAATCTCTTGGTCAAGACAAGTCAATCTGAGCCTTATACTTCAACCTTTCATGATGGTTTGTTCATTTCCATCTGGGTTATGAATTTGTACTTAATTATGAGGAGCTGTTAATTTGATATTCTGTGATCTGGTATCACCAAATTAACTACAACGTAATACATACTAAACTTATTGAACGGGTTTGCAATAAATATATGTAACATTCATTCATATTTAATGCAACAGTGATTAATATATTATTTCAGTAAATAAATAAGAAAATCCAGTTTGGTTATACAAAGTAAAAACATACTTTTCAGTATAACCCCAACAATCTCTCACTTATACTCAAAGTCTGCTTTTAAGTATACTACAACATGTCTCGTGTTCTATGTCACATCTAATGTCACCTACACGAACCTAATAATTTATCCCACTTATACTCAAAGCAGATTGACAACGTTCTTGACACTCATTCCTTCCACATGTCTCTCGAATGTACTCTGAGGCAGACCCTTTGTGAATGGATCTGCTAGGTTGTCTTCCGATGCAATCTTTGCCACCTCAATTTCTCCTCTCTTAACGATTTCTCGTATAAGATGGTATTTTCTTTCAATGTGTTTGCTGGCCTTGTGCGCTCTCGGTTCCCTCGAATTTGCAACAGCTCCGGTATTATCACTCATGCTGGGCAAATCCGAGATAACGTCCAAGTCCACCAGGAAGTTCTTGAGCCAAACCGCTTCCTTCGCTACTTCACAAACAGCTACGTATTCGGCTTCCATGGTAGAATCAGCAATGCATTTCTGCTTTACGCTTCTCCATGTTATGGCTCCTCCCCCATGCAAAACACACTACCCAAGGTAGACTTTCTGGAGTCCACGTCTGATTGGAAATCCGAGTCCGTGTAACCAATGAGAATTAGACTGTCTGACTGATAAACCAACATTCTGTCCCGTGTCCTCTTCAGATACTTCAGAATGTTCTTTACCGCAGTCCAATGCTCTTTCCCAGGGTTGCTTTGATATCTTACTACCATGCTACGTCAAAGCAGATATCCGGTCTCGTGCACAGCATTGCATACTTGAGGCTTCCCACAGCCGAAGCATAAGGGATGCCCTTCATGTCATCTATCTCATTCTGTCTTTTGGTACACATCTCTTTGAATAGATGGATTCCATGTCTGTAGGGCACAAAGCCTTTCTTGGAATCTTGCATGTTGAAACGCTTCAAAACAGTGTCTATGTATGAGGCCTGCGAAAGTTCGATCATTCTTTTCCTGCGATCTCGAGTGATCTTGATCCCTAGGATGTGACTGGCTTCCCCTAAATCCTTCATATCAAACTGTTTTGACAGCCATGCCCTTACATCCTATAACACATTTACATCGTTTCCGATGGGCAGTATGTCGTCTACGTATAGTACCAAAAATACCAAGGCAGTTCCGTCACGCTTTTTGTAAACATAACTTTCAAAGTTGTTTTGATCAAAACCGTAGGATTTTATAACTTGATCAAAACACTGATTCCAAGCACGGGATGCTTGCTTCAGCCCATAAATGGACTTCTTAAGCTTGCAAACCATATGCTCTTGACCTTTTTCAATGAAGCCTTCTGGTTGTTGCATATAGATTTCTTCGTCAAGACTTCCATTGAGGAAAGCTGTCTTGACATCAATTTGTCAGATCTCAAAGTCTAAATGCGCAACAATCGACAAGAGAATGCAGATGGACTTGAGCATGGCTACGGGCGAAAAGGTTTCCTCATAATCGATCCCTTCTTTCTGAGTGTACCCTTTCGCCACTAGTCTTGCTTTAAAGGTTTCAACCTTTCCGTCCGGTCCCCTCTTTCTCTTGTATACCCACTTGCATCCAATGAGTTTTACCCCATTAAGTGGTTCGACTAGCTCCCACACTTTATTGTGATCCATTGAACCCATTTCGGCTTCCATTGTTGTTTGCCAAGATGTTGCATCTTTGTCTTGGATCGCCTCATTGTAGGACCAGGAATCTGATTCTTCGCCTGAGATCAAGTCCGAAGACTCTCCAATCCCTAAGAATCGCTCGGGTTATCTGACAACCCTCCCACTATGACGAGGTTCCGGCTGTGAATGTGTAACGATTGGTATATCATTTTATACAGTTGGCAATGGAGTTGGCCCCTTAAGTTCTTCCAAGGTAATCTCACTTCTAAGCTTTTTATCGTTCATATAGTCTTCTTCTAAAAATCTAAAGTGTGTACTGATTACAACCTTTTGATCTTCGGGACCATAGAACATGCATCCTTTCGTTCCTTCGGGATACCCAATGAACAACCTTAATTCTGAACGTGCATCCAACTTACCAGCTTCCTTGTCCAACATGTATGCCGGACACCCCCAGATCCTGATGTGTCCTAAACTGGGCTTGCGCCCTGTCCACAATTCTCTCAGGGTTTTAGGAACTGATTTGGATGGCACTAAGTTTAGAATATAAGCCGCTGTTTCCAAAGCGTAACCCCAGAACGATTTTGGTAAATCTGCATAACTCATCCTTGATCTTACCATTTCTAAAAGTGTTCTATTTCTTCGTTCTGCAACCCCGTTTTGTTGAGGGGTACCGGGTGCAGTCAACTGGGATACAATCCCCTCTTTCGACAAGTAGTTCAAAAATTCATCGCTGAGGTATTCGCCTCCACGATCAGATCGTAGAAATTTGATAGTCTTTTCCTTATGATTCTCTGCTTGAGCCTTAAATTCTTTGAATTTATCAAATGTCTCAGATTTATGCTTCATTAGGAAAATGTATCCGTAGCGTGAGTAATCATCGATAAACATAACAAAATACTCGTATCCACCTCTAGATTTGATTTGCATTGGACCACACACGTCGGTGTGAACGATCTCTAACACTTCCTTAGATCTAAGCCCCTTGGCTCCAAATGCCCTCTTGGTCATTTTACCCTCTAAGCACGATTCGCAAGTTGGAAATGGTTCAATCTGGAGAGGCCCCAATGAACCATCTTGAACCAACATTTGAATCCTTTTTAGGTTAATGTGACCTAATCTTAGGTGCCAAAGAAGTGTTTCATTCACGTCAGCCGAACGCTTTCTTTTACATGAAATAGTAGATGTGTTATATGATGCATTATGTGAGTGATGTGCACAGTTAATAATATAGAGATTGTTCCGTAAAGTTCCACGACAGATAATCATATCGTTATGCAAAACAATAACATGCTTACTAAAACGAACAGAATATCCATCGACAAATAGTTTAGAAACTGAAATAAGTTTTTTTCCAAAAAACAGGAACATAAAGATCATCTCTTAAAATTAAAGTCTTGTCTTCAAAAGACAGGTTCACTGCTTCAGCTGCCACTCTCGTAGCATCGCCTAGCGTGATGAGGATCTCACTTCCACTAAGTTGTCGGGTCCGCTTGAACCCCTGTAACGTGAAACAAACATGATCAGTGGATCCCGTATCCACTACCCACGAATGGGCAGCATACTCCACCAAACAAGTTTCAACAACTAGTGAGTGAGAATTACCTTTCTTTCCATTCATTTTGGGTTTGGAACAAGCCGACCTCCAATGTCCTTTTTCACCGCAGTTGAAGCACTTCCCCTTAGTTGGATTCCTCACTCCGCCCTCCTTCTTCACCTTTCCTTTGCCCTTGGCAACACTTGAGTTAGCTTGGCTTTCACTTTTGTTTTTCTTCTTCTTCTTGCCTCCTTTTGGCCTAGAAGAGGAAGATAGACCAAATGCCGCTAAAGCTTGGCTACTCTCTCCTAATATCCCTTCAGCCGAAATAAGAGCTATCAGGCAAGGTGAACTTCTGATTGTTCATTTGATAATTCAACCTGAACTGCTCAAAGCTTTTGGGCAGGGAATGGAGTATGAAATCGATTTGGGTCTCGATGTCATATTCAGCTCCAAGCACCTCAAGTTTGTTAAGGTGAGCCATCATCTGGAGAACATGATCCCTTACGGGTGTTCCCTCCACCATTTTCATTGAGAGCATATCCCTCATGGTGATCTGGCGAGCCACACGGTTCTGATGTTGAAACATCGCTTTAAGATTGATCATGATGTCTGCAGCGGTCTCAACGTTTTGGTGTTGGTGTTGCAACACATCTGACATTGAAGCCAAGATGGTACACTTTGCCATTTTGTTAGAACGCTCTCAGTCGACATATTCTTTCTTAACCATTTTTGTTGACTCGTCAGATGGCTTCTCTGGTTTGGGTGTAGTAAGAACCCAGTTATGGCTTTGTGCAGTGAGGACAATAGTAAATTTTCGATACCAATCAACAAAGTTTTCTCCAGTAAGCAGATTGCCTTTCAGTATATTGAACAGTGGATTAAAAGGTTGCGACATGATGAAACTAAAAATAAACATACATCTTATGTCAATATCCGGATCAACACAAAGAAAATCACATAATTCGATCACATGATTCATATTAAAATCTCAAAAAAATATGAACATGCATCAACCAACATCTCAAAATAGATTTAAATGAGCCTCTTGGGAGGGTCATCATTTAAATCACATTCAAGCAGGTTACAAACAAGAACAGTTACAAACCTTTAATTTCAAAAATTAATAGTCGGCTCCCACTTGACCAATATAAAATTGGCTGGGACTTCGGTGAAGTATATGCATATCAATTTTATATCTAAGTAATAACCATGATTAAATACAGAATTACTACTTCATTTTGATCGAGCCTCTTGGGAGGGTCATCGTCACCACTAATAATAATTCACAACCATCCTTTTGAGAATTTATTCATGTGAAAGCAATCTTTTGGCCGTCCCGTAAGGGAATTTCTCCAAAAGATTTCACAAATAAACAAATCATGGAGGTCAAAATTAATTTGATTCAAAATCAAATTAATTATTAAAACATACTTAGTAATTTTTTAATTTTGAGATTTTTCGTTGGACAATTCTCATGCAAACACAATTAAAAAAATTAAATAAAGCATAAGAAAATACAACAATAAATTAAGCAAAGCAGAAAATAAACATATTGGGCAAAAATTATCCAACTGTCATGGTTTGATTTTCCTTGGCTTGATCTTGAAGAAACACCGTCTTGAATTTCTCCCACCCGTTCGTCTCGAAATTTTTTTTCATCTTGAAACGCCTTATTCATGAATGGCCGGGATGCACGCCAAGATCCGGCCGGCCACTTTGCCAAGTGCTCGCGCCCGTGCACTGTGCTGGGCCACAGATTGCTCCACATGGGCCTCGACAGCGCCACAGCGTGCCCTGGCGTCCTTGCGCTATTCGGCCCAAGATCTACGCCCGCGCGCGGATCTCGGCGACTCGCGTGTACAAGACTATTGGTCCCTCTGCTAATGAGTCTCACATGTGTATGGGGGAATACAAGTGTTGATGATTTTTAAAACTTTTCTTTTCATCGAGGTCGGATGGGTCGGAGTTATCGATGATTTTGCCCCGAGAAGCCGCAGTTGCCTCGAGTAAAAGTCTATCGAGACAATGATCCCGAAGCCGCTTTCGGAAGCTTCAGATTAGCCCAACCGAACACGAAGTTTATCGAGATCCGAGGTGCTTGGATCGATAATTATCTTCTTGAACCCTCAATAGAGTTAGTTCGGTTTGGTAACTATCTGTTCTAGCTTTACTCAAGTGTCTTGGAATGGTTGGCCTATGTTTATACTCGTTTTAGCTTTCTTTGAAAATCTTCCTTCGATAAAACCGTGATTAAAATTTGTGATCAATTTGATGCAAGTTCAGTGGATTGGTTCCAACTAAATATCAGTGAATTATGCTTTCAGTGAAAACATGCAACATATAATAATGCAGTACATAAAGCAAAACAACACAACAATTATAGTGGTTCAGAGACTCAAGCTCCTACGTCCACTCTCTCTGATCTTCAGAGAAATTCCTTAACCACTTCCTAAAGCTTTCTGGCTAACTCACTGTAGCTTACTCACTTTTCTACTTTGAGTTTTTTCAACGACTCACCGCAGACTTACTAACTCAAACACACACAAGTGTTCAGACTACCACAAGTAGCTTACTAACTTTTCTCTAGAGTTTTCTGGCTAACTCGTTGTAGCTTACTAACTCTTTACAACTCCAACTCACCAACAAAACACACACAAACTACCTTAACAAAGGGTTTGGGTTTTGGGTTGGTTTCCAACTAGGATGAGATATCCTTTATAATAAGAACAAATGCAAAGGCTAGGATATCTTTACTAAGCTTTGGATATTTCTTATCAATCTAGGCTTAGTGAACCAATGTGAAACACTTGGGAAATTCTAGGGTTTTCGTGTGCTTCAATTTGCAATAATACGAATGAGCTCTTGAGTTGCTTTGAAATTTCCTGTGACCTCTCTATGTAAAGGGTCACTAGTATTTATAGGCAACTTCACCACGGTCACTCTTGAAAAACTATCTGTTGGAGGAGATTGCTTCATGAGTTTCCTCTTATGGTGTTTGATGAACGACTATATTTAGGGTTTGAATACTCCCTTGCATGTTTTAGGAAATATCTTGGTCATGTAGCCAATCACCAATTTTTGCGATCGGAACATAGTACTACTAACATGATTCAGGTGTCCGTCCACTTTCAAATGTCGAGAAAATCTGATGTTGTCTTCCTCCGATTGGTTCTTATCTTGATAAATGTAGACAAACATAACGAATCTTTTTTGGTCAATCTCTCTGAATGAGATAACCTTAAACAACACTTAAACTTAGTTCCTTTTGTCTGCATATGAATGTTTTGGGCAATATCTATTTTTCTGAATGTTTGCATTTTTCACAGTTTTGTAGTCTTCAGATAGATATTATTGGTGCCTCGAACATTCAAAGTTTATCTTTGAGTATTTAGTATCTTACTAAGTCTTCAAGAATCTTTGGGTCTTCAATATCTTCTGTGTCTTGATGACATCTCGAGTCTTGATGTCTTGATGACATCTTGAGTCTTGATGTGACATCTTGAGTCTTTAGTGACTTCGGTGACATACTTAGTCTTCAGTGTCTTCAGTGACATACTGAGTCTTCAGTGTCTTCAATGACATAATCGAGTCTTGGTGTCTTGATGACATCTTGAGTCTTGATGTCTTGATGACATACCGAGTCTTGATGTCTTCTGACATCTTGAGTCTTGATGACATATCTTGAGTCTTGATGTCTTGATGACTTCTTGAGTCTTGGTGTCTTCAGAATCTAACCTGATCTATATCTGCTGACTATACATGGTGCAGATAACTTCCTGAATAATCTATACTGAATCCTGACTCAGTTTATCAAGATTATCCTGAATATGTCATACTCATGGGTTTTGAGATCTAATAAAAACTTCTTTATTAAATTCATCTCCCAACAATTTCCCACTTTTTGATGATGTCAAAACCATCTTGTTACAAAAACCTAACCTATACTCAAGTTTCAGTTTGTCTATTATAATCCAAAATGGTAATTTTCCAAACAATTTCAAAACATAAGGTATATCAAATATAAAAGACATGTAAAAAGATAATGAGATATTATCTTTGAGCATAAAGATAAAATTTTCATTGATGTAGGATAAGAGTTACAGATTACAATGAAAATCAAAAATAAAAACAGAAGTACAAAAGTCTTCAGTCTTCTTCTACTTCATCCTCTGGCACTTCCAGGTTGAACATCCCATAGTATCTCTTCTTCAGTTCATCCCTTGCTTTGATGATATAAGGGTTGTTTCCTGTTAGGCCTAACTGGATGGCATACTGAGCTATCTCCTGAGAAATGGCTGTCTCATTCACATAGCCATTCTCAAGTCTAGGAGCTGGGTAAGTGTATGGACCAGGGGCTACTATCTGAGTATTTCCTTCATCTACCAAGTTGATCCAACTTTGCAGGTACTTAGGATAGAATGTCAGTAAGTACTCAATGAAGGCTTCATTCATATCCAAGCTGCTCCCCCTCCATTCTCTCAGAATCTCATAATATAACCAGAAGGTTCTCTTGATCTCCTCCCATGCATCATTGAACTGAATAGGCATCCATTTGTCAATGTGCGGCCATTTCTGAGTTTTTTCTGTACCCCTCCTTTTGCTCAAAAACTTCTTAAAACCACTTCTTCTTTTATGCTCTTCTTCTTTCTTTTTCCTGATCACAGGAACACCTGACACAGAAGCAGCAATCTTCTTCTCTTTTTCAGTTTGAAGGGTTTTCAGAGTTTTCTTGGTATTGAAGACTTCTTTCTGACTTTCAGTTTCTTCTTTTTCAGCTTCTTCCTCAGATTCTTCAAAATCTATTATCAATTTCCTTTGAGTAGGCTTAGAAGTTTTAGCTCTTTTCTTCTTTTCTTGCTCCACAAATGCAACAACCTTTCTCTTTTCAGGTCTGACTTGATCTTCACTGGCTTTGCTTGTCTCAATTATCCTTCTATCACTCAGTTTCTCAGAAATTACTTCCTGAATAGTTTGCTCAGATGTTTGAGTGTAGATAGGTTTCTCAGCTTCTTTGAATTTGAGCTTCTCAGTGACTTCAACTTCTTCTAAGGCATCATCTCAGTGGCTTCAACTTCTTCTAAGGCATCAGCAATTTTCTTTCTTTCAGCTTCTTTCTGGGCCTTTTTCTTCAAGGTTTGTGCCAACAACTCACTTAGTTTGCCACCAGGCCTTTCCCCCTTTTTGGCACCATACCTTGGGAGTAGTTAAGTCAGTGCAGTATCCATATGGTATTGCTCTTTGCTTCACTTTCCCTGCCAACTGATCATGCTCATCCTCCAGCCTTCTCATGTAATTCTTAGCCATTGAGAACTCATCTGAAAGAGGTGCGAACTGATTTGAGAAGACATCATGCATCATCTCTGTCATCTTGGTCATGAGCATAGAGCCCATTTCCTCAACAGCTGTCTTGATCATCAGATCATTCTTCTCAATCAGCTTGGCTTCAAGATAGGCAGTTCTTTCCTGATACATCTGCTTTATCTCTGCATTGAGCTCAGTTTTGACTACAACAATCTTTCCTTCCAAAGTAGTCATTTTATCTACAAGAGTAGTTTGTAGTTGCAGCATATCTGAAGATTAACTCAGATTTTACAGCTTTTGAGATTGGCTTGCCAAGGTTTCTTCAATTTGAGTCATTTTTTCAACTATTGGCACCACCTTCTCCAATTTATCCAGGATAGGACTGAAATCAATTTCTGGAGATTGTACAACTTTTTCCATCTGAGCTGGGTGCTCCAACTGAGCCTCAGTCTGCATATCATACATAACAAATTTAAAGTAGGAACTTCAGTAGCTTTGACATAATGTATAATAGTGCCAAAAGATACCTGAAGAGTGCTAACTTCAGTCTGAGGATGTGTGATATCAGTCTGTCCAGCATCAGTGTCCTTCTCCATCTGAGATTGTTTTTCAGCATCATCTTGTTTGTCACCCTCTTTATCTTGATCCTCATCTCCTTCTGGATTCATAGAACTGGAGGCATCAACATCAGCTTTCCTTTTCTCAGCCACCTTTCTCTTTACTAGCTCATCAAAGTCAGCAATTTTCATTCTGAGCTTGGTCTTCCTGAACCCAGAGAACTCTGTCAAAACAACAGTCTCAGCATTCCATCAATCTTCTCCTCTGAAGGGGGCTATATTCAGCATCTCCGGAAGAGTCTGATTCAGGATGTAGACCGTGGTTCTAAGTCTGAAGAAGAGATCCCGAAGGTCAGGATGCATTAAGCTCAGGGTATCTGTCCAGGATGAACCGTTCCCCCTTGCTTCGCCATTCAGTTTCTTCGGCCTCTCCCTTCCTCAATTTTGGGCTTTCAGAAGCAGTTGGCTCGGATTGTACAAGTTCTAGTGCTGATGGATCGAGAAATGGTTCATTCAGGAGCGCATACAAATTCAGCAATTCCTGAGGTTCAGACTGATCTGAAGTCTGAACAGGTCTCTCTTCAGTAGGAATCTGAGTTCCCTTGAAGATTTCCTGAGAAATTTTATCTGAGCTCAGAGAAGTTCCGAGTACCTCAGAGAAAACCTGTTCCTCAGTTTCTTGCTCCTGCGCAATTGTTATTACCTGAGCAAGAACCTAAAGTGGAGATTTCAACCCTTGCTGGCCTTCAGGTTGAGTTTCTTCAGCTTCACTGACTTCCTCCTCAGTAATAGATTGAAGCTTTCTGCGCTTCTGAGGAGCTAGTGCTTTCTTTTTCAGATTCTCTCCTTTCTCTCTTTTAACTTGCATCAGGGCTTTCCCCTTGGCTTGTTTGGCTTCAACAGCTTCTTTTTCAGCAGTCTCCTCCTGAGACTCAGAGCTTTTCTCTTTCTTTCCTCTCAAAGTCTTCTTTGTTGGTGGTTTGAACATGATTTTTGACTTTGGAAAGGAAGTGGATTTGGCAAAGATGTCCTCCTCTTCTCTGCACATTTCTAAGATAAATGCAATCTTGGTTGCATGTAGAATCTTTCCTTTGACAACTACAGAGTCATTCACCTTCTGAATTTGTTTAGCTTGATCACTCACCACCTTGATTAAATAGTGTAACCAGTTGAATGTCGTGGTAGGTGAATCTTCAATCGCCGCCATTAACCTTAACTTAGGCTTGCTTATCTGTTCAAAGCTGCCAGATCTACTCATGATGCATTTGCTTATAATGTCCAATAATACTCGATAGTTAGGCTTCAAATGCCTCTTATTCAGAGTAGCTTCAAACTTTACTGGGTGCTCTGTAATTTTATCCAGATATTCTTGTTCCCTACCCATCATGTATACCGTAGGGTCTTCACCTCTATCGCTTAACTCATATATGGCATTAAGATTCTTAGGAATAATATATAATTCCCTAACAAAATCCACATATTTTGAACTATGCTCCAAATGCGAGACTGTAATCTGAGATTCTATACAATTCTCATCATCTAACTTCAAATTAGAGATAAACTCAATTACCTCTTTCGCATATTCGGCCTCTGGTTGATTCGCGACCAGGCATGTAAGCTTTGCCAAACGAATCATATGCAACGCCTCCTCTTTGTGAGTTGCATTGGACGAGCTTTCGAGAGAGACGACATATTCGTACCAAGGTTTATTGGAAATGGCGAGCTTGTCGTATACAGAAAATGTCATTTTTGGAGAATTTCTGGTGAAGGGTTTTGAGATAGATGAAAATTTCTGGGCAATCGAGAGTTTTTGAAGCAGAGTGTTTGAAGATGAAGGCTTTTTGGAATCGGGCTTTTAAAGAAATTCTTCAATAGATATAGGATTTTGATTTATGGAAAATTGCATAGATGAAGAAATCGACGGTCGAGATTAAAAACTGACTAAATCGGGTATATGAAAGGACGATTTCACAAATAAAAAGCCTCTAATTTATCCCTATTGGTGATTAATGAACAATGCATTTAATTACTGTTCCTGCAGACCATTGACTTTCCTCGTGTATTTCAAAGGTCCCACCCAATTTATTTCTTCAGGTGTTTTGTCATTTATTGTCAATGATTACTGAGATTCAGTTAGACAATAAATGTGTTGCATGAGTCAATACTTCTTCAGACTAATTTTCTCCATCAGTCTTACTGAGTTTTGACCTTGATAAAATGTCCGTATAATACTGAGTACTGAAAAAGGTCAGTATAATACAGAGTACTGATCTTCAGGATAACTGAGTTTCCCAAGACTCAGTGTTCAGTACTCTCAATTTTATCCTGAATTTTTCAGTAAAAAACATGAGAAAACTTCATGCATCTGAAAACCTTCAATTTTTCAGATTTGCTTTATTCACCTGGATCCAACATACCTAATTCAACTGATAGTTCATGAAATCTTGATTCAGCCAAAGGTTTAGTCAAAATATCAGCTCTCTGTTTATCAATATGATTTTTTTCCATTCTGATGTCTTTCTTCTCAACATGATCTCTGATGAAGTGATGTCTGATATCAACATGCTTACATCTGGTGTGCAATACAGGATTTTGTGTAATAGCAATTGCACTATTATTATCACAAAATATAGGTACTTCATTGGCTATAATCTTATAATCCCTTAATTGTTGTCTGAGCCAAATAATCTGTGCACAACAGCTTCCTGCAGCCATGTATTCAGCTTCAGTAGTACTGGTTGCTACCGAGGTTTGTTTCTTTGAAAACCATGATATCAATTTACTTCCAAGAAATTGACAAGTTCCTGTGGTAGACTTCCTGTCAATTCTACATCCTCCACAATCAGCATCTGAATAACCAGTTAATTCAAGGTTATCATCAGCTGGATACCATAATCCTCTATTCACAGTACCTTTAAGATATTTCAGAATCTTTTTGGCAGCCTCCATGTGACTAGCCTTAGGATTAGCTTGGTATCTTGTACATATCCCAACAGCAAATGTAATATCATGCCTACTTGCTGTGAGATATAACAGTGATCCAATGATCCCTCTATAATCAGTGAGATTTACTGATTTACCTTCAGGATCAGGATCCATCTTGTAGTTAGTATTCATAGGAATTCTAACTGCATTGCAATTCTGTACACCATACTTTGCAATCAGATCTCTGGTGTATTTTGCTTGATTGATGAAAATTCCTTCCTTAGTTTGTTTCACCTGAAGTCCAAGAAAGAAATTCATCTCCCCCATCATTGACATCTCAAACTTTCCTTTCATTAGGGTAGAAAACTTTTCACACAGCTGATGATTTGGAGATCCAAATATGATGTCATCTACATAGATCTGAACAAGTAAGATGTCTTTCTCATCTTCTATTCTGAACAGAGTCCTATCAACAGTTCCTTTGATAAAACCATGGTCAGTAAGAAACTGAGAAAGGGTATCATACCATGCTCGGGGTGCTTGCTTAAGACCATACAAGGCTTTCCTGAGCCTGTAAACTTGGTCATTCTGTCTGAAACCAGGAGGTTGTTCCACATAAACCTCTTCTTTAAGCACACCATTCAGAAATGCACTTTTCACATCCATCTGATAGACTGTGAATTTCATGTGGGCAGCATATGCAAGAAACAATCTGATGGCTTCTAGTCTTGCAACAGGTGCAAAGGTTTCATCATAATCCAAGCCTTCTTCTTGGGAATAACCTTGTGCAACTAGCCTTGCCTTGTTTTTCACAATGTTGTTGTTTTCATCTCTCTTATTCTTGAACACTCACTTAGATCCAATCACATTGTGCCTCTTAGGTCTATCCACTAGCTCCCAAACTTCATTCCTTGAGAACTAATTCAGCACTTCTTGCATAGCAGTAATCCAAAAGGAATCTTGTAGAGCTTCTTCAATCTCAGAAGGTTCTTTTTTAGATAGGAAGCAGCAGAACAAAGCACTTTCTCCATGGAACCTTCTTGTTTTGACACCATCTGATAGATCACCCACAATCTGACTTGTAGGATGACTATCCAACCATTTTCTCCTGGATGTTCCCCCTTCAGTAGTATCCTCAACATCAGAAATGTTAGGTTCAGGTAGTTCATTAAATTCAGAGAACAACAGAAAAGGAGAAAGAGAATCATCTTCCTCAGGGGAAATTCCATTCAGAACATTGTCAGAGACATTTGTTCCCCATTGGTTGATAGATTCAGAGTTTGCCTCAGCTGTGACCACATCTTCATCGGCATTACATACCTGAGTCTGAATTGGTGTATGTTTAGATTGGTCAGCTTCAGTGTGATGGCTTTCCTTCAGTGGAGAATTTCCATCCTGAGTCTCACCATCCTGAACTTCTTTGTCTGAGTCTGATTCACTCCATTCATAGAAAGTGACTGACTTCTTCTTTTCGAGTTTAGGAGGATGTTTTATCATTCTTTTTCAGGCTAAGCAACTGGTGATTCTCTTGATCAGTTCTCCTGAGTCATGTTCCTGTTTCTTCTAAACACAAGTAGATTCATCAAAAACAACATGAGGTGTTTCTTCCACAATAAGAGTCCTACAGTTGTAAACTCGAAGGCTTTTCCTGACTTCAGAATATCCTAAGAATATCCCTTCATCAGCTTTGCTATCAAAAGTTTTCAACTGATCTTTACCATTATTGTGTATGAAACACTTGCAACCAAACACACGAAAGAAAGAAACAAGAGGCTTCCTTTCATTCCACAACTCATATGGAGTTTTTCCTTGGTTCTTGGTCAGCATGGATCTGTTCTGAGAGTAGCATGCAGTGTTGATAGCTTCAGCCCAAAATCTCTTAGGAATATCAGCTTCAGCAATCATTGTCCTTGCAGCTTCTTTCAGAGTCCTATTTCTTCTTTCAGCAACACCATTCTGTTGTGGGGTCCTTGCAGCTGATGTTTCATGAGCTATTCCATTTGCTGCACAATAATCAGATATGATATGATTGATAAACTCAGTTCCTTTATCTGATCTGATTTTGACCACACTCAGATTCTTTTTCAGTACTGAGCCTTTTCAGTAGTTCAGGCAGTTTTGTCTGAGTCTCTTTCTTACTGAGTAAGAATATGACCCATGTGTATCTAGAGTAGTCATCAACTACCACAAGTGTGTATTTTTTTGCCATTAGTGCTCACAGGTGTTACTGGACCAAAGAGATCCATATGTAACAGTTGTAGTATTCTATCAGTAGAACATCTACTTTGCTTTTGAAAGATGCTCTGATTTGTTTTCCTTTTTGACAAGCATCACATACATGATCTTTACTGAACACTTCATTGGGTAACCCCCTCACAAGTGCTAATCTTGCAAGTTTGTTCAGGGTTTTGAAGTTTAAGTGATTCATTCTTTTGTGCCACAACCAACTGGTATCAGTGGAACTTTTTGCAACCAAACATGTATCTTTAGGAGTTGAACTACAATCAGCAAGATACACATTTCTTTTTCTAGTACCAGTCAGTAAAATTTTCTGTGAAGTATTGTCTCTTACATAACATAAGTTCTTTGAGAACTCAACACTGAATCCTTTGTCACAAAATTGACTGATAGAAAGCAAGTTATGCTTTAGACAAGACACATATGAAACACCATGGATATGAACAGAGTCAACTTCAAGAGTTCCATATCCTTCAGTTTATCCTTTGGAATTGTCTCCAAATGTGATCTGAGGGCCTTTTTGCTCAACATAGTCGATTGATTAGTTGCTTATATCCTGTCATATGTCTTGAACATCCTTGTCGATTCCATACTGGCAGAGCCAATTCATTTCCACTCATCAGTCTTTATGTTGTTTTCATTATTTCAAGTGCCCTTTTTCCTTTCAATTAAAAAACAGATCGGTTCTTAGGTACCCATTTGGTGTAGGGTCCTACCAAGGTTAGTTGTACCTTTTTGGAACCCAAATCGCCTAACAACTCTAATTACTTTAGAGTGGCTGATTTGTCTCCCATAAACATCTACATAAACATTCACCACCCTAGGTGCCTTGACAGTATCTTGTGTATGAGTGCCACCTTAAGATGAACTTGAGCCTTAGAGTTCTTCTTGGGTTCAGGCCTTTTGTTCAAGTGCCTTAGCTTTTGTGTGCGGTGGTCTCTGTCTCTCACGACTTAGGTTAGAAACCTTTACCCTTAGGCAAGTGGGGTTTAAGTTGCTGTCTTTGAAATTGGGGTCTTTCGGTGATCGAGGACTTGGTCTTTTCAGGTTGAGAATATCTCTCTTTGAGTGTTTTCTCTTCCGAAAATTCCTCCGATGGTTCGGTCTCTGAGATCTCTTTTAGGTTGGTATTCTTAGCCCGAGGCTTTGAAAATCTTGGCTTTGAAAATTTTCCTTGAGTGTTCGGGTTTTCTAGCATTTTCCCGAGGTCCAGGCTTTCTTCCATAAACCTTCAGCTTTTTTTCGAAACCATAGGTCCTTTACCCTTGTAAAACTACGGCGGTTCTTCAATAAGAAGATTAGATGCCTTTGGTTTAACAAAGACGATCTTGGTGCTACTAGAAGCAAAGATTCGAAGACCTTGTGAGGTTCCCCTTGGAATGTATCCCAATCCGGCTTTTTATAGTTGCGGTGTCTTTGATAACTCGAATTTCATCTATCACTTTAGATGCAAAATTCAATAGAGCTAACTTTCTCTGCAAGACTATCCTCACATTTCTTTAGAGTTTCATGCTTCTCAAAGAGGTCATTGAACTCGATTCGATAATTTGAATCTCTTTTAGTGGATTTATCTAATTTTCCATTCGGGATCTCTATCACCTTCTCTTTTTCTCGAGAGTTGTACTTTCGTAACATCCATTCATCAAGAGTTCCCATCAATTGAGAAGTGATCTCAAAGCATTTTTAGAGTCTTTCCACTTGATTCTCGTGATCCGTTCCTTGTTACGCTCTTGAGTTTTTGATGGAGCGATTCTTGTAATACGAATAGTCCTTCATAAGATTCTCAAACGAATCCATCAGTCAAAGTTATCATTTTCTGAGTTGAACTTGAGAACTCATGTGCTTGTGTAGGAGCAACAACAGAGATAGAAGAATTTACCTCATCCACGACCATATAAGGCGAGATATCATCATCATCTACTATCTCGAGAAAAATCTCATCCGAGGAACTGGAACCTTCTTGAAGAATGTTCTTCTTCCTTAGCAATCATAACTTTCTTGTTGGAGATCTTCTTGTCTCTCTTGGCTTGTCTTTCCTTTATTTCTTTAGCTTTTCATTTCGGGGCGATCATATTGAAAGTGACCTTTCTTCCGGCAGGTTGTAACATCTGTTGGTATCATCATCCCGATCACTTTCCTCCTTGGTTTTGGAGTTCTTCTTCTTGGATGAGGATCCTTGAATTTTCTAGTCCTTTTTTTTTCTCAGTGTATCGTCCTCGAACACGAAGTCTCTCTTCTACCGTGATTCATGTAATATTTCTTATATTTCCCATATCTCTGCTTTATTTAGTCTTTCAAACCTCCTTGCCATCAAGATACTAGCTTATCCTCCTGCTCATCCTAATTTTTTGGCAAGTGAGTTCTCAGACTCTCTAGACTTACAGGATTTCTCTTTGGCTTTGAAAGCCACATTCTTGCTAGATGAAGAATCATCTTTGCTGTCATATTTCTTAGTTTTCTTGTCAATCACAAACTCATAAGCTTTCAGTTCAGAGAAAACTTGTTGATATGGCATGGAATCAATATTTTTGGTGTTTTCAATCACCACAGCATGTATATCCCATTTCTTAGATAATCCTCTAAGAATTTTTTCGGTCACGCTTCTCTCTGTGGGTATCTTTTCCCAAGAGCACTCAGATCATTCATGATGCTAGTGAATCTAACCTCAAGTTTGTCAATGGATTCACTATCTTCCATTTCAAAGCTATCAAACTTTCCAATAGCAACATAAAGTTTGTTTTCCTTAATATGATCTATGCCTTGACACATAACAACAAGTGTGTCCCATATTTCTTTTGTAGTTTCACAGTGAGAAATCATCCCCATAACACCATCATCAATAGTGCTATACAAAGTATCTTTAGCAATGTAGTCCAGATTGACTAACTTTCTCTCATCAGGAGTAAGTTGATCATCAGACTTTGGAAATTCATCTCTGGGATCATTCCTCTCAGTATCAGTGATTCTGTGATTCACAATGGTAAATTTGAATGGTCCTTCAGAAACCACTCTCCATATTCTTTCATGTTTTGAATACAGATGAGCCTGCATTCTCAATCTCCATAGGTCATAGCTCTCAACAGAGAACATAGGAAGTTTCTTAGAAGACATGATGACTGAGCCTTGTAAGATATCAGCAAACAGATCTATTCAGTAGACCACCAAAGTCTTTCAGCAAAATAGACTATGGCTAACAAAGCAAGTGGTCAAAATGAACTTTGCTTTCCGATACCACTTATTGGTCCCAGCTAATGAGTCTCACACGTGTGTGGGGGGGAATACACGTGTTGATGATTTTTAAAACTTTTCTTTCATCGAGGTCGGATGGGTCGGAGTTATTCGATGATTTTGCCTCGAGAAGCACAGATTGCCTCGAGTCAAAGTCTCATCGAGACAATGATCCCGAGCCGCTTTTAGAAGCTTCAGACAATTTCAACCGAGCCTCGAAGTTTATCATAGATCCGAGGCGCTGGATCGATAATTATCTTCTTGAACCCTCGAAGAGAGTTAGTTCGATTTGGTAACTATCTGTTTCTAGCTACTCAAGTGTCTTGGAATGGTTGGCCCTATGTTTATACTCGTTTTAGCTTTCTTTGAAAATCTTCCTTCGATAAAACCGTGATTAAAAGGTTTGTGATCAATTTGATGCAAGTTCAATTGGATTGGTTCCAACTAAATATCAGTGAATTATGCTTTCGGTGGAAAAACATGCAAACAGATAATAATGCAAAGATCTAAAGCAAAACAACACAACAATTATAGTGGTTCAGAGACTCAAGCTCCTACGTCCACTCTCTCTGATCTTCAGAGAAATTCCTTAACCACTTCCTAAAGCTTTCTGGCTAACTCACTGTAGCTTACTCACTTTTCTACTTTGAGTTTTACGGGTCGACTCACTGCAGCCTTACTAACTCAAACACACACAAGTGTTGGGACTACCACAAGTAGCTTACTAACTTCTTCTCTAGAGTTTTTACGGCTAACTCATTGTAGCTTACTAACTCTTTACAACTCCAACTCACCAACAAAACACACACAAACTACCTTAACAAAGGGTTTGGGTTTTGGGTTGGTTTCCAACTAGGATGAGATATCCTTTACAATAAGAACAAATGAAAAGGCTAGGATATCTCTACTAAGCTTTGTATATTTCTTATCAATCTAGGCTTAGTGAATGAGCTCTCTCCAATGTGAAACACTTGGGAAATTCTAGGGTTTTCGAGTGCTTCAATTTGCAATAATACGAATGAGCTCTTGAGTTGCTTTGAAATTTCTCGTGACCTCTCTATGTAAAGGGTCACTAGTATTTATAGGCAACTTCACCAAGGTCACTCTTGAAGAACTATCAGTTGGAGGAGATAGCTTCACGAGTTTCCTCTTATGGTGTTTGATGAACGACTATATTTAGGGTTTGAATACTCCCTTGCATGTTTTAGGAAATATGCAGTCATGTAGCCAATCACCAATTTTTGCAGTCTGAAACATAGTACTACTAACATGATTGATGTCGTGTCTTTTCGATGTCGATAAAAGTACAGTGTTGTCTTCCTCTGATTGGTTCTTATCTTCAGTAAATGTAGACAAACATAACGGCTCTTTTTGGTCAATCTCTCTGAATGAGATAACCTTAAACAACACTTAGACTTAGTTCCTTTTGTCTGCATATGAATGTTTTGGGCAATATCTATTTTTCTGAATGTTTGCGTTTTTCACAGTTTTGTAGTCTTCAGATAGATATTATTCAGTGCCTCTGAACATTCAGGTTATCTTGAGTATTGATATCTTCTTCTTGATAACTCTTTGGGTCTTGATATCTTACGTGTCTTGGGGACATCTTGAGTCTTGATGTCTTCGGTGACATCTTTGAGTCTTGATGTCTTCAGTGACATACTGAGTCTTTAGTGTCTTCAGTGACATCTTGAGTCTTGATGTCTTGATGACATCTTGAGTCTTGATGACATCTTGAGTCTTGATGTCTTGGTGACATCTTGAGTCTTTAGTGTCTTGATGACATCTTGAGTTTTCGATGACATACCGAGTCTTGATGTCTTGATGACTTCTTGAGTCTTGATGTCTTGAATCTAACGATCTATATCTGCCGACTATACATGGTGCGAGATACTTACGAATAATCTATCTTTGAATCGACTCAGTTTATCAAGATTATCCTGAACATGTCATACTCAGGGGTTTTGGGATCTAATCAAAACTTCGTTATTAAATTCATCTCCCAACACGCACGCCTTCGCCCGTCGCTGCTGGCGAAGTCTGGCGCCCCGCCCATCGCGCTGCGCCAAGTGCGTCGTAGGCGATCACCTTATTGTTGTCGTCGAGGCCCATTCGACTAGCGACGTCCACATCGTGCATGTACCTCCCTTGGCACGTTTCGCGCGACACACGTCGCCCACGTACTTTTCCGGATCCATTTAACTCCTCGTCTCCATCTTCGTCTTCGATCAGGTTACAATTTATTTAATGAAATATAAATACATCTTAAATTTAGACTAGTCTATTACATTGATCAAATCAAATAGCCTAATCTACTAGTGGATTTTCTCACGAGAAAAACAAATCCGAACGAGTAGAATTAAAACCACATTCATTCATACGCATGAAAATAAACACATTAAATACCATGACAATTGGATACCTGCAAAATAGATCTAGCAATTCTACAATCCAACTTTCAATTTAATGTCCAACATAATTTAAATAACAATTTAAAAGTCAGAGCTCGAAACCAGAGCACTAATACCAGTTGTTGGGAAAATATGGGTGCCCGAATCTATTCGAGATGATTTTAAATACATATTTAAATTAATCAATTAATTACTAACATGAATTAATCTTATATCAATTCAACATAATAATTAAACAAGCAATAAGCATCATGCGTACACCTAATCCACGTAAATCCTAAGCATGCGGAATCTAGGAGTTACGAGATTACATACCTCTTGTAGAGACAACCTTTGAGACGATGGATCAACCCAAAGAGCCTTCCCAAATATGTCCCAAGTCCACGAACGTAATCCGGTGGGAGGATTCACACAAACGAGTTTAACAAGAGAGAAAACCAAAAACATTTTGCCACCACCTTTGTGGATTTCTAATATTTCCAACACATGTAATTGCATTGGGGATGAAAAATTCATCCCCTATTTATAGGACAAGGCGGCCGATTTTTTCAATGAAAAAATAAGGGAGAAAATCTTTTTCCTGATCTCCAAGAAATCTTGAATATATCTCCTATATTCTTTTCTCCTTAATTAAAATTTTCCATAAAAATCTTATTCCCCTTTATCCCCTTATTTTCGAAAAATACAAGGTAATAGGAATCAAGATTTGACTTCTTGAATTTATGGGATAATTATGCATTCCAAGAATACTTATCTCTTTCCATATATTTTTTTCAAGAAAATCAAGAAAATCTTTCTTCCTCTTTTTCCTACAATTTTCGAAAATATTAGGAAATATTAGGCACGAATATTTTCTTCTCCTTTTCATTAATTGGATTTTATTTTGGGCTATTTGAGGGGCCTTTAGGAGAATTAGGATTGGACCTCCAATGGACTATGAAGCTATAATATTGGGCCAAATATTATTCAAGTCCATTAATATTAATTTACTCCAGTATAAAATTAATATTGAACTATCCATCTTAACCCATATTACGACTTTACTATAATATGGCTCCCGATCATTATTTCCCGTGTTTAAGATTTTCTTAGTCCATTAATTAATTAAGCCACTGAACAAGCTTTATATTAATTAATATTTTTGTCCTTGGAGTAAAGACAACTCAACATTATTATCCATACCGGAAATAAATTTTCACTTGCAAGATTTAGTATGATAAAGATTCTGAGCCCACTAAGGGGACAAATCAAGCAAGACGTACTTGCACACGATTCTCCATATTAAATGTCAGCAATCGTCATGTAATTAATAATATTGCCCAAGATATAATGTATCGAATCACAATGACTCTCTTCCTATCATAAGTCAAAGCAATAGTTATTAATTTCACACGATCCTATTTAAGAAAATATTAATAAATAACACACCACTAAGGTCTAATTCTTGTATATTCAGTACCGAAGAATTTATCCTCCTGTAGGTCCTTATTCAGTGCATCTAAATACACTAGTACAATCTCCTGGTCAAGACAAGTCAATCTGAGCCTTATACTTCAACCTTTCATGATGGTTTGTTCATTTCCATCTGGGTTGTGAATTTGTACTTAATTATGAGGAAATGTTAATTTGATCTTCTGTGATCTGGTATCACCAAATTAACTACAACGTAATACATACTAAACTTATTGAACGGGTTTGCAATAAATATATGTAACATTCATTCATATTTAATGCAACAGTGATTAATATATTATTTCAGTAAATAAATAAGAAAATCCAGTTTGGTTATACAAAGTAAAAGCATACTTTTCAGTATAACCCCAACACTATTATGATAACTTCCTTTCATTCGCAAATACTCGATTAAATCTTGAACATGATGAAGTGTCTATTCAAATAACTTAATCATATTATCTCTAATTACTAATTGATCACTTATTTCACACATGGACACAAAGTTCAAGTTGACGTGCATCGACCGATGACTTATATCCAATTATGATGAGAAGATGAGTATTCTCTCTAAATCCACATTGAGGAATGAATCATATTCTTGGCTCAACTACCACGCACATGCATTTCGTGATGAACCCAATCCAAGTCATATCTACCCATGGAAGGGTGGTGCAAGCATCGGTTATGGTCAAAGTTCATCACTCCACACATGTCGTGCGTATTGACATCAAGTTAAAGGAGTATCGCATCACTCCCACTAATCGAGACACCCATAGACACATATTGTTGAATTATATCAAACGGTTTCTCGGATGGGTATACCAATACCCTCTAAGGTATCTGTGCATCCATCATGAGATACCTAGTATCTCGTAGTAAGTGAGATCTTACCACACTCTCTAAGAGTATGATGCAGATCGCACACCAATCTCAATTGCATTATCAATATCCCATTCTTGATGATCCTTGATCGGGGCTATTTGAGAGTCATGCTTAAGTCATCTGAGTTCTCACAATCTCAATGACAACAATGACTCATGGGAACACAAATAAGAATAAATACAAACAATCAAACATAATATTCAAACAAGTGTAATGTCATACATTTAATATTAAATAAACAATAACATTAAACAAATACTGAACATTATCTTAGTATTATGTCCTTACAATAGGATTGTCTCTAGGACACTAACACTAACAATGACCATTAACAAGAGTTAGAGACAACCACTTAAACACCTTGAACTTTCTTAAAGAGTCCAATTTTCAATCATGAATAATTATATATTGTCATGTCCGATTTGAAAATTTTGATATGCGACGAGAATGACGACAATAGGTAACAATCAATGGTTAATAAGAAAATAATTCAAAATTGTAAGAAAAATAATATCTTTTAAATTTACATTATTTAACAATGTGAATTTTTTTGTTTAAAAAAAAAAAGACAATGTTAACTTTTTTATCATTTTTAGCGCAAGTCATTTTCCATGTCTGATTTTAAAAGTACTAATAATTTTATTACAAAAGAAAAATGAAAAGGAAATGAGACATAGAGGAGTGACCCAAAAGTAAACCATAGAAAAGTGTGTCAAAGGCCCAAAAGTGACCAAATGATCGAATAACCAAAGATGATTTTGTATCTACTGCAAAATAAGTCTATGAATATAACCTATTCATTATCATGATTCAGGCCTCTTTTTTCTGTGCCCTTAGTCTCGCATTGTAGGTCTCTCATTTTTTAAATTCCTCTTTTCTGGCCTGCTTCTGCTTTATTAATATCAATTTGCTCAAAAGTAAAAAATGCTCACAAATCGTGCATGACATTGAATTGAAAAAAAAGAACAATCGTGAAAAAAAAAGTATAAGGAAAAATATTATAATTATAGGTAAAATAATTCTTTATACATCACTTAATACGAAAATGAATATATTTCTGTTGTGACCTAGATTTTACGTCTAGGGCAACGAGATATTATTGAATGGGATCAATTAAGAAACAAAGAGCACATATGAAATATACACAGATTTGGTTACCCAGTTCGCCTTTAGAAGAAGACTACGTCTGGGGGCACCCAAGCCAGGAGTATTTTATTATACTTTCTGCCTAAGAGTACTAAGATTCGTCCCTTTACAATTAGTGATACAAGTTATATTTATAGAGCAGAAATTAGGGTACACTCCTCCGTGGGCTTCCTTCAATGGGCATCCCAAACACCCAGCCGCCAGAGCTAGGGTTTTATCAGTTAATCCCGTGGCTTCCACGTCCGGATACACTTGCCCAGCTTACTCCGCGATATCCGCGCTTTCAGTTATCCGTATCTTTGCTATAAATAGCCGCCTGAGGTCGCTTCCGACTTGTGGTCTTTCCCAAGGTCGAATGCGACCTTCTTGTTTCTTCCAGGTCGCTTTGCGACCTCCTTCAGCCTAAATCGCTGTGCGACCTTCTTTATCTTTGAGGAAGTCGCTCCGCAGCCTCCCGATTCCCACCGAAGTCCCTCTACCCGATCTCCTCACAGTAGGGTTATTCCATGGTACAACAATTGCCCCTCAAGTCGAGGTCGCGTGCTTGCATCGGGATCTAGGCTTGATCTGCAGCTTAAGCGACTTGGGGAGATTCGACCTCGGGAAGCACTCCCAAGGCTCCTGGTTAATCGTGGGAAAGTGGACCGTTGCGCCGATTTGTGCGAGATTCGATGGATTTGCCATGATGATATTGCTGGCGGATGAGGTCATGAGCCGCAGGCCCCTCCAATCGGTGAGCGCGGTGTAGGTTACGCGCGACTTGTGCAACTTCGTTTCTTTGAGATGGGTCCGACCTATGCCTTTATTGCATTTTGACCCCCGTTTACTTCTATAAAAAGAGTTAGGGCTACACGCCCATCGCCATTTCTCCTTTCGCAGCGCTAGCTCGGCTTTTCTTCGAACCCGGGCTTCTCGCTTTTCCTACGAGACTCGGCGAGGTTCATTCGAGTAAACCCCCGTTTCTACTCTTCTTCTTCCATGGCCCGGTTCTTACGCCCCCGTTCCTCATCCACAGGCATCTTCCTCCTCGAAGGAAGACAACGTGGCGATAGCCCAACTCTGGCAACATCGCAGCTCCCGTTCCACCGCCGACCGTGAGGGTGAGTCCTCGTCCAAGGGAATCCGGCGTGTTGTCCGCGACACCTAGGGCATGGACGAGCGGTTTCTTCAAGAATTGGAGGACATTACCCATCTCCCTCCGTTGGACATTGGCGTTTCACAGGTGCGTCCTCGGGAATAACCTGCCGGTACCTACCTCCGCCCCGGACTAGGGGGCATCTGGCGGGCTTTTGACTACCACACTTATTCAATTGAGGCCCCCTACAAGCGACCAGAGCACGCTTATAGGAAGTCGGTTTGGTCTGAGTATATGGCCTCCGACCTGCCCCGGTACAAGTCGACTCTGTCTGATCGGCACGTGCACTCCCTCCGCCGGTTGTACAAAGTGCCCCACGACGTGCATTTTTATGGGGCGACCTCCGAAGAGAGTGCCGATCAGCCACCCCCAGGCATGATAGCAAATAACGAACACACGATGGAGGCGGGGATTCGCTTTCCTCTTCACCCGGCGATCTCTCATTTACTGGCGGCTTGGAATCAGAGCCTTACCCAGATTATCCCGAACGGCTGGAGCTACATACTCTCGACGATGACCATTCTGGGTTTAGCTGGGCTACACCGGATGCCGACTCCTGGCGAGGTCACATATGTGATGTCGCTAATCTTTCAAGCCGACGGCTACAATGTCGTGCGACTTCGCAAGGGTCAGGAGCTCGTGAGTGGGATTCCGAACAAAGTCACAGACTGGCATCGAAAGTGGTGGTTCATCGGGGGCTCTTGGGAGTCAACGGACCCTTCGAGTACATTGCCCATCCGGGTTCCCACAGATTATGCACGCCGAGTCGAACATGGTAAAACTTTATCTTCATAGCAATCATATTAAAAAATCTTAACATAACCTCATGAAGATAACTACCACCAGAAGATGTTCCCCAGAAACTTACAGGGGATACGCAGATGGCGGGGGTATATGTACAATCCTGTCGACAACCGATTGAGCTCGGTGTTCAACGACTCGACTTCACATCAGCTCGCAGGGATACCTCGAGCTGTCTTGAATGCCTCGTTGAAATCCCAGTAAAGGTCGGATGTCCGGGGCGTAAAAACTATAAGACAAGAAGAGAATTAGATAGGGATGGAAACGGGGCGGGTTTGGACGGGTTTGGCCAAACCCGTAACCCGCCCCGGCCCGTTGATTTTTTGAACTCGCTCAACCCGCCCTGCCCCGCCCCATGAACCCGGCGGGTTTAACCTGCCCCGCATATTTAATTTTGTTTTCCCTTTATTTTTTAATTCGTACTCTTAATTTCATACATACTACCTCCGTCCCATAAAAGCGTGCAGACCTACTTTATTATCAAGTTTTTGTGAGCGAGTTGTTTATTAGTATTTCAAATGATAAAGTGATTTTTAAAGAGGGGTATTATAGATCTACCTCTCATCTATTGCATGCATCTTTAAAAATTATTTTATCATTTCAAATACTAATAAAAACTCGCTCGCAAAAATACGTGAAAACAGTAAACGTGCACGTTTCTTTGGGACGGAGGGAGTATCATTTTTAAATACATATCGTTCCTAAAAAATAAAACATAAACTAGAATCATTCAAATTAAAACAAACAAAAAATACATAATATCATAATCAATCTCACATTAAAGATGATGATGTGCAATTGAATGAAATTGGAAACAATTGAATTAAGTAACAAACCCTATAATAGATTACTTAATACATTTAATATATACTATATATATATACCATGACCCGGGGCGGGTTTGCCTAATACCATGACCCACCCCGCATCCAACGGGTTTCCGTTTGACCGGGTTTTAACCCGCCCCGTAACCCGTTTGACCGGGTTTAACCCGCCCCATCTGGGGCGGATTCGTGCCGGGTTCGGGTTAAAACCCGCCCCATTGTCATCCCTAGAATTAGATCAGTACGAGTGGAAAAGAAAAAGTACAAAAAATATACCATTCTCCACACGGATGGCATAATCAGTAGGGACTCGAATTGATAACATGCTGCTCGGTGGAACTGATTCCCAGGCCTAGGTTGTACTGATCTAATTCTCCTTTTCTTTTGCAGTGTTCTCGCCCTCGACCTTCGACCTATTCTGGGATTTTCAAGAGGCGTTCAGGACCGTCCGTGACACTGCCCGAGCCTCCGCGACGTCAACGCCCTCAACTCCAATTTCGACCGGTTAAAGGCCGGGCTTTACACTTATCCCCGCCACCTGAACATCCCTTGTGAGTACCTTCTTTTCTATATATTTTTTTTTATTATCTCACATCCTTGGCGTGCAGACCCTCCGACATCCCCGTCTACCGCCGCCAGCCCTCCGCAGCGATCATGGCCTCCAGGAAGAAGTCGGTGTTGGGCCAGATGAGGCATGTCACGGCCACCTATGTCCCTCCTTTGAGCTCGGCCACATCCGGTCCCTCAGCCGCTGATAGGGGCAAGAGGAAACAGAAGGAGCTCACTCCTGAGCCCGCTCGGAAGAGGGCGAGGGAAGAGGTCACCCAGGAGGTCGGGAGGTCGCAGCCCCATCCCTCTTCGCAACCCGCCTCCTTTCCTCGAGGAGGTCGGCTCCCGGAGGATGACTCCTGGTTGGGCTGGGACACCGACCGCATCGACGAGTAAGTTCTCGACTACGAGTCTTCCCTTCATACATCTTATTCTCATTATTAACGACCTCTGGATCTCTTTTGCAGCCCGGAGCTTACTCCACACAAGTTCGGCCCTGAGGCCCTAAGCTTCTTGAGGTCGAGCCACATTGTCCCTACTGGGATCCCTGAGAGCTGGCCTGCCTATCTCTGGAGGGCGCTCCATAATCTAACCCGGGGATGGACGCAAACGGACCACAACAACGCCCTGCCATAAGCATAAGACAACAGCATTCTCGGCCCTTGCCCCTCCCACTCCTTGCCACCTGGAGAAGACCAAAGGCTCACCGAGGTCGAGCCGGGAGCTTTAAGAGCTGCAGAAAGCCCTGCTCGGCCGGCCTCGCGCCAAGCTTGGTCGCCATGCGACATGCTCGGGAAGAGAGTTGGAGTCCTCCAACCTAACTCCGCTAAACGATCTCCGGAGGCCGAGGGAGGCCGGGCCGAGCGAGGGCAGCCGGCGGGCCGAGAGGGCATGCACCGGCTGAGGCGAGCCGTCGCCGAGGCCGAGGATTCCACCGGGGAGGACTTAATTTCAAGAGGACAGGAGGAGCTTAATGCCAATTTTGCTTATGTGATGGCCTACGTCGGGGCCATCCGGGTCTTTCACAAGGCGAATCCGACCTGCGACCTCACTCCTTTTGTTGCCGAGTTGTCGGACTATGTTCGCGACTGTCCTCCTGCCCCTACCGCGAAGGAGGACGACTTCAAGAGGACAGAGGAGCTTAATGCCAATTTTGCTTATGTGATGGCCTACGTCGGGGCCATCCGGGTCTTTCACAAGGCGAATCCGACCGGCGACCTCACTCCTTTTTCGCCAACCCCTCCCGGATTGTGCACCCGGTCCCCGATCTGGAGGTTGCCCAGCTGGAGTTCGGGTCTGCTCCCAAAGTCCCCGCGCCAGAGGTCGCAGAAGGGAATGTGGAGGGGTCGGTTGGTGGTTTGGTCGGGCCCTGAGTGGCAAAGCTCCTGGCGGTTTACCTTTTTTGTTTATCATTTTGATGTACCGGCCTTTGGGCTTGCTTCGTTGTATGTGCCTTCGGGCCCCTATTTCTATCAATATAAATGAAATTTCCTTTTCTTTTATTACAATGTGTTGACTTGATTTCCTTATGCGACTTGTTGTTTATTTATCCATGTCATCTTATCCACATTGCGACTTTATTATTTGGACTTCCTTTTTCTGGTCGTCTTATAAAGTTGGGGGAGGTCGCCCCTCGTGGGGTGTCGATCCTCCCCTCGGTATGTCGAAAGTCGTACCTCGGGTGACTTATGTTTTCTTTACATAATCCCTCTGGGTTTTACACAGTAATTTTGAGATAAAGGAAAAGACATTATTATTGATAAATAACTAATAGTTAATTGATTACAAGAATGTAATTTTACTGATAATATTTCCTCAAGTGTGTTGCATTCCATGGTTATTGAGCCTTGGTGCCATCTGGTAGTTCGAGCTCGTACGCCCCATTAGGTAAGATTTTCGAGATCTTGAATGGGCCCTCCCAATTCGGGCCGAGGGTTCCTTTCGATTCTCCGAGTATCTTCTTGAGCACCAGGTCTCCTTCTCTGAAGCGTCGAAGTCGTACCTTGGAGTTATAGTACCTCTCCGATCTTTGTTTGTACCTTGCGTTTCTTATATTGGCTTCTAGCCACTTTTCCTCGAGCAGATCGAGGTTTCTGGTTAGGGCCTCATCGTTTTGGTCGAAGGCGACCTGGCTCGCGGAGACTGGGGAAGTCGGTTTCTACGGGAACTACTGCTTCGGTCCCGAAGGCTAGTGAGTAGGGGGTTTCTCCTGTTGAATTTCTGCAGGTTGCCCTATAGGCCCACAAAACATCCGGGAGCTCGCTATCCCACTTCCCCTTGGCTCCCTCAATCTTGCCTTGGCTTTGAGAGTGTGTTTAATGATCTTGTTCATGGCCTCGACTTGGCCGTTCGACTGTGGGTGGTATGGAGTCAAGAAGAGTTTCGTGATCTTCCATTTCTTGAAGAATGCTTCGACTTTGAGGCCGTCGAACTGTTTACCATTGTCTGATATGATTGCTTGCGGTAAACCAAATCTGTAGATGATATTGCACCATATAAACTTGATGACCTGGTTTTGATCTATGGTCGCTAGTGCCTCTGCTTCGGCCCATTTTGTGAAGTAATCTACCGCTACCAGGGCATATTTGACCGAACCTGGCGCTGTTGGGAGTGGGCCAATGATGTCTATCCCCTACTTTGCAAATGGCCAGGGGCTGAGGATACTTGTGAGTTCTTCCGGTGCGCTCTTGATGGAAGGAGCATAGATTTGACACTTGTGGCACTTGCGGGCAAAGATGATGGCATCAGCCCTTAGTGTGGGCCAAAAGTACCCTTGTCTTGTGGTCTTGTGGGCTAGCGATTCTCCCCCGGTGTGGTTTCCGCATACCCCTTCATGTATTTCACGCAGAATCACTTGTCCTTGCTCGAGTGTGACACACCGAAGTAGGGGGATGCTGAAACCACGCTTGTACAGCTCGTTTTGGATCATTGTGTATCTTGCTGCCCGCAACTGTAGCTGTCGAGCTTGGACCCTGTCTGTTGGCAGGAGGCCTGTTGTCAAATATTCGATGATGGGTGTCATCCAGTTCGGTATTGGGGCTTCTAGGTTTGCGACCTTCGAGTGTGCGGTGGAGGGGTGGGTTAATGTCGTGATGGTGACATCTTTCATCTCTAGTGATCCTTCGGAAGTCTCTAGTCGCGCTAATGCATCGGCTCGCGAGTTTTGTTCCCTTGGGATCAGCTTGACATGGATTTGGTCGAATTTCTGACATAATATTTTCACCACCTCTTGGTAAGCTGCCATTCGGTCATCTCTTGCCTCATATTCCCCTGAGACCTGGCAGGCTACGAGCTGGGAATCTGTGTGAACTTGCAATCTCTTGACACCCATCGCTGTTGACATTTCTAGGCTGCTGATGAGCGCTTCATATTCAGCCTCGTTATTTGTTGCGGGGAAGTCAAAAGTGATGGCGTTTTGGAACGAGGTCCCTTCTGGGCTGGTCAAAACTATACCAGCCCCCGATTTGTGGGAGGTCACTGATCCGTCAACGAACAACTCCCAGGGTGGACTGTTTGAACACCCGACTTCTGATGGGAAGGTGAGTTCCACGATGAAATCAGCTAAAGCCTGGACTTTGATTGCAGGTCGGGGTGCGTAGGTTATCCCGTATTGTCCAACCTCGATTGCCCATTTGAGGCATTGCCCTGACGTATCTGGTCGATGTAAGATGTTCCTCAGGGGTGTGGAGGTAAGTACCTCGACTTGATGGTCGAAGAAGTACGACCTTAGTTTCCCTACGCTCATGACTAGCGCATATGCCAGTTTTTCCAGGGCCGGGTATTGCTGTTCGGTTTCATTCAATGTCTGGCTGACGATGTAGATTGGGAATTCGTTCCTGTCCTCCACTCGGACGAGTACCGCACTCAAATCTATCTCGGAAGTCGCGAGGTATAGGAAGAGTTTCTCCCCCGGAACCGATTTCGACAGAATGCTTACATCCGCCAAGTAAGCCTTGATTTTGTCTAAAGATTCCTGGCTTTCGTGTGTCTATTCGAATTTTGACTTTATCCGGATGGTGTCGAATAGCGGCTTACATTTGTCCCCCATTCGGGAGATGAAGCGGTTCAAGGCGGCTAGGCATCCAGTGAGTTTTTGTACTTCATTTACATTTTGAGGCGCTCCCATGTCTAATATGACTTTGACCTTGGCGGGGTTCGCCTCTATTCCCCGCTTACTCACTAGGTTCCCCAGGAATTTTCCCAATTCGACCCCGAAATTGCATTTCTTGGGGTTCAATCGCATGTTGAATTTTCTCAGGATGTTGAAAGTCTGGGCCATGTGTGTCAAGTGGTCCTCCGACGTCAGACTTTTGATGACTATGTTATCTACGTAAACTTCCACTGACTTCCCAATGAGGTCGGTGAACATGCGGTTGACCAGCCTCTGGTATGTTGCCCCTGCATTTTTTAAGCCGAAGGGCATCCTCTTCCAACAATAGATGTTCTTTTCTGTTAAGAATGAGGTATGCTATTCTGAGGCAGACCCTTTGTGAATGGATCTGCTATGTTGTCTTCTGACGCGATCTTTGCCACCTCTATATCTCCTCTCTTAACGATTTCTCGTATAAGATGGTATTTCCTTTCAATGTGTTTGCTGGCCTTGTGGGCTCTTGGTTCCCTTGAATTTGCAACTGCTCCGGCATTGTCACAATAAACAGTGATTGTGATTGGCAAATTCGGAACTACATCCAAGTCCACTAGGAAGTTCTTGAGCCAAACCGCTTCTTTCGCTGCCTCGCAAGCAGCTACATATTCGGCTTCCATGGTAGAATCTGCGATGCATTTCTGCTTAACGCTTCTCCATGTCATGGCTCCTCCCCCATGCAAAACACACTACCGGAGGTAGATTTTCTGGAATCTAAGTCTGATTGGAAATCCGAGTCCGTGTAGCCGATGGGGATTAGACTATCTGACTGATAAACCAACATTCTATCTCGAGTTCTTTTCAGATACTTCAGAATGTTTTTAACTGCCGTCCAATGTTCTTTCCCCGGGTTACTTTGATATCTTGCCACCATGCCAACAGCAAAGCAGATATCCGGTCTCGTGCACAACATTGCATACATAAGGCTTCCGACAGCCGAAGCATAAGGAATGCCTTTCATGTCATCTATCTCCTTTTTTGTCTTAGTGAACATTTCCTTGGATAGATGGATTCCATGTCTGAAAGGTACGAAGCCTTTCTTGGAATCCTGCATGCTGAATCGTTTCAAGACAGTGTCTATGTATGAAGCTTGCGATAAGCCTATCATCCTTTTCTTGCGATCTCGAGTGATCTTGATCCCAAGGATGTGCCCGGCTTCCCCTAAGTCCTTCATATCAAACTGTTTTGAAAGCCATGCCCTTACGTCTGATAACACCTTTACATCATTCCCGATGAGCAGAATGTCATCTACGTATAGTACTAAGAATACCAATGCAGTTCCGACACACTTTTTGTACACACAACTTTCGAACTCATTTTGATATAACCCATAAGACTTTATAACATGATCAAAACATTGGTTCCAAGCTCTGGATGCTTGTTTGAGTCCTTAAATGGACTTCATGAGCTTACAAACTAGGTGTTCTTGGCCCTTTTCAATGAAGCCTTGGGGTTGTTGCATATCGATTTCTTCATCAAGACTTCCGTTAAGGAAAGCTGTCTTGACATCCATTTGACAGATTTCAAAATCGAGATGCCCAGCAATCGACAAGAGAATTCAGATAGACTTGAGCATTGCTACAGGCAAAAAAGTTTCCTCATAGTCGATCCATTCTTTCTGAGTATAACCTTTCGCCACAAGCCTTGCTTTGAAAGTTTCCACCTTCCCGCCCGGTCTTCTTTTTCTCTTGTATACCCACTTGCAACCAATGGGTTTGACCCCATTAAGTGGTTTGACTAGCTTCCACACTCTGTTATGATCCATATAACCCATTTCGGCTTTCATTACTTTTTGCCAAGAAACCACATCCTTGTCTTGGATTGCCTCATCACATGTCCATGGGTCTGATTCGTCTTGTCCGGGAATCAAGTCCGAGGACTCTCCTATCCCCATGAATCTCTCGTGCTGTCTCACAACCCTCCCACTACGATGAGGTTCCGGTTGTGAAAGTGTATCGTTTGGTATGTCATCTTGTACAGTTGGCAATGAGGTTAGCCCCCTTAGCTCATTTAAGGTAATCTCACTTCTGGGTCTTCTTTCGTTCATATAGTCTTCTTCCAAAAATCTAAAGTGGGTGCTTATTACCACCTTTTGATCTTGGGACCATAGAACATACACCCTTTTTGTTCCTCGGGGTATCCTACAAACAACCTTAATTACGATCGAGGATCCAATTTTTTCCGACTTCCTTGTCCAACACGAGGTAGGACACCCCCAAATTTTCATGTGTCTCAAACTGGGCTTGTGCCCGGTCCACAATTCTTTGGGAGTTTTGGGAGCCGATTTGGATGGCACCAAGTTCAGAATGTAAGCCGTTGTTTCCAAGGCATGACCCCAGAACGACTCGGGAAGATCCGCATAACTCATCATTGATCTAACCATTTCCAAAAGAGTTCGGTTTCTTGCGCTCCCCAACCCCGTTTTGTTGAGGGGTTCAGTGCGATTATTTGGGATGCAATTTCTTCATCAGACAAGTAGTTCAAAAACTCATCGCTGAGGTACTCGCCTCCACGATCAGATCGTAGAGACTTGATACGTTTTTCCCTATGATTCTCTGCTTGAGCCTTAAATTCTTTGAATTTCTCAAAGGTCTCAGATTTATGCTTCATAAGGAAAATATAACCGTACCTTAAGTAGTCATCAATAAAAGTGACGAAATACTCATAACCTCCTCTTGCTTTGGTTGACATTGGACCACATAAAAATGCGTGTGAATGATTTCTAACACTTCTTTGGCTCTATTCCCCTTGGCTCCGAATGCCCTCTTGGTCATTTTACCCTCCAAACATGATTCGCAGGTTGGAATTGGTTCAACTTGGAGAGACTCCAGTGAACCGTCTTTCACCAACCTTTGGATCCTCTTTGGATTAATATGTCCCAATCTTAGATGCCATAGAAGTGTCTCGTTCACGTTTGATGAACGTTTTCTTTTATCGGAAAGCTTGATTGATGTGTTATAGGATGCATTTTGTGAGTGGTGTGCACGATTAATTGTATAGAGATTGTCCATCAATGTCCCATAACAGAGATACACTCATCATTTCAAGAAATGATGTCATTCTTATTAGAAGAAACTAAGTATCCATTAATGTAATTTTAGAAACCGAAAGTGAATTCTTTCTAAAACCGGGAACATAAAGAACATCTCTTAAAATTAAAACTCGTCTTCAAAAGACAGTGCACTTCTCCCACACGCCTTCATTTTGTCACTCTCAGAGCATCGCCCAATGTGATGAGGATCTCATCGCCACTAAGTTCACGGATCGGTTTGAACCGTGAAGCAAACATGATTAGTGGATCCCGTATCAACTACCCACGAATGAGAAGTATACGCCGCTAAACAAGTTTCAACAATTAGTGCGTGAGAATTACCTTTCTTTCTGGCCCTTTTGGGGTTGGAACAGGCAAACCTCCATTGTCCTCTTTCACCGCAGCTTAAGCACTTCCTCTTTGGATTTTCCTTGACACCACCAGCATTCATCATCTTATCATTGCCCTTGGTAACAGTTGAGTCTGATTGCTTATGGCTTTTGGTCACCTTTTTCTTCTTGCCATCCCTTGGCCTAGAAGATGAAGATGGATCACTTGCCGTCAAAGCTTGAGTTTGGTGCCCCATCAACATCTCTGCCGAGACCAAAGCTTGCAACAAATCAGCTAGCGAGGCCAAAATGCTCAAAAACTTTTGGGCAGAGAGTGAAGTACCAAATTCATCCGAGTCTCAGATTATAATGCACTTTTCGAGAACCTCAAGTTTGTTGAGATGGGCCATTAATTTTGAGGGCGTAATCCCTTACGGGTTTGCCCTCCACCATTTTCAAATGACGACATCTCTCAAGAAGGTGATCCGACGAGTCCGCGATTTTTGACTTTCGTCGGTTGGCTCATCCGATTTTTGGTGTGTCAAGAATTCACTTGTGCTTTTTGTGCGATTAGGACAATTATAATTTTTCGCTTTCAATCAATATAGTTTCCATACTTATTCTATTGACTTTTAAGTATAATAGCAATTGGATTAAAAGGTTACGACATCTTTGAATCGAAATAAATAATAATATGCATAAACATAAATATATCACAAGGTTCGATCACATGTTTCATATTAAAATCTCAAAAAAATATGAACATGCATCAGTCAACATCTCAAAACAGTTTAAATAAGCCACGTGGGGTGGATCATTATTTAAACACATTCAAGCAGGTTACAAACAAGAACAGTTACAAACCTTTAATAACTAGATTAATAGTTGGCTCCCACTTGACCAATATAAAATTGACAGGGACTTCGGGGAAGTATATGCATATCAATTTTATACCTAAGTAATAACCATGATTAAATACAGAATTATTATTTCGCTTTGAACGAGCCTCGTGGGGAGGGTCATCGTCGCCACTAGTAATAATCCACAATCATCCATTTGGAATCTATTCATGTGAAAGCTATCTTTTGACCGTCTCGTGGGGGGAATTTCTCCAAAAGAATCCCAAATAAATAAATCATGGAGGTCAAAATTAATTCAATTTTATTATCCATAAAATTGTCAATTAATTGTTTAAGCATACTTAGTAATTTTCGAAAGTGAGATTTTTCAAAACATTTCTCATGCATCGCAAATTTAAACACAATTTAAATAAGCATAAAATAATGCATAAACATCAAAACAAAAATTAAACATATTGGGCACATATATCCAATTGTCACGGTTAATTTTTGTCATGTTTTGATCTCGAGAAATCATCTTCTTTGCCTTCATCGTTCGTCTCGAAATGTTCGCCACGTCCAGTGACATCATCGACCAGCTCGCGGGTCAGAGTGCATGTCTTGCACTCCCCCGGCCGTGTCATTTGGCACCCATGCGTGTATGCCTACACACCGGCGACGTCGCCAGCGGTGGCAGCGGCGCTTTCGCAGTCTCGGCAGGGCGGGTCGGCATGTGAATCGGTCTTGGCGCCACCCTTTGACCCTCGCCCGCGTCGCCCTCGGCGATATCGGCAAGGCCCGCCTTAAGAAGGCAAGATACCCTGCAGAAGCTCACTCTGGCTCTGCCGCCAAGAAGACGAGGGCGCTTCAAGGCCAGCCGCCTAGGTCGCCCTCACAAGACGCGCGCGCTTCAAGGCAAAGCCTTGCCCCCCGCCGTCGCACCATTCGCGTCGCGTCGCACAGCGCCTCCTCCTTGGCGCGTTTTTGCACCACGACACGCCGCTAGGCGGGTTTAGGATCCTCTTTTAATTCTTCGTCTCCACCTCTCCGTTTACGATCCGGTTATAATTTATTTACAAAAATAAATAAACCTAGATCTAGACTAGTCTATTACATTGATCAAATCAATCAAATTCTAATCTACTCGTGGATTTTCTCACGAGGCAAAACGAATTCGAACGAATCGAATTAACAAAACCACAATTTATATGCATGCATAAATAAACACATTAAATTCCATGACAATTGGATACCTGCAAAAAAGATCTAGCAATTCTACTATCCAATTTCAAATTTAATGATAACGAATTAAATTACAATTTAAAATTCAGAGCCCGAAACCGAGGCTCGATACCCAGTTGTTGGGGAATTATTTGCACGGATCTATTCGGGATGAATATTTAAATACAAATTTAATTCTAACAATTATTACTAGCATGAATTAATCCTATATTAATTCAAATAATAATTTAACAACAAATCATGCATATAAACAGTTCACATATATCCTATGCATGCGGAATTGCTACGGGTTTACGTGAACTAACCTCTTGGAGTGGCAATGGTCTCGTCGATAAAAACACACCAAAAAGCCTTCCCAAGTATTCCCTAGTCCTTGCTCGTCAATCCGGTGGAAGAAAGCTCTCGAACAATTAACAAAAGGGAAAATAAAAATTTGTTGCACCACCTTTGTGGATTTACTAATTTTTCCAGCACATGGAATTGTACCTGGCGATGAAGAAATCATCCCCTATTTATAGATAGGTGATGGCCTATTTTTGGTCATGGAATAGGTAGGAAAAAATCTTTTCTTGATCTCCAAGAAATCTTGAATATATCTCCTATATTCTTTTCTCCATAATTAAAATATTCCATAAAATCCCACCTTCTCTTGTTATGATTATTTTCGAAAAATAAGGATAAAGATTCCAAGATTTGGATCTTCTTGAATTTATGAGATATACATGTATTACAAAAATACATATCTTCCATAATATCTTTTCAAGAAAATCAAGAAAATCTTTATTTCCCTTATTCTTTCAAAATTTTCGAAAACTTCATATAAATAACCAAGTGGGAGATTTCTTGAATTTAATGAGATAATCTTGTATTTCAAGAATACATATCTTCATTCCATAAAAAAATTCAAAGAAAATCTTTTCTCCCTTTTATTTATATTTTTCAAATTAATGAGGAAAATTAGCAACAAAATTTATTTTATTTTTAAACACCTTTTTCAGTTATTGGACTTTATGTTGGGCTACTTGAGGGGCCTTTAGGAGAATTAAGATTGGACCTTCCAATGGATCTTGAATTATCAATATTGAGCCACAATATTATTCAAGCCCATAAATATTAATTAATCCCACTACATAATTAATATCAAGACTATCCATCTTAACCCATATTACGGTCAATATGGCTCCGGTTATTATTTCCCGTGTTTAAGATTATCTAGCCCATTAATTAATTCAAGCCCTTTGAAATAGCTTTCCATTAATTAATATCTTTTATCCTTGGTAAAGGAACGATTCAACATTATTATCCATACCGTAAACTAGTTCCACTTGCAAGATTTGGTATGATAAAACTTATGAACCTCCCAAGGGGGGGTCGAACAAAGCGTCAGATTTGCACACGATTCTCCGTATTAAATCTTAGCAATCACATGTGACCAATAATATTGCCCAAGATATAAAGTATTGAATCTCGTTGATTCTCTACCCGTAATAAGTCAAAGCAATAATTACTAACCACACGCGATCCTATTTAAGGGACAAAGATTAAGAAATAACGAACCATCGAGGTCTAATTCTTCCTAGTTCGATTCAAGAATTTGTCCTCCTCAGAGGTCCTCTTCTTGATTGCACTAAACATGCACTAGTGTAATCTCTTGGTCAAGACAAGCCAATCGAGCCTTACACTTCAACCTTTCACGATGGATTGTTCATTTCCATCTAGGTCGTGAATGGTGTACTTTTTGGTTACAAGGATTTGTTAATTTAATCTTCGTGATCGGTATCACTAAATTAACTACAATGTAACACGTACTATTTATTGAAGAAGTTATGCAAAGAAATATATGTAACATTCGATGATATTTAAAGCATCAGTGATAAACAATTTATTTCAGTAAATAAGTCCAAAATTCAGTTTGATTATACAAAGTAAAAGCATACTTTCCAGTATAATCCCAACATGAAGTCGATGCACAACCGCCAAGTCCCATTGGATTTTTTTACTAACACGACGTTGGCCACCCACTGGGGTTGATCGGCTTGCGTGATCAAGTCGTTGTCCAGTAACTTTTTTACCTCATCGGCTAGTGCTGCGTACTTTTCAAGGCTGAATTTTTGCCTCTTCTGAGCTATCTGTTTTCGAGCTGGGTCTATGAATAGCTTATGGCATGCGACTTCCGGGTTGATCCCCACCATATCCTTGTGCGACCAAGCGAAGACATCTAAGTTCTTTTTGAGAAAGTCGATGACTTCCCCCTTCAGGTCGTCCGACATTCTTGAGCCTATGATTACTTCAAGATCTGGTCGGGCTGGGTCCACTTTGAATTTCTCGAGGTCTTCCTCCGGGATGGCCCTTGGGGTATTTTGCCGTGGGTTGTCTATTTCTGCTTCGAGCAGAAATTCTTCTGGTTCGGGCCCCATCCTTGGATCGAGGTCGTCGCGACTTCTTTTCTTTCTCATTTTATTATTTAAAATTTCACACTGCTTTTCGCTATCTATTACAAGTATTTGTTTGCTAGATATTGGTGCGGAATTTAAACGGGATGAGGAATAAATCAAACAACCCCTTGCATCAACTTGGTCACCTTTGACGGTGCCGACCAGCCCACTCTTGGTGGGAAACTTTACACAGAAATAAAAAGTTGAGGACGCAGCCTCAAATTCATGTTCAAATGGCCTCCCGAGGAATCCATTATAGGAGCTCGGGAGGTCGACAACTAAAAAATCTAGAAGCCTAGTGGCCCTAACTTTTTCATTCAGAGTGGAGACTAATTCTACGACAAGTCGGATCATTCCTGCCGGCTTCACTGTCGCGTCCCCAAAGCCTTTCACGACATGGTCGCATGGAGTGATGTATGCGTCGTAGTCTCTGAGCTGATCCAGGGTCTTCTTGAAGAGTATGTTGCAGAAAGCCCCTCCATCCACTAGCAGGCGGCATGCGGTGGTGCCCATGATATTGGCTCTGATCACCAGCGGGTCGACGTTGGGGTAGACTACCCCGACTTTGTCCTTTTTACCGAACTCGATCGTGCTAGTCTATTCTCCTATTGTGAAGACGGGTAGCACCATCTTCCTGGCGTTTTCTATTTCTCTTATCTCCGCCTTCAGCCGCCTTTTGGATGAGCCGGTTGATGAAATCCCACTACCGTCCCCAGTGGGGACAAGGTATGTATCACGCGGCCTCTCGCCCCTTCTGGCATGGGTGGTACTGGCCATTTCCCCTGGCCGGCATCCTCCGGAGCCGGCTCTTCCTGTGGGTTTGCTTGTTGGCAACCTCTCTGAGATCGATCCTGATTCTTCTGAGGTCGCCTGACAAACTTGTCCAGTAATCCATCCTCGTATAGCCTCCAAAGCTGGGGGAGTAGATCCTTACACTCGCTGGTATAGTTCACAGTTTAATCGTGGAAGTGGCAATACTTGTTGGGGTTCGCCTTCCCATTGTTCTTGATCGGCCGAGGTGGGAGAAGCAGCTCTCGGTCCCTGATCTGATTGTATATGTGCCCGGGCGTCATGCCAAGCACTTCCATCAACTTGATCGGGATATTTTCTTCAAAGGGTTTGAAGTTTTCGGGTGCCTTGTAATGACTGCTGGCTTTCTTGGAGCTTTTCTTTGAGTCGGCGGCCTCCTTGCCTTTGGAAAGTCTCGATTCCAGGAGCTCTGAGGCATGGATGAGGTCGCTAGCTCACCTTCGAAAGTCGTTATAACTGATCGGGTATTCAGTGGTCATCCGCCACCACAGCTTGGTTCCTATCTTGAGACCAGAGACGACCCCGTGCACTTTGGCCTCATCCCCGATCGGATCTCCTTCGAGTATGAGCTTGTCGATCCTTTCAATGTAGGATCGATCAGACTCGTTGTCGGCCTGTTGGGTGTTCATAAACCGTTATCTGGTAGCAGGCCGCAGGGCCAAGGCCGTGAAATAGGTCAGAAACAGCCTGGCGAGCTGTTCAAAAGTTTCCACTGAGAAAGGTGGCAACGAGGTGAACCATTGGTGGGCCTGGTCGCTCAAAGTTAGGGAAAATAAACGGCACTTTGTGGCATCCGTCGCGCCCATGGAGGCCATGTAGGAGTTATACTTGGCCACGTGGACCCTTGGGTCCGTGCTTCCACTGTAGCGATCTAGGGCCGCCATGTTGATTTTTCGCTGGGTAGGTGCCAAGGTGACTGTGGTCTCGAGGGGGGGAGTCTGGAATGATAAGGTTATGGTCTGCCCCCGTCGGGCTGCCTTGAATTTCAGCTCGCTCAAGGAGTCGCTGGACTGTCCTGGCCAGCGCGTCAAGTTTGACGTCGCGGAGATCTTTGGGGGGGGGGAAGGCCGTTCGTGGATCGCTTTGGTGAATTGCCAACCCTCTTGGTAGCTCGTCGTGGTGCAAGTTTAGAGCCATGACCAGATCTCGCTCCATCTGGTCGACGCGGCGGGGCTGAGATTGCGCCTCATCCTCGATGGCTATTGGGGCCTTCTGTGCATCTTGTCTCCCAAGTCGGTCGAACATGTTGCCTGACCCTGTTAGCTTTTCTAGGAGCCTGCGATTCCTAATGATTGCGTGTTTCACTGGATTGTACGCCAATTGGCTTGTGGAGCGCCCTTTCTCGACTAGGGCATTCTTTCCCTTAGAAGTTCTTGGATTGGGTGCCGCTTTCTTAGCAGGCGGCTGTTCGTCCTCGTCATCAAAAGCGAGGCGTTTCTTGTGGAGGATGGCCAACACGACCTTCCGTCCTCCGGTGTCTGCACGAGATTCCATCAGTCGGGGGTGACCTCTGGAATGATAGGGTGAGATCGCTGTGAGCTCTCGGAGGCCTCGACATCGTCGCGGTGATCCTTCTTGTTTCTGGTAGTGTTACCTTGGTTGATCGCCATTGGTAAGATTGGGTCTTTTTTGCAGATTTTTCAACAAATCGGCAGGTTGTGTTTCCCACAGACGGCGCCAATGTTGTGACCTAGATTTTACGTCTAGGGCAATGGGATATTATTGAATGGGATCAATTAAGCAACAAAGAGCACATATGAAATATACGCAGATTTGGTTTCCCAGTTCGCCTTTAGAAGAAGGCTACGTCTAGGGGCGCCCAAACCAGGAGTATTTTATTATACTTTCTGCCTAAGAGTACTAAGATTTCATCCCTTTACAATGAGTGATAAAAGTTATATTTATAGTGCAGAAATTAGGGTACACTCCTCCGTGGGCTTCCTTCAATGGGCTTCCCAAACACCCAACCGCCAGAGCTAGGGTTTTATCGGTTAATCCCATGGCTTCTGCGTCCGGATACACTTGCCCTGCTTACTCCGCGATATCCGCGCTTTCAGTTATCCGTATCTTTGCTATAAATAGCCGTCTGAGGTCGCTTCCGACTTCTGGTCTTTCCCAAGGTTGAATGCGACCTTCTTGTTCCTTCCAGGTCGCTTTGCGACCTCCTTCAGCCTAAATCGTTGTGCGACCTTCTTTATCTTTGAGGAAGTCGCTCCGCAGCCTCCCGATTCCCACCGAAGTCGCTCTACCCGATCTACTCACAGTAGGATTATTCCATGGTACAACAATTTCACATCATATTCATTTTATACTCACAAACTTTGCAGCGCACAAGCGATATACTAATTAATTTAAAAATTAAATTTACCATATGTCATTTTTTCACGTCTTCTCTATAAATAACAATTCTAAGCATTTATTCTTTCTGAGATAGACTCGCATGCCAATTATATTGCATATCTATCTTTAATGTTTTGGTAAGATAAATTTTAATATTTTCATTAAATGTCATACTAGCTTAAGTGTTATGTTAATTTAATGTACAAACTAAATATTTTCATAATTTTTATTTCTACACATACTTAATTGAGGGGATTTTTGAACCTTCAATTGATGTTTGTCAAGATGCTAACACAAGTCATGAAAAAAGGATGGAGATTCATCAAATACTGGAAAATGATATTTTAATTGTTAGTTAAAAATATGTAGATGAAGAGTTGTATCTACGAGACAAAGCAGAGTCATGCTCGATTGATAATCAAGAAGTCAACTGACCAATGAAATATAGTCAAATCGATTAAGTATCGCAGTACAAAGACAAAAGATATGTCAACTATGTAAAGAATGCAGATTTTACAAGCTACAAAACAACACTATCAATTGGGTTGAGAATCAATTATGTCAAAGTTGAGGACTTTATGAGCTATATGAGATTTGAACTGAAAAAATTTGAATTATGAATTGAAATTGAGTAAATGTGGGAGAATCAAAGAAATTGGTCAATGGAACATCCAGCTATTGTGTATTTGTTGTGATATTTTAGTTTCTCAACAAATAGAGTCTTGGATGCTTAAGAGATTGCTTGCCCAAGCTTGGTCTAAACGGAGCTCCATTAATTGGTAAATCGAGTCTACACTCCGGTAGTATCCTAAAGAAATCAACCACTATTCACCCCTTCTCAATGAACTAAATCTGCACTTATTCTAAGCTGCACTTGCTAGTTTTCTATGGATATTGTTGTTAATCTATAATCTATATCTATAATCTATAATCTATAATCTATAACATATTAAAAAATGGTTTGGGGTTGGGAATCATTTTTGGACCCTTTTACCCCTGCCATCTTTTATTTGGTCAATTCCATCCTTTATTTAATTTATTTATTTTATAATATTACTTAATAACTATTTTTAAATTCTTTTATTGTTATAACCTTCTCACTTTTTAATTTGCTCAATTTTATCACAAATTTTATTTATTTTATTTCAATTATAACATGTGGCTTGGGGTTGAGAATTAACTTTTGAATCCTTTTAAATTTGCAATCGTTTAATTTGTTCAATTTCGTCTCATCTTTTATTCATTTTATTTTGTAACTTTACTTAATAACTATTTTTAATTCTTTTACCCCTAACGTTTTTTAATTTCTTCGATTTCGTCCCATATTGAATTTTGTTTATTTTGTAATTTTATTTAATAATTTTGTAATTTTTTTTAATTTATAAAAAAATGAGGCTAAGGGGACAATTATAAATGAATGGAGGGAGTAATAACTTTTATGTCTATTTTTATTATTTTTTTATCTAATTTGAAAACACAACTTTTGATATATTTATATTAGTTTTGTACACAGAGGAATATCATGTATGTCTCACTCTGTTATAACTTCTTCATCAACAGGTGAGGAAGAAGACGAAGGAAGAAGCACACTTTCAATCTCCTAAAATTTTTACATTAAATTTAATTCAAAATGGAAATATATTTAATTTATCATACTGTTGTATCTTCTGGCAATGAACAACATGGCGAACTAATACCTTTTCATATGGCGGCTGATACTTTTCATATGTTCAACTAATACTTGTTCATGATTCCAACTAGTAGTTTTTCATATGTGGGGGGCTAATACTTTTCATGTGTTCAAGTAATACTTTTCCATACTTTCAACTGATACCTGTACAACATTATATCAATCAGATTATAGATTACAAACTAATACATACATAAACTAGTTTTCTTATTAAACAAGTGACTACAACCAAAGTCAGTGCAATAAGATTGAATAACCAGGAGAATGACCACGAAAATGGGGTCATATCACCACAAAAACAATCATCATATCTATAATGTGATTGTGAATGTGCTGGAGGTGGTACAGAGGTTGATCAATATGGAGAAGATGATCCGGGAAAGCTATGATCATTACTGGTGTAAGAGACGTAACACTCACTTGCTGCCCCGATTGTTTGTCGAAATTCGAAATCGAAGGTGAAAACATTCAAAATGAGACAACATTATTATCATCATAAAGTCTACTTCCATGGCTTAAGGATGAAAGTAGAAGGCTTTGTAGCAATAATCAGGTAATTATTTCATCTCATTAATTTAATTATTTATTCAAAAGTTGCAAATTAACTGAGTGGGTCCCATTTCATGTTTAATTAACATTTCAGAAGAATTACAAGTCATCAATCATGGAACTCCGCAAGAAATGGAATACGTACTGTAATTCATCTTCTCACATAACCTTAACATCCCCATCATCGTCCACTTCGTTCTACCCACATCTCTCACTATTCAAACCCGACCCGAATTCCCCATCCTCATCAAACAACGTTGTGGAGCACACTCACATGAAAAATAATAAAGGTAAAAATGCATAAATTTCAAATCATGATTTGTCAAAAGATGAGAGAGAAGGGAAGAGAGTGCAGGGGGAGAGAGAGGAAAGGGTAGAGAGGGGGGGGGGGATTTCAAATGACTAGGTTTTGATGAGGATTTGTAATCCCTCCATTTTAAACTAGACTCTTAAATCTAAATATTTGTAAATCCATTGGAGAGTGATTATTTGTGAGTGAAATCTATGGATTTCAAATCCATCCATCCAAATGGAGCCTAAAAAAATTATAAAGACTTCTAAAATTACTAATAATAACATAATGTGTGTTACATATTGAAAGTGTGTGTGCGTTAATTTTCAGAGTGTTGTTGAAAATGTTGTGAAACATATAAAACAACATATGACAGCGGAAGTATAAAAACACATTGCAAAGGATTTCCAAAATTCTATAATTAGACTATACGAACCTCATGGTTAAAAACATCACTATAACAAGTAGTGAGATACACACAAATCTCTTACAAGATCCTAAAAGGTGTAGTGAAAAATCACACACCAAAAATCAATATATTCAATCAAGTAACTAGTGATCTTATTCAACCTAAAACTTGATCTAATAAGATAAACACAATACTGATGGGAGACATTGTATTCCCTCGACCAGTACAAATAGAATAACAACGACCCTCACACTCCTACAAGAAACAATCACTCGGTTGTTCTCTCGGTTGTGTCTCGGATGTTACTCTATTAAGTTTGGAGTAGAGCAAATGGGATTTCACTTTAACTCAAACTTGAATGTCGACCAATACAGTCTATTTATAGACATTCGGACCAACTGCATTGTCCTATCCACTTGGTGTGGACAGCCTTGAAGATCTCCTCCACTATCTCCATGATCTTGGTGTAACCACCCATGATCTTTCTATATTCTTACTCCATCAGTGCAACCGCTTGACAATATCCAAAATTGTCTTCAACCTGCAATGTAGGAAACATAGAAAAACACATCTAATAAAACGGAGTCAGTGTTAGGAGAAATGACAAATTTAAGATGTTGTGCAGAATGTTGTCCAACATCTGGAACAACATCTGTGCAACATCAACAAACTCCCCCAATTTGGCCTTTCTACTACAACACATCTGATGTTAAAAATAACATCCGAACTTGTGTCAGGAAAGAAACAAGAATAGCCATTCAGAGAACAACTACTATTCAACCAAATCATAATTTAAAAACAAACAACAAGTACAAGCACTAAGTACATAAGCAGTGTACTTAGGCCAAAGTGTCCAACATAAAGTAAAAGACAGAAACATAAACCTATCAACTAATTGTCCATTAACAGAGTTCATAAAGTAAAGAACAGAAAAATAAAAGATTGCAATTCAGAAAGGAATTTTTAAAGTGAAGTATAGGGAAGGACTGGGCCATTGGAATGGCTGCATCTCCATAATCTGCAAATGCTCCCCCATACATAAAAAACTCCTCTTGTCTTGAATCTGTTCACCAATTGTCATGACCATACATCTCATCAAGCATAACAATACTCTCAGGAGACATATCCTCCCTGTCTGGAGTCTTTCTCAGATCTTCATCAGTGCTATCATCAGTTATAGGGTCAGGAACCACTTGTTCAGCAGCAGCAACATTGAGTACATCATCATCCTTCTCACCTGCATGGCCAGATGGACTAGCTCCATCATTACCATCATCATCAGGACCATCATCAGGTGATCCTCCCCCCGTTGGAGTAGAAAGCAGGCTTCTCCAGAAGGTTTGCTGTTTAAGTAGAGTATCTATGTTCTGCTGGATGGATTGAATTTGATCAGTAATGAAAGAATTAGTAAATGTGACAGAAGGGATACCATTACTTCTTGTGACTGTTTAAGGAATGTTGCCAACAGAATGAGCAACATTTTCTGTCTGTTGTTCAGGGTCTTCCATAGGTAGATCAACCACACGATTACCACATTTCAGAACTGGGGAAATCCCAAAGCTAGGGATAAAACCACTGATCTTCTCCCCTCTAGGTCTGTCAAACTCCAACTTATCCAAGAACTGACAGATCAAACTTGGGCAAAATAAAAGTTGTTTCTTACACACTGATAATTTCTAACATTAAGCATTGGAAGTATAATATATGCGAGAGAGTCAATTTTCTGAATTTTATGGCTAAATGTTAGGAGGGGAGATATAAAAGAACTTAATTAATGAAGTTTGTTCATTTGCAAGATTGAGAAATGTTGGGCAGTTGGATTATTAATTTATGATGCCTATGGAGGAAACTTGATGGTTTATTTCAATTTCTGTTCATGTGATATTGTTATCATAGAGTGGCTGTAGTATCTTGATTCTTTAGTATTCTTTATTATTTGGAATATTAGTTCTCTTGTTGCAAATATTAAAAGGATATCTCGGAAAAGATTGTGGGTTTCATTATATATATGTGGATGAATGTCTTATGCGATAATTATACACTGCTAGTCTTTTATCGAAATGGGGGCTTTGTATGTTTGAATAATCATAAAGTCATAAACACAGTTAATTTTACTCAAATTACTGTTATAAAGTTAATTGGATGATATAGATTGAATAAATTGATTAGATGTGAAATAATGGTATGAAATAAGTCCATCTTGATCTATTTAATGGAGGAAAATTGAGCAGAGATTGTGTTTTTGCAGGTCAGTGGAAGAGTTTTAGGTGACACCTACGATTGATGTGTTTGCATTTGGGTGGTTCTTGCAGAGCTAATAAGCGGCGACATGAACTCTACCGTGAAAACCACGAGCCTAATAGGATATAGTCACTCATTACACTAGTAAGTCAACAAAATAGCTAATTGAAAAAAAACTGACAACTAATTTTTCCACACTCAAAAAGATTATCAACACACATAATAGGTTTTTTGTGAGATTAATTATGTTTTTTGTTGACATTTTTCTAGAGTCAGCATTGGTATCTTTCAAAGATGAAACCTGCAAAGAAATTGTCCTCCAGTTGAAGATGTATACCAGGTTGATTTGATGGATACATATTCTATTATTTCATATAACCATTCACTCTATCTTAACATGTAAATTGCCACAAGTATCAATTGTTCTACAGTTATGCATGACATAATTACTTAATAGGCTATCTCATTCTTGGGAAATTTGTGATCTTTATGTACTCATTTATATACTATGTGTTTGCTCTCTAAAATGCACTATGTGTTTGCTCTCTGAAATTGGTTCTCTTTTATTTAATATATCACCTAATACTATAGATATATTATTGAGTGTTGTGAACTTAATTTTGTATTTATTTAATTGGACTAGCAACACAAAATATGAGGCTATATTGCTTGCCTTAATTTTCAGTATATCTGAGATTTTTATTTTGTTTTCATTGAACAGGTAGACAAAGGGTTATAGTCATGATTTTGTTTCTGGATCTGGCAAATTAATTTCGGGTTGCTGATCAGATGCTTGAGTTGATGCATATATTAAAAACTTGATGGAGGTGGTAGTATTAGTTCCAAGAAAGATGATTGATGTTCATAAACTTTTGTTTGTTTGATTGTCTACACTTTTGATTGACTTTAAATTATGTAATATTTACAAATATTGGTAGTTGAAATTGTATGGATTGTTTTGAGAATTATTTGATTGAGAATTTGGTGGCAATTTTATGTTTAAAATTAATAGTTGTATATAATATGAAAAAAAATAAAAAGACCGGTTAATTATTAATTGTGGGAGAAATTATGATAGACAACAATGGTTTTCATGTTGAAAAACAACCGGTTCTTTACTATTGTAAAAAGTCTAATAGACAACGTTTTTTCACTGTTGTATATTCATGCATATTATAAAAAACATATGATACAACAACAGTTTTCATATTGGAAGACAATGATTATTAACCGTTGTAGAAAGTCTGAAAGACAACGGTTTTCCACCGTTGTCTATCAGCATAATTTTTGAAAAACATATGCTACAACAACGATTTTCAAATAGAGAGACAACGGTTATAAACCGTTGTAAAAAGTTGAAAAGACAACCCATTTCAGAACCGTTGTGTCTTAGCGCCTTTTTTTACAACGATGGATATAACAACAGGTTTTTTGTTGGAAAGACAATGGTTTTCCACCGTTGTCTTTCAGCGTTTTTCTTGTAGTGCTAGGAGTGATGGTAACAACACTATACCTAAACCTTACTTTCCCATAATTTGAAGATTGTTTATTTCCACAATTCTTCTTCAAATTAACATAGAATTCAGCAACCTTAGGTACATAGTATGATTTAGCATATTGTAGAGCATGCAGTAAGGATCTTTCCTCTAGAAAACCTATCATATTGTTGGCTTCAAATTCAGAAAGTTTAATGATTCTTTCATCAACAATATGTCTTTTCAGCATGGTTTTCACAACTATAGACCTCCTATCAAATTCAATTCTATCATCAGGGTCAGAGTCAGATTCCATTACCTCATCAAAGAGTTGATCAAACTCATCATCAGTTTGATTTTCAGTACGCTCATCTTCCTGTACATCAGCTTCTTCATCTTCTTCAGGGTCATCTTCCTCCACATCCATTTCTTCCTCAGACTCATCTGTCTCAGCTTCATCTTTCTCAAATTCCTCTCTCTCAGAATCATCTCTTTCAACATTTGTAGATGGTTCTGCAGCATCAGGAGCAGCATTCACAGATGGTTCATTTCTCTTTTTGGTTCGTTTCTCTTTCTTTGCCATCAATTCCTCCATGGTTAAGTCATCATCTGAGTCTTTTGGCTCAACAACAGGAACATTTGGAACAGTCATTTCTTCATCTGAATCCTCTACAGTGATAGGATCATCTACACCACCATCAGTCCTCTTAGGACATTTCCCAGTGTAATCTACTTTCTTTCCAAGGTTCCTTTGAGAAACTCTCCTCTTTCCCCATTTTCCACCACCTCTTTTTGGAGCCAATTGCTTCTTTCTCAACCGAATGTTCTTGAGTTTCTCCCCCATTCCTTCTGAATCAGAGGAATCAACTTTGTTCATCTCAACATCGGCCGTTTGAGTAGGGTTTTCAACAAGTTTTGGAGAAGGTTCATCAGGAATTTCTGTGGCTAAGGGTTTAGCAGAAAGATCAACAAAGTCATTAATGTTGACTTGTCTTTTGCCAACAAAAACATCAGGAAGAACAGGAAGGTTTTTCTCGAGCATCTGTTCGATGATCAGACGAATCAGATATTGAGGGGTATCTTCAGGAAATTCGTATGGAGTGGGTTTTGGTACGGCTGAAGATGATGATCCACCAACATTAGTGGAATCATAATCTGGGTTTTGAGTAGCCATTTCAGCAAGAAGATTCAAAGGGTTTGAAGTTTCTGGAGAAGAAGGGTTTGAGCGAGAGTTTGAGAAAGGAGGGTTTGCGTTTGAGTGAGAGTGATCAGAAGAACTCGAAAGGTTTTGTTTATCAGCCATCCCACCTCTTTTATGTCCAATCACATAAAAGAAAAAGCAATTAAAATAACGTTATATGAAAAATAGGAGGGAAAAGAAGTATATGACCGAAATAATTGAAATAACATAAGTAAAATCAACACAAACCTCGATTCCTATGTGCAACACAAAGTTTTCAGCTTTCAGTAATAGACATCACAGATAAATCGAACTTAAGTAGAGAAGAAAATGAAGGTTATTACACAAAACCACCAAGAAACCGACCAGGAGTGGAAACAAGAGTAACCACTCACTATGTTGCAAGTTTAGTGAATGTGTAATGTGTAGAGACCGCCAAAAACATTTCAAAACCAGGAAACTATATCCAAAATTAAATAAACACAAATCAGTTCAAATAACTTGCTTAAACCGCGAATTCAACTTATCCAGAACATTAATTGAATCATGTATGATAGATAAAGTTCGAATCATTTAAGGTTTCACAAAATGTCGTCACACATATATCTCAACACTCAATTTTGCATGAAATTCATCATCAAAGTGTTGCATATTTTGAATTTTCTTTTAAACACATATTCACATTGATCCATCTTTTCAAAAGAGAACATCGTAGTCGCGAGCTCCATGTCCCATAGTTACTCAATGGATTGTGAACAAACATGGATGTATATTTAATCACCTTTTAAAAAGAGAACATCGTAGTAGCGAGTTCTGTGTCCCATAGTTACTCAGTGATTACACATCTAAGTTGTGCTTTATTTTTCAATGCATTTAAGAGATATATGCCCAGGACTCTGTATCTAAACCATGATTCAACAATAAGATCATAACACTATCATTTAAAGTTCAAACATAAGTAAAATCAGCAGACAAACTCATTATCAGAACCACAATGTTGCTTCAAATGTTGGAAACATTTGTCACAACATCTAGTGTTTATTTTCAGATATAGGAAAGGCCAAGAGATTTTCTAAGTGAAGAAAACCTCTCATTATCAAGGGTTTTTGTGAAAATATCAGCAAGTTCTTTTTCAGTTGAAATGTACTCTAACTTCATAACTTCTTTCTCTACAAGATCTCTTATAAAGTGATGTCTTATACTTATATGCTTAGTCAAAGAATGTTGCACAGGATTCTTGGAAATATTGATAGCACTAGTATTATCACAATAGACAGTCAAAATACCACTTTTCAACCCATAATCATTAAACATCTTTTTAAGCCAAAACAGTTGAGTGCAGCAACTTCCAGCAGCAACATATTCAGACTCAGCTGTTGATTGTGAAACACAATTCTGTTTCTTACTATGCCAGGATATACTGTTGTTTCTCATGTAGAAACATCCTCCACTAGTACTTTTTCTGTCATCACAATCACCTGCCCAATCTGCATCACTATAACCAACTAAAGAGCAATTAGTATCCTTTGAGTACCAAATACCTAGATCACATGTTCCAGCTATATATCTTATAATTCTTTTCACAGAATTAAGATGTGATTCCTTAGGATTAGCTTGATATCTAGCACAAAGACAGACACTATACATAACATCAGGCCTACTAGAAGTTAAGTACAAAAGACTTCCAATCATTGATCTATACAAAGTAGGATCAATATCTTTTCCAATCAAGTCTTTACTCAACTTTTGAGTTGAACCCATAGGGGTTTTCATAGTTTTAGCAGTTTCAAGACCAAACCTTTTCACCAAATTCTTAGCATATTTGTTTTGAGAAAAGAAAATACCATCTTTCATTTGTTTGATTTGAAGACCTAAAAAGAAATTCAGTTCTCCAACCATGGACATTTCAAAGGTACAGGTCATTTCTTTAACAAAACTCTCAAGCATATCATTCCAAGTTGAACCAAATACAATATCATCTACATATATTTTGAGCAACCATGATATCATTCTCAGAATTTTTAATGAACAAGGTTCTATCAGTTTCACCTCTCAAAAATCCAAATTCAAGTAAGAAATCAGTAAGTTTACCATACCAAGCTCTAGGTGCTTGTTTTAGACCATACAAAGCTTTCTTTAACTTGTAAACATGATCAGGAAATTCCAAATTTTCAAAACCTTTAGGTTGTTCAATATAAGCTTCATCATCAAGAATACCATTTAAGAAACAACTTTAACATCCATTTGATGCAAGTTAATGTTAATGAAACATGCAATAGCAAGAAGTAATCTAATAGATTCTATTCTAGCAACAGGAGCAAATGTTTCATCAAAGTCTATTCCTTCAATCTGAGTATAACCTTGAGCAACCAATCTAGCCTTATTTCTCACAATATTACCAGATTCATCAGTTTTATTCTTGAAAATCCACTTTGTTCTTATGACATTAATATCAGAATTAGGTCTAGGTACAAGTGTCCAAACATCATTTCTTTCAAACTGATTAAGCTCTTCATGCATAACATTTATCCAATTTTCATCATCAAGAGCTTCTTTCACATTCTTAGGCTCAATTTCAGAATGATAACACTCAAAAGTTACCTGATTGCATATGGATGACATGCAAACTGATCTTACAAGGTTATTGATATGAATACCCATTCTTCTTCTAGTTTGTACAACAGTGGTAGCTTCTCTAATGATCTGATCTGATGGATGACTTTTCATTATCTTTATTGAGGGAACCAAATGTTTTGGATACTGTGAATCTTGTGACAGATTTTCAGTATTTGAACTTTTGGGTAATGTTGTATCAGATGTTGAAGGAACATTCTGATTCTAATCAACATTTTTACTATCTTCAGAGTCATCAGTATTTCTGGATACTTCTATCATATCTGATACATAATCTTCAACACTTTTACCTGCAAGACTTGCAAGTTCATCAAATACCACATTTACAGATTCTTGTATTGTATCAGTTCTCAAGTTGTAGATTCTATATGCCTTGCTATTCTTAGAATATCCTAAGAAAAATCCTTTATCACTCTTAGAATCAAACTTGTGCAACTTATCTCTATCATTCAAAATGTAACAAACACAACCAAACACATGAAAATATTTTAAATTTGGTTTCTTGTTATTCAGAATCTCATAGGGAGTACAAGTACTACCAGAACGAATATAGACTCTATTCACAATGTGACAAGCAGTATTCAAAGCTTCAGCCCAAAATTTCTTAGAAAGACTTTTTGAGGTTATCATAACTCTTGCCATTTCTTGCAAAGTTTTATTATTTCTTTCAGCAATTCCATTTTGTTGAGGAGTTTTGGGTGAAGAAAACTCTTGCAAAATACCTTTCTTTTCACAGAAATTAGTAAACAAACTGTTTTCAAATTCTCTTCTATGATCAGACCTTATCCTACTGATCTTTAAACATAAAACAGTTTTAAATCTTTTGTAAAGAATTTTGAACTCAGAAAAGGTATCTGATTTTTCTTTTAGAAAAATAACCCAAGTATATCTAGAAAAATCATCTACAAGAACATATGATACCTCTTTCCACCTAAACTTTCAGTTTCCATAGGACCCATTAGATCCATATGAATCAATTCACAACACCTGTTTGTTGTATGTGCTGACAACATTTGATGTGTTGTCCTTACTTGTTTACCTTTCTGGCATGGACCACAGATTTTTCCTTTTTCAAAGTTAAGATCAGGTAAACCAACAGCATCACCTAGTCTATGCAGTTTCTGAATACTTCTGTAATTAACATGACCAAGGTTTTGATGCCACAAAATAATATCATCTGTTTTAGCACTTTTACAAGCATGATTTGAACCAATCAAATAACAAATATCAGCAGATCTATTGCCAGTCATTAAGCAATCATCATTTTTGTCAAACATATAACATGAATTCTTATCAAACTTTACATGTAAATCATCATCACATAACTGACTAATACTAATCAGGTTAGCAAGTAAACCTTTTACATGTAACACATTTGTCAACTTTGGAAAACCAGGAACATTCAATATTCCTTTTCCAACAACTTTACCTTTTGAACCACCACCATATGTAACATGACCTCCATCACAAGATGTATAGTTAGACAGATAGTTAATTTGACCAGTCATGTGTCTAGAACAACCACTATCAAAGTACCAAGATCCAGGAACACATGCTTTCAAAGATGTATACATAACATTAGATGACATGTTCTTATGAATAAACTTTTTAGTGTTGTTAACCTGTTTTATAGGGTGTTCAATTTTATCAGGTAAAACAATTCCAGCTTTTATGTCTCTTCTTAACTTAGAACAATATGGACGAATATGACCTACTCCAAAGACAATAAAAAGCAGGACATACTCTTTAAACAAACCATCAGATTTCTTTTGTTTACCTTTAAAGATTTAGGCAAAGAAGTTCCAGCTTTTACAAAAGAAATAGGTTCACAGGTTAAAGGAGTATTTTCAGAAGTTTTCACAAAGTCAAGTCCAGCATTATCAGATCTACCAATCATTAATGCCTCATTCAATTCAGTAGTGCTTGCAGAAAACTTTTTAAAACTTAGAGTAGTGCACTTAAGTTCATCTTTCAAAGAAGAAATTTCCACATCTTTTCTAGTTAAAAGAACTTCAAGCTTCAAAAGATTTTCTTTCAAATCTGATTTTTCTAAAGATAAGGAACTCAACACCTGTTTTTGAGTTTCTAAACCAGTTTTAAACTTCAGATATTCAGAGTCACAATCAGCAGATTTTGATGTTTCAGCATTCAGAATAGTTCCAGCAAAACAATTAATCTCAGAATTATATTTACTGAATGTTGTTTCAGATGTTGTATGAACATCTGAATCTGCTTCAGACCAATAATCATCGAGATCATCATCAAATGTATCATCATAAACTATTCTAGCAGACATAACACTTAGCTCACATTTACCAGAATCAGTTTCATCATCAGAATCATCACTTAAGGTAGCATTAAAGTTCATTTTCTTCCTAAGCATAGTGATGGTCCCGTTTTGAAAACCCATTTCATTCGGAAGCTTAAGTGCATATAAAAGCAGGGGTAAAGTGATTCAATTTTTTTTTTCTTTTAAGCCATATAAACGAATGCATATGACAAGTAATAACATTAAATAAAGGCACACAAGATTTATAGTGGTTCGACAACTCGCCCTACATCCACTCTTCCCTTCATGGGGCACCAACTTAACCAACTTATCACTAGGGATTTAACGGGATTTTTTTAGTTCACACTCGGGACTTATCACCCTCACGGATCTTAGGATCATATTTGAACTTGTTATCAACCTACAAATTAACCTACCATTTGGTTTGGGTATAAGATTGTTTGGTTTCCATTAGGGTGAGATTTTCCCTTACATTTGACTAACTAAGGATGGGAAAAACAAGCTTAGGATATGGCATTTTAGATCGAGGGAGAAAGAGTTTTGGTTAAACTTATCTTTTGGATTGAAATTGACCATTTGGTCTTTAATATTCAAATCCATACTAATAATCTTTTAGAAAAGATTTGAATTCTTTTTAGTGATATAGTTATCAAATTATTGATAAATTGCTTTTTCATGTCATAATAAAACATCATCATCAGAGATTTACGGTGTCTTTGAAAAAATGTGAAAACATCATCATTCCGGTTCATCATAAGGATGTTTACCAACATTATCGAGCAAAGACGTAAAAGTTTCACCTCTAAAAGCAAGTACTTTCTTGTCTTTATATTTCTCATGTTTATCATCATCTAACATATTTGAGTTAATCTAAAATATAAGTTTTCAAAATACTTATCAACTCATTTTTGGTCAATAAATCGTTTGTTCTTAGCGATAAATTGATTTTTTCTACCGTAAATCCACATTTTTTTGCATCAAATCGCTTTTGAAAACATTTCGCAAGGAAGCAAAAGTATATTATAAAACTAGGGGCAGAGTGATTTTTTTTGTTGGAAATTGGATCACCAATGACAAGTAATAACATAAAGTGTGATTCATTAGCAATCTCACTTATCCTTTCATTGTATGATGAAACCAACTTTCTCATCATCTTTCATCTTCAAGTTCTCAAACTTGGTTCCCAACGGATTTCTTCGGGATTGCTAGATGTTTACCGAAGTTCACACTCAACCTTCCGGTTTGGGTATAAGATTGTTTGGTTTTTGATCCTTCACAATGTTCAATGCTAATATAAATCTCCTTAGAAGAAATGGCATTTATGCTTAGATCTAAAGGTAGAACACTTTGAATATATCGTGATGTGTTCTTGAATGGAGTTGCTTGAAAGATCCTTGAAGATTAAGGGCTTTAGAATTGAAATTTGGCCGATTTGTGCATTCATCATTGGACCAATCAATCTCCTTTTTGACTTGATGAATCACCATATATTATCATCAACCGCTTTGGTGGATTCCAAATTGGACAACACACCACGCCATGCTTCATCATCTATAGACTTAATATACATGTGCATTTTAGGTTTAGACTTAAGTATGGGTAATTTGATCCATCCAAAATTGGAGGTTTTAAAAGAGTCGAAGAGATCAAATCTCAACTTCTTCTTTCCCCTCAACTTGTTACAGAAAACACATAATTAATTAAAATATCCCAACACATAGTATTAGCACAAGATAACATCACATTTAACCTTTTTGACCTTTAATTTAGAATTGTCAGTTTGAACGGGAGACTAACTTGGAACAAGCTTTTTATCGGAGGGAGAAGAGTTTTGGTTAAACTTATCTTTTGATTGAAATTGACCATTTGGTCTTTTGAACTTTTTTTAGAAAAGATTTGTTGTTTTGATAAAAAATTGTTGAAACATATAAAAACGTAAACATCATCACGAATCAACTTCGATGTATATATAAGGATGTTTACCAACATTAAAGGAGTTTCACCTCTAAAAGCAAATTGTTTATATTTCTATGTTTAATTCTAACATATTTATAGTTAACCTCATAAGTTTTAAAAAACTTATCAACTCATTTTTGACTCAATAAATCGGTGTTCTCCTTCTCTTCTGAACAATTTTTGAGTTTAGGAACATTTCTAAGTATATTATAAAACTAACAAAATGGATCACCAAAAAGTGTGTATTGCAAAAAATCCTTTCATTGTATGATGAAAAAATCAAGTTCTCAAACTTGGTTATTCAATCAAGAAACTTTTGATCTTATTGTAATATATCCTGCGCCCTAGAAAACACAGTTAGATTTGATCTAATAAGATCGATGCTTGATAAAACAATTAAGAACTTTTTAGAATTGAAAGATGTGCATTTTTGGACCAATCAACCACTTTGACAAATCACCAATAATCAACCGTCTTTGGTGGACCCAGACACATGATCTCTCATCTATACACTTAAAACAATTTTAGGTTTCGGTTGGGTAATTTGATCTATTGGTTTTGTCTCGGAGATAATCCATTACAAAAACACACTCTTAAACACATGACCTTTAATTTGGAGTAGAGAAAAATGGGAGTGTTTTTGAAAATGTTTGAAACATATCAAACATTGACATGGAAGTATAAAAACCAATGATTTCAAAAATTGTGTATAGTCTATAATTAGACTATACGAACCTATTTAAAAATATCACTATTTGAGGACTTACAAGATCCTAAAAGGTGTATTGCACCAAAAAATCAATCTATTCAATCAAGTAACTAGTGATCTTATTCAACCTTAAAAGATCTAATAAGATCCACTATCTCCATGATCTAACAATGACCCTAACCACAAGAAACAATGATTGTTGTTTTTGGTTGTATTCGGATGTTACTCTCCAAATGGGATTTCACTTTAACTCAAACTTGAATGCTTGACAATATCCAAATTTTATCTTCTATCCACTTTGAAATGTCCCTCCACTAAAACATAGAAAAATACATCTAATAAAACGGAGTCAGTGTTAGGAGAAAGGGAAAATTTAAGATGTTGTGCAGAAAGTTGTCCAACATCTGGAACAACATCAACAAATATTTTTATCAATATTTTCACATGTAATGATTGTGCGCATGTGTTTAAGTATGTAGAGTACAAATAATATTTGCACATTTTGTGCACAATCGATTAAACTACACACATATCGTGCAAATTTTGTGCATGATCCTTACGTGCACATTTCGTACAAATTTCGTGCATGGTTTGTACATGCACGGTTCGCACATGCACATATCGTATCATAGTGTCAACTTGAAACAAAATTTGAAGAATATATACAAAAAAATAGTTCAGGAGTTAGGGAAGGAGTAGATAAATGTTAGGGATAATTGATTGAACGTGGGATTTTAAAAAAAAAAAAAAAAAAAAAATTGAAGACAATTAGTCAATACAATAACTAAGTAAGAGATAATTTAGGGGCAATAATTATAGGGGCTATAATTAAGGCACAAAATAAGATTTGAGTTAATGGGCCGCCACAATGGTCAGAACGACACCGTCCCATTTTAAAAAGAAGAGAATAAAACGTAAAAAAGAAAAAAAACAATTTTAGGAGATTGAATTTCTGATTCTTCCTTCGTCTTTTACCTCACCTCACACCTTACCTGCTGAAGAGGAAATAATAACAGGGGTGAGACAAAGATGATATTTCTCTGTGTACAAAACTAAGCATTCTCCCATTAAAAGAACAATCCCCTCCCCTTCATCCTTGATCAAACAAACCAGTCAACATTATTTGTGTGACAATTAAGAAGCATTCTCCCATTAAAAGAACATCCCACTCTCCTTTATCCTTGATCAGACAAACCAGTAGGCAAAGAATATATTCTTGTGTTTTGTTATGATTATAAGTAGATGAGCATGATAAGATAAGAATAGAATAATTAGTTACAAACCAAAAGTTAAAAAAAAAGAAAAAGAAAAAAAGAAAAAATGAGTTTCAACTCCATTGAAAGAGAAAATAGATGGGTGTTGACAATGGAGAAGATGCACATTGTCAACATTCAGTCTCACACTCAATGTTGTTGTGTAGGGACAATATCAAATCATTCAAAAGAAGAGAATCATGAGGCTTATGCCCCTCAAAAGATGGGGCTGGGGCCATATATACAGCAGATGCCCAGCTTAAATTTTAAGCTAACCTGATTAGGAAATAATATCCCTTATCTTATAAAATAATTCTCTTAAATTTATTTCCCATATATAAAATCTCTACGGATTTAATTCTCATGTATATCAAATCTCTACGGATTTGATTCCATATATATTAAATCCTATAATAATATTCCATATATTATTATTGGGAATCTTATTTAATTAAATCCAATTTAATTAAACATTAATAATAATTAATTCCAAATTAATCTATTATTAAATAATTCTCCATAAATTAAATATTAAATCCAATTTAACATTTAATCAACCAACTATAATCTGTAAAAGGGAACTACTTATTGTGTGACCCATAGACCCTCATATATCGAGCGATTAGTCAAACTAACGGTCTTAATTGAACCCTAGACAATAAATCAGACATTCTCAATATATGAGGTACGTTGCAAGAAACGTGCAACTACCTGAAACATAGGCTATTACGATTTCCTCATTTCATTCGCGAATACTCAATTAAGTCTTAAATATGATGAAGTGTCTATTCAAATAACTTAATCATATTATCTCTAATAACTAATTGATCATGTATGTCACACTTAGCCACAAAGTCTAAGTTGACGTGCATCGGTCGATGACTTTAACCCAATTATGATGAGAATATGAGTATTCTCTCTAAATCCACATTAAGGAATGAATCCTATTCTGGGCTCAACTACCACGCACATGCACTTCGTGATGAACCCAATCCAAGCCATATCTACCATAGACGGGTGCAAGCGCCGGTCATGGTCAAAGTTCATCACTCCACACATGTCGTGCGTATTGACCTCAAGTTAAAGGAGTATCGCATCGCTCCCACTAGTCGAGAAACCCGTAGACACATATAGTGGAATTACATCAAACGGTTTCTCGGATGGGTATACCAATACCCTCTAAGGTATTTGTGCATCCATCATGAGATACCTAGTATCTCGTAGTAAGTGAGATCTTACTACACTCTCTAAGAGTATGATGCAGATCGTGTTGGGTTGTGGAGCCTGAGTCGAAGAAGGGATCCAGCAAGGGCGAGGCGCCCGACCATGGTGTTAGGTCGAGCACTTCTGCTCGACCAAAGGAGGTCGAGCGCGACGGGAGACCAGAGCATTGGAGGCGCTCGAGCTGGCGATCTGATCGAGCGGAACCTCTCGACCAAGGCCCGTGGTCGAGCGGGTTCCGCAGTTGTGCGCATGAATTAGGGCTTTGGCCCATGTCTCATTTAAATACCTTGACTCATTGTATTTGCCTCTTTGTACGAAAATAACACACGAGAAGAGTGAATCTCCTGGCTTGGTAGTGCTCCCAGACGTAGTCATTTCTGAGGAACTGGGTAACCAAATTGTTTGTCTCTAAATTCCGTAGTTCCATTATTTTCTCCATAATTGCTTGTTTAATTCCTAACAACTGGTATCAAGAGCATCGGGTTAAAGGGATCTATGGAGAGCAATTATGATGGCTGAAGGGAAATCGCCTGTTGAGAAGTTTGATGGAACATATTTTGGATTCTGGAAATTGCAGATCGAATATTACCTGTACGGTAAAGATCTGTATCAACCGTTGGGTGAAAAACTTGAAGAGATGAAGGACGACGAGTGGAAGTTGCTGGATAGGAAGGCGATGAGTGTGGTTCGTCTGTCGTTATCCAGGAACGTCGCCCTACATACGGTGAAAGCAAAAACCACAAAGGAGATGCTGGAGATATTGACTGAGATGTATGAAAAACCGTCTGCAGCGAACAAGGTTCATCTGATGCAAAGGTTATTCAACCTAAGGATGGCGGAGGATACTGTGGTAGCCAACCACCTCAACGAGTTCAATATGATCATAGCCCAATTGAGCTCGGTTGAGATTGATTTTGATGATGAAGTTCAAGCCTTAATTTTGTTGTCTTCTTTACAGGAAAGTTGGAGTGGAATGGTGACGGCTGTTAGTTCTTCAGCGGGTAAAGTGAAACTAAAATTCGATGAGATTAGAGATTTGGTCATGAGCGAAGAAATTCACCGGAAAGAGTTGGGTGTGGCCACAGGATCTGCTTTGAGTACGGGAAACAGAGGCAGATCTGAATCCAAGGGGAAGCCAAATCGGGGTAGATCGAAGTCAAGGGGCAAAGATACGCCCAAGAAAGATAAGAGTTAGGTTGAGTGTTACAAATGTCATGAGCTTGGTCATTACAAAAAGGAATGCAAGGCACAGGCTAAGGCACAAGGGAATGCACCAAACAAGAATGACAACTCAGCCAACGTTGCCACTAATGACGACTCAGATGCATTGATTCTGAGTGTAAGAAGTCCATTGGAGTCGTGGGTGTTAGATTCTGGAGCATCATTTCATTCGTGCAGCAGTGCTGACGTAATTGAGAGGTACACTTCCGGGAACTTTGGGAGGGTTTATCTAGCTGATGATGAGCCGTTGGAAATCAAAGGGAAGGGGGATATTCGGATTAAGACACCAAATGGGACTGTGTTACAATTGAAAGATGTGAGACATATTCCTGGTTTGAAGAGGAATTTGATTTCAGTTGGGCAACTTGATGACGAGGGCTACAAGGTGACCTTTGGGTGTAAATCTTGGAAGATATCCAAAGGTGTCATGGTAGTGGCTCGTAGAAATAAAGAGGGGACGTTGTATATGACAGGCAACACCCGGGATAACATTGCTCTTGCTAGTGAAAAAGGGAATGCAAGTTTGTGGCATTGTCGTCTAGGCCACCTGAGTGAAAAGGGGATGAAAGTTATGTGCTCGAAGGGTAAACTGCCAGACCTCAAGACAATTGACATTGGTTTGTGTGAGGACTGTGTATTCGGAAAATAGAAAAGGGTGAGTTTTTCGAAGGGAGGCAGGGCTTTGAAGAAGCAGAAGCTGGAGTTAGTTCACAGTGACTTGTGGGGTCCAGCACCAGTAACATCCCTTGGTGGAGCATCATATTACATGACTTTTATTGACGACTCTACGAGGAAGGTATGGGTTTATTTCTTGAAAAATAAGTCTGATGCCTTTAATGCTTTCAGGAAATGGAAGGCTCTTGTAGAAACTGAAACGGGTCTCAAGGTGAAGTGTTTGAGATCCGATAATGGTGGAGAGTACGAGCTCCATGAGTTCAAAGGATTCTGTGAGGCGAATGGAATCCGAATGGAGAAAACTGTGAGAGGAACCCCACACCAAAATGGCGTAGCAGAACGTATGAACAGGACCGTATGTGAACGTGCTAGGAGCATGAGATTGAAGTGTGGGCTACCAAAGATGTTTTGGGCAGAGGCAGTTAACACAGAAGCTTACTTGATAAACAGAGGACCCTCAACTCCTTTGGAAAATGGCATACCGGAGGAGGCCTGGTCGGGAAAGGAGGTAAATCTGTCTTTTCTTCGAGTATTTGGGTGTGTTGCATATGTTCATGTTGATTCTATGAGTAGAAGTAAGTTGGATGAAAAATCTGTTAAGTGTACGTTTGTTGGATATGGCGGTTATGAATTTGACTATCGATTTTGGGATTAGGAAAACCGAAAGGTGATTCGTAGTCGAGATGTCATATTTAATGAACAGGTGACGTACAAAGACAGGTTGGGGAAATCCAAAGAAGATGGTTCTGAGTCTCAGGTTGTGGAGTTAGACATTTCGAACAAGGGTAGGAGCAAAGGGGTTCTAGATGATCAGGTGATTGTTGAGGAAGAACCAAGTACACCACCACCAACAATTCCGCTGCGGAGATCCACGAGAGATCGGAGATCTCCTGATAGGTATTCACCCTCCCTTCATTATTTATTGTTAACTGATGGTGGTGAACCTGAATGTTCTGCAGAGGCAACACGTAGTACACAGGTGGACAAGTGGAAACTTGCAATGGATGATGAGATGAATTTATTGATGACCAACAGAACTTGGGAGCTAGTTGAGCTTCCTAAGGGCAAGAAAGCACTGCATAACAAGTGGGTTTACAGAATAAAAGAGGAGGCTGATGGAAGCAAACGCTACAAGACAAGATTGGTTGTGAAGGGGTTTCAACAGAAACATGGTATTGATTATACTGATATTTTTACTCCAGTGGTGAAGCTAACTACCATTCGATTGGTTATGAGTCTGGTGGCTGCAGAAAATTTGGTGTTAGAACAGATGGACGTAAAAACCGCCTTTCTTCATGGTGATTTAGATGAGGACATCTACATGAAGCAACTAGAGGGATACTTGTCTAAGGGGAGTAGTGAGCTAGTTTGCAAGTTGAAGAAGAGCTTGTATGGTCTGAAACAAGCTCCATTACAGTGGTACAAAAAGTTTGATGGGTTCATGCGAGATTGAGATCAATAGGTGTGAGGTCGACCATTCTTTGTTACTTCAAGAGGTATGATGATGGTTATATCATTTTGCTATTATATGTTGATGACATGTTGATAGCAGGCTCTAGTGCTCGGGAGGTGAGCAAGTTGAAGGAAAAATTGTCTGAAAGGTTTGCTATGAAGGACCTTGGAGAGTCCAAGCAAATCTTGGGTATGCGAATCGATCTTGACAAGGTGGCAGGAAACTTGTATCTTTCACAGGCTAAATACATAAAGAAAGTCTTGGAGAGATTTAGTATGGAAGATGCAAAGCCAGTTCGGATCCCGTTGGGAAGTCAGTTCAAGCTATCCAATAAGGAATCACCTAGTAGCGAAGAGGAGCGGACCTACATGCAAAACACTCTGTATGCTTCAACAATTGGAAGTTTGATGTATGCAATGGTGTGTACAAGACCAGATATTGCACAAGCAGTGGGAGTTGTTAGCCGGTTTATGGGCAATCCCAAGCGACAAGATTAGGAGGCAGTGAAGTGGGTCCTTAGATACTTGAGAGGTACTACTGAACAAGCTTTGTGCTTTGAGGGCAAAAGCGTTGGGTTGGCAGGATATGTTGATGCAGACTTGGCATCAAATGATCTCGACAAAAGGAGGAGTACTACAGGGTATGTGTTTACTTTTGGTGGTACAACAATATCTTGGGCTTCTAAGTTGCAAAAGATCGTATTTCGATCCGGCTTGAAGAGATACGTTGCGATCCTTTGGGGCTAGTAAAGAAATGGTTTGGTTGCGAGAATGTCATCTGTGAGTTGGGGAAGGAGCAAAATGATAGTATTACGTAGATAGTGACAAAAAAAGTGCTATTCACTTGGTGAAGAATTCGGCCTTTCACTCGAGGACGAAGCACATTGAGTTGAGGTATCATTACATTCGTTACCTCATCGAGAACAAGATCTTCTGGTGATGAAGATCGGGGAAGTGAGAATCCTCACGACATGTTGACTAAGGTTGTGACCTTAGAAGTTGAAGTTATGCATGACTTCAACCCGACCTTGGAAATCGAAAGCATAAGGCCTGGCACTACTACCAAGTGAGAGAAACTGGTTGGGAGGGGAGACAAGTTCTGGTTGAGTCGATCTCTAGGTGGGAGATTGTTGGGTTGTGGAGCCTGAGTCGGAGAAGGGATCCAGCAAGGGCGAGGCACTCGACCATGGTGTTAGGTCAAGCACTTCTGCTCTACCAAAGGAGGTCGAGCGCGATGGGAGACCAGAGAATTGGAGGCTTTTCGGTGGCGATTCGATCAGCGAAACCGCTCGACCAAGGCACGTGGTCGGCGGGGTTCTGATTGTCTTGGCGTGAATTAGGGCTTTGGCCCATGTCTCATTTAAATACCTTGACTCATTGTATTTGCCTCTTTGTACAAAAATAACACACGAGAAGAGTGAATCTCCTGGCTTGGTAGTGCACCCAGACGTAGTCATTCCTGACGAACTGGGTAACCAAATTGTTTGTCTCTAAATTCCGTAGTTCCATTATTTTCTCCATAATTGCTTGTTTAATTCCTAACAGATCGCACACCAATCTCCATTGCATCATCAATATCCCATTCTTGATGATCCTTGATCGGGGCTATTTGAGAATCATGCTTAAGTCATCTTAGTTCTCACAACCTCAATGACAGCAATGACTCATGGGAACACTTGTATGAATAAATGCAAACAATGAAACATAATATTCAAACAAGTGTATTTCCATACATTAATATTAAGTGAACTGTTGGTCCCGGTGGGAAAACCCATTTTGCGCGTGCGGAAGCAAAACATTTCGTGATATGCATATAAAAACAGGGGTGAAGGAATGGTGATTCAGATTTTTCTCATTTTAAGCTAATGTGTTGTGTTTTGCTTATAAACGAATGCATATGACAATATAAGAACGTAAAGCAATAAAGAACACAACAAAGTATAGTGGTTCGGAGGCTCAAGCTCCTACATCCACTCTCCCTGTTCCTAGGGAAATTCCTTCCAACTGGACTTATCACCCTCTCGGGTTCGCCTCTAGATATTTAACGAGCTCTCACTCAAACGGGACTTATCACCCTCCACGGGATTGCCTACAGATGTTTACCGAGTTCACACTCCAATCGGGACTTATCACCCTCACTCGGGATTGCCTACCCTCCCTTTCGGGATTGCTAGATGTTCTGGAGTTCACACTCACCTACAAACTTAACAGATTTGATTTGGGTAAGGTTTGTTTGGTTTCAACTAGGTTGAGATTTTCCTTACATTTGTTTAGCCTCAATGCTAAGGATGGGAAAATCTCTCTAAGCTAGGATACATCGTGGGTTGCTTAGATTGGGTTCTAGAACACTCTTTGAATATATTTGTATATATCGTGAGGCGGGTTCTAGGGTGGGAATGCTTTGATTTGGCTTGATGGATGTTTCGATTTTTCCACACCCGATAATGAAGGAAGATCTTGTATTTATAGTGTGGATTTGAATGTTCTGGATTGGATGGAGTCACATTCAAATCCATACTATTCTCACTTCTTCTTGCGACTTTTCCAGTTTGGTTGTCTTCCTCTCATTGGTCCGCGTCATTTGATTCTAAATTTATATTCTTTAGGATCTTTGAGTCTCGGGATCTTGATTCTATCGAGCCTTCGGTCTGTTTGAGCCTTGAGGTTTGTGCGAGCCTTGGTCTATCTCGAGCCTTGAGGTCTGGTGACATACTGAGTCTCAGGTTTCTTGATTCAACAGATTTCTCTTGGCCGGACCTTATCGTCGGTATCTTGACACTCGAGTGGGTGAGTTGATCATTAATCTTCGAACAATCGACCCTCAGTCACTAACTTTTCGAAATGGATCGATCATCGGCGTTCGATTCTCGGCGAACATGACTTCGGATGACTTCTCTTGATGACATCTTTCGATCTGGTATGCGATTTACGTTTTTTCGATATCGATTTCTTCTGCTTTGATCGTCGGCTCACATGATTAGATCGATATAGCATCGGTCGACATATCGGTTTATCTACATCAGATTAGTACATCAAGGTTAGCATATTAGGTTAGCATATCGGGTTAGCACATCTGATCTCAATCACGTCGATCTTGATCATCTGCTTCATCTTCATATCGATCTCGATCACGCCTAATCTCGATCGGTCTCATCCGCTCCTCTTCCGATCCGCAACCTTCTCTTCGATCTTCGGTCGGTTTCTTTCGACGATCGGCTTATGCGCTCTTCCGATCACCATATCATCTCGATTGTTCTTCCGATCATCGATCAGTCTGTTTCGTCATCCGATCACGGTGGTTTAGCTTTTTCTTCTCTTCGATTTTTGCCAGACTCATCAGTTAACTTCGGAACTCATCTAACTCATCTAATCTCGATGGGTTCTCATCTCTGACAATTTCGATCGATCTCGATCATCTAAGTCCGATTTCTGAGTCCCCCTCAATTTGTTTCTTCGCCCCTCAACTTGTTATCTATAAATTAGCTTCAATAACACAAGTTGATAATGTTTTGGCATAATTCATCAAAACTAAAATATCCCAACATGAACAATAATATTAAATCAAACTGAATATCATCGAGTATTATGTCCTTACAATAGATTGTCTCTAGGAAACTAACACTAACAATCTCCCACTTGGACTAGAGTCAATCACCTACATGTCTAACCCCTAGACCATCAAATGTCTAGTGTGTACATGAACACAGTATACTGGTGAAAGGATCTACCAAATTAAATATGTGGGAATACGTTTTAATTCTATTTCTCCTATCGTTATGATCTTTCAGATCAAATGATAAGTCTGGGTACTTGCTTGTTTCTCTTTGCTGATCTCGGTTCCTTTGCTTACGCATTCGCACCAATGTTGTCTTAATACAACTTTATTAGACAACTGACACTCGGAACTACCCCTAGTTCTCTTAAGAACTAAAATCCAGATAGCCACCTTGAGGTTTCTGATAAAACAATGTACTCAACTTCTATTGTTGAATCTGCGGTCATTTTGCTTGGAACTATTCAAATTGACCACCTCATTATTGAGAGTGAAACGTAACCTGGCTGTGATTTGCACTCATCACAGTCAGATTGGAAACTTGTGTCAGCTTAAAAATGTCACTACTAGTTCGGACTGTCCACCATAGACAAGAAAACATTCTTTAGATTGTTTGAGATACTTCAGAATGGTCTTGACAGCAATCCAGTGAGACTCACCCGGATTCTATTGGTATCTACCAGTGATGCTGATAGGGTAGACCACATTTGGCCTAGTTCAAGTCATGGTGTACATGATTGACCCAATTGCATATGCATATGAGACATCTTTCATGTGCTTGATATCAGCTTCAACAGAAGGACAATCCTTCTTTGATAACTTTATCCCATGATTTGCCAATAGAGATCCTCTCTTAGAGTTCTCCATCGCGAAATGCTTCAACACTTTGTCTATAGGTGGACTGTGACAGCCCCAACATCCTCTTGGATCTATCCTTGTGGATCTTGATCCCTAGGATATAATAGGCTTCACCAAGACCCTTCATCATGAAGGTCTTTAACAATAAATCTTTAACGGACTGCATTAACGGGATATTATTTCCCATAATCAATATGTCATCGACATACCCGATTATGAAAACAATATTCTTCCCACCGCGTTTACGATAAACGCAAGGATCTTCCGAATTAATGATGAAGTCAAAAGGACTTGATAGATTCATCAAATCGAATATTCCAACTCCTAGAAGCTTGCTTCAATCCATAAATGGATATCTTTAGCTTGCATACTAGATTAGAATTTGACTTAAATGTAAAACCTTCCGGTTGAGTTATAAACACTTCTTTATCAATGTTTCCATTGAGGAAAGCTGTTTTGACATCCATCTGCCAAATCTCATAATCAAAGTGTGCTGCTATCGCAAGTAAAATTCAAATGGACTTGATCTTTGCAACTGGTGAGAAAGGTCTCGTCACAGTTAGTGCTTTCGCATTGACTATAACCCTTCGTTACCAACCTACCTTTGTAGGTTTGTGCTTTGCCATTTGCATCAGTCTTACGCTTGAAGATCCAATCGCAATATATGAGTCTAACCCCTTTAGGCAACTCAACCTAGTCCTAGACTTGATTGGTGTACACTGAGTCCATCTCGGATTTCATGGCTTCATGCCACTTCCCTGAATCAATATCTGATATTGCTTCAGAATAAGTGTTAGGATCGTCGTTATCCGGTATGTCCATATTATCGAGTTCCTTAAGAGGTAACCATATCTAATGGGTGGATTACGATTCCTAATTAACTTACAGAGCTGTGGTTGTGCAGGCTGTACATTCTGATCGTGAAAATTTTGTGGTGCATCGATTTCATCAATGTTCGGAGAGTCCTCAAGAGCTACACTTTCAGATGCCTCTTGGGCGGGAGTTTAAACTATGATGTTCTTATTCAGCCTACTTGGAGGTTCTTGCACTAGAAAGCTTACTCCAATGACGCTCCCACTGGCTGAAAGACGATCACCTAGTGAAAGACTCCCACCGTGAAAGTCGCTGAATGCTCCCACTGATTCCTTGTCATGTTGTTTTGACAAGATTTCAGTCTCTTTGTTAACTTGTGGTTTTTTAATTTCTCCAAGTTCTATCATCTTACGACCTTGTTCCTTAAAGACATAATTGTCTTCAAGAAGGTTTGCCTGCCTAGAAACAATCATTGTTTGTTTCTCAGGTAGATAGAACTAATATCCTTTAGTTTCCTTAGAATATCCCACAAAGTAACCATTTTCACCTTTGGATTCCAACTTGTCGGTAAGCATCCTTTTCACAATCATGGGGCAACCCCATGTTTGATATGTGTAAAAGTTGGCTTCTTGCCACACCATGGTTCATATGGTGTATGCTCAACCGATTTAGATGGAATCCTATTCAGAATGTAAATTGTGGTTTGTAACGCGTATCCCATAAGAATATTGGAAGACAGGAAGAGCTCATTATGGACCTCACCATGTCTAACAGGGTTCGGTTTTTCTCTCGAACACACCGTTCATCTGAGGTGTTCCGGGAGGAGTTCATTGTGACTGGATTCCCTGTAACTTCAAGTAATCAATGAATTCATGGCTAAAGTATTCACCTCCTCGATTTGATCGAAGAGTCTTGATACTCTTACCAATTTACTTCTCTACTTCAACCTTAAACTCTTTGAATTTCTCAAAAGATTCGAATTTGTGTTTCATAAGATACATGTATCCGTATCTTGACAAATCATCAGTAAAAGTGATGAAGTATCCAAAGTGAGCCCTAGCTAGAGTGGAGAATGGTCCAAAAATATCCTTGTAGATCAACTCTAGAACTTCTTTGGCATACACCCCTTCCCAGAAAATGGTCTGTTGATAATCTTGCCCATGAGACAAGATTCACAATCCCCATAAGACTCACAGTCGAATGGGGTTAAGTAGTCTAACTTTCTTAATCTTGTAATTCTTTTCTCGTTTACATGATGAAGTTCTACAATGCCATAAGTAAGTCGGGTTTTCATGATTACTAAGTTTGAGTCTTTTATTTGTATGTTAAGAACATCATATCCATAATGCAGCAAATGCATATTGAGAGTAATAGAAAGAACTAGATGACAATCATTAAGTTCTAATCTAAAACCAAAGGGTAAGTCTAACATATAAGTCCCCACACGTTCAGTCAGCAACTCTTGCTTCATTTTCACCTGTAAGACGACTTCACCCGCCCTAACTGCCCTATGACACATGAGCCCTTTCACATTAGTGCAAATATGAGAGCCACATCAGGTATCCAATACCAAACAGTTAGCGTTATTAGTGGAGATGTTTATCTTAATAACAAGCATACATGTTCTAGTGCCAGAAGTACCCAGTGCCTTCCTTTTAGAAACCAGAACCTTATAGTCCTTCTTCCAATGCCCTCTTCTACTTATAGTAGAGACACACATCCTTGTCTACCCGCTCCTTCTTTTGAACACCATCTTAGTGATAGTGAATTCAAAAGTCTTGAGCACGTTGTGAAGTTCAGGCATGGTCGCATCCGTCTTATTCATATTATAGTTCACAATGAAGCTAGAATATGAATCCGGGAGCGACTGGAGGATATCATAAATGAAAACGTTGGTCTTTTAGCTCAATGCCTAAATTACCAAATTTATCAATTAGGCCTATCATTTTAAGTACATGAAGTGAAATCTTCTCTCTTTTAGCTAACGGGCATTTGAACAGATCTCTCATCACTTCATAAATCTCAGAACGAGAATCAGAATCAAAGAGATCCTTTAGATGCTTGAGAATTTAGAAGGGACCCATTTTCTCATGTTGCCTTAAGCAATTTGGGAGTCATGCCGAACAACATCACACACTGAGCCTGGGAAGCATCCTTTTGATGCTTCTTCTGAGCTGCTACGTCAAACGTGGCTGCCTTAGAGTACCAACTGCAAGGGTAACCGGGATAGATGTGTTCAACACGTACTAAATCTTTTCTTGCCTTAGTACCAAACACATGTTTCGGTGCCAGTCCAGAAAATTTGGCCTATCTAGTTTAGTTTGTTTTCAAAACATATCTCAATAACAGTTATACATTTCAACTAACTAAGAGAAATAAAATATAAGGGAATTAAACACATAATTCCTATGATCAATATTCAGCAATCAAAATAAACATGACATTTCTTTAGTATTTATTTTGTTTCCATTATTTTCACATACTCAACGACCTCATCGGAAGAGTACGAATTTATATCAAATATAAATTGTAATGGACTAGGATCCACATTCCTACTAGGGCTGAATATCACAATAGCATAACTGGTAGGTCTCCAAACCAATTGCAAAACTGCAATTCCTAGTTTATCGAACCTAGTTCGACTGATGTCCCTTAACTTTTGTTCCCCGCGAGGGCAAGTGAAACAAAATTAAGTTGGTTTACAACCATCAAGCGGCGACATTACATGTCCCTATAATAGTCCTGTTAGATGTAGATCCGAGCAAAAGACGAGGGTCTTTAAATACTCATTGGAACGAAATCTCCGGTTTACTTTTATTTTTGATGGAAGACATCTTATCAAATTAATGAGAAAACCATATTTTAGTGAGGAAAATTTTAAAGGCGGGGTACTAATTGCTTAATCAAGATCCAACATGTTAATCTACATCACATTTGAGCAATTATTGGGCGCCGCCTACCCAAACATGATTTACACGGACTAACATTTATATGAGCGTCATCTACCCAAACAATAATACGGTCCGAAAAGTATTGGGCGCCGCCTACCCAAAAAATTATAATGCGGACATAAAATGCGTTAACAAAATATAAAACACGTTAACCAAGTGGGAATTAATAACTCGTTTAATCCTTTAAACCATAATTTTAAAAATCCAATTTTAAAATTAAGTTTAATAATTAATTTCATTAATAATATTTTGACTTTAAGTAATTCAATTAATTAAGTCCGTCATTAGTCCAACTAATATGTTTTTGGTTTAGCCAAAATTATTTTAATTTCAAAAATAAAATAATTTCCAAATTTATTAAATATTGCCAGCCAAATATGACCTTAAGGAAATTATTATTATTGTTGCTAGTATATCACCCGTGCGCTGCACGGTTAATAAATATAAATTAAATATGGTATGAAATGTATTTATTTTCATGTTAAATGAATCAGGAAGAATTATTTTATCTATAATATAAATTTTTTTCTTATACTCTTAATTTTATTTATATGTTTCAAGATCGTTTTTTTTATGCAATGCACGATTTGTGAATATTTTTTGCTTTTGCAATCTGGTGTGGGAAATGGGTGTCACTCCAAATACTAAAAAAGTTTACATTGTTAAACAATGCAAGTTTAAAAGGTATTTATTTTTCTTACAATTTTAAATTATTTCCTTATAAACAACTTTAATTGTCACTTATTGTCACCATTCTCATCGCATATTAAAAATTTCAAAACGTCCCACCTAATTATTAGTGATATGAGACACAATTTAGAGATATTTGTAGGAGGATAGTTTGAAGCCGTAGAGTTATTTTATTTTGAGTATTAATAAAGATATGTCTCTTTGAATTTTGAGCAATCTAAAAAGAGACGGGGTAGTATTATATACATGAAGCTGTATCATTTATATACTTATTAATTGTATGATTATTTTACATGATATGAAATTTAAATTGAAACAAAAACTTATATGAACCCGAGTTCACGGTTAACTCTATGTTTTTAATATCACCGTTATGTAACCACTGTTTATGCACAAAAACTATCACTGTTGTCCATAAAATGCTTATTTTTTAAACAATGATAGTTAATGTGCACAATAGTTATAGTTTTTATGCATAACAGTGATATTAAAAAAATATAGTTCACCGTGAACTCGAGTTCACACAAGTTTTTGTCTCAATTTAAATCTCAGATCATGTAAAATATTCATACAAATAAGTATATAAATTATACATTTTCATATATATAATACTCCACCGTCTCTTTTTGGATTGCTCAAAATTCAAAATAATTCGTCTTTTATTATGTACCCAGAATAGCAATAAAGTAACACTACAGTTTCAAAAGATCCCTCTATAAACATTACTTTACTAAATTACGTCTCATATCACTAATAATTACACACAAAAAAAGTATTTTTTTGGTCACATTTAGTAAATTTGACAAAAATACACTGATCTAAAAGAGAAAAAAAACTATTTATTATCTTCAAATATTAATATAAAAATAATCCATTTAAACACGTGTCAAAAAAAATGAGCAATCTATGATAGACAGAGTGAGTAACTGATTAAAAAAAATATATATCCCTATCAAATACAAAATTATTATTTATATTATTAATCCTTAATAGTCACTTTTAAAAATTCATAACAAATTCGTAATGATTATTCAGTTGATTTTTTATTTATTATTTTTTTGTATAATAATAGACAGAGGGAGTAAGTGATTTTTTTAAAAAATGTATCCATATCAAATACAAAATTATTATTTATTTACTAATCCTTAATAGTCACTTTTAAAAATTCATGACAAATTTGTAATAATTATTCAATCGATTTTTTTTTTGTATAATATTTATTATTTCTTATGTATAAATAGATCTAGTTCAAAAATAATATATAAATTTTAAAAAATACTCAAAATATAATTAATATATATTTTTTGTAAATGTTGGGAATTGAACCTTGTACCTCTCGCATGCAAAGAAGATAAAACAAAATTTATCATACCATTTGAGCTACATTTCATTCGTTAATATTTTTAAATTTTATAATAAAATTAATGATAATTTTTTGGCCCAACATTTTGTTATTAGATAAGTATATATATATGTATATATATAGATTTTGCAGGGACTTATGAGCAATTTCTAGTATTTGCAAGGAGGGGCCTGGTTAGAATCAAATTCTCAAACCAGGCCACTGGCCCAAATTGACGCTATATTCAGAAGCTTGGCACACAGGCCACCCGCTTCCGTCCAACACAGCCGCCGTTGGCCGATTTGCCCCATCGCAGTCATCGAGATTTTTCGCCCAGTGACACGCCGAAGCCATCGTGACAGATCACCGTCACGAGCTACACACCCCATTCGCCGCTGGATCAGGAGATGAGAAGCGAATCGCCGCCGCGCGATCGATAAATAGAGAATCATCGCCGCTTCGATCCAACCCCAACAAATCGCCGCTCCTCTGAAACAACAGCACCAGGTCGTCGTCTCAAGCGAGACCAATCGGCTCGCCGCCGTCTCAATCGATACCCAGATTGGCAAAATTAATTAATTTCACTCTCAAACCCAATTCACTAATCCAGAAGTAACGCAGTAAGGTCAATTCGAGAAAGATCAAATCCTAAATTGAATGGTGATGTGCGAAAAATAAATCCTTAATCACCAATTCAGACATCGATTTCAATCAGATTAATAAAATCAAATTTTATCAAAATTAATTAATTGTATATACTCGATTTATCAAATAAGAAGGGGACAAAACCCAATTTTAATAGGTGCACAAGCGAGTCGACGAGTTGCGCAATGGCCCAAAGTCTCGCGCTGAGGAAGACGCCATTGACCGTTTCTATTTGTTTTAGTGGAGGATGCCCAGCATCATAAATAAAATATTTTATTTAATTTCCAAAAAATCGAATGAAACCAGCCAACATGGTCAAAACTTTATAAAACCAAATTTGACTTAATCAAAAGAGGAAGTGGTTATCAATCAAATTTTAACAAATCTGGGCAAAAAGTTTTGCACGAAATAATTATACAATTAAATCAAGAGCTTGAAGCTATAATACCACTGTTGAATTTTATAGGCACGTAAACACGTAATACATACGCAGCGGAAGTAAACAGTTCACTAACAACGAACATATAATTGCATAAACGATTACAATAATCATAACGAGAAATCTTACAGTAACTCGAGAACTGATTTCTCAACTATGGTATCCACTTAATCCCCAATCGCGGACTTGCACGGATTTGCCAGCGTTGAATCCGAGATGAAGTTGCTAAGAAAATTTTAACTCTAGATCTTATGGAGAGAACAATGAATTAACGTTGTTTGTAAATTCCCAAGAGATCATATATATATAGGAGAGGTCCAGCTTAAATCTTAAGCTAACCCGATTAGGAAATAATATCCCTAATCTTATAAAATAAATCTCTTAGATTTATTTCCCATATATAAAATCTCTACGGATTTAATTCTCATGTATATCAAATCTCTACGAATTTGATTCTATATATATTAAATCCTATAATAATATTCCATATATATTATTGGGAATCCTATTTAATTAAATCCAATTTAATTAAACATTAATAATAATTAATTCCAAATTAATCTATTGTTAATTAATTTTCCATAAATTAAATATTAAATCCAATTTAACCTTTAATCAACCAACTATAATCCATAAAAGGGAACTACTTGTTGTGTGACTCGTAGGCCCTCATATATCGAGCGATTAGTCAAAATAACGGTCTTAATTGAACCCTAGACAATAAATCAGACATTCTCAATATATGAGGTACGTTGTGAGAAACGTGCAACTACTGCAGAATCGAAACATGGGCTATTACGATTTTCTCCTTTCATTCACGAATACTCGATTAAGTCTTGAACATGATGAAGTGTCTATTCAAATAACTTAATCATATTATCTCTAATCAGTAATTGATCATGTATGTCACACTTAGCCACAAAGTCTAAGTTGACGTGCATCGGCCGATAACTTTAATCCAATTATGATGAGAAGATGAGTATTATCTCTAAATCCACATTGAGGAATGAATCCTATTATTGGCTCAACTACCACGCACGTGCACTTCATGATGAACCCAATCCAAGCCATATCTACCCATAGACGGGTGCAAGCGTCGGTCATGGTCAAAGTTCATCACTCCACACATGTCGTGCGTATTGACCTCAAGTCAAAGGAGTATCACATCGCTCCCACTAACGAGACACCCGTAGACACATATAGTGAAAATACATCAAATGGTTTCTCGGATGGGTATACCAATACCCTCTAAGGTATTTGTGCATCCATCATGAGATACCTAGTATTTCGTAGTAAGTGAGATCTTACTACACTCTCTAAGAGTATGATGCAGATCGCACACCAATCTCCATTGCATCATCAATATTCCATTCTCGATGATCCTTAATCGGGGCTATTTGAGAATAATGCTTAAGTTATCTGAGTTCTCACAACCTCAATGACAACAATGACTCATGGGAACACTTGTATGAATAAATGCAAAAAATCAAACATAATATTCAAACAAGTGTATTGCCATACATTAATATTAAGTGAACTATAATATTAAATCAAACTGAATATCATCGAGTATTATGTCCTTACAATAGATTATCTCTAGGACACTAACACTAACACACCAGCCTCGGGAGCCAGGCAACACGAAAGGCCTTGGTGGGGGGCGAGGACGAAGCTCATTCCCAACCTTGACATGCAGAGCAGGTTGAACGCGACCTCCCATGGCGTTGGACATGCACCATGACGGGTTGCCAAACAATTCGGTCATCCACCACGGCCACGAACAAGGGGCCACCCCAGCTAATGACCAGCGCGACGCCTAAGTCGCTGCACTTGCCCGGACTGTCCAAAAATTGTTGGAAAGGGTAGGAAATCAAAATGGGCCAACTGGGGTAGATTACAACCTCGTTGTCCCATATTCTTCGCTTGGGACCAAGGTCACTCTCGCACCTACCCAGAGAAAAATCAGCATAGCGGCCTTAGATCTCTATAGCGGGAACACATACCCAAAGGTCCATGTGGCGAAGTACAACTCGTACATGGCCTCTATGGGGGAATTAACGCTAAGAAATGTAGGTTTTTCTCCCTAACCTTGAGCGATCAGGCTCACATGTGGTTCACCTCACTGCCACCTTTCTCAGTGGACACTTTTGAACAGCTCGCAAGATTGTTCCTGAGCCACTACACGACGATGGCTCCCTGACCTGCAACCAGAAAGTGCCTCATGAATGCGCGATAGGGTGAAACCGAGTCGGATCGATCCTATGTTGAAAGGATTGATAAGCTCATCATTGAAGGAGACCCCATAGGGGACGAGGCAAAACTGCTGGGGACCGTCTCCGGCCTTAGAAAGGGAACCAAGTTGTGGCGGCGTATGACCGGCGAATACCCGACTAGCTACGTTGACTTCCGAAGGCGGGCTAGTGACCTCATTCATACAATGGAGCTGCTGGAATCCCGACTTTCTGAGGCGAAGGAAGTCTCGGAGCTGAAGAAAAGCTCTAAGGGGGGGGGCGAAGACAAGGCACCCGGACTTCAAACCGCCGAGGAATCCATTGGGTGAAGGCCGATGGAGGCTTTAGGCATGACACCTGGTCATGTCTATGCCCAGATCCAGGGACGAGATATACTCTATCCGCCTCGTCCCACAAGGATAAGAGCAAGCAGAACCCTAACAAGTTCTGCCATTACCATGCACAGAAGGGGCACTACACTAGCGAGTGTAGGGATCTTTTGAAACAACTCTGGAAGCTCTACGAGGATGGTCGTTTAAACGAGTTTGTCAAGCATCCTCGTGAGAATAATGACTAGAATGCGAGAGGTCTCCAACAAGGTTATCACCCTAGGCAGGGGGAGCAGGCTCCGGGAAACCCCATTCCAGGGGCCGCTCAAGGCGAATTGCCTGTCCCGCCCATGCCCGAAGGCACGGGGGGTCGCGTCATACATACAATCTCACCACTTGGAATGGTGGGAGGTCTTTCTCCGACCTCTCCACGAAACGGTGCATGAAGGCCGAGGTCAGGGCGATGGAGAATGCTCAAAAGATGGTCCTACCCATCCTTGCTGTGACCGAAGAAACCAACAAGATCGAGTTTGGTGAGCAAGACAAAGCTAGAATTGTATATCCAAACATCGATCCCCTCGTGATTAAGGCTAACATCATGGGGACGACTGTATGCCAACTGTTGATCGACGGGGGGCCTTCTGCAACATTTTATTCAAAAAGACCCTGGATCAACTCTGGGATGTTATAGCCGGAATTACCCGAGCGTATGAATAATCACTCACAAAATAACAATTGTGGATGAAAATGAGAGAGAACACACAATTTGGTGACCCGGTTTGCCAAATACGGCTACGTTACGGGGGAAATACCAAGCCATAAATTTTACTATAATATGTGCCTAAGAACTAAGATTTCGATCCTTTACAATGAGCATTACAACGTATATTTATAGACTGGGAACTAGGTCTTTTCCTCTTCGTGTGCCGGAGCCCTCGGCCTCTTAGGGTTTTCTTCCAGTTGGGAATAGATTCCTTTCTTCACGGAGAGAATATTGCCATTTGTTGGACTTTCCCCGTTTATGCCCTGAGGATCCGCCTCCTTAAATGCCTATGATCTTATTTCCTATTTGTCCAACGACTTTAGTGGAAGGTCGTCGGGTTGTGGCGGCCAGGCTTAGGTGATCTCCTCCTGGTTGCTCGCTATAGCCTGGTCGCCCCATCTTTGGTCGCCCTGGGATGGTCGCCTTGTTATGGCGGGGCCACAACAATTGCCCCCCAGGTCGCTAGCGAGATGGTCGCTGGTCGGCCTAATTCGTGGTCTCCAGCGCCTAGGGTGACGCCTGTCTGTGGGCCTCGATAAGCTCAATTGTTGCCTCGAAAAGGCAGATGATGAGGCTACTCTGCAGGTCATGATGGCGCGTGGTCGCCACTCGCCCGTAACTTCCGGGATTTGGCAAATCTGCCCCCATTTTTGGAAAACATATTTACATTCGGGTCCCCGTCTTTTCTTATAAATCGACCGTTCTGTTTCAGACCTTAGGACCTTTGCCTTCTCGAGCGTCTCCCTGCAAGTAATTGACTTTCGCTTTTCCGGCGCTTTGTACGATTCTTCTTCTTTTGGTAAGTGTAGCCTTTCCTTCTCCGTTATTTCACCCATTTCACTATGTCTATGTCTCTTGGTGGCCGTCCGGGAACTGGTTGTCATGAGGGGGAGTCTTCTTTACCACTCTGGGGGGTGGATTCCCGATAAATAAAAGTATTATCGGTAGGAGTATCGAGCAACGGGGTCTTTTCCAGTGACATGGGTCCTTCTCGTCTTGCAGGGGGGAACCCCTCGATTGACCCCGAAGTGTTTGGTTCTTTCAAGGACCTGGAAGTTCTCACGCTAGAGCGGGGTGTGGGGGCCCCTCGGGACGGCCCGCCTGAGGAGCCGGAGAACTCTGCTCGCCGCGACTATGACCATCCTAATTACTTTGACTACCCGGGACCCTTTGGGCGGGCTCCACCATCGCCGACCAATTCGTCCCGCAATCCGCGTTGCGACCAAGTCCTAGTTTTTCATCAATGATGAAAAGTAATGTTCCGTAATGGCGGAGGCCGACCTGGACCCTGCTCATCGCAAGTATGAGACTCCGAACGATGTATTCTTTTATCGTTCGGAGGGGTCTGAGAGAGTCGACCAACCTCCAGAGGGTATGGTCGCCATTCACGAGGCGGTCATGGACGCAGGCCTTCGCTTTCCGCTTCATCCGGCGATCTCTCACCTCTTGGCCGCCTGGCATCTTGCCCCGACGCAAATTACTCCAAATAGATGGAGCTATCTTTTGGCGACATTGACTGTGCTAGGCCAGGCCGGTCTTTACCGGCTACCCACGCCCATGGAGGTGAACTATTACTGGTCGTTGGTCGCCCAGCATGGCCAAGAGGGTCATTATGCATTGAAGAACAGTCCTGGTTGGCGGATCGTGTGGGGGATAGTTAACAAAGTCAAGAATTGGCACCCCCGATGGTGGTTTGTGGGTGGGGCGTGGCAGAGCGCCTCCCCGGGTTCTGTCTTGGAGATTCCCATACCCACCGATTTCCAAGAGCGGGCTCCTCGTAAGATTCCTTCTTGAGGGTGTGTCAGCATTTCCGTACTGATCTAATTTCCTTTGTCCCTCCTGCAGGTTTACTTTTCGCCGACGAGAGCTAGCAGCCTTTGTGTGGTTTGATGTCGATCGCTCTGGGGCATAATTTTCTCCGCCTTATTGCCTCCATCGTTTCTTCCCTAATGTTTCTGTCTTTCCCTAAACTGGGGGGCTTTGTTTCAGATTTGTGAACTTCCCGCCGCCCATCGCCGATTATCTTCGGTCGAAGATTCCTTCCATCGTTGGGGTCTCAACTGATTAGCCTCGATACATGCGACACTCTATTCGGGACGTGCCCCGGTGCTGGTCTCTGGACAACCACCAAGCCGCCTCCTCGAATAGCAAGGAGAATAACCTCTACACCGCCCTGATTTAATCTCAGAAGACGGTCACATTCCTCGAGCGGGTCGTAGAGCAAAACGACCAGGACTTAGAGACCTCCTGCTCGGCCCTCGATGAGCAGAAGAAAAAGTTGGCGGAGGCGCCCGCGGCCATGTCCCGGATGGAGGCCGACCTGAAGGCTGCCCAAGAGCGGTTGGCCGAATTAGCTTTGCAGGTGGCGGATGTGAACGCCAAGAGATGCGCCGAGGTCGACTCACATCATCTCGAGCTAGTGACTTTGCAGGGCCGGGTCGATGAGCTTACTCGGCAGCTGGCTGAGTCCCATGCTTTGGCGGTCAATTACGAAGCTCGGGTCGGTGATCTCGAGTTTCATATATTCAAGGAGGCCTCTCTCCGGGCAGCCGATGATGCCGCGCTGGGGATCTTTTCATATATCAGCGCCTATGCGGACGTTCTTCGGGCGGTCTTCCGTCGTGATCCTTCAGCGGATGCCTCCGTTCTTGTGGAGGACTTTAAGGCCTTTGTCACCGAGTGCCCGCCTGAGGCCGACGTGGTACTGCCCGTGGTGGACTTGGCCGATTTTGGTGTCGACCTGTCATTTCTGGCTCCGGCGAGCAGGTTGACGAGGCTGGGCGGGGGCTTCGATAGGGAGGCGCATGTCGACCTTGTTGCGATGCCTGTGCCCCCGACTGAGGCGGCGGATGGCTATGGCGCGATGGTGGCTGCCCCGAGCGGAGAGGTTGTCAGAGGCGGGGAACAGGTGGGTGACCAGGCCATGGTCGAGAGGGTGGATAGGTCGGGGGACGGTGCTTAGTGCCACCCCTTCTGCTGAAAGTTTGTACAGGGCATCTGCGAACCCCTTTCTTTTGAATATTTTTCTTCTTTTCTTCTTTTTATGTATGTACGGCCCTTCGGGGTGTACAAATTTGTACGTGGCCTGCGGCCCCCTTTTTGTATCCGGCCTTTGTGCCTTTATCCGATGAATGAAAAATCTTTTAAGTTCCCTTGTTGTGCATTCACGTTGAATTTTTTGCTTTTCTTATGAAATGTCGGTCGTGCAAACCCGAATATACACCGGCGACTATGAGTCTTGCCTATGTCCTGATCGCTGTTTGAATACGGTGCGATGTATTTGGACTATGTTTTGATCGTCTTATCTTATGCGACGTGTCTAAACTTTGGCTTAGTCGTGTTATGGTGTTGTCTTCAAGAAGGTCATCGTGCTTGGCCAGTGGCTAATGCGATGATGACCTTGTCGACGTGTGTTCCGAGTGATGCTTCCTGTCACAGGTGGTCGGCTTACGCGTTTGGAGACCACTCTTCCGACTCGACCTTTGTTGTCCAGATCGTATTTGGGACAATTCCTGGCTGACTTATTCTAAAGTGTACAAGGCATTTCAAAAATGTAATTTATTATAAATATTTCACTTGAAACGATGAGCTATTACAACGTAGTGAAGACAAACTAGTAAACAGGCTGTTAGCTATTCCCTATTGGTAGTATTTCTTCAAAGTGGGTCGCGTTCCAAGGATATTGCGCCGGTGTGCCATCCGGGTCTTCAATCTCGTATGCTCCGTTTGCCAGGCATTTGGATATTCTGAACGGGCCTTCCCAGGTGACGCATTCACTCCTTTGGGTACCCCGAGTACTTTTTTTAGGACGAGGTCGCCTTTCTTGAACTGCCGGAGCTTGACCTTCGAGTTGTAATATTTTTATGTTTGTCGTTTGTAGCAGGCATTTTTTAGTTAGCTTCTATCCTTCTTTCTTCCAGTAGGTCCAAGCTAGTCGTCATTGTCATATCATTGCCGTTCGAGGCTCCGTTGCTCGTTCGTTGGCTAGGTACGGTGACTTCTGCAGGGATTACTACCTCTGCCCCGAATGCGAGAGAGTAGGGTGTTTCCCCTGTGGAAGTCCTGCAGGTTGTTCTGTATGACCACAATACTTTGGGCAGTTCGCTTGCCCACTTGCCCTTCCCCACCTCAAGTCGTGCTTTCAGTGTATGTTTGATAATTTTGTTGATCGCCTCAACTTGCCCATTGGATTGCGGATGATAGGGGGTGGAGAAGAGCTTTGTTATCCTCCATTTCTTGAAAAATGCGTCGATCTTGAGACCGTCGAACTGTTTCCCATTGTCGGTCACGATATCTTGTGGGAGACCGAAGCGACAAATGATTTTTCTCCATATGAATTTTATCACGTTGTCCTGGTTGATCGTTGCGAGGGCCTCCGCCTCTGCCCATTTTGTGAAATAGTCGACCACGATGAGGGCGAACCGCACGGTCCCTGGGGCAGTAGGCAGGGGTCCGATGATGTCGATTCCCCATTTTACAAAAGGCCATGGACTTAGAATGTTGGTTAACTCTTATGGGGATACCTTGATTGAGGGGGCGAATATTTGACATCGGTAGCATATCTTTGCGTATTCGAGAGCGTCCCTTTTTAGCGTTGGCCAGAAATACCCTTGTCGGATGGTTTTGTGGGCTAGGGATTGGCCTCCCATGTGGTTTCCACAGATGCCCTCGTGGATTTCTCTCATGATGGCTTTCCCCCTCGGTTCTTGTCACACATCTGAGTAGTGGGATGCTGAAGCCTCGCTTGTATAAGTTGTCGTCGACCATCACATATCTTGCCGCTCTCATTTGCAATTGTCGGGCGTCGACCCTATTGTCGGGCAGATGTCCAATCTTTAGATACTCGAGTATTAGTGTCCTCCAATCCTCGTGGTCGACATCCATTGGGTCGGTGAGGGGCGACCAGGGAGTGTGTGGTTGATAGAAAAGTTAGTTTTGTGATGGTGACATCCCTCATATCCGCCAGCCCCTCTGATGTTTCTAGCCTGGCCAAAGCATCTGCTTGGGAATTCGCATTCCTAGGTATCAGCTCCACATAGACCTGGTCGAATTTCTCGATCAGGCTGCAGTAACTTCTTGGTATGCGGTAATTCGATCGCATCGGGCCTCATACTCCCCCGACACTTGACACGTGACCCAGTTGCGAGTCGGTGTGTATTTTCAGTCTCTTCATTCCCATGGCCATTGCCATTTTAAGCCCTCCAATTAGGGCATCGTATTCTGCTTCATTGTTGGTGGCCTGAAAGTCGAACATGATAGTTGTCTGGAAGGAATGTCCGTCTGGGCTAGTCAAGATTACGCTAGCCCCGGCTCGGGTTTGAGTGGCGGACCCGTCCACGTAGAGCTCCCAGGTGGGCCCTACTGGCGCTTCCTACGCGGTCATCGGAAAGGTGAGTTCTACCATGAAATCGGCCAGGGTCTGTGCCTTGATGGCCATTAGTGGGGCATACGTGACACCGAACTGGCTGACTTTGATTGCCCATTTCATGCAGCGTCCAGCCGTGTCGGGGCAGTGTAGCATGTTTCTTAGGGGTAACGAGGTCAACACATCCACCTGGTGGTCAAAAAAGTATGTTCGTAGCTTTCTCATGCTCATCACGAGAGCATAGGCGAGCTTTTCGAGGGGAGGATACCTTCGTTACGCCTCGTTGAGTGCCTAGCTTACATAGTAGATTGACAGGTAGCCTTGCTCTTCGGCTCGTACCAGGACCGAACTCAGGGCCGTTTCGGAGGTGGCCAGGTAGAGGAAGAGCTTTTCCCTAGGGACGGGTTTGGCCAATATCTTTGGGTTGGCAAGATACTCCTTGATGCCATCTTAAGCTATCTGGGCCTCCTCCGTCCACTGGAATCATTTTTGGCCTTCTTTAGTGTGTCGAAGAAGGGTTTGCACCTATCTCCCATGCAGGATATGAATCTGCTGAGGGCTGCCAGGCTTCCTGCGAGCTTCTGGACTTCCTTTGAGTTTCGGGGGCTGCCCATCTCTAGTATCACCCTGATTTTTGTTGGATTGGCCTCTATTCCCCGCTTGCTGACTAAGTGGCCGAGGAATTTTCCTGACTCCACACCAAAGTTGCATTTCTTCGGGTTGAGCTTCATGTTGAACTTCCTCAAGATGTTGAATGTTCGGGCGAGGTCGGCAAGATGATTTTTTTTTCAGACTCTTGACGACTATGTCATCTACGTATACCTCCATGGATTTCCTAATTTCCTCCGTGAACATTTGGTTTACCAATCGCTGGTACGTAGCCCCAGCGTTTTTGAGGCCAAATGGCATCCTCTTCCAATAGTACATATTTTTCTCGGTGAAGAAAGAGGTATATTATTGGTCGTCTTTGTGCATGGATATTTGATGGTAGCCCGCAAATGCGTCCATGAAGGACATCATTTCGTGCCCGGCTATGCTATCGATCAGATAGTCGATATGTGGCATGGGGAAGAAATCTTTGGGACATGCTTTGTTCAAATCGGTGAAGTCGATGCATAGTCTCCACGTCCAGTTAGCTTTCTTGACCAGGACGGCATTGGACACCCACTGGGGTTGGTCGGCTTGCATGATTAACTCGTTATCGAGTAGTTTCTTTACCTCCTCGGCCAATGCAGCATATTTTTCGGGTCTGAATTTCCTCCTCTTTTGCGCGACTGGTTTCTTACCGGGGTCGATGTTGAGCTGATGGCAGGCGATCTCGAGGTCGATACCTACCATATCCTTGTGGGACCAGGTGAACACGTCTAGATTCCCTTTGAGAAAGTCGACCAGCTGTCCTCTTAGTTCCGACGAGATTTTAGAGCCGATTATGACTTCCAGGTCCTGTAGGGTTGGATCCACATTGACCTTTTCGAGCTCTTCGTCCGGTGTTGCTCAAAGTTGGTCTCCTCTTGAGTCATCGATTGTTCCTTGGATAATGAACTCGCTTGGATCGGGTCCAAGTCTCGGTTCAAGGTCCTCATTTATTTGTTCATTTTGGTTGATTACCATTGAGTTTATTTGATCGTTTTCGAATTTCTTGTATGCTATAATTTAAATGAGACCGGATATAAATTGAACATCCTCTTGCATCAAACTGATCGCCCTTAACTGTGTCGACCACCCCATCTGAAGTGGGGAATTTTACACAGAAATAGTAAGTGGAGGACGCAACCTCAAATTCGTGCTCGAATGGCCTACCGAGGAAACCATTAAAGGTCGACGACAGGTCGATTACAAGGAAATCACAAAGCTTTGTGGCCCTAATGGCCCTATCTATAGTGGACACTAGTTCTACCGCCAGACGTATGATCCCATGGGGCTTCACAGTGGCGTCGCCAAAACCTCTCACCAGATGTTCGATTGGCTCGAGATAGCTGTGATAGTCGACGAGCTCATCGAAGGTTTTCTTGAACAGTATGTTGCAAAATGCCCCGCTATCAACCAGTAGTCGTTTGACTGTCACCCCCATGATTTTGGCTGATATGATCAGGGGGTCGGCATTCGGGTACACAATGTCGGCCTTGTCCTGTTCGCCGAATTGGATTTGATTGCTTTCTTGTGCGGTGGCGTTCACTGGTAGGCACAGTTGTATCATGTTGGCCATTTCCCTTAGTTTGGATTTCTGGCATCTCTTTGATAGCGAGGTCGATGCGGAGAGACCACCCACTGCCCCGAGTGGCGATAAAGTATGGATTACCCTCTCGCCGCTGTGTTCTGGCATGGGGGGTGCCTGTCGACCAGTCTTCTACTCTCCCTATTTCCTGGCGACCTCATGCTACTGAGGCGGTGCGCCGTCGCGAGTATGGTCATCTTTGTGCTAAGGTCGCTTGACGTGTTCGTGCACCATTCCGTCTTCATAGAGCTTCCAGAGCTGTTTCAGAAGGTCGCGACATTCGCTGGTGTTGTGACCGACCATTTCGTGATAGTGGCAATACTTTCCTGGGCTCTGCCTACCGTCGCTCTTTTTGATGGGTCGGGGATCGCTGAGCAGCTGCTTATCCTTGATCTGAGTGAAGATGTATTCGGGGGATACGCCGAAGGCATCTATTTGTTTGACTGCCACTGGATCTTCAAACGGCTTGAAGTTACCCGGGGTCTTGTATTGCCCTGGTTTCTTGCGCGTCTTTGGGGGTGCAGATTTCTTTCCCTCCCCCATCCTGGCCGCTAGGAGTTCCATTATGTTGATAATGTCGCTTGCGTGGGTCCTAAGCTCCGCGTAAGTCGCTGGATAGTTGGCGATGACGTTTCGCCAGAGCTTAGTTCCCTTCTTCAGCCTGGCGATTGCACCCAATAGCTTAGCCTCGTCACCCAACGATTCCCCATCCAAGATGAGCCAGTCAAACCTTTCTAGGCAGGCTCTGTCTGTCTCGTCTTCGCCTTGCTCGATGTTCGCTAGTCGCTGCTTCCCTGCGGGTCTGGGCTCCATGGCCGCGAAATTCCCCATGAAGAGCCAGCCCAGTTGCTCGAAATAGTCAATAGATTGAGGAGCAATGGATGTGAATCACTTGTGCGCTTGCTCGTCCAGAGTGAGGGGAAAAATTCAGCACATGGTAGCGTTGGATGCTCCCACGGATGTCATATACGAGTTATACTTGGTGAGATGCATCCTCGGGTCAGAGTCCCCTCCGTACCGATCAATCGAGGTAGTGTTGATCTTAGCCTGAGTGGGAGCGACCGTAATGGTCGCGCTGAGTGGCGATAATGGGAGTGCTAAATTGGTTTCCTGTCCGGCGGGAACTGGTTGACTATCCATCCTTTCCTGAAGGGCCCTGACCGTTTGCCTCAGGGCGACGAGCTCAGCATCTCGCTGGTTCGCGCGGGCATCCCGATGGTCGCTGGTGCTGAGTCAACTTTATGCCGAAATGTGCGGCTCGTTCCTGAATTTCCTTTGGTGGTCGCTTGCTTCGATCATGATCATCTGGTGAGAATTAACGTCATCCTCCGCTAGGATTGGTCTTTTTTTCGCTAAGTTACCGCCTAGGCGGTTGAAGACCGAGTTCTTCACTTGGTTGTCCCCTAGTCGGTTGAAGACCGAGATGTCTCAGGGCCCTTCGGGTTGTACGTCCATGCGGCGGGCTCTATTCGCCCCCTCTTTTGGGGGAGGGTTAGCCTTCGCGGCCGAGATGGCTTGGTTGAGGCCGAGTTGTCCCCCCAGTTAGGCCTTTCCCTTTGTTTCCCCCCCGGGGCGAGCGACCTTGACAATGGGCTGCTGGTCATCGTCATCGTCAAAGTTCAGATTCCGCTTGTGCAAATATACCCAGGCGTTCTTCATCTCTGCGGGGATCAGAAGATCTAAGCGCAGTTCTGCTCATCCGCAGCCTCCGCTTGCAGGGACCTCGATTCCGAGGATAGGGATGCCTCCACTCCGTCGCGTGGATCGGTCTCAAGTCCAGTGATTGGGATGTTGTTTTGCGCCATTGCTCTTTGTAAGTTCTTTATTGATTTGTGGATTCGATTGAGTTGAATTTCCCACAGACGGCGCCAAATTGTTATAGCCGGAATTTCCCAAGCGTATGAACAATCACTCACAAAATAACAGTAGTGGATGCAAATGAGAGAGAACACACAATTTGGTGACCCGGTTCGCCAAATACGGCTACGTCCGGGGGCAGTACCAAGCCAGGAATTTTACTATAATATGTGCCTAAGAACTAAGATTTTGATCCTTTACAATGAGCATTAGTACGTATATTTATAGACTGGGAACTAGGTCTTTTCCTCTTCGTGGGCCGGAGCCCTCGGCCCCTTAGGGTTTTCTTCTGGTTGGGAACAGACTCCTTTCTTCACGGCGAGAATATTGCCATTTGTTGGACTTTCCCCGTTTATGCCCTGAGGATCCGCCTCCATAAATGCCTCTGATCTTATTTCCTATTTGTCCAACGACTTTAGTGGAAGGTCCCTGGGTTGTGGCAACCAGGCTTAGGTGATCTCCTCCTGGTTGCTCGCTATAGCCTGGTCACCCCATCTTCGGTCGCCCTGGGATGGTCGCCTTTTTATGACGGGGCCACAATAGGGGACTACGAAACCTACATCACCCCATGCGACCACATGGTGTCTAGCCACTCGGCATGATTCACCTATTAGTGGAGCTAGTGTCTACCCTAGATGACAAGGTTAGGAACACTAGGCTCCTAGATTTTCTTGTAATCGACCCCCCGAGCACTTATAACGGTTTCCTCGGGATGCCGTTCGAACACGAATTTGAGGCTGCGTCCTCAACTTTTTATTTTTGTGTAAAATTCCCCACCAAGAGTGGGCTGATCGGCACCGTTAGGGGCGACCAGGTGGATGCAAGGGGTTATTTGCATTACTCTTCGTCTCATTGTTAGGGTTATACGTGAAAGTATGCTTTTACGTAATAATGAACTTATGTAACTCTTATTTACTGAATATAAATGTTTCATCACTGTTGTTTTAAATATAATTGAATGTTAATTATTTATTGCAAACAGTTCAAATATTAGTACAGTATTACATTGTAGTTAATGTGGTGATACCCGATCATAGAAGATCACATTAACAGTTCCTTGTAAATAAAAGTACAAGTTCACAACCAAGATGAAATTGAACACTCCATTAGTAGAGGTTGAAGTGCAAAGCTCGGATTAACTTGTCTTGACCAAGAGATTGCACTAGCACATTATGATGTGCTGAAGAGGGCCTACAGAGAGGATAAATTCTTCTGTACTGACTTAAGGGATGAAGAATTAGACCTCAGTTGTTATTAATTTCTCAACCTCTGTCACTTAAATAGAATTGCATGTAGTTAATACTTATTGCTTTGATATGTATTGGGTTTAGTGTCAGGCAGCGATTCTATACTTTGCATTTTTGGCAATATTATTGATTATATGACAATTGCTAAGATTTAATACAAAGCAACGTGTGAAAGCAAGTCTTATGTGATTTGTTCCCTTGGTGGGCTCAGAAGTTTTACCATACCAAATCTTGCAAGTGAAAATTTATTTCCGGTATGGATAATAATGTTGAGCTGTCTTTACTCCAAGGACAAAGATATTAATTAATATAAAGTTTTTCAGTGGCTTAATTAATTAATGGACTAAATAATCTTAAACACGGGAAATAATAACCAGGAGCCATATTGTCGTAATATGGATTAAGATGGATAGTTCAATATTAATTTTATAGTGGAGTAAATTAATATTAATGGGCTTGAATAATATTTTGGCTTAATATTAAAGTTTCATAGCCCATTGGAGGTCCAATCTTAATTCTCCTAAAGGTCCCTCAAATAGCCCAATTAATGAAAATGAGTAAAAAATATTATTGCCTAATTATTCCTATTTTTTGAAAATAATTAAAGGAAGAAAGAGAAAGGATTTTCTTGATTTTCTTGGAAAGATTTTATGAAATATGTATTCTTGGAATACAAGATTATCACATAAATTCAAGAAAAGTCAAAGATCCTATTTCTTCCCTATTTAATTGGAATTTTCGAAAATCATAGTGCAAAAGGGAGGAGAAGATTTTGTTGGGAGATATTTTGGGAAATAGAATATATTGGATATATTCAAGATTGTATCTTGAGGAAGAATCAAAGAAATTTTCCAATAGACCCACAAGCCCTAATTTTCGCCCCCTCCCCTTTTATTATAAATAATGGATGCATTTTTCATCCCCAATTGAAATTCCATGTGTTGGAAAAATTAAAAATCCACAAAGGTGGTGCAATAATTTTTTATTTTCTCCTTTATTAAAATCGTTCGTGAGAATCCTTCCACTGGATTATGTTCGTGGACGTGGGACATATTTGATAAGGCTCTTTGGGTTGATCCACCGTCTCAACGGTTGTCACTTCAAGAGGTGTGTAATTTCGTAACTCCTAGATTCCGCATGCTTAGGATTTACGTGAATTACGTGTACGCATATTGTTGTTGTTTGTTTAATTATTATGTTGAATTAATTTAGGATTGATTCATGCTAGTAATTAATTGATTAATTTAAATATGTATTTAAATATACTTCAAATAGATCCGGGCACCCCGAATTTCGAGCTCGGTTTCAGAGCCTCGGTTTCGAGCTCTGTATTTAAATTTGTTGGCCATTAAATTTTATTGAAAATTGGATAGTAGAATTGTTGGATCTGTTTTGTAGGTATTCAATTGTCATGGTATTTAATGTGTTTATCTATTTCATGCGTATGATTGGTTTTAATTCGACTCGTTCGAATTTATTTTTCTCGTGAGAAAATCCACGAGTAGATTAGGCTATTTGATTGGTTCAATGTAATAGACTAGTCTAGATTGTATGTTTATTTATTGTTGTAAAATAAATTGTAACCTGATCGAAGATGAAGACGGAGACGAGGAGTTAAGATGGATCCAGAACCATACGCGGACGATGTGCGTCGCGCGAAACGTGCCAAGGGAGACATGCGTGAAACGCGAACATCGCCAGGCGCGCACGGGTGAGCGCGAGGCGCAAGGCAAACGGGCCGAGTGGACAGGTGATGCTGGCCGAAGGGAAGAAGGCGCGGGCGCACATAGGCGCGACTCGCCCAATGCCCTACCGAGGCTGCCCAGCCCCAAGGGAGATGCGCGATGCGCCTAGGTACATGGGCGCAATCGCTTGACCAAGTGGCCGGCCGGATGCGGGGGTGCATCCCGACTGCGAGCTACTTGGTGTGGCGATTCGAGACAAATTTTTTTTTGAGACGAACGAGTGGGAGAAATCAAGACAGAGTTTCTTCAAAGATCAAGACAAGAAAAATTAAACAATGACAATTGTATAATTTGTGCCCAATATGTTTAATTTATGTTTTGTTTTGATATATTTTCTTTTTTGTGCTTCTCTTTAAATTCGTTTAATGTGTTTGCATGAAAATTTATTTTTTGAAAAATCTAAAACTCAAAAAATTACTAAGTATATTTTTTTTGGTTTTGAATCAAATTAATTTTGACCTCCATGATTTATTTATTTGTGAATTCTTTTGGAGAAATCTTCCCAACGGAGCGGCCAAAAGATAGCCTTCACATGAATAAATTCCCAAAAGGATGATTGTGAATTATTATTAGTGACAACCCTCCCAACAAGGCTCGATCAAAACGAAGTAATAATTCTGTATTTAATCATGGTTATTACTTAGATATAAAATTGATATGCATATAGTTTTCCGAAGTCCCTGTCAATTTTATATTGGTCAAGTGGGAGCCAACTATTAATTAATGTTTTTTTTTAAAAGTTTGTAATTGTTCTTGTTTTGTAACTAGCTCAAATGTGTTTAAATAATGACCCTCCCAACGTGGCTTATTTAAATTATTTTGGGATGTTGGCTGAGACATATTCACATTTTTTTGAGATTTTAATATTATTCATGGTATCGAATTATGTGATGAACTTTTTCTATTTAATTCTAGTATTGATACGAAAATGTATGTTTATTTCAGTTCAGCTATGTCGAAACCTTTTAATCCACTTGATAAACTCAATGACCTTAATCTCACTGGAGAGAAGTATTTTGATTGGAATTACAAAATGAAGTTCATCCTAACTTCACAAAAATCCAAAAAGGTGTTTGACACACCAAAACCTGAAAAACCAGCTGAGGATGCAGAAATATGGGACGAGATGGAATATAATGAGTGAGAGTTAGCCAATGAATTGATGAAGGACATAATTCGGGCACATCTGTCAGAATTGCTAAAACGCCTGCATCAAGGATTTGAATCAGCTGCAGACATTATGCGAAATCTCGAAGCTATGTTTGCATATCCGGCCCGTATGGCAATCCAAAGCCTAAGGCATGAGATGGCCGAGCTAAAAATGGAAGAAAGAACGACCACAAGGGAGCACGTTCTTAGGGCTATGGTTCTTTTTGAGGAACTTGAGATTCTTGGCGAAAAATGTGATTTCAAATCTAAAGTTGATTTCATTCTCCATTATCTACCAAAGAGCTATGATCACTTCAATCTAGATTACTTGATGAGCGATCTGGAATTTACTGTGGATGATCTAGTAAATGCTCTTACATTGGTTGAAGAGGAAATGGAGCGCAAGAAACAAACTTGGTTGCAAAGGGATCTTCTGTTCTTTCTAGGCCAATTGGTGGTAAGAATGACGAGAAGACAAAAAGACTAAACCAAGTCGGCTCAACGTCCATCAAAAACGAAAGTCTAAGCAAGAGGAAATGTTTGGAGTGCGGTGAGATAGGACACTGGAGGTCAACCTGTTCCAATCCCAATCGGAATGGAAAGAAAGGTAATTCTCAAGCATTAGTTGTTGAATCTTGTTTAGCGGCGTATGCTATCCATTCGTGGGTAGTGGATACGGGATCCACTGATCATGTTTGTTTCACTTTACAGGGGTTCAAGCGGACCCAACAACTAAGTGAAAGTGAGATCCTCATCACACTGGGCGATGCTATGAAAGTGGCGGCTGAAGCAGTGGGAGACGTGCAGCTATCTTTTGAATATAGAGTTTTAGTTCTTAGAGATGTTCTTTACGTTCCAAATTGTAGAAAGAACTTAATTTCAGTTTCTAAACTTTTCTATGACGGATATTCGGTTACTTTTAATAAAGTTGTTACCATTTCTTTGAATAATAAATTTATCTGTCACGGAACGTTGTCGATCAATCTCTATATTATGAACTGTGCACACCACCCACAAAATGAATCCTTTAACACATCGACCATTTCAAACACTAGAAGAAAACGTTCATCCAATGTGAATGAGACACTTCTTTGGCATCTAAGACTAGATCATATCAATCTGAATATGATCCAAAGGTTGGTCCAAGATGGTTCGTTGGAGTCTCTCCATGTTGAATCATTTCCAACTTGCGAATCATGTTTGGAGGGTAAAATAATCAAGAGGGCATTTGGAGCCAAGGGGAATAGGGCTAAAGAAGTGTTGGAAACCATTCACACTGATGTATGTGACCTTCTAGGCTAGGCTTGTGGCAAATGGATATACTCAGAAAGAAGGGATCGAATATGATGAAACTTTTTTGCCTGTAGCCATGCTCAAGTCCATCCGCATTCTCTTGTTGAAGAAATCTATATGCGCCAACCCGAAGCTTTCAATGCAAAAGGCAAAGAACATCTGGTTTGCAAACTAAAGAAATCCATTTATGGACTTAAGCAAGCATCCCGTGCTTGGAACCAATGTTTTGACCAAGTAATTAAAACCTATGGTTTCCATCAAAACAAGTTCAAGAGTTGTGTGTATAAAAAGTGTGATGGAACTGCATTGGTATTCTTAGTACTATACGTAGACGACATTCTACTCATCGGGAATGATATAAAGGTGTTGTTAGACTTGAGGGTGTGGCTGTCAAATCAGCTTGATATGAAGGACTTGGGAGAAGCCGGTCATATCTTAGGAATCAAGATCACTCGAGATCGCAAGAAAAGAATGATCGGTTTATCCCAAGCTTCATACATAGACATTGTTTTGAAGCGATTCAATATGCAGGATTCAAAGAAAGGTTTCTTACCTTTCAGGCATGGAATCCATCTATCGAAAGAAATGTGTCCAAAGACACATAATGAGATAGATGACATGAAGGGCATTCCATATGCATCAGCAGTTGGAAGCCTCATGTATGCAATGTTGTGCACGAGACTAGATATTTTCTTTGCCATTGGCATGGTAGCAAGATATCAGAGTGATCCGGGAAAAGAACACTGGATGGCTGTTAAAAATATTCTTAAGTACCTGAAAAGAACTCATGATAGAATTTTGGTTTATCAGTCGGACAATCTTTTCCCAATCGGATACATGGACTCAAATTTTCATTAAGATATAGACTCCAGAAAATCTACCTCAGGAAGTGTGTTCTGTCTGGGAGGTGCAGTCGTAACATGGAGAAGCGTAAAGCAGAAATGCATCCCCGATTCTACCATGGAAGCCAAATATATAGCTGCTTGCGAAGCGGCGAAAGAGGCGGTATGGCTCAAGAACTTCTTAGTGGACTTGGATGTAGTTTCGAATTTGCCCAATACCATCACGGTTTACTATGATAATGCTAGAGCAGTTGCAAATTCAAGGTAACCAAGAGCCCACAAAGCCAGCAAACACATTGAAAGAAAATACCATCTTATACGAGAAATTGTTAAGAGAGGAGATATAGAGTTGGCAAAGATCGCATCGAAAGACAACCTAGCAGATCCATTCACAAAAGGTCTGCCTCAGAAAACATTCGAGTGCCATGTGGAAGGAATGGGTGTCAAGTGCATTGCCAATTTGCTTTGAGTATAAGTGGGAGAAATGTATTAGGTTCGTGTAGGTGACATATAGATGTCACGTAGAACACGAGATTGAACACAAGACTAGCTGTAGGGTATACTTAAAAACAGACTTTGAGTATAAGTGAGAGATTTTTAGGGTTATACGTGAAAGTATGCTTTTACGTAGTAACAAACTTATGTAACTCTTATTTACTGAATATAAATGTTTCATCACTGTTGCTTTAAATATAATTAAATGTTAATTATTTATTGCAAACCGTTCAAATATTAGTACAGCATTACATTATAGATAATGTGGTGATACTCGATCACAGAAGATCACATTAACAGTTCCTTGTAAATAAAAGTACAAGTTCACAACCTAGATGAAATTGAACACTCCATTAGTAGAGGTTGAAGTACAAAGCTCGGATTGACTTGTCTTGACCAAGAGATTGCACTAACACATTATGATGTGCTGAAGAGGGCATACAGAGAGGATAAATTCTTCCGTACTGACTTAAGGGATGAAGAATTAGACCTCAGTTGTTATTGATTTCTTAACCTCTATCACTTAAATAGAATTGCGTGTAGTTAATACTTATTGCTTTGATTTGTGTTGGGTTTAGAGTCAGACAACGATTCTATACTTTGCATTTTGGGCAATATTATTAATCATATGGCAATTGCTAAGATTTAATACAGAGCAAAATCCGCAAGCAAGTCTTGTGTGATTTGTCCACTTGGTGTGCTCATAATTTTTATCATACCAAATCTTGCAAGTGGAAATTGTATGAATAATAATGTTGAGCTACTTTTACTCCAAGGACAAAGATATTAATTAATATAAAGCTTTTCAGTGGCTTAATTAATTAATGGACTAAATAATCTTAAACACAGGAAATAATAATCAGGAGCCATATTGTCGTAATATGGATTAAGATGGATAGTTCAATATTAATTTTATAGTGGAGTAAATTAATATTAATGGGCTTGAATAATATTTTGGCTTAATATTAAAGTTTCATAGCCTATTAGAGTTCCAATCTTAATTCTCCTAAATGCCCCTCAAATAACCCAATTAAAGTCCAATTAATGAAAATGAGTAAAAAATATTATTGCTTAATTATTCCTATTTTTTGAAAATAATTAAAGGAAGAAAGAGAAAGGATTTTCTTGATTTTCTTGGAAAGATTTTATGGAATATGTATTCTTGGAATACATGATTATCCCATAAATTACAGAAAAGTCAAAGATCCTATTTCTTCCCTATTTAATTGGAATTTTCAAAAATCATAGTGCAAAAGGGAGGAGAAGATTTTGTTGGGAGATATTTTGGGAAATAGAATATATTGGATATATTCAAGATTGTATCTTGAGGAAGAAGCAATGAAATTTCCCAATAGACCCACAAGCCCTAATTTTCGTCCCCCCCTCCCCTTGTATTATAAATAATGGATGAATTTTTCATCCCCAATTGCGATTCCATGTGTTGGAAAAATTAGAAATCCACAAAGGTGGTGCAATAATTTTTTATTTTCTCCTTTATTAAAATCGTTCGTGAGAATCCTTCCACCGGATTACGTTCGTGGACGTGGGACATATTGTTGAAGGCTTTTTGGGTTGATCTATCGTCTCAACGGTTGTCACTTTAAGAGGTATGTAATTTCGTAACTTCTAGATTCCGCATGCTTAGGATTTACGTGAATTACGTGTACTCATGTTGTTGTTGTTTATTTAATTATTATGTTGAATTAATTTAGGATTGATTCATGCTAGTAATTAATTGATTAATTTAAATATATATTTAAATATACCTCGAATAGATCCGGGCACCCCGAATTTCCCAACACTCGTTTCAATTTGGTACACAAATCTAGCAACCATATACTGGTAATAGATAGCGAAACACAAATTAACGAATTGACAACTGAAAAGACAAGTAAGAAGAGGAGCCGCGATGACCTCGATCTAAGAATGGGGCCCGAGCCCCAGGAATTTATTCTTGAGACCGAGATAGATGACCCCGACATGATGGTCCCAGAGCAATACCAGGGGAAGAGCTCGAGAAAGTCAAAGTAGATCCGGCTCGAGAAAGTCAAAGTAGATCCGGCCCGACTAGACCTAAAAGTCATCATAGGATCCAAGATCCCAACGACCTAAAAGGAGAGGTCGTCGACTTTCTCAGGAAAAACTTGGACGTCTTTGCATGGTCACATAAAGATATGATCGGAATCGACCCCAAGGTCGCATGTCATCGATTGCAGATCGACCCGACATGGAAACTGATAGCTCAAAAAAGGCAAAAATTCGGCCCAGAAAAGTATGCGGTGTTGGTGAAGAAGTCGAACGGAACTTGGCGACTTTACATTGATTTCACCGACCTCAACGAGGCATGCCCCAAGGATTTCTTCCCCATGCCGCACATTGACCACCTTATAGACAACACGACTGGTCACAAAATGATGTCATTCATGGACGCCTTTGCTGGCTGCCATCAGATAGCCATGCACGAACCAGATCGGCAACACACTTCATTTTTAACGGAGAAGAACCTATATTGCTGGAAAAGAATGCCTTTTGGTCTAAAGAATGCTGGGGCAACGTATCAAAGACTGGTTAACCACATGTTTGTCGATCAAATTAGCAAGTCAGTGGAGGTTTATGTAGAAGACATAGTCCTCAAGAGCCTGAAGGGGAAGACCACCTCGCCCACCTCGCACAAACTTTTGATGTCTTACGGAAGTTCAACATGAGGCTTAACCCCATAAAATGCAACTTTGGAGTGGAGTCGGGAAAATTCCTAGGACATTTGGTAAGCAAGCACGGAATAGAGGCAAATCCAAAAAAGGTCTAGGCCATCCTAGATATGGGAGTTCCTTGGAATATAAAGGAGGTTCAAAAACTTACGGGTTGCCTTGCTGCATTAAATAGGTTCATCGTCCGGATGGGGGATAAATGCAAACCCATGTTCGACACAATTCGAAGGAAGCCGAAATTCGAATGGACACCAGAAAGTCAGGAAGCTTTCGAAAAGATCAAGGCTTATCTAGCGGACGTAAGCATTCACTACAGGAAATTCGAGATTTCGCGACGAAAATATTCGTCACTAAAACATCATTTTTCGTCACAATTGATAATGTGTGACGATTTTTTTTGTAGCAGAGATCGTCATTTATAGTGCTTGGTATTTTGAAAAATGTGACGGTATATTAATTCGTCGCGAAAGGGCATCATTTGGTGACGAAAAAGTTCATCGTCCCTAAATGTGTCCATCTATTGTGACACATAAATTGTCACCTTAGGCATCAAAAATTCGTCACTTAATATGACATTTCGTCACTAAAGTTCAACTCTATGTGACGATTTAAATAAGTGTCACAAAAAAAGGTTACTTTAGTGACATTAATTTTGTCACAATTAGCTTGATTATTTCGTCACATTTTCTATATTCGTCACGAAAGAGTTGTTATTCTGTGACGAAATATTGATCGTCGTTATATGCGTACATATAAAATGACAATAAAAATTGTCACTAAATAGTTTGATTTAGTGACAAAATTTTTATTGTCGCAAAATGATGTGGAAATTGTGACGAACTATTGTTGTCACTATAATGTATTATTCAATGACGAAAATAATATTCATCACTAGAAATTTAGATTTAGTGACAATATATTGTTCGTCATATTTGACATTTTTTCGTCATGAAAGAATTGCCAAAAAATGACGAAAAAAAAGATCGTGGTTATATATATATAGGTAAAGTGACAACTGATTTTCGTCTCAAAAAATTGGACTTTAGTGACGAAATACTCGTCGTCGTTAAAGACGTAAAAATGGTGACAAAATATTTTTTGTCATTAACAAATATTATTCAGTGACGATGATGATAGTCGTCACTAAAGAAATTGATATAGTGACAACATGTATCGTCATGATTAATTAACATACCGTGACTATTATTTCGTCATAAAAATGATACATATTGTGACCCATTTATTTCATCGTGAAATAATTATTCCTATTATCAATTTATTTGAATTTTTATATATATTAAATCAGTAATCAATACTAAATAATAAATATTACAATAAAAACTAAATTAATTAAAGATAAAAAAAAATATTGCATTAACAAAAAAACTCCGTCAAACAATTAAGAATCAATCAACAATATTTGTTATGAAAACTACATGAAAACAATAAACTAAAAAAAACAATGTCTTATATGTCTTCAAAAATAAATTCCATGCACTTCAAACGACGAATCTGAAATCTTATCCTCCTTAGATATCACCTATAAAAAGGATATCATATCAAAAGATGAATTTATAAGAAAGCATAACTCCGTAAAGTATCACTCTCATACTGTTGTTAAAAAAATAAACGTGTTTTCACAAATACATCATGTGATCAACTTCAAATATAGTCATGCCTACTTAACAAGTTAAATAAATTGAGAAAGCATCTTGAGAATTTGCTATTACAATTGCTTGCTAATATAAGTCAAAACGATGTTTCACCAACAAACAAGAACATCTAGATGAATAGCAACTCCATTCATTCGAACTAGCAAGGAAAGAAATCAAGTTAATTGGAGACATATTCACTTTATTTCCAAGTCCATTGCATTTAAATACTCTGTATTCAATAAAACCATCTCTGAAACCTCAAGTAATTAACACAGAATGTCATATTAACAATCACAAAAACCCAATCTCATATAAGCATTTCTACACAACAAGTTATCATACATACAGTTTTATCAGTTTAGCTATTTAGATCAGAATCTTTCTGCAATAGAAAAGAATTTGATATTTCTCTAACGCAGGGACATATATGAATAAGAACGCTACTTGATCCAAAAAAAAACCCCCAGAAAGAGTTGCTACCATCAACATATTAAATTATCCAAGACTAATCCACAAAATTCAGGGTGTATCTACTTTACCAAATCAATAACACAATAAATGTGCAACTTCTTGTCAAAAAAAAAAAAAGAAAACAAAATATTCTCAAAGCAGCACGGTAACACATCCAGGTTCAATAATTCAAAAATTCATAAACCTTAACCACAATCAGATCTAAAATTCCAGAACCCCCCAAATTTAGCAAGATCGAATTCAATTCTCCAAATCTAGAGCAAGTCACACAAGCATGAAACAATTTCAGCTACACTAAATCTCGGATCTCAAAGTAATTCCTTAACACAATCAAAATCTAAGAATGAGTATAGCAAAATTACACTAACTTGTTTTAATCATTACATCCACGAACTAAAATGCAGCAATATTTACTTCACACACCGTAACTAGCACAATTTGGTAGTGAAATATACAAAGTACAGTACTACCATTATCTATATACATGCAATACACATATAACCTAGCTAAAAAATTAATTTGTATCACACACATATTATGTTTGAATCAAATCAGCAGTTGCAATGAAAAAAAAAAAAATCAGCAATTATAACATCTACAAGACCTAATTGCACTTCGAAATAGCATCAACAAGACCTAATCTTGAGAGTGAGAAACTAGTAGTTATCACATTCCCTTATTTGTTACACATGTTGAACACAAATAAATCATAATATCTGCCCTCTTCTAACACATCCAGGTTTAAAGCTACACATATGAGTAGTACTACTAAAAGAAAAATGAAAATAATAAAGTAAAGGCTAAAGAGAAAAATAGAACCTAACCTTAATTATATGTCAATCCCTTTGTCCCTCATGAAAGCCATTACTTTGTTCATAGCTGCATTTTGCTCAGAGAGTTTTGCAGTGAGAATCTCATTTTGCTCAGAGAGTTTGGCAGTCAGATTATCATTTTGTGTAGCCAGGTCCTCTTTCAAGCTTGAGCTTGTAGTTCTTCCACTTGAGCTCTAGAGTGTTGCAACTCTTCTGTTGTTTCTCTTAGCTCATCTTCATATTCAGCAGAAGAATTGTACAATGAACTCCGTCTACTCGGAGGCTTTGAACCGTAACCATACCCTTTAGTATATCCAGCCCCATGGCCCAACACCTCCAAGACTATCTCAGGTTCGGTCCTCTCTATTCCGAGCTCAACATATTCATCTCGCTTACTGTTGGGAAATGAATTTAATAAAAAGGATTTTGATTAGATCCCAAAACCCCTAAGTATGACATGTTCAGGATAAATCTTGATAGATGAATCAGATTAGTTTTTAGAGTGTTGAGGATATTATCCGCACCATGTATAGTCGGCAGATATAGAACAAAGTTAGTTTTCAAGACTCAAGAAGAAACCGAGATATCAAGAACTTCGGAGAGGATATCGAGAACCAAGGCTCGAGAACCAAGCCTAAGAGAACTGAAGACTCAGAGAACTGAAGACTCAGAGAACTGAAGACTCAGAGAACCTGAAGACTCAGAGAACCTGAAGACTCAGAGAAATACTGAAGGCACAGTAATTACTAAAGACTCAGTAATGTACTGAATGCTCAGTATATCCTGAATGTTCCGAGGCACTGAAGCTGAGGAATATAGCCGTTGGAATCCAGCTGACGTGGACCAACGAGAGGAAGACAACCAGCCTGAAAAAGCTGCAGAACTTATAAAGAATAGTATGGATTTGAATGTGATTCTCTCCAATGGTAACATTCAAATCCACACTATAAATACAAGTTCTTCCTTCATTATCGGGGTGGATGCGTGGAGATTATGCAAAAAATGCTACAAAGCCAAAGAGCGTTATAGTCAAAGCATTCCCACCCTAGAACACAAGTCTGTAGATATACAAATATATTCAAAGAGTGTTCTAGAACCCAACCTAAGCAACCCACGATGTATCATAAGCTTAGAGAGATTTTCCCAACCTTAGCATTGAGGCTAAACCATTGTAAGGGAAAATCTCACCATAGTTGGAGACAACACCAAACCCAAACCCAGTGGTGAAGTGAGGAGGTAGTTGTTAGGCAAACCCGAGTGAGGGTGATAAGTCCCAAGGAGTGTGAACTCGTTAAACATCTAAGAGTTTGAGTTAGTAAACTACGGAGGTAGTGTAAAGCTCGTGGTCGGGTTGAGTAAGTAAACTACGTGGAGTAGTCAGAAAGCTCAGGGCCGAGTTGAGTAAGTAAACTACACGAGGTAGTCGAAAAAGCTCGAAGTTGATAAGGAATTTCCCTAGAGAGGAGAGTGGATGTAGGACTGGTTGTCCGAACCACTATATATTGCTGTGTTGTTTACTGCTTTATGTTTATACTTGTCATATGCATCTAGCTATAAGCAAAACACAACACATGAGCTTAAAAAAAAAAATTGGGAACACTCTGCCCTCACCCCTGTTTTATATGCACCGAAATAAAACGTTTTTGCTTCAGACGCCAAAAAAATAGGTTTTCCCACGGGACCAACAAGTGGTATCAGAAAGCAGTGCTCAAAAGATTACTTCTTCAATGTAATCGCCGAAAGCGAGATCCATTTTTAAAACCTGTCTCTGATATGATACCAACAAGTGGTATCAGGGAAACAGAAAGTTTTACACAACAATGGAATAATAGAACTTTTCATTGATAAAGACCCGAAGGTCAGGTTACGTTACAAGTTACAAATGCAAGAGAACCTGGAGGTCAATACATAACTCTAAACCCTAAACCCTTAAGCCATAACCCTAAACCTTCATCCAAACCCAAACCCGATCTATTGTGGGGTAGTGATTAAGAGGAGGAGAAAAGAGATTTTAAGATCTCATGCTCTCATTTTTCCCCACTTAACAGGGTGAGGGAGGCTTGAAAAGGTAATCCTATGCCAAGAAAACGATGGACTCTCCAATGGAGTGAGAGCGGCCTTGATAGGATTTTTTAAGCCAGAGCCCTAAGAAAGAGTCAATTGGGCTCTCCGGCTATTAAATGGTGAGTTGATATAGGAAGATCAGCTGTTGTCTGATCAAGATCGTATATCAAACTCACATTCATTTTCGACCGAGTCCGCTAATCTTTGGTTACGTCATCGAGAAAAGACACACAAGGTGCATACGATTAGGAGAAGTGTCTTCTCGGCCATGATAAACAGATCCGCCACCCCGATGGTAGAGAAGCTTAGCAACGATTGTATGAGAAATCTTTGATGACGACGAGAACCGCAAAAAGGGACACACAGGGTTGATTTGAGAAGATGAAATCATGGAAAAGGGGGTAAAAGTGTTTGCCGGAAGTCTCACAGAAACAAGGGTTCACCAGGATACATGATTCTACAAAGAAGATAAGTATGGTGAATGAGTTATGTCGTGTAAAATATTGGTCCAATTTATAGAGGCTAAGAAGGGTGCAGATGCAAATTTGAGCTCTCAAAGCCTTTTTAGAAAAATTTGCATCACAAGGACAGCGTGTAGAAATCACGCGACCAATAATTGGATAAAGTTATGGCGGATTGACATATCAAGAGTGTCAGACGATATCTACGCATGTCAAATCGCACCATCTTAGGGAATAGAGGCTACTATTCTAGACTAAGTTTTGGCAGTAACACTTTCCAAGAATTGGCTTAATCTGAGGAGAATCAGATTAGGTCAACAAAAATCTGATTACATACAAAGCTGATCAAATGAAGAAAATCAGCTGAGCTTGAAAACTTCACCAAATCAGATATATCGGTCTATATCAGTTGAAAGGGGAACTTCAAATTGAGGGGGAACTCACAGAATCAAAAGTAGATGATCAAGATCAAGACATGGCTGCAGACGAGACTGATCGAGATCAAATAAGTTAGATGAGTTCAAATGATGAGCTGTGCAAAAAAAAAAAACCAGAAGTGAAGAAAAGCTAAAAGCCAAAGAAATCAAGAGAAGGTTGCAAATCAAGAAGATGAGATAAAAAGAGATCGATCAAGATCAGACGTGATCGAGATCAGATATGATAATGAGCAGATGAAGACTGATCGAGATCAGACGTGATCAAGATCAGATATGATAAACCTGATATGCTAACCTGATATAATGACCTGATGCTATGTTGATCTAAAGATGTGTTGATCTGATTAGTCGAGCTAATCGATCAAAAAAAAAAGAAGAAATCAGATAGCTTGGGTAAAGTGATCTGAGACTCAGTATAGGTCAAAAGACCTGAGGGTCAAGATGTCTGAAGTCAGAAGAAACTGAACTCAGTCAGCATGAGTGTCAGTATACCTGATCAGACAAAGTCCATTGAAGAAGAATGAGGAGCCGAAATAAGATGTAAGATCAAGACCAAAATCAAGACTTGTAATTCTTTATATTTTTTTTTTGTCTTTATTTCTTTGATAAGTTCATTGTAATCTGTAACTGATAACATACGATCAATGAAACCTTTATCTTTATGCTCAAAGATAATACCTCATTATCTTTTTTACATGTCTTTTATGTTGATATGCCTGATTAAATGTCTCTGATCTGATTGTATGCTCATATAAAGAGGAAACTATATGATGCTATGGGGGAGAAATTGTTTAAGTATTTAGTAATGATCTATTTAGGAAAGATTCATTCTTGAAGAAATCATTGAATGATTTAAATTGATTAGAGATTTACCATTCTTGTAATAGGAAAAACCTAAACCCGGAGTATAGGTTATATGTTTGTAACAAGATAGGTTTTGGCATCATCAAAAAGGGGAAATTGTTGGGAAATGAATTTAATAAAAAGGATTTTGATTAGATCCCAAAACCCCTAAGTATGACATGTTCAGGATAAATCTTGATAGATGAATCAGATTCGTTTTAGAGTGTTCAGGATATTATCTCGCACCATGTATAGTCGGCAGAGATATAGAACAGTTAGTTTTCAAGACTCAAGAAGAAATCGAGATATCAAGAACTCAAGAGATATCGAGAACCGAAGGCTCAGAGAACCAAGCCTCAGAGAACTCAAGACTCGAGAGAACTCAAGACTCAGAGAACCTGAAGACTCAGAGAACCTGAAGACTCAGAGAACATGAAGACTCAGAGAACCTGAAGACTCAGAGAAATACTGAAGGCACAGTAATTACTAAAGACTCAGTAATGTACTGAATGCTCAGTATATCCTGAATGTTCCGAGGCAATCGGCCGAGGAATATAGCCGTTGGAATCCAACCGACGTGGACCAACGAGATGAAGACAACCACTGAAAAAGTGCGCAGAACTTACAAAGAATAGTATGGATTTGAATGTGATTCTCTCCAACGGTAACATTCAAATCCACACTATAAATACAAGTTCTTCCTTCATTATCGGGGTGGATGCGTGGAGATTATGCACAAAATGCTACAAAGCCAAAGAGCGTTATAGTCAAAGCATTCCCACCCTAGAACACAAGTCTATAGATATACAAATATATTCAAAGAGTGTTCTAGAACCCAACCTAAGCAACCCACGATGTATCATAAGCTTAGAGAGATTTTCCCAACCTTAGCATTGAGGCTAAACCATTGTAAGGGAAAATCTCACCATAGTTGGAGACAACACCAAACCCAAACCCAGTGGTGAAGTGAGGTAGTTGTTAGGCAAACCCAGTGAGGGTGATAAGTCCCAAGGAGTGTGAACTCGTTAAACATCTAAGAGTTTGAGTTAGTAAACTACGGAGGTAGTCGTAAAGCTCGTGGTCGGGTTGAGTAAGTAAACTACGTGGAGTAGTCGTAAAGCTCGGTACGAAGTTGAGTAAGTAAACTACACGAGGTAGTCAGAAAGCTCAGAAGTTGATAAGGAATTTCCCTAGAGAGGGAGAGTGGATGTAGGACTGGTTGTCCGAACCACTATATATTGCTGTGTTGTTTACTGCTTTATGTTTATACTTGTCATATGCATCTAGCTATAAGCAAAACACAACACATGAAAAAAAAAAAAAAAATTGGGAACACTGCCCTCACCCTTTTTTTTTATATGCACCGAAATAAAACGTTTTTTTTGCTTCAGAGACGCCAAGAAAATAGGTTTTCCCACCGGGACCAACACTTACGTTTCATTGTTTCCTAGTATTTAAGCATAAATAAAGTAAATAAAATGCTCAACTGAATTGAAAAAGAAGTAAATTAACCTCAATAATAACATAATCAAATATCATAAATGTCTACACGACTTACCCAATTTTCTTTTTGCCTTTGTGGGATATCCATTCATTATTCTTTGTATTTGTGGGTTTTCTCATACAAGTAAATCCTATCGCACGGTTCTTTAAGTTCAAGAGACTAAAAAAATATTAAAAATCAGCTACTTCATCACCATACCCATGATTGAAATAAAATATTCGTAAAAACTCATAATTACCTTCTTTTAATGTTTATATGATTTAATTATTGACATATCATTCAAGATTGCATATAAAAACAAAAAAGCAGGAGCTCAACATCAACGTTGATATCATTAGCCATATTCTTTTTTTATTGTTGTAAATTTGTAATATAACATTTTAGTTGATTAAGGTACCAACAAATATGCGGAAACCAACACATACTTAAGGAACTGATAGTAAAGCAAACACATACTTAAGGAACCGACCAAGATACTTGAAAACATATACTCACAAGTTCATGCGATCGGATCGAGAAAGGCTTTCGTCATTCAAAGAAGATATGCTTGCATAGCATTTTATCCTCGTTGCTTTTTATTGATTTCACTTAAACGCTGCAAGAGAATTATAATTGTAACAAAACAAATCATAATTTTTACATTTAAAAGTGTTAGCTATTAAAATTGTAAAATTATGTGCATTAAAATTAGCAAAGTTAACGTTACCTTGAATTCAGGTGAGGCAAAATAATCACAAAGTTTTTCCCAGTTATCTTGGTTGGGATAGGCCTTTGGTTTGTGATCCTTAGCCTCTGTAGATCCGGATACTTAAGAAAGCGCAGATGCAACTTATAACTTATTTGTTGCCTAGAACTTTTCTCTCACCGATCGACTGAGCTCGCTTCACTCCAGCCTTATCAACATTCAAATCCATATGCATCTATAACTCGCATAGAACATGCAAATTAGAATAAAAGAAGGTCAAAATAATATATTAAACACATAATTTTTTTCAACTCATACTGCAGATGATCAAACCCCGCTTCAATCCGTTTTTCGATCTACCTCTTTCCAACCAGATTGGTATGGGGAGAACTTTTCGTTACATTATTCCAATATTAGTTGCCAATTTCGACGATTGTACGCGCATTTGTTGGTCTCCCAACCTGTTGGATCCACCTCAATCTTAAACTTACCGAAAAGCATCAAGTACTTCAAACAATCCTTTTCAGTTGTTTCACCACGAGTCCTTTTCTTTGAACCCCGAGCTACACGTGAACAAAAAGCATATTTTTTACAAGATATAAATTCTTATACACGACTATTATTTTAAAGATAATGAAGAACACGTAATAAACACCTAAAAATATAATACTTTACCTGTTGCAGAAGCCGCATCTTTGTTTGATGCATGCGGGACGCTCTCCGTAGATGGAATTGGAGAAGTTTCACGTACGGGTTCTGAAGCCTCAGATGCTAAGTCTGAGAAATTGTTTGCACTTCGAGTAAAAGGTATAATAGGATTTTGAGGACAGCTAGGGTTGTGTTTGCTTGGCAAAGTGTTTGGACGCCCTTTTTGGAGTGTTTCATCTTGAAGTCCTGTAACTCTAGCATTAGTTAAAGCTCCCTTGAAAAGAGATTGTCTGGAAACGAAGCGCTTCTGTTTCAAGTTTGATGGACCTCCGGGAGCCATATCTCAAACCTGAAAAATGAAGAATTGTTAACTCAATCTAATAAAAGAAAGAAGAAACATAGGAGGGGCCACAACCCGGCCCAAGGTTATAGGGAAAGAAGAAACATAGGAGGGGCCACAACTCATTTTTCTCTCGTGACTTAACCGTAATACCTAGTCTAATATTTGACTGATTTATCTGCCTTATGTTGTCCAAGAGATTTTTAATGAGCATATTTACCACTTCAGTCTACCAATTGGTTAATAAACATATTTTTAACTAGATCATGTGCAGCAACTGATATCAGAAACATAACATCCCACAAGATCTTTTTAATAAAAAGAAGGTTAACATAGAATGAACTATCCATATTTGATGCATGCAGGACGCTCTCCGTGGATGGAATTTGAGAGGTTTCATGTATGGAAGAAAGGACCAGCAACAATATTTACTTTTATTTTATCTTTGAGCCTTAATTAAATCAATGGAAAACAGATTATCAATTACCCACTGAACAATCTTGACAAAATGCCACAGCTTAAATCACTGTTTTGTCACATAGGATTTCAGATCTGAGGTCATTGTTGAAGGAACTGAAGCTTAAAATTTCAACCCAACTAACTTGTACTAATAGTATAAACCAACCTAAGATACCAAAGTAAAGGAAGCCTTAAAGACTTCACCCATTATATGCATTAATCTACAAATTACAGTGGTTAAGCTCATCAAAATTTCAGGCAACTGATGTTTTTAATATCATGTGCAGCAATTGATGTCTAACATTATTGGCGTAGGTCATATGTCAAGTTGTAAACCAACAAGAGGAAATATATTTGTAAAAAGGCAAGTTTTCCCAGCTTTAAATGCAAAGAAGAGTTGTGCCTTTCACAAAGTACATAAAAATGATAGTGAAAAACCCACAAAATCAAAAGTAAACACCCAACTAACTTGTACTAATAGTATAAATCAACCTAAAACACCAAAGTAAAGGAAGTCTTAAAGACCTCACCCATTACATACATTAATCTACAAATTTCAGTAGTTAAGCTCATCAAAATTTCAGGAAACTGATGTCTTTTAATATCATGTGCAACACTGATGTCAGAACCATAACATCCCACAAGATCTCTTTTAATACATAGAAGGTTAACATAGAATGAATTAAATTCATCCATATTTTAGCCAATACATAAGTACTATAAGATCTCCATCAGAAAACAAGTATTATATTAATTTGGATCAAGTATTTTTGGTGTATTAGCCCTATTGAGTGATTTCTTAACCGATTTTAACCCTAATGTAATTTCAATAATTTCAATATAACTATACCATTCTCTAGTTTGAATTGGAAAAGTTGGCAACCTCCTAAATGCATAAACAACCTTTATTTCTAATGTTTATTTCTAAAAGTTGGCAACCTCCAATTATCCAGGCATTGGGAAACTAAGGTTTAAACTGCTTTTGACATTTTAATTAAAAGAGAAATAAAGTAAACTAAATAAAAAAGTTAAAAGTTTCATATATGCAATGTGACTTGTCTTTTCATCCCACTTTATCCCCTATTTCAAACTCTGCAACTCAGACTTATATTAGGCAGTCCACACAACAAATAAAAATAGGTATGCACAGACAATCATCACATACTGATGCCAAAAATATTAAAACTAGAAAGAAGATTTCCAAACAAAACGATGACCATTATTTTTAGTGAAATTCATGTTTTATTTCATCTAATGTGCAAGGGTTCGATGATTTATGAAAATACAGTGAAAATAGTACGACAATCAAAACCACATATATATAAGCAAGTAGCAGAACGATTAGCAACTCAAGAACCACATATCTATGAACACAAAAAGGGGAAGAGTTACCAGAAACTCTGTTGATGAGAGGAGAGAGGAAACAATGGAAGATAAGTGTTAATCATTCACGATATTAAAAAGAAGGGTTTGAGAGGTTTTTGGCTTTGATCGAGTATAAAAACAAATGAACTTGTAAATAGGGTACGTCAATATCTCTGATTCAGAAGGGAATATCCTTAATCAAATTTGGAAAATGATTTGGTTAGGATTTTTCCACTAATTCACATTCGGAAATCCCATTTAAAAAAATTAAAGACCCGCCAGTGGCACTTTTTGGCTCCAAACCCAATTCATTGATAATTAATGGGAGGGTTTGACGTCTTAAACTGCTCCCGACAGAATTCCAAAATTTCTAAAATTGTGGCAAATATTAAAATTGAATACCTGAGCTTATCAACCAAATTAATCACATTCTTATAATTTATCAAGATCGATGTATACTAATTCTATCCAATTCTATGAATGAATACCAAATTTGTGGACTCCACCGCCAATACCAATTCCGCCGCATAAAATATTAAATCAGATTCAATTAAGACAAGAATAAGCAGAGTACTAATTCGTAATTACTACTAGATCGACTTAATTACCCGATGAATTGAGAACGCGGCCAGGGCAGTAATCGATTGCGATGTTATCGGTGATCAAAGCTCCATGTAGTTTGTACAGCAGGGGATGATCGGAAGAGCTCAGTACTCGTCTATCGAAGCAGAATCGCTTGTGATAATCATCACCATGGCTACTGCTTGTAATCTTCATTTCGCCGCACCTGATGACAGTAAGAGACAAAGTCCCATGGCTAGGATGATCGAACGTGTGATTTAAGGGATTAAGGATTTCTGAAATTGAACGATCGTGGTGGATTAAGGATTTCTGAAATTGAACGATCGTGGTGGATTAAGGATTTCTGAAATTGAACGATCCTGGTTACGGATTTTTGGAATTGAACATTGTGGTGTGAATTGGGGATGAATTGTGGATGCAGATTTCTGGAAGTGAATATGAAATTGGGGATCGTGGATTTAATTGGAAGTGTGCGCAAAATGAACTTGTGGATAAACATATGTAGCACTTTTTTTGACCCATTACCTTTTAATTCTCATGTAAACTTAATCGTAGGTTTCTTCGAGTGGTATAGTCCATGAATTGCCTTTCAAATGTCCTGAGATCAACACTTAGTAACTGCGTTTTTTAACATTTTTGTTAGCTACATATTTTTATTTTTAAGGTTTTTAACCTTATTAAGGTTTTCGTATTAGTAGTTTAATTGTTGGATTCATTTTTATTATTATCATTTTTATTATTTATTTGATTGTTGGGTAAATTTTTATTATAGTTTAAATATTTTAATACATATTTTTATTTTAAGGTTTTTTTTATTAGTAGTTTAAATATTCCAATACATATTTTTTTTATTTAATTGTTCGATTAATTTTTATTGTTTATCATGTTTATTATATGTTTGATTATTGGGTAATTTTTTATTATTTATTTGGTTGTTGGGTTAATTTATTAAAATATCCTACATGATTTTTTTTTTATAAATAAGAGTTTGTTTTATTCATGCTACATTTATATTAAATGAATTTAAAATAATTATTATGATTTATTCTGTCGATTGTAAGTAATTTATTTATCGAGAAGGATGAATTTCTAAAATAGTCGATTCTAACAGATTTCGATTATAACGCTTTAAAAAAATGAAGACTCGATAATAACCGCTTTGACGAAAATGAAGACTCGATAGACTTAACTGTAATTATAATTTATTTTGAATGCTATATACACATTCTTTATTTGGTTTGCACTGAGTTATATGACATTTTAAGTATTAAATATTTTATTAATTATTATTTGTATCCCCAAATCTAAAAATCTGTTTCCTTTAATTTCTTAAGCATTCTTCACATTTGAAACTCTCAACTTGATCCGTGTAAAATAAGTTGAATGTTTTACATTTATAAGTTTGAAAGTTTCAAGAAAACAAGTTGCATGTTTAAAAAAATGCACTTGATCAATTGCATGGTGCACTTGGTGCATACAAGACTTTATCAATTAGAAGAATTAGGGGAAGTTGTTTAAATTTCGCTTTGCAATTTTTTTTCCAAATGAAGATTTTTTTTTTGTTAGTAGTTTAAATATTTCAATACATATTTTTATTTATTTAATTATTGGATTATTTTTTATTATTTATCATGTTTATTATTTGTTTGATTGTTGGGTAAATTTTTATTATTAATTTGGTTGTTTGGTTAATTTCTTAAAATATTTCACATGAATTTTTATTTTTTTATAAGTAAAAGTTTGTTTTATTCATGCTACATTTATATAAAATGAATTTAAAATAATTTTCATGATTTGTTCTTTTCGTTTTGTAAGTTACTCTTTTTATCGAGAAGGATGCATTTCTAAAAAAAGTCGATTCTAAAAGATTTTGATTATAATGTTATAGACCTCTTTAAAAAAATGAAGTCTCGATAGACTTAACTGTAATTATAATTTAATTTGAATGTTATAATACATTCTTTAATTGGTTTGCACCGAGTTATATGACGTTTTAAGTATTAAATATTTTATTAATAATTATTTGTATCCCCAAATTTAAAATCTGGTTCCATCTTTCTTAAACATTCTTCACCTTTGAAACTTTCAACTTGATCAACGTAAAATAAGTTGAATGTTTCCATTTCGCTATGGTCCAAGTTAATATGTTCAGATCACATTAAAATAATGTAAAATAATAGTTTTTTGCGCACAATAGTGATTTTTTTGTCCATAACAGTGATAGTTTTTATACATAATGTGATATTAAAAAAAATAGAGTTCATCGTGAACTCGGGTTCACACAAATTTTTTTCTATTTATATTGTCATATATCATTATTATGTCGAAATAGTAAAAAAAAAAAACGTATGAAATCAAGAGGAATTGTGAATTTAGAGCCACAACTAGAAAATGTTAGAATATTAGTCATACAACTATAAATTTAGAGGAAAAACCAGAAACCCATTTCCAAAAAAAGATTCTGCTAGAATATTAGTCATATAACTATAAGGCAATATATTTCTTGAAAAAATGAAAAGCCCTGCAACCTTTCATCTCTTATTTTCTTGAAGAAGATACTTGTAGTCATGAACAAATTTCAAAATAAAATATTAAAATTTAAATGGTGCTAAACTCAAACAAGCAGAGAACGACAACTTATTCAACTTGGTCATTTTCTATTAGCAAAACATATTTTCCTTCCTATCTTAATCTGATTGTCATCAAGCTATTATATCATGTCTTTTTGTCATTATAAACTATCATCGCTTCCTTTAAAAAACAACCATCACTACTACTATTATAATTGTAATAGATTATAGTAATGATATAGCTTGTCTTAAAGCTAATCTATCTGTTATTATCTTCTTAATTACGTTTTTTTTTTTTTCCTCACCAATATTCAAGTACCAAACACACGAGTACTTTGGCACGATGGAATAAATTTGATACATAAGATGTTTCACTTCATGTGCAATAGTAATAACTAAAAATCATATTGTTTCCAACTTCAAGCCAATTCATAAAGTGGTTTATAAAACAAATGTGTTCAATTAAAAAGTATGCATAAAATATTTTGATGCAGAGACCTGTACGGAAAAGGAGGTGTGGTAGCCTTCGGAGGATGAGATCGGTTCTATGGCGGCGATGATGATGCCATGGGCAAACAAAAAATGCAAACATGAACTGATAAAGACACGTGTCTATTACAACTTCTACCAATCCTCAACAAGCTTGGAGTGACATCTCAATGAGAATTCATTGAGGAACTTCCTAAATTATTAGGGAATGACACTACATGGGTAATAGTGGATTGATTAACTAACTACAGCCCATTCATTGCCATATCATAACCGGTTCATCTAACCCCTGCTATATCCTTTCTTTTATTTCTTTATTGTTATTATTATTACGGATTTCACCTTCTCTCAAAAATCTGGATTGACCATAATTCCCCAAGTAAGAGATCCCTCTAATCTATCAATAAGGGAAAGTCCATAAGGTGCTCAAATTTAATAGGGTACCCATTCATTCCACTCTGTAAAAATGACATATTCACTATAAGCAATACGAATAAGCTAGAAACTTCATACTCTAATACCTATAAGGCAAATCATGATTCCAGTATGTCATCTAAACATAAAACATGCAAGCAATACAATCTTCAAATTCACTAGCACACCCAATCAATCCTCAAGAGGAAAATAATTCGGCATATTTTCTCAAGTACAATAATTATCTTAATCAAACAAATAGTATCGAATAAGTTAAAAACATAATTCATGATCAATAAAATTTCAAAGATGCAAACCAACAAGGCCAATCATGAATTTCAGTATGTCATCTAAATATAAAACATGCAAACAATTCAATCTTCAAATTAACTAGCTAGATATATTTTACACAGTCAATCCTCAAGAGAAACCAATTCAAAGATATTACCTCAAGTACAACAATTATCAGAATTGAACAAAGAGCATCGAGCTCGATGGGATAAATCTCACCTAGTCTCAAATCCAACAATTCATCTAAAATCAGAACTAGCAATCCAATCATCATGGACCGTCTATAATTAAAAATAGAACTAACAAAAAGCACGATGAATCTGGCCCAACATTAAGATCAAGAAACAGAAAAAATCCAAATATAGATCATCGAAAGCTATGAAGAAGCAACCTCAATAATCATCAAGGATTAAAATTAACAAAGGAGGCATACCTATTGCTGTTTTGCGCCAATTAATCAATTAAAAAAAGAGGCGCACTGCATTTTTCAAATGCTCGAACAAACCTCGGTGTAAACCGAGAGACAACCTACTAAACAAAGCCTCACGATAAAGATGAGAGAATCAAAAAAAAAAACCACGCTCTCACACTAATTACATTCTATTTGAATGGCTAAGAACTATACCATGAACCAATGCTCGCTTAAAGCACTCAATCGACAGATATTCATCCATTCATCACATAAATATCGAGAAAATTCATATCATCACATTAGTATGCAAAGAAGAAGAAAGAGAAATCCTTCATCCAAAGATTTTCCTTTTAAACATCAAACTTCACAAATTTCTAACATAAACAGAGAAATCCCATCAATGAACTTGTAGGCGGTGGCTAAAATTATGGACAACATTATCATAACTCTACAAGAATAGCAAAAAAAAAAAAGAATATGCCGATTATCAAATTCTTAACTAACACCACAAATGGTAGGCATTCAAGGCCAATTTTAGCAGTCTATAAAAGTGCAGAGACGCATGTAGAACATGGCCTATTGTATTTGGAGATAATCATATGTAAACATCATCTTAGAGAATCAACTGAGATGAGAAAACACACACAACAAATGACTATATAATTAGGAGAAAATTATTCATAAAAATTAACCAATTGAAGAGAGATGTACCTATTGGCCGTCACCAAAGGGGATTTTGGACATTACAGAAAAAATTTCGAGAAAAGACGGGCACCCCAGCAAAGTACAACGAGTTCAAAGGCATGGATGCCCCCCTTGTTTGGTGCGTCGCTGCGTGCGGAACACTTAGAATCAACAGACACCGAACTCACGATTCTTGACTCGCAATTCTAAACTTCAAGAACCAATTGAGAGAGAAGAACCAATTGAAAATATTCGTCACCAAAGGGGATTTTGGACAGTTGTGGTATAGGGTTGGCGGCAAATTCTGGTGAAGCGCAGATTTAACGCCAATTCCTGGTAGGGCAATGGAAGAAACCGAAATTGGGGATTCTGTTTGATATTAACGCCAAAATTGGGGAATACACGCCTGGGAGAAATTGGGGTTCTATTTTATTATATATTTTTTGGAAGAAATTCTTAGAATTTAAAATAATATAATTTCGTGTTCAATAAAGAAGCTTTTTCTAGCTTAGTTGGAGATATTCAAGTTAATTGTTGGAAAGGTTATATGTTCAATTCCCATTATGTATTTATTTTTTATATTGAAAAATTGATTCAAATATTTTTATTAAAATACCTAAGACAAATGTAGTGTTTGGTCCCGTGGTGTAGTTATCCTCTTTAAGTAAAAGGGTCTTGTGTTCGAACCCTGATGGATGAAAAATTTTATTTTTTGATTTTATTCAATATAATTTATATTTTATACGAAAAAATTAATTAATGGCAAAAAGATAATAAATAATAAACATCAAAATAAAATAAAAAGTTATCTAGATTATTTGGTGGTTACTTGTCAAGGTTAATTGAAAGGTTTTGTGTTCGAACCTTAATAAATAAATTTTTTTAATAAATTTTATATTTGCAATTTTATTTAATAAAATCTATATTTTATATGGAAAATTTTATTAATCCTCACCATATATAAATATTGGTGACGAAGTAATATGTCACGAATTACTATGAACAATTAATGATTGAAAACATAAAACCGCTATGAAAATTTTTTATATTATATGACCAATATTGATCGTCACTAATTAAAATGAAGATAAATCACCGAATAATATTGAGATAAAATAAGTGCGTCATTAAAAAAATAATTATTAATCGTCACTATATATAAATATTGGTGACGAAAAGAATATGTCATTAATTACTATGAACAATTAATTGATTTAAATATAAAATTGTCATGAAAATTTTATATTATATGACGACTATGATCGCTCACTAATTACAATGAAGATAAATCAATTAGAATAATATTGTTATGAAATAGGTCGTCATTAAAAAATAATAATTATTAATCGTCACTATATATAAATATTGGTGACGAAAGAATATGTCACTAATTATAATGAACAATTAACGACAAAACATAGAATTGTCATGACAAATTTATATTATATGACGACTATGATTGTCACTAATTACAATGACGATCGTCACCAAATAAAATTGTGACGAATTAACTGCGTCACCAAATCTTTTGAATAATTAATGACAAAATATATAGTGGTCACAAAAATAGTATTTTTCATGACGTTGAATATCGTCACTAAATATTATGAATATCGTCACCAAAGTTTATTGTGACGAATTTCTTGTTATTGTCATGAATTCTTTGAATTAGTGACGAAAAGAAACACCACTAGTGACAAAAAAGATTTTTGTCACAAATTCTCACATTTTAGTGACGAAAATTAAATTTGTCACCTTTAGGTAACATATTGTGACGAATTTTGTGTCGTCACAAAAAAATTCGTCACAGAATGTGGGATTTCCTGTAGTGATTCTATCCAAACCTGTCCCGAAGGAAAAACTATTTTTATACTTGGCAACCTCGGGCACCGCACTAAGGGCGGTACTCCTCCGAGCAGAAGGACAAATTCATCTCCCCATCTACTTCGTTAGCCAAACACTCAGAGAGACCGAACAACGATATCCACTTCTGGAGAAGCTGACATATGCCTTAGTCATGAGTGTGAGAAAATTGAGACCGTATTTCTTCGACCACCAAGTGGAGGTCCTCACTGCATTCCCTCTGAGGAACGTACTCCATCAGCCAGACACGACAGGTCGCTACCTCAAGTGGGCTATCAAAGTCGGGCAATATGGAGTAACGTACGCACCCCGACCAACAATTAAAGCTCAAGCGTTAGCCGATTTCATGGTCGAACTAACTTTCTCTTTTGAGGCCAGCTGTTTGGCCGGCCCACCCTGGAAATTATTCATAGATGGCTCGGCGATATCTCACAAGTTAGGTGCAGGGGTAGTATTGATAAGTCCGGAGGGCACTTCATTTCAGAATGCTATTACTTTTGAGTTCCTAGCAACAAACAATGAGGCCGAATATGAGGCACTCATCGGCGGTTTGGAAATGTCAATAGCGATGGGGGTTAAAAGGCTTTAGGTTCACACAGACTCTCAGCTCGTTGCATGTCAAATCTCCGGTGAGTATGAAGCCCGATACGATAGAATGGCTGCTTACCAAGAGATCGTCAAAGCACTATGTCAGAAATTTGACCAAATCCACATTAAACTTATCCAGAGGGATCAAAATTCATGAGCTGATGCTTTAGCATGGCTAGCGACTTCAGAGGGGCCTGCAGAGATGAGGGACGTCACCATCACGAAACTCTCCCACCCCTCCACTATCAACATAGTGGTCTTGACCCTAGACACCCCAACATAGAGCTAGATGACACTCATTCTCGAATATTTCAGACATGGCACTCTGCCGCATGATAGAGTTCAGGCATGATAATTGCAGTTGCGAGCCGCACGATATACCTTGATCAATGAGACATTATACAAACGAGGCTTCAGCACACCACTTCTCCAATGTGTCACACCAGAATAGGGACAAGCCATCCTGAAGGAGATACACGAAGGGGTGTGCGGAAACCATGCTGGGGGGCAATCGTTGGCTCACAAAACCACAAGGCAATGGTATTTTTGGCCGACCTTAAGAGCCGATACCATGGTCTTCGCCCGAAAATGTCATAAATTTCATATTTATGCACCATCGATTAAGGTCGCTCAGGAAGAATTCACCAGCATCCTCAGTCCTTAGCCTTTTGCAAAGTGGGGGATAGACACCATTGGGCCACTTCCAACAGCCCCTGGCTCTGTCAAGTATGCCTTAGTCACGGTGGATTACTTCACAAAATGGGCCGAGGCTGAGGCTCTGACAACCATTGACCAGGATCACGTCATTAAATTCTTATGGCGAAACATCATCTGCAGATCGGCCTACCACAAGCGATCATATCAGATAATGGAAAACAATTCAACGGCCTCAAAATTGACAATTTTTTCAGGAAATGGAAGATCACCAAACTCTTCTCCACCCCATACCACCCTCAATCGAATGGTCAAGTCGAAGTTGTTAACAAAATCATCAAGCACACGTTGAAGGCAAAAATTGAGGGAGGTAAGGGGAAATGGGCTAGCGAGCTGCCGGACGTCTTTTGGTCGTATAGAACTACTTGCCGAAACTCGACGGGAGAAACTCCTTACTCTTTGGCTTTTGGTACTGAAGCGGTTATACCCTTAGAGGTCGAGTTCCTAAGTCTCCAGACATCCCAGGTCACGATCAATCACAACGAAGAAGCTCTAGCCATAAATTTAGACCTGCTCGAAGAGAAGCAACTAGAGGCTAACATGATAAATGCAAGATACAAGCAACAATCAGAGAAGTACTACAACTCCAAAGTTCGACTTCGACAATTTAAGGAAGGAAGTCTTGTATTGAAGAAAACACTCGGGGTGTCCAAAGGAACCTTTGGCCCAAATTGAGAAGGTCTGTTCAAGGTCACAAAAGTCCTATCTAATGGGGCCTACGAACTCGAATGCCCAGATGGCATGAAGGCTCAATACCCTTAGAATGTATCTTACCTGAAAAAATACTATCAGTAGGTTCAAAATCTCATCCTTGTAAATAATTCGGCCAATCAATAATAATGATGCTTTCCTTTTTATAAATCCCGTGTTAAAACAAGGGAAGTTGCATATGTAAAACATCGACTTCCCAAGGAACGACTTTCGACATACTTGCGGCAAGATCACCACCTTAAGCGGTGCGATCGACGACTAAGCAAAGTTCAAAAACAAATCGCATCGACAATAAGACGATAAGAACAAATGCAAATATTAAAGTCGTGTAAGGAAATCAAGTCTGCACAATGAAGGAAGAAAAAAGGAAATTTCATTAATGACAAAGGCCCAAAGGTCGATACATTAGAGAGCCCAAAGGCTAATTACATCAGGTGGCCTGAGGCCAACAAAAAGCGAAAATACATCATGATACTAAGACAGTATACTGTTTGCCATTACTCGACTTCCCTGCAACTTCTAGGAGACTATTAGGAATTAAACAAGCAATTATGGAGAAAATAATAGAACTAGGAATTTAGAGACAAACAATTTGGTTACCCAGTTCGTCAGAAATGACTACGTCTGGGGGCACTACCAAGCCAGGAGATTCACTATTTTCCTGTGTTTTTCGTACAAAGAGGCAAATACAATGAGTCAAGGTATTTAAATGAGACATGGGCCAAAGCCCTAATTCACGCGCACAGGTGCGGAACCCACTCGACCACGGGCCTTGGTCGAGCGGTTCCGCTCGATCAGATTGCCAGCTCGAGTGCCTCCAATGCTCTGGTCTCCCGTCGCGCTCGACCTCCTTTGGTCGAGCAGAAGTGCTTGACCTAACACCATGGTCGAGCGCCTCGCCCTTACTGGATCCCTTCTCCGACTCAGGCTCCACAACCCTACAATTTCCCACCTGGAGACTGACTCCAACTGTAACTTGTCTCCCCCATTCCAACGGTTTCTCTCACTGGTAGTAGTGCCGGGCCTTATGCTTAGTTTCTAAGGCCAGTTGAAGTCATGCATAACTTCAACTTCTCTAAGGTCACAACCTTAGTCAACATGTCAGCAGGATTCTCACTTCCCCAGATCTTCATCAGCTGTAAGATCTTGTTCTCGATGAGGTAACAAATGTAATGATACCTCAACTCAATGTGCTTCGTCCTCGAGTGAAAGGCCGAATTCTTCGCCAAGTGAATATCACTCTGACTGTCACTATACAGAATACTATCCTTTTGCTCCTTCTCCAACTCACACGATAGATTCTGCAACCAAACCATTTCTTTACTAGCCTCAGTAACTGCAACGTACTCTGCTTCTGCAGTGGACTGAGCTACGATCTTTTGCAACTTAGAAGCCCAAGATATTGCTGTACCACCAAAAGTAAACACATACCCTGTAGTACTCCTCCTTTTGTCGAGATCATTTGATGCCAAGTCTGCATCAACATATCCTGCCAACCCAACGTTTTTGCCCTCAAAGCACAAAGCTTGTTCAGTAGTACCTCTCAAGTATCTAAGGATCCACTTCACTGCCTCCCAATGCTGTTTACCCGGATTGCCCATAAACTGGCTAACAACTCCCACCGCTTGTGCAATATCAGGTCTTGTACACACCATAGCATACATCAAACTTCCAATTGTTGAAGCATACAGAGTGTTTTGCATGTAGGTTCGCTCCTCTTCGCTACTAGGTGAGTCCTTGTTGAATAGCTTGAATTGACTTCCCAACTGGACCTGAACTGGCTTTGCATCTTCCATACTAAATCTCTCCAAGACTTTCTTTATGTATTCAGCCTGTGAAAGATACAACTTTCCTGCCACCTTGTCATGATCGATTCGCATACCCAAGATTTGCTTGGCCTCTCCAAGGTCCTTCATAGCAAACCTTTCAGACAATTTTTCCTTCAACTTGCTCACCTCCCCAGCACTAGAGACTGCTATCAACATGTCATCAACATATAATAGCAAAATGATATAACCATCATCATACCTCTTGAAGTAACAACAATGGTCAGCCTCACACCTATTGATCTTAATCTCGTGCATGAACCCATCAAACTTCTTGTACCACTGTAATGGAGATTGTTTCAGACCATACAAGCTCTTCTTCAACTTGCAAACTAGCTCACTACTCCCTTAGACAAGTATCCCTCCGGTTGCTTCATGTAGATGTCCTCATCTAAATCACCATGAAGAAAGGCGGTTTTCACATCCATCTGTTCTAACACCAAATTTTCTGTAGCCACCAGACTCAGAACCAATCGAATGGTAGTTAGCTTCACCACTGGAGTAAAAACATCAGTATAGCCAATACCATGTTTCTGCTGAAACCCCTTCACAACCAATCTTGCCTTGTAGCGTTTGCTTCCATCAGCCTCCTCTTTTATTCTGTAAACCCACTTGTTATGCAGTGCTTTCTTGCCCTTAGGAAGCTCAACAAGCTCCCAAGTTCCGTTGGTCATCAATAAATTCATCTCATCATCCATTGCAAGTTTCCACTTGTCCTGTTCACTACGTGTTGCCTCTGCATAACATTCAGGTTCACCACCATCAGTTAACAATAGATAATGGAGGGAGGGTGAATACCTATCAGGAGATCTCTGATCTCTCGTGGATCTCCGCAGCGGAATTGTTGGTGGTGGTGTACTTGGTTCTTCCTCAATAATCACCTGATCATCTAGAACCCCTTTGCTCCCACCTGAGTTCGAAATGTCTAACTCCACAACCTGAGACTCAGAACCACCTTCTTTGGATTTCCCCAACCTGTCTTTGTACATCACCTGTTCATTAAATATGACATCTCGACTACGAATCACCTTTCGGTTTTCCTCATCCCAAAATCGATAGCCAAATTCATCACCGCCATATCCAACAAACGTACACTTAATAGATTTTGCATCCAACTTACTTCTACTCATAGAATCAACATGAACATATGCAACACACCCAAATACTCGAAGAAAAGACAGATTTACCTCCTTTCCCGACCAGGCCTCCTCTGGTATGCCATTTTCCAAAGGAGTTGAGGGTCCTCTGTTTATCAAGTAAGCTGCTGTGTTAACTGCCTCTGCCCAAAACATCTTTGGCAGCCCACACTTCAATCTCATGCTTCTAGCACGTTCACATAGGGTCCTGTTCATACGTTCTGCCACACCATTCTGCTGTGGGGTTCCTCTCACGGTTTTCTCCATTCGGATTCCATTCGCCTCACAGAATTCTTTGAACTCACAGAGCTCGCACTCTACACCATTATCGGATCTCAAACACTTCACCTTGAGACCCGTTTCAGTTTCTACAAGAGCCTTCCATTTCCTGAAAGCATTAAAGGTATCAGACTTATTTTTCAAGAAATAAACCCACACCTTCCTCGTAGAGTCCTCAATGAAAGTCATGTAATATGATGCTCCACCAAAGGATGTCACTTGTGCTGGACCCCACAAATCACTGTGAACTAACTCCAGCTTCTGCTTCTTCAAAGCCCTGCCTCCCTTCGAAAAACTCACCCTTTTCTGTTTTCCGAATACACAGTCCTCACACAAACCAATGTCAACTGTCTTGAGGTCTGGCAGTTTACCCTTCGAGCACATAACTTTCATCCCCTTTTCACTCATGTGGCCTAGACGACAATGCCAGAAATTTGCATTCCCTTTTTCACTTGCAAGAGCAATGCTCTCCCGGGTGTTGCCTGTCATATAAAACGTCCCCTCTTTATTTCCACGAGCCACTACCATGACACCTTTGGATATCTTCCACGAGTTACACCCAAAGGTCACCTTGTAGCCCTCGTCATCAAGTTGCCCAACTGAAATCAAATTCCTCTTCAAACCAGGAATATGTCTCACATCTTTCAATTGTTACACAATCCCATTTGGTGTCTTAATCCGAACATTCCCCTTCCCTTTGATTTCCAGAGGCTCATCATCAGCTAGATAAACCTTCCCAAAGTTCTCGGAAGTGTACTTTTCCATTAAGTCAGCACTGCTGCACGAATGAAATGATGCTCCAGATTCTAACACCCACGACTCTAATGGACTGCTTACACTCAGAATCAATGCATCTGAGTCCTCATCAGTGGCAAAATTGGCTGAGTTGTCATTCTTCTTTGGTTCATTCCCTTGTGCCTTGCACTCACTTTTGTAATGACCAAGTTCATGACATTTATAACACTCAACTTTACTCTTATCCTTCTTGGGCTTATCTTTGCCCCTTGACTTTGATCTACCCCGATTTGGCTTCCCCTTGGATTCAGATCTGCCTCTGCTTCCCGCACTCAAAGCAGATCCTGTGGCCACACCCAACTCATCAAATTTCAGTTTCACTTTACCTGCTGAAGCACTAACAGCCGTTACCGTCCCACTCCAACTTTCTGGTAAAGAAGACAACAAAATAAGGGCTTGAACCTCATCATCAAAATCAATCTCAACCGAGCTCAATTGGGCTATGATCATATTGAACTCGTTGAGATGATTGGCTACCACAGTATCCTCCACCATCGTCAGGTTGAATAACCTCCGCATCAGATGAACCTTGTTCGCTGCAGACGGTTTTTTATACATCTCAGTCAATATCTCCAGCATCTCCTTTGTGGTTTTTGCTTTCACCGTATGTAGGGCGACATTCCTGGATAACGACAGACGAACCACACTCATCTCCTTCCTATCCAGCAACTTCCACTCGCCGTCCTTCATCTCTTCAGGTTTTTCACCCAACGGTTGATGAGATCTTTACCGACTGGGTAATCTTCGATCTGCAATTTCGTAATCCAAAATCCGTTCCATCAAACTTCTCAACAAAGCGATTTCCTTGACCATCATAATTGCTCTCCACAGATCCCTTTAACCAGATGCTCTGATACCAGTTGTTAGGAATAAAATAAGCAATTATGGAGAAAATAATAGAACTGGGAATTTAGAGACAAACAATTTGGTTACCCAGTTCGTTAGGAATGACTATGTCTGGGGGCACTACCAAGCCAGGAGATTCACTATTTTCGTGTGTTTTTCGTACAAAGAGGAAAATACAATGAGTCAAGGTATTTAAATGAGACATGGGCCAAAGCCCTAATTCACGCCAAGACAATCGGAACCCGCCGACCACGGGCCTTGGTCGAGCGGTTCTCGCTGATCGATCGCCAACTCGAAAGCGCCTCAATGCTCTAGTCTCCGTCGCGCTCGACCTCCTTTGGTCGAAAGGTGCTTGACCTAACACCATGGTCGAGTGCCTGCCTTGCGCTCTTTGGATCCCCTTCTCCCGACTAAAGGCTCCACAACCCAACAAAGACTTTCGACTTCAAGATGTGCTGATCAAAAGTATTGTTGGGGATGGAGTTCAACAACTTCTCAATCTTCTTTTTCTTATCGGGATTCTTGATGTTATTGTTCTTAAGAACAACCAGAATCCCATCAGCAGCACCACTGACTATGTTCAAAGGCTGCCCACCTAATTGTTGCTGAATAACACTGGTGGATTAGTGGGCAGCTCATCTCCTTAGTCTTGGGCTGGTAAACACCTCCCTCAGAGGCCAGTTATGGCCTATTCATCCGGGGGTGCAATGCCTGATTCCTCAACGACCTCCGCCCGGGGCCTGGTCTCATCCGTTTGGGTCTCAAGGACCATGTCAGGATGCCCTAACTACGTCTCATCAGGGTTGGTAGTGGGGAGCACGATCCTAGATTGATTGGGGAAGAAGGACAAATCAACGCCCATTTCTTCCAAATCCTTGATCTCCAGCACGACATCGAAATCGGGGGGTTTGTCACAAACATATTCAGTCAGTTCGGCAACTATATCAGTGAGGTTTACCGAAGGGTTCTTCCGGCGAATGGCCCGGATGGCACCCGCAATCGCTACAACGTAGGCATAGTTGGCATTCTGCTCCTCAACCCGTTTAAAATGCGCATCTTTGGCAGCCTAATCCTCCCCGACCTAAACATCCTTGCGGATCAATTCCCCTTTCAGCCTAGCTACGACATTTCTCTCTTCCTTGAGCAGATCTATCGCGACCTTCAGCTGGCCCTCGAGCTCCGAAGCCTTTTTGGTCAAAAAATCGGACTTGGCGGTTTCCAGCTTCTTCTGAGTCTCAAAGGCAGCCACCAACGACTTAGCTTATTCAGAGATCGTCCGCTGGACCTTCTCCAAGTTGGTGAGCTCGGCCTCCGATTGATTGTAGGCCTTCTCCAGATAGAGGGATGATTTTTGGGCATGGATGATGGCAGAGTACAAATTGCCCGTTACCTTATGACGACGGGCGTTGGAATGATCATCGTTCATCCACACCCGGGGCACATTCCTTATTAACCTTTGGAGGTAGCTGGGCCAACCCCTCCAAACAAAACCGTTGCGACCTCAGGAAGCTCAACACCTCCGGAGAAAACGTAGCCGGCGTTAGGTCCGACCTGCAAAACAAAAGAAATATCAGAGTATTGACATCAAAGCGATATAAGATGATAAAAAAACAACTCACTTTTTCACCGTATCCTCATCCCAGCCCATCCAGGAGTTGTCTTGTGGGTGGCGCCCTCCCGACGGTGTGGACATCGACGGCGAGGTCGGGCTGGGATCGTCCTCCCATGCCCCCAGTTTATTTCGGACCGGTAAGTGCTAATCTCCTCCCTTGACCTCTTGGGAGGTCGCTCGGTGGCCGGTGGGATGGATTTTGTGGATTTCTTCTTTCCCTTGTCGGCGGCGGAAGGCGAAGTATGGACCGGAGCCTCGGAGGGAGCACTTGAACCAGCCACACGCCTCAGGGAGCCAAGCACCGACTTCTTTCGGGACACCATTATGAATGTGGAGGGTTGACGTCGGTAGGTCGGAATGTCGGGGACTGCCACAAAGAAAAAACAATAGTTAATCCTAAAACCCAGAGCGCCCTCAACGAAACATAGTTAAGAGACTTACAAGGAATCTTGAGGTGACGGGGGTAAGTATACATCCCGGCTTTCAAACAATCAAGCTTGGAGTTCAGGGAATTAACGTCTCGCCAGCTCGGGGGGGTGTCTCGAACCAAATTGAACTCTTTGATGAAATCCCAATACAGCTCGGAAGGTCAGGGTGCGAACACTGCAAGATAAAAGAGAATTAGATCAGTACAACATCAAGCACAAAAATAAAAGAAGGTACCATTTTCAACTCAGACTGCATAATCCATTGGAACATGTATAGGCAAAGTGCTTGAGGGGTCCACAGACTCCCACGCCCCTCCAATAAACCACCACTTCTGATGCCATCCGTCGACTTTATTGGGAATCCCACTCACGAGCTCCTTGCCCTTGTGAAGCCGCACAGTATGATAGCCTCTGGCCTGAGCAATGTGCATCATCACATGAGATATCTCGCCTGGATTTGGCAACCGGTACAGTCCGGCCTGCCCCAACACAGTCATGGTGGAGAGAATATAACTCCACCCATTTGGGGTAATTTGTGTAATGCTCAAATTTTAGGCCGCTAGCAAGTGAGAGATAGCCGGATGCAACGAAAATCGAATCCCAGCCTCCATGGAATGCTTGTTCACGCTATCATCCCCTGAGGAGGTTGGTCTGCGCTTTCATCGGAGGCCGCCCCATAAAAATGCACATCTCGGGGCACCTTGTATAGACAACGGAGCGAATGCACATACCGGTCGGATAGATCCATTCGGTACTTCCTGTTGGATGCAACAAACTGCGACTCGACAGACTTCTGGTATTGACGGTCAGGTCATTTATATGGAGCTTGGGCCACATATGCGTTGTAGTCAAAAACCTGCTCGAAGGCCCCATAATCATGAACCGGAGTAGAGGGACCCTCCGTTGCCGTCCTTCCCGGAAAGACAGTGCGAAGAGGACTGATATCTAGCAGAGGAAGATGGGTAATTTCAGCCAACTCCTCCAAAAAGCGCTCATCCACCTGCCCATCATTACCATCGTCTTCCCAGTTATCACCTAAAGCACCGGCCGCGGAGCTTCCACCCACATTCCCGGCAGTGGAAGTTGAACTACGTCGGTGGCGCAGAGAGAGAGGAACATTGTCCTCAGAAGAAGAGACGCCACCGTGGGCTGAGGGGCGAAAGGAGTCGAGGGAGTGCTAGAATCCATGAAATAAACAAGAAAAGAATAAAAGTTTTACCTTGATCGATCCTTGCCCAAAATCCTTGGAAATGAAAGTTTGGCAAAATGCAGTGAATAAGCAAGAAGTTTATCGCAGAAGATGAAAAAGGTTTTTAAAAAAACCTAATAACCCCGCCTATTTATAGAATGGAGGAGGGACCGAAGTGAAATAAATCAAAACTTCAGCCCTACTAACAATAAATCGCGGAAATCACACGTGGGTCTCACCTCGTTTTCCCATTGGATCGACCCGCGGCGCTTTGCATCATCGCCCTGACATGCGGTCATTTCGAATCCTCAAATCCAAGGATAATCTACTGCGCCGGTTTGTGTAATCGAGGTGACTTTTCACCTGCCCGAAGAGGACGAATCACTCAGAACAAATCCCTAAGTTGATTGGTCGTAGGTCGAGCTATCTGTGGATCAAATCAAGGCCCCGATGCGAGCACGCGACCTACACTTGAGGGGCAATTGTTGCAGCATGGATAAACCCAACCCCGGGCTCAATCACATAAGCAATAAGTCGCCCTCCGACTACCATCTTGTGCAGCCCACCGATGGATAGCCGCATAAACAACCTATCCATTAGGACCAAGTATACTACACCCAAGTCGCAGAGATGGCAGGTCGCGAGGCAACAAGCTTCCAAGATCCCCGTGGGTCGCAAAGCGACTTATATTCAAGGCCCTCACAAGCCAGAAGTGACTTGCATCAATTTGAGTCGCATATCTCGATAGTCAAAGGAAGCACCCAGCAAGCCACGAGATCCGCCCCTAAACTCCGCTCCATGATTGGTGCAAAATAAAGACGGCGATATCTGACCCGACAAAGCGGAATAGGCAGGCTCCGGGATTGAAGCCCCTTTTAGGGCACTTTTCCTTATGTAAATTCCCGCCCAAGGGGCGATGTTGTGGTATGAAATAAACCACTTCCATCATATTCTATAAGTACAGGAGAAAGGAGCTGGCCTACACCAATATATAACCGAAAAGAGAATCTTTAGAATAAAGACCCCTAAGTCGCAGAAGAGAGCAACTCGTATGACGACCTCATTTAGAGATCGGAAGCCGCAAATCGGCGACAAGCCAATACCTTTCAAGTCGGAACACGACTTGAATGGTATTAAAGACACTTAAAAGCTAAATCAAGAATGTCGTCCGATAAGCCGATCAATCTGCAGGAAATTCCATTCCCCAATCCGCTCCACATAAAGAGGCGATATCCAATCAAGCCATAGGGACAGGCAACTCGCGAGATTGAAGGTGTGAAGAGTATAGTTTTCCTTATGTAAAATCTAGCCTACAAGGCGGAATAGCAAGTATAAATAAACCTAAGGTGTCACATGTAAAAGGGTGGAACATCTTAGCATTCTAGGCATAAATAATATACATCCATACCTGGCTTGGAGCCCCCGGACGTAGTCTGATTCAAAAGACGAACCAGGTCACCAATTCTTCGTGTTTTCCTTGTTTTTCACATTCAATACTTAACTCAATTATACACAAATTCATTGTTTAACTAGTCAACTTTATCTAGTCCAAACAATTGGCACCGTCTGTGGGAACACCAATCTTTTGCTTGAGAAATTAATCTAGTTCTGAGAAAAGCCCACTCATTTTCTAAACGAAAGAGCAATGATAATCAACCAAGGAAACACTCCATTGTTCAATGGAATGGCTAGACGCGATGGTGTTGAAACGTCGCAGAGTTCCCACCGTACTCATCGGGCCACCCCGGCGGGCTCACCTTATTGGTGGAATTTGGTCCAGACCCAGGAGGACGCCAAGGCGGTCATGGCCGTTCTTAACAAGAAGCACCTATTCATGGAAGGCGAGGGGGAAAAACCCCCACCCAAAAAGACTGTTCATGATACCGGGCCATCCAAGGGCAAGGCAGTCATGTCCTCAAAAGGACGATCCGCTAGGCAACTGGCATACAACGCGGCCAAGCATACCATCATCCGGACTTATCTGGCACGAGAAAGGCCGGCGACATCGAAAAATGTGTTCACCCATTTAGGAAGTCAGGCCGCCCAGAAGGCTCGGGCGAAGGATGGTGATGAGGCCCACTCTCAGCCGCGTAACGCGGAACAAATGGAATAGAATCTGGCTATGGCTTTGAGCCTACATCATGACAATATCCGTGATGGTTCAGTGATCCATCAAGGCCAAGGACACATGATGGGGACATCACGCGACACGCAGGTTACGGCCTTAGCCAGAACTATCCAACAGTTTTTGGAAAAGGTGGGGAACTAAAATGGTTCTGCCAGCGGGAGTGATGACCTCGCTATACCGGATTCCCCCTGGGAGCAATGGTTACTCTGGCACCTACCCATAGAAAAATCAGCATCACGACCTTAGACCGTTACAATGGGAGTACCGATCCCAAGGTCCATGTGGCCAAATACAATTTGTATATGGCCTCCATGGGGGCGACGGACGAAACGAAGTGCAGGTTATTCTCCTTGACTCTGAGCGACCAGGCCCATAAATAGTACACGTCTTTGCCTGCTTTTTAGGTCTACACTTTTGAGCAATTAACCCGGTCATTCATGACCCATTACACCGCCATAGTGCCCTGGCCTGCGATTAAGCAGCGCCTCATGAATCTCCATCAAGAGGAGGCTGAATCAGATCGATCCTATGTCGAGAGGGTCGATCAAGTCATTATAGAAGGCGAACCCATTGGGGACGAGGCCAAAATAATGGGTGCCGTCACAGGCCTCCGGAAGGGAATCAAGTTGTGGCGGCGCATGACTACTGACTTCCCAATAAGCTACGCCGACTTCCATCGACGCGCTAGCGACATCATCCATACCATGGAACTCCTCGAATCAAGGCTTTCAGAGACCAAGGTGCTGAATCGAAGAAAGGTTCCAAGAAAACCGGGGGCCATTACAAGGCACCCTGGAGCTTCAAGCCGTTTGAAGAGTCCATTCCGGTAAAGCTCATGGAAGTGTTGGGTATGACTCCCAGCCATATATTCGCCCAGATCTAGGGAAGGGACATGTTGCACGCTCCTCACCCGATGAAAGAGAAAAGTAAGCAGAATCCCCACAAATTCTGTCACTATCACGCCCAGAACGGGAATTATACTAGTGAGTGCAGGGACCTTTTAAAGCAATAGTGGAAGCTTTATGAGGATGGACGCCTGAATGAGTTTGTCAAAAACCACCGCCCAAACGGTCAGATGTGACCTCCGAATCGCCAACAAGGGGAACCAGTCCAAGGGGACCCTGCTCGTGGAGGAGCTCGTGGCGAGCTCCCAGTACCTCCAATGCCCGAGGGTGCTGGAGGTCGAGTCATCCATGCCATATCACCTATGGCCACAATCGGGGGGCTCTCCCCAGCAACAACATCAAAACGACGCATGAAGGCCGAAGTCAGGGAAATGGAGAACGCACAAAAGTTGGTCCTTTCCATGCTTGCTGTAGCCGAAGAGACCAACAAGATTGAGTTCGGGGAGGTCGATAAAGCCAGCATAGTCTATCCCAACGTCGACCCACTGGTCATCAAGGCAAATATCATGGGGACTACGGTGTGCCGCCTGTTAGTCGATGGAGGGACTTTTTGCAACATTCTGTTCAAAAAGACCCCGAATCAACTCGGTGACTATGAGACGTACATCACCCCCTATGACCACACAGTGAAGGGTTTTGGGAATGCAACTATTCAGCCCCTAAGAATGATCCGCCTGTCGGTGGAGCTGGTGTCTACCATTGATGAAAAAGTTAGGAACACTAGGCTCCTAGATTTCCTTATAATCGACCTCCCGAGTACCTATAATGGCTTTCTCGGAAGGCCTTTTGAGCATGAATTTGAGGCTGCGACCTCCACTTATTACTTCTGTGTAAAATTTCCCACCAAAAGTGGGACTGTTGGGACCATAAAGGGTGACCAAGTTGATGCTAGAGGATGTTTGCTTTACTCTGTGTCTTATTTCAATTCAACGCATGCACCAAATCATCAAGTAATGATGTTGGATAATGAAGAGTGCAATGATAAATTAACCACTGTAAAGGCAACCAAGAGGAAGCGCAAGGATTTTGACCGTAGGACCTGAGCCAGAGGAAGTCATGCCCAAATAGGAGATAGATGATCCAAGAGTTGAAGGACCCCGAGCTGAGCCGGGGGAAGAGCTCGAAAGGATCCAAGTAGATCCAACTCGGCCCGAGCTGGAGGTTATTATTGGGTCCAGAATCCCCAGCGACCTTTGGTTGGATGTGATTGATTTCTTGAAAAAGAATCTTGATGTTTTCGCTTGGTCACACAAGGATATGGTGGGAATAAATCTAGAGATCACATGCCACCGACTCCACATAGACCCAACAAAGTGACCCATAGCCCAAAAAAGAAGGAAGTTTGGCCCAGAAAAGTATGCAGCCCTCGCGGAAGAAGTAAAGAAACTGTTAGATAACGACTTGATCATGCAAGCGGATCAACCCCGACGGGTGGCCAATGCCATGCTCGTAAAAAAGTCAAATGGTACTTGGCGACTTTGTATCGACTTCACCGACCTCAATGAGGCATGTCCGAAAGATTTCTTCCCAATGCCAGCGGGCCACGAAATGATGTCGTTCATGGATGCATTTGCTGGATATCATCAGATAGCCATGAACGAACCCGATCGATAACATACATCTTTCTTAACCGAAAAGAATATGTATTGTTGGAAAAGAATGCCATTTGGCTTGAAGAATGCTGGGGCAACATACCAAAGACTAGTCAATAACATGTTTGCCAATCAAATTAGCAAGTCAGTGGAAGTATATGTGGATGACATTGTCGTCAAAAGCTTGCGAAAGGAGGATCACCTGATGCATCTCGCGCTAACCTTCGAGGTGCTCAGGAGATTGAACATGAAGCTCAATCCGAAAAAGTGTAATTTTGGGGTTGAGTCGTGAAAATTTTTGGGTCATTTGGTTAGCAAGTGAGGGATTGAGGCTAACCCAGCCAAGATACAAGCAATTTTAGACATGGGGGCACTACGAACAGTCAAGGAGGTCCAAAAGTTGACAGGATGCCTAGCCGAGTTGAATACAAGCCCATGTTTGATACGATCCTATGGAGGTCGAAATTTGAATGGACTACGGAAGGTCAGGAAGCCTTCGATAAAATCAAGACCTACCTGGCCGATGTCGGGATCTTAGCCAAATCGGTCCCAGGGGAGAAACTTTTCTTGTACTTGGCCACCCTCGAAGCTTGACTCGAAAGTCTTTGTTCTCGTCTTGACGAAGGTCAATCCCATCTCCCCATATATTTTGTAAGTCAGACTCTCAGTGAGACTGAGCAAAGATATCCCCGGATGGAGAAATTGGCTTACGATTGGTCATGAGTGTAAGAAAATTGAGGCCATACTTTTTGACCATCGGTTTTGAAAAGTTCTCACCTCGTTACCTCTCCGCAACACAAGACCGACCGACACCACCACACCAAAAGGCGTTGCCTCAAATGGGCAATTGAAGTCGGGCAGTATGGTCTAACTTATGCACCGCGGCCTGCCATAAAAGCACAAGCTTTGGCCAATTTCATCGTCGAGCTAACCTTCCCACCAGAAACTAGCGGAAGCAACTGTATCCCTTGGGAGATGTATGTGGATGGATCCTCTACAACAAACAAATCAAAAAGGGCGTGTAATCGATTAGTCGGATGGCAACCTTTTGCTTTTAACGCTTATCACCTTTGAATTTCCAGCTACCAACAATGAAGCAGAATATGAAGCATTGATCAGTGGTTTGGAGATGTCCATATCCATGGGCATTAAAAGACTACAGGTATACACCGACTCTCAACTTGTAGTATGTCAAGTGTCAGGGGAGTATGAAGCCAGAGATGAACGAATGTCCGCTTATCAGGAGGTCGTCAAGACATTATGCCTAAAGTTTGAACAAATACACATCAAGCTAGTATGAGAGAGAATCAAACTCATGAGCCGATGCTCTAAAAGACGACTAGCGACCTCGGAGGGCCAGCAGAGATGAATGATATCACCATCACTAAGCTCTCCCAATCCCTTCCATCACACACAAAATTTGGAAAAGTGGTTGCTACCCTTGATACCCGGTTGCTGGATGGCCAGAATGGATAACACCAATCATCGACTACTTGATTATGGGGATATTACGAGGACAGGATCGGGCAAAACAACTACAATTGCACGCTGCTCGTTATACTCTTATAAACAACGACCTCAACAAGTGGGGCTTCAAGATACCCCTACTCCGATGCATCAAGGTCAAACAAGGTCAAACTATTATGAGTCGACATGACTTGAAAGTATGCGTAAACCAAGCGAATATGGTTTCAGAAGTCAGATTTCACCACTCAAAGGTGATACAAAGAAGGGGTATTTTGGCTGGTTATTTAGGGGCCGACGTTAGTATTTGCAAGAAAATGTCTCAAATGTCAAATCCATGCACCGCAATCAAAGTCACCCCGAGGAGCTCTCTAGCATTCTCGGTCCATGGCGTTTTTTTGAAGTGGGGATAGATATCATCGGGCCACTTTTCGATGACCCCGAGCTCTGTCGGCACGCCTTGGTCACTATGGATTACTTCAAACAAAATGGGTGAGGTGAAGCATTGGCAACCATAGATCAAGAGCATTTCATCAAATTCATCATGTTGGCGAAATATCATTTGCCATTTATTTGGCCTTCCCCAAATTATCATATCGGATAATGGAAAGCGATTCGATGGGTCCAAAATTGATGGTTTCTTCGAAAATGGAAGATCACCAAACTATTCAAAGATCGTTTTTTGTCCTTTCCATAAATCTGATGTCGTATCCCATTGTCGAGGTTTTCTTTTGTGCACGTGTCCTTTTCTTTTCAAGTTATCCTTTCCGAAAAAGTTTTTCCCTTATTCTCGTAAATTTATCCGTTAGGCGATTGATATTCCTTTTTGTAGAAGATTAGCATCTTGTCGGTGTATCTTTTAGATTGTTACGGTGTGGTGACTTGATTTTCGTAATCGATCGATCTACCTTGTTGAGTCTTTTCGATGCACATTGTCTTAGCTCAATACGAGCTCATGACTCAATCGATATAGGTCTTCGTGTCTTTTGATCTTGGTGTCTCTCGAGCCTCAGTGTATTCATCATCTTGAAGTCTTGAGGTTTATTAATTTGAGTCTTGAGTTTATCCAGCTTAATCCTTTCTTAGTCTTTGAGTGTTCATCCATTAGAGTCTTTGATTGTCTTATCCGAGTCTTCTTTTGTCTATCGAGTCTTCAAGTTCATCCGAGTCTTATCTTGAGTTCATCCTGAGTCTTCGGTTGTCTTCTTGTCTTCTTCTTCGATCTTCGACTTCTTGTCTTCGATTTGTGCTTAGTCTTCGATCATCGGATCGACCTTATCTCTGGGTCATCCGATGCTTCGACTGCGACCTATACATATTGAGTCCCCCTCAATATGTGACCTATCTTTACATCGACTATCTATACATTTGAATTTTTGGTCATCTTAATCGATTCTAAGTCATCGATCAAATCATCTGTCCGACGTATGGTCCTATTACTTTGTTTTGGAACTTCCATCAAAACTAAATTACGATTTCCCAACAATTTCCCTTTTTGATGGAACCAAAACACTTAATCACACTTAATCGTGAAAAACAGATACCATGAATGGAAATGTAGATGATGTAAACATTACATACCTCAGAAGACAATGAGATGTTGTCTTAGAATCAGTGAGATGGAAAGTTTCATTCAGATAGGTGTGTGCATTGTAGAATACATGAAAAGCATACCTATCATCTGATTCCAAGTTGTCTTCTTCAGGTGTACTTGAACATTTGTAGTTCTTTGGGGATGCCAAACATCCTGTACATCCTTTGCATTAGTTTGTCCAGCTCTTCCCTTCTATGGATTCCTCCTTTTTCAGCAAGTCCATAGTAGATATTCTTGAATTTAACAGATCTAGCATGTTGTGCGGACGCAAAGGTGGAAGGAGTATTTCAAAGGGTGGAGCTTATCCGGTATTAGTGACATGATCTTGCCTTCTTTCATCATCATGCGATAATCAACATTTTGGTAGAAGTGCGGATACTTTGTTTCTAACTATGTTTTTTTCAAATTCATCATCATTCTCAGTCTGATCTTGATGAATTAGAATCTTCTCCAGGATGTAGACGTCACATAACCATTCTCCTCTGGATCTGATCCCATTCTGGAAGCAGATCTTGCCTTCACAGAGGATGCCTTTAACAGGTGCCGGAAGGGCATTCTTCTCCCAAGCAATCTCGGTGGAGATGTTTGCTCAATAATTTGAAATGAATCCTTCGTTCTTTCCTCTTCTAGCCGGATGTAGCGATGTTGGATCCGCAGCCTCTGCTAACCACGCTTCTTGATTGCGGGCCTCTCTTATTCTCTGTCTTATGCGCTCTTGAATAGCTGGCCTTGTCTACGATCTTCTGCGGTAAATTTCGATTTGCTTTCATTATCTTGCCTTTGCTTTTCTTTCTCTCGAAGATAATCCTTTCGGGTTCATCTTGTTTCGTCTTCTTGACTAATTTCTTAGCGAGTTCAAAGGCTCTTGGCCCGATCATCGATTTCCATTCTTTTTCGATCTCTTCTGGCAATAACCTCTCGAAAGAACACTTTTCTTTCGGCGATCTCTTTGCTATGTTGCTCCACAGTTTCTTTCATTTCAAATAGCATTCAAGATCGGTAGATGGAGTGGCCTTTTAGCAGAAGTCGAATCTGATGGTTTTTGGTAGAGATGAAAAAGTTACCAAGCGTATGAGATCAGTTTTTTTTTTTCTTCTCTTTATTCTCTTTTCCTTCCCCTTTTTGGTTTCATCAAAGAGGTTGGACATCTTCCCAATTGGTTGACAAACAGGCTTGTTAATTCTTAGTGAGATCTCCTCTCTGAGTTCTCGACAACAAGAGGGTGATCGAGCGAATAGTGGCTAGTGTATGGCGAAAAGTCTTGAGGAGTGTAGAAGCGTCGAGAGAGCGGTTTTCAATTTCTATCTTGCTCGCTCATGTAGAAGCTAGAAAATGATTCCAACCCATATCCAAGTGGTTGTTGGTTTTGTGCAAGGATGCCCATACACTTTCCAAAAGTACACGGTGCGATTGAGCATCTCATGCGAGGCGAGAGTTTGTCGAATCGAGTTTGAGCTTCTCGGCAAGAGGATATACTAGTTGCATTACTTCAAACAAGGATGGCATTGTGCATCCTAACCGTGTGACCGTTCCTTGTCAATTAGTTTTGTTTGCTCATCTTCAAATCGCTTCATCGATCTCTTTGTGGCCGCGAATTTGTCTTCAAATGCGGCCTTGATCCCATCCTAAATCTTCTTCGAGTATGATGATCTAGGTATCGAGCTCATCGTGAGTGATCTATTCATATGTTGAAGCCTTGCCAAGTCGGGTCTCATCTGCGCCCATTTTTGTTCATCTACAGCCTCCCTCATGATTTGTAGGAGGTTGGCGGTTTCTTCTTCCTGAAGTTATCGAATACCCGAACCTTTTCGTGAATTAACCATCCGATATCATCGTTAGATGCCAATTCAACAAAGACTTTCAATCCCAAAGATTGTTTAGACATTTCAACTCCAAGTCTACAAAGAAATCGATCGAGTTGTCATTAGAATCGAAGAATTCTTCAATGCTCTTGATCTGATATCCCTCCAGAACACTATCTCTTCTATTTGTTGCTGTGTTGGGAAATTTAGTGTTTTGATGAAAGTTCCAGAAACACATGTAATAGGACCGATCGGACACATTAGGACCGATATTTATATTACCGTTTATAGAATACCGGTTGATAATTCTTTCAGTATAGAACAAATGATGTAATAGATAGATCACATATTGAGGGGAACCTCAATATGTATAGGTCGATCGAAGACCCAAAGAATAGCCGATATCCGACGGGCCGTAATGCAAGAGAAGAACACCTTTGACAAGATCGATCGATCCGATCAAGTCGATATGGTAACCAAGTCATGAAGCTCAAACTCGATTTGATTACTTGAAGATCGATGACTTCCGTAAAGATCGCATTAAAAGACCTACATCACGAGTTTCTGCTTAGTTGAAGTTTAAGTCAATCGGCACCAAACAGTTCTAGAAGACTCCATCGTTAGATCGATCTTTTTTTTGACATTGGGCCATCGAAAGATTTTGATCGACAATTTAAAAAAGATCGTTCAGTCACCGTGAAAACTTAATTTCCTTATATTTCACCTAATCATACGACGATGGTATGAACAAAAGAATGTCAAACTTAGTTGGAAGAACAATTTTCGAATAAAAGTGCGGCTCATAACCAATGAGAACAAGACACGTATGATCGGAGTTTTAAAGCAATTATGGGATTTGGTGCCGCTTTCTAACTAATTTATAAAAGACACTATTCACCTTTTTGCCATGTCGTTCTGAAGCACGCCACATCAATCCTCGCAAGAAGTTTAACAAATATAGCTTGAAATTCAAATTGCTCTCCAACGGCTCTTTGATTTCGAGGTCTATAAATATGGGATCACACTTGAGTGAAGACAAGGAAACCTCAAACGATCAAGAAGCTCAAGCTATAATCGATTTCCTCACGAAGAACACAAACAAGAAGATTATTTTTATTAAGTGTTCATCCCATAAGTTCTTAGCATAGAAATCTTTTCATCTAGCCGATAGGCTATCTTAAACACTAGAAAAGATTTCATAGTTGGAACCAAAACAATCTTATCCAAACTCAAAGTTAGGTTAAGTTGTTTAGCAAGATTCGAGACTAGGGTTTCTAGTTACGATTTTACAGGATCGGTTGAGGAGAACTCTTTAAATATCATCGCCGGTTGTCTTTGTGTTGGACTAACACAAAAATCTAAGTCCGATTGGTTTTAGTTGGTGCCCCTTGTGATAGGGAAGAGTGAGCGTGGGACTAGTTTGTCCGAACCACTATAAATCTTGTGTGCCTTCTTGCTTTTGATTAACTGTTTTACAATCGCCACAACAACTTTTAAAGCAACATACATATTCTAAGTTGAGATCGCCTAGCACCAAGCTTACGATCCGAGCTTAACACTTCTTTCTTGATCATTTGGTTAAAAGACTATCTTTGGAATCGATTTATCAAAACCGGTTTTTTCACGGGTAAAACTTAGCTTCACATCAGTTAAACCGATAGTTACCAAACCGATCCGCCTTCGGTGATTAGTAAGTTGGTTATCGACCCAAATGATTCACTCGACTCTAAAAGCTTAATCGCCATCACACCCGATCTGCACAAAAAGTTTTGTAAGTCTATTCCCCTCCCTCTAAACTTGTGCCCTCACAAAACCCATTCGGGACCTACAAGTGGTATCGAGAAGCGGTGGTTTCTCGCAGACCAATCGGCTTTGAGTATCATCGATTCTTGAGGAAGAATCTTTGTGGTCATTTGAGCAGATCTTGAAAAACCGTTTTAAAACTCATTCTTTTTCCAAAATCACTCGGCATGGATAATACCTCTCGGTATGTATCATGATCCGCCAAAGTTCTCAATTGATGAGTATGCAGATTGGGCCATTTATATGTGCAACCATCTAGGTTCGATTAGTGGCGAGAATGATGGAAGTCATCGAAAAGGACCCTTCATCATATATCGACAACCCCTGCGATTGGTTGGAGGAGATCCCACTTTTGCCCCGGAAGTCTTATGAAAAAAAAGCCCGGCCTTGATGGATGGAGAGGAAAGGAAAGCGCATACTCGACACAATCGCCGAGCATATTATCATGAAAACAATGGACAAGGTCAACAAGGAAAAGATTAAATATCTCAAAAAGCTGCGAAAAGCAATGTGGGACACTCTAAATGAGATATGCGAGGGAAATGACCGGATAAAAGACGGCCGTCTACAAGTTTAACCGGTGAAGTTCAAAAAATCAAGATCTTAACGAGAGACCATCAACGAACTCGATGGAAGGATTACTATGTCTGTGAATAAGCTACGAGAACTTGGTAGAGAGATGTCAGACAAGGATATCAACTACAAGATATTAAGATCTCTTACCAAGAAATGGGATATGAAAGTCACGGTAATCAAGGATTGCTAAGACATTTCAAAAATGAAGCCGAGTAGCCTGTTCTTGAGCCTTAAAGCTCACGAGTTCGATTTAATTGAGAGAGGACAAGCAGATGAAGATGAGGTGCCCGCTGAAGCCTCAACTTCTAAATCAGTTGCTTTTAAGGCAACCAGCAGCAGATCGAAGGCCAATGAACCCATTGGAAACATCATAAGTCAGGCAGAACAGATCGCTCTGCTTACCAGGAAACTAGAAAAATCAAATATTCAACTTGGTAAGTATCAAAGATTCTATAAAGATTATCAACATAGTCGAGGAAGAGATAGGAGATCAGCCAACAGATCTCCAGAAAGAACCAAATCTGATGATCGAAGAGATCACAGAGAAGAAAGGAAAAGAGATAATCTAAATGATGAGAGAAGAGATAACCAATCGAACATTGACAATTCAAAAGAAGAAGCTGTGTATCTTTTACTATCGAAAGGGAAGTCACCGATAGATCATATTCTAAGATGGAGTGATTCACCGAAGAAAAGGTCACGAAAAGTGGATCAAGGAGCGTGCTTCAATCAGGAGAAGCCAGTCACTACAAAGGCAGATCGCCTGCACGGGACGCCAAGAGAAAGGGAAGAAAAGAGGAACAAAAGAGAGCAACGAAGACAGGACATAAAAGCCATGGTTGGAAAATCATCGACACGTCGCCCGAATTGACGATTGATTCAGATCAACGCCCTCCGAGGATTTCGGATACTCTTGGAAGAGAAGATTTGTCTTGGATGCCCGACAAGATTTCATAAATTCATTGACTTCTATGAGAATGAAGATCCGATATTCTCTCCGGATGATGATGAGATCCGGCTCGATGGCCAAGGAGGACCAATCGAGGTAACCTCCAAACCCGCTTTTGTTCGCTTTACACCGCTATCATTAGCACACCGGCCGGGAGATTGACTCGCACCTCTACTCGGAATATGAAGGTCGGATAACCTTCCTGGAAACGCAATTACTTGAGGATCTCCAATGCAAAGAGACACTTATGCTATAGTGGAATTCGAGAATGACATTTATTTCGAGGATCGAAATAATCACTTGCTAAAGAGAACGATCTCGATAAAAGAACTTAAATCTTAAACCGCCAAGGCAACCGAGGAACTTAATATTCGAAAGTTAAAACTTCGATCGGAGAAGCAGATCAAAGATCAGCTAGCAATTAACAAACAACAAGTCGATGACTTCAAAACTCCAAAGTTTAAATTTGATGAGTTGTTCCTAATGCATAAGAGTCTAAAATCATCCGAGGATAATCTGCCAAGAAAATAGAAGTTTTTACAAAATCATCTAAAATTGTTCAAGACATGAACACCTTTTTTCAAAAAACGATTAACAAGAAGGGACTTGGGTATGAGAACCCTTCCACATCCCAAAAAGCCCCTACCGATTCATCTCAAAAGGGTGTAATCGACGAGTTTCGACAAAGATACACCAAAAGCCAAACTTGTATCTAATAAGGAAAAAAAGACCGGTTGAGCGGTAAAAGCGGTGCCAACGTAAGGGGAGCGAAATGGACCCCTAATCGGTAAAGCATCACCGAGGAATCAACGAAGAACCCGGTTCTTGAAGAGACCTCAACTCGATCAACAGATCGTATCGAAAAAGACAACCCGTAAAAAGGAAGTCTAATCGAGACCCAATCAAGGTCATTGCCTAATAAGCATGCTTTAGGTAAACCGCAAAAACCACCTATGCCAAAAAAGATATGAATCTTTTGATGGTAGCAAATCGTACCTACCCCTATAATCGTAAATCTAGGGTCTTTGAACGAACCCACCTTTGGATGAAAAGAAGACAAACGTAAAAAGATAAATCCCAAGTCTTCTATGTCATCCAAGGTTCACACTAATAATCATACTAATCGAGAAAAGATATAAAGAGACATATGATTATGTTGATAGGTATGGGAGACAAATCAGGGCCTTCGATCTAACCGATCTCAATAGAAGTGCTCGTTTGTATGGATCCCCAAAACTAATCCTAACCCCTCGGGACCCAATCCAAAAGGGTACCTAAAGCCCGATTTGGCTGCAGGATCGTGGGTCCGCCAACAAAGGAGGTGTGCAAGCAACTATCGGTACATCGATAGTGGATGCTCAAGGCACATATGACCGGAAGCAAACACCTCCTCGGCTCTTACATAGAAACGAAAGGCCAGCGTGTACTCTTCGGTGATGATAACTTTGGTTACACCAAAGGATTGGAACCTTAGAGAATGATGATGTACAAATAACCGGAGTCTCGTGATGTCGAAGGTCCAAGCACAACCTATTATCGCTTTCACAATTTCTGCGACAACGGATTCACGTTGAGTTCTCGTGATCGATCAATGCACTATCAAGAATCGAGCCACTCAAGCCGATTTTGCTAACTGGTTCAAGGAAAGGGACGATCTACACGCCAGATTGGACGCAGTTGCCCAAGAAATACATGCCTAATTGTTAAGAGTTCCAAAAGTAGCGAGTTGGCTCGCACAAAAGAATGAGTCATCCGAACTTTAAAACTCTTAATAAGATAGCAAGGATGTCTCTAGTGGAAGGTCTTAGAATGAAGTATTTTCAAAGGATCGGACATGTGTTGCATGTCGAAGGGAAAACAGTCAAAGCTTCATTCAAGGGAATTCTGGACCGGCATCCAAAGCAGAGTATTGCGGTACTTCATATGGATCTATTTGGACCATTACACCGGTCGGTCTCGTGACGCAAATATACTCTTGTAATCGTGGATGACTATTCCAAGTTTACCTGGGTTATATTCTTACATAAGAAGAATGAGATGACAACGAAGATACCCGAGCTGCTTAAAAGATTACAAAACGAGAAGGGTGTTAGTGTAGTAAAAATCAGATCAGATAAAGGTACATAATTTCTGAATTCTTTTATAACTGATTTTTGCTCTAAGTTTGGTATACAACATGAGACATCAGCTGCAAGAATGCCACAATTCTTGAATGGAGTAGCGAGCGAAGAAACAAAACACTCAAAGAAGTTCGCCGCACGATGTTATTTGAACATGCAATACCAAGTCAATTTTACAGGCGTATAATCAACACCGCATGTCATACTCGTAAGCAGATATCTTCTGACTAAGGCTCACTACAAAACACCCTATGAACTGTGGAAGGGCAGAAAACCTCGTGTTTCTTACTTCCATGTTTTTGGGTGTAAGTGTTTCATACACAACAATGGGAAGAGTCAGTTGAAGACTTTTGAGGCCAAGTCAGACGAGGTTATATTCTTAGGATATTCCTCATCGAGCAAGGCTTTCAGGGTTTACAACAGACGAACCCTAGTTGTGGAAGAAACACCCCATGTAGTCTTTGATGAAGCATCTTCGAACAAGACAAATCGAACAAGATGTATTCGATCAACTAGTACGATGCTCGGAAAATGGATCATTAACTAACGATCGATCAAGGAAAAAGGATCGAACATCGTAATAAAGTATACATTCCGGATCTAGGCTGATTCACCGGATCAATCGGATCCTAAGGTACGTAATTAAAAACTGTCGATGAAGAAGTCGGCATACCGAGATAAATATCAAGATGAACCATCCGGTTCGGGGGAACACTGAAGTTCCCACGAACGGACATCAAACACATGATGAGTCCAACATCACCGAGACATGTTCTTATCAAGTGGATCATAACTCGCACACTCTCCCGGTCGCTAGTAATGAACCTTTATCGAAATGGATGATGTTCTCCAAACCGACTCAAATCGTAACGTAAGGACTGGATAACCGGTCATCAGGACGATCGATCATCGGAGACCCATTTGATAGAGTTAAAACTAGACATCCAGTTGGTGAAAGTGCCATGTATTGTCAAGTATATCTGTCTATGAAGGAACCTACAACAGTAGAGGAAGTTTCTACAAGACCAAAAGTCGGATTCTAGCCATGCGAGGAGTGGAAGCAGTTCGAGAGAAATCAAGTTTGGGAGGCTGGTGGACATACCAAATCATCAAGACGTAATTGGCGCGGTGGGTTTTCAAGAACAAGAGAGATGAAAAATGTCATAACCAGAATAAGGCAAGACTTGTTGCTAAGGGGTATTCACAATCGGAAGGAATTGATTATGATGAGACCTTTGCACCGCCGCCAAATTTGAAACCATTAATCAATTTTCGGCATATGCTTTGAGGAGAGGGTTCCTTTGTGTGTATCGGATGGACGTAAAGAGTACATTCTTAAGCGGGGTACTAGCAGAGGAAGTTTATGTCGAACAACCTCCGTGCTTCAAGAGAGCAACCAAGTGTATCGTTTAAGAAAAGCTCTTTATGGTTCGAAACAAGCTCCTCGAGCTTGGTATGATACACTCTCTCGGTTCTTGATAGGCGGTGGGTTCACTAAAGGCAATGGGACGTAACCTTATTCGAATAGTAGATGGAGAAGATATTACGATGGTTCGGATCTCACGTGGGCGACATCATCTTCGGATCTCCCAACAAGAGTCTATGTGAAAGATTCAAACAAACCGATGCAAGGGAAGTTCGAGATGTCCATGATGGGTCGGATGAATTACTTTACGGGTCTACAAGTAAAGCAAAGTATGAATGGGATATTCATCTCCGCAAAGTACACTAGGAATTTATTGGCTAAGTTTGGAGTTCAAAATTGTAAGGAAGCCAAAATTCCTATGATGATTGGATTCAAGATGGATCCAGATGAGGATGGTCGAAAACAAAATCAAAAAAATATAGGGCTCTCATTGGATCTCTACTATACCGATCGCCGGCAGATCGGATATCACCTTTCTTGAAGAGGGTGTATGTGCGATTTCGTGCAAATCCAATGCAAAGCCACCTAGAAAGCGAGAAAGCGGATTCTCAAGTATCTGAAGGGAACAAGAAACCCTTGGTTTATTTTACCCATCATATGATAATCTAGAGCTTAGTGGGTATTCTCGATTACGATTATGGAGGTTGGAAGATTGAGAAAATCAACCTCGAGAACATGTCGATTTTAGGGAAAACCGATCTCGTGGTTTTCAAAAAGCGGACATCATTCCGCGACATCTACTATCAAGAGTAATATATGGTCGCGGGAAGTGTTATTGCTCCCAACCGCTCCGCTTAGTCGGCCGGTGAGGATTATAACATTGTAGCTAAGAATGTACCTATATTCGCGATGCGATAATAATATTGCAATCACTCGAGAATCTCGTTTCTACATACAAGATGCAAGCATGTGGATGTCGACATCATTTTATAAGAGATCATGTTGAAAAGAAGAATATCGAATGGAAAAGATTCACACCGATTTCTGTAAAGTCGATATTCTAACCAAGCCACTAATTTGAGATCGATTCAGAGAATTGTGCAATGAGCTAGGCTTCGGATCTTGGAGAAAAAGCACCTAAAATGCTTGATGGATTGTTCTCCAGAACCAGCTGGTTAAGAGACTAACTAGGTTAAGATGAATCAGTTGAGTTTGGTATCTCAACTGATCAGAAGATCAGTCAAGGAACTGATATAAGAAGGTACTGATCAGATTTACGATCTGTCAGATTAAAGGAACTGATCAGATTTAAGATTTATCGATTTAAACGCCTTCGGTTTAAAGAATTATCTGATTAAATCAGTTTGGTTACTTTACATCTTTGTAAGTCGATTAAGCTGATATTCAACAAGCAAGATTCATAGATTAAAAGCCTACAATCGCATAAGAAAGCATAAAATTTACACAACAATGGAATAACAGAAATTTTCATTGATAAAGACCCGAAGGTCAGGTTACATTACAAGTTACAAGTACAAAGGACCCGGAGGTCAGTACATAAGTGATAACCAAAAACCCTAAACCCTAAACCCTCATCCTAACCCTAGAAGAGGAGGAGAGAGAGAGATTTTAAGATCTCATGCTCTCATTTTCCCCCACTTAACAAGGGTAAGAAGGCTTTGAAATAATCCTAAAGCCGATCGCTGAAGCTAAAACCAGTGGAGCGAGAGCGGCGTTGATAGGATTTCTAAGCCAGGAGCCCTTAGACCTGGAGTCAATGGGCTCTCTAGCTGTTAAATGGAGCACATGTGCCAAGAAAGTGGTTCAAAGACCTTATGGGCACATGTGTTACATGAAAAAATAGAGTTGATATACGAAGATCAGCTGTTGTCTGATCCAGACCGTATATCAAACTCATGTTTTATATCAGACTGAGTCTGTTGATGCTAGTTCCGTCATCTCAATAGACACACAAGGTGCATACGGTTAGGAGAAGTGTCTTCTCGGTTATGACGGCAGACCCGCCCGCCTTTGGTGGTAGAGTAGAAGCTTGGCAACAATTGTATGTGAAATCTTTGATGGCATTAAAAAAAACGGTGATAAGGGACACACGGGGGTTGATTTGAGAAGTTGAAATCATTGAAAAAGGGGTAAAGGTGTTTCTTAGGAAGTCTCATGGGATATAAGAGTTCACCAGATACATGATTCTACAAAGAAGATAAGTATGGTGAATGGGTTATGTTGTGTAAAACATTGGTCCAATTTATAGAGGCCAAGCAAGGGTGTGAATGCAAATTTGATTTCAAAAAGCCTCTAAGAGAAATTTGCATCACAAGGACAAATGATGTAGGAATCACGCGATCGATAATTGGATAAATTCTTTGCGGATTGATATATCAAAATATTCGGACTATAATTACATGATGTCAAATCGTGCCAACTTAGGGAATAGAGACTACTATTCTAGACTAAGTTTTTGGCGGTAACACATATCCCAAGAATTGGCTTGATCGAGAAGAATCGATTAGGTCAATGAAATCGATTTTATCTTAAACCGATCGATGAGGAAGATCAGTTGAGCTTGATACAAAAACACATCAGATATATATATCAGTCTATGAGAAAACATAAATATCAGTTGAAGGGGGAACTTCAACTAATCAAGGAGGATCAGAAAAGGGAAATCAGACGCAAAGTGAAGCGGATCAGTTGAAAAGAACAGTTGGGAAATTATAAGGATTAGACAGAAAACTAAGATCAACAAGTGAAATCAACAACTACAAGTGGCATTGACTGATTACAATATCAATCAACCAGATACGCTTTTCTGTTTCCTTGTTTATTGCTTACTTATTTGATCTTATCTGATATTATTTGCCTTACTGTACTCATTACCTTTGTGACGTATTCCCTGCAAAACATTTAATGCGGACGTGGGGTACTTGTATTAATTGCTACAAAATGAGCTTTTAAATCCAAAAGGTTTTCATACGTGCTTTTCCTGACCATACGATCAAAACCGTTTAATCTGGATCGTTTAATCTTTTCAAACGGTTGATCTCCCAAATCTTGTCTTTTTTTTCCCTCCTCATCTTTAAAAGGTTCATAAAAAACCCTAACAGAGTTCTTTCTAATTCATAAACTTGCGATTTATTCTCTGAAAACTCCAGATTACTTTTCTGCGATTCGAAGTGTTTTTCTTGAGTTTCAACATTATCTTTTAAAAAAAATGTAATCTGGTAATTTCTAATTATTTGATGAATTATCTTTTCTCCTAAATCCATTATTCTTATAGATTTTGTCAATCGATGGTATCCTGTGTTATGCTTTATTGTTTCTTGGTATCCGCATGTGTTTATCGATTATTTGGCCTGAGTATAGGTCTGATAATCAATATATGATATTTTCATGTTTATGCACAACTTTAATCAAGTCTATCTTATTGTAGATGGCCACTCACGGAATGGGGAAAATAATGTGCAATTATGCGGAACGGGCAACGAAGATTGTCGATGACAAGTTCGTGCGATTTGATATCACTTTCGGGATCCGGAATCAATGGAAGTGGAGCAAATTTCAAGAAAGGAGGTCTTGAGAAATATTATACCGCTTTCAACGCAATCCAAAGGATGATAAAGATGAAGCACTCGAATTCCTAAGGAATTTAAGAGTGGATACGGATGCCCCGGGAGAAGAACTACTTTTTACCAAGCGGAGAAGATCGATCGATCGATTTAACGCGGACATAACACGTCTGTTAAGCTTGCCCAAAGGAAGAATCCTCCTGCGACTACAGGGGAGGAATGAAGATGAGCTGATTAGAAAAGAACTCTTCAGGGAAGCTGACAAACATCGCACCCAGGTTTTGTCAAAGCCGATGCTAAAAGGAAATACCGATCGTTGTTTAACATATTGTCAAAAACAATCATGGGTATTTCATTCAATTTTTATGCTCTAACATCCGTCAAACTATACAACATGGTCGAATAATTGATGAAGCCAAGAACATCAATGGCATGGCTTCTCGAAGGCCATTCTACTCCAAGAACATGAAAAGTTTGGAGTTAATGAATGGAGGCAGTGTATATTCGAAGAAGAAGAGGATCGCCAATCTCAACAAGGTTGCAGTTATCTTGAAAGACAAACCGCCAAATCGAATGGGACCAGAATGGATCGAAGTCCTACAAGGCCTTCCTCGCCACCAACGACTATATATGGGGCCACCGATGATGATATGTTTTGGCCAGCCCTCCAAAGTGAAGAAAGGAAAAAGGAAGCGTTAAAACGGTTCGCTTACACCGGATGCTCCCTGCAAGAAGACTTCAAAAAAAAACCCCTGTGAAGGCCTAGAAAAAAGAGGCGAAGAAGATCAACAAGTAGAATCAGCCCCCATGACTCGCTTTTCTAGAAGATGAGTTAGATGAAGAAGGAGCCTTCGGATCACTGGCGTATTGCGCCACAAAATCGTGAAAAATCGACAGCAAAAAGGCTTCTCAAAAGAGCTCAGCGTAACAGTTTAATGCGGATAGGAAGAAGCACTAGACGAATGATCTCTTTCTCCTCCAACTTTCGAAGCCGATTCACCGCCAGATTCATCAAGGCCGAAAGCATGTTTTTCTCTTCTTCCACCTGTTAATTACAATTATTTGATGAATTACTCAAAACTACATAGATTTTGTCATCGATGGTAACTGAAAGTATTCGATTATTTGTAGAACCAGATAATCAATATATGCATATTTCTACAATGTAACCTCGCAGGTCGAGCCAATCGGATAACTTCCGCCTACTCAAGCACCACGTAACCCTCGTGATCTCATCAACCGAATCGGGACAGACCTCGAAGTCTAGATCATCAAAGACCATCACAGGAAAATGGGTCGAATGCAAATCGAACGAGAAATTTATGAGATGTATCCAGTAGTCGGGTCGCCCATCCCCGCTATTAGAGAGGAAGTTATGGAGATCCTCACCGGAGAGATCTCCGATTAAAAAGCTTCTCGATTTTATAATGATTATAGAACATATGGGCGGTGCTGATGAGTTTGCAGATTTTGATTTCGATATGAGGAAATCTGCTAAAGTAGGATCACCAGCTGAGCTGATAACTGCTGAATCTATCAAAGCTCCGATCCACGCGGAAGTCGGGATTGATCGAACAAGGCGAACCGGAGATCGCCGAAGATGCTCCCCTCAAGCGAGATGCTACTATGAAGGATGCAGAGTCGCCGATGATAGTGGAACTGTGTCGCAGTTCATGACCAACCACTTTGGAGGCACAAACAATCAAAAGATCAAGTGACACCAAACATTTCTACAACTCACGCCATCACGATCAACTTCGAGGAGATCGATCATGTCTCAAAGATCTCCGAAAAAAGAAGAAGTTGAGGGAGTGATAGCTGATCAGAGGCAGATTGGCCTCAAAGAAATAACAGATCAAAAGGAATTGGCTATTTCCAAGATTGAGGCAATCAAAGATCAGTTCTCCCAAACTGTGACCACCGTATCTACCAAACTTATAAAATCGGGTTGATGACAAACTAATTCAGATTGATCAACAACAAGTTTTTTTCCGATGCTCAATGAAAAGCTAGAATTGATGGAAGAGAAACTTGACAAACCGATTATTACACTCTCTATCGCCATGGAATCTGTCAAGACCGAAATGATCTCAAGGTTCAAAAATCTAACTACTCAAGCTCAAGGTTTATCATTGCAGATCTCAACAGTAGGCGATATCGGCCGACTTTTTGGTTCTCGACCTCCCACCTCACCGCTCTTTTTGATCAAACCAAAAAGGGGAAGGACAGTGAGAAACCAATCGACATTTATCGTAATAATCAAGACCCGATTGAGAGACGGTTGAATCTTATGGACAAAGACTAGACCATCCGGATCTTTTTTGCTAATGAAATTTTCGAAAAAGATGGAAAAGTCAAAGGCAAGAAAGGTGCTATGGGTCTTCGCCAAGGGTGCTTTGGGACATCACAACTTGTACCCGATCCACTCGAGACTAAGAAAATCACAAGAAGCACAAATTTAGCCAAATTCAGGCCGATAAGAAAATCGGGCCGAGAAATTGTCCAAAGAACAGATGCGGAAGAAGCCTTAATAAGTGAAGAAGAGAGAAGGGCGCAGACAAATTAGACATGCGTAAGATCTCAAGAGGAAATTCAGATCGAAGCGAAGAAAGGAAAGGCCGGAAAAATTTGTACCGTAACCTCACCGCCAAAGAAGAGTTGATGAGATCATTCCAAAAACTGCCGGCACATGCTAAGAGGTTTGAGGAATGGAATAAGATCGGAAGTGAATGGCTTCGGATGCCTTTGTTCTTGATCTTGTTCCACGAGAAGAATCTCCAGATGATGAATTCCTCAACTGGTTGGAAAATAAATATCCAGATTTTTCAAGTATTCGGAAAATGAGGCCAAGATAATCAACGTAAAAATATCTCGCCAAGAGTATGATCTGTTGGATTACTCGAAGAAGGCATATGGCTCATTTGATGATCGACATTTTCGAGAGATTCTATTTTGACATTTCGAGCAAAACGCACATAATCGATCCTCGCCGGAGACCAATGATGTCAAATGGAAACTTTATCGATTTTTCAACGTACCTCAAGATCAAAGAGAGATGCCAGAAGGATACAAGCCTAAAGAGTGAAGAATCAGAAGACTTCTCAGGATCAGCTGTTTTTTTTTAATTCAAACTTTTCTGATGTAACATGTAATCAACAAATCTAATGAGAAAAGTTTATTTTCTGATCCTAAGACAAAATCTCATTGTCTTTCGATTATGTGCTCTTTCTCGTTCTATATTTATCAATTGTGATTGGTTTCTCAAAGTGTTTTGGTTTCATCAAAAATGGGGAAATTGTTGGGAAATTTAGTGTTTTGATGAAAGTTCGTAAACACATGTAATAGGACCAATCGGACACAATTAATTCGATCGATGTTTATATTACCGTTTATAGAATACCGGTTGATAATTACTATATAGAACAACCGATGTAATAGATAGGTCACATATTCGGGGGAACCTCAATATGTATAGGTCGATCCAAGACCCAAAGAATAGCCGATATCAACAGCCGTAATGCAAGAGAAGAAGCGAGAAGATCGATCGATCCGATCAAGTCGATATCTCAATTTGAAGTCATGAAGCTCAAACTCGAATACTTGAAGATCGGATGACTTCCGGAAGATCGGACGGAAGACCTACATCACCGAGTCCGCTAGTTGAAGCTAAGTCAACAAGCACCGAAGACTCCATCAGTAGATCGATCACTTTGGTGATCAGGTCAGCTCACCAGGTGAAAACTGATATTTCACCTAATCATACGACGATGGTCTGAACAAAAAGAATGTCAAACTTAGTTGGAAGAACAACACTGAAAAGTGCGTCTGTTAACCAATGAGAACAAGACACGTATGATCGGAGCCGGCAATTACGGGATTTGGTGCTGCTTTCTCCAATGGCTATAAAAGACACTATTCACGCTTTCGGCCATGCCGTTCCTGAAGCACGTCACATCAATCCTGCAAGCCTAACAAATATAGCCTGAAATTCAAATTGCTCTCCAACGGCTCTTTGATTTTGAGGTCTATAAATATGGGATCACACTTCAGAGTGAAGACAAGGAAACCCTGAAACGATCAAGAAGCTCAAGCTATAATCAGATTTCCGCACGAAGAACCCAAACAAGAAGATTATTTTTATTAAGTGTTCATCCCATAAGTTCTTAGCATAGAAATATTTTCATCTAGTTGATAGGCTATCTTAAACACTAGAAAAGATTTCATAGTTGGAACCAAAACAATCTTATCCAAACCCAAAGTTAGGTTAAGTTGTTTAAGAAGATTTCGCAGACTAGGGTTTCTAGTTTCGATTTACGGGATCGGTTGAGTGAGAACTCTTTAAATATCTGGATTGTCTTTGTGTTGGACTAACACAAAAATCTAAGTCCATTGGTTTAGTTGGTGCCCTTGTGATAGGGAAGAGTGGATTTAGGACCTGGTTTGTCCGAACCACTATAAATCTTTGTGTGCCTTTCTTTGCTTTGATTAATTGTTTACACAATCGCACACAACTTTTAAAGCAAAGATACATATTCTAAGTTGAGACCAACTAGCACCAAGCTTTCGATTCGATCAAGCTTGACACTTCATCAACTGGTTAAAAGACTATCTTTGGAATCGATTTATCAAACCGTTTTTTCACGGGTAAAACTTAGCTTCAGACACATCAGTTAAACCGATAGTTACCAAAACCGACCGCCTTGCAATTAGTAAGTTGGTTATCATCCAAACCGATTCACTCGACTGATCAAAGCTAACCGCCATCACACCCGATCTGCACAAAAAGTTTTAGAAGTCTATTCACCCTCCCTCTAGACTTACGCGCCTCACAAAACCGGTTTGGGACCTACATCTTTGGATGCCGGGATGTTGATCCAATCGGGGGCATAGATCCAGCAGATACTCCTTGATCTATTGCTTCATTATCCTTATGATGGGGCTTTCTGGAGCAGGTGAAGCAAGCACGGTTACGGGTATTGAAGGGATTATGAGAGGCGGACACTCGCTTGTCGGATCTCTCAGGTTCTTGAGACTTGATTGGGGATTGGGATGTTTGTAGTTCAGGTTCGTTTTCAGCGTGTTGAGGGTGTTCAGTTTCCTGAACGGGTTCATTGATTGGTGGTGTGGGAGATGTTGGTGATCTGATAGGCGAGGGTGAGGGTGATAAGGTTTTGTGGAGAGAGGATGGTGGTGATGACTTTTGAGGAGAGGGTGATGGCGATTTGGAAGTGGGCATTGGCGATCTTTCTCTTTGGAATATCTTGGTGAGAAGCAGAGAATCAGATGGTGATTCTTCCTCAAATTGCTCCACTTACATCCCTCCGATGATTTTCTCCTTCGCTGCGATCATCCGCTCTTCCCTTTCTTCTCGATAGTTGGCTCGGAGCGGATCGCTATCTCTTCTTCTCGATCTTACTTGCATCCAGATCCTTCGTTCTGTTGACTTCTTTCATGCGTAACTTGGAAGCGATTTTTCGGAGGAGATGAGACTCTCTCTCGATGTTTCGCAGAGCATCTGGTTTCTTTGCCGATCCTTCCTCTTCATCCTCTTCTCTCGAACGGCCTTTTCGCGACTTCGCATTTACGCGATTTGCCTTTATATTTTCCCTTCTTTTCTCCCTTGGGTTTGGGAACATAAGGAGTTGGATCCTCATCAGATTTTCCAGGTAGGGACTCATCTTTGCCCAATATGGCCTTGTGCTTTGCTTGGTATATCTTTGCTCCATTCTCGATCCATTTATAATTCTGTGGCAGCTTATCTGACAGAATGATAGAGATTTTGTGTATGAATGAGCACTTGGAAGATAAGCACACTTCATTGCTATGGGTCAGTTCGAACTTCCCGGAGTCTTTTCTCACTCTTGCTTTGACCATACCCAACCAATCGATATCTGAAGCCTTCTTGATTAGTGCAGCCATGACACTTATCTTGTACGAAGTGACTGCATCAAGACTGTAGGTTGAGCACATGATCACCTTCTGAACAATTTCAAGAAGAAGGCGATATTTTCTCTTCAGATAGGAGGCTTTGACGTTCGTTGTGTTCTCCTTATTTGCTGGTCTCAATAGCTCGGCTTCAAGAAATTCCTTTTCTCCTACATCAGTCATGTAGGTCTCTGGATTGATGCTTCCTCTAGGTAGGCCGAATATCCTCTGGAGATCGTCATTCGACACTCGCACTTCCAGTCCTCCAACAGAAGAAATCAGGTCAGCATCAATGTCTTCATCCCTCTGTAGATTGTAGAGAAACTATAGAGCTTCATGTGCGTGGACGATGTTCTGATGTGTAGAGCAATAGCGTTCAAGTCCACACGCTCGCAAGCACTCCAGAATTTCCAGCGATTCAGGGTCTGAGGTGATGGTGAAGACTACGTACTTTTCATCAATGATGTCTTTCTTCATCGATGAAAAACTGCAGAACTTTTTTTCTTGGCCCGGTCGTGGAATAAGATATGCCATTTCTATACGATATGCAAATTGATGTTTAGTTTGAATAAGATATTTCAATCGATTCAGTCAAAACTAGTAATTTTAGCATCAATTTAGCAAATAAGCGTTTAGATCTAATAAAGATTACAGAAATATATCATCACGATTTGTAAACCTAGGTACTAGATAGAAATTGAGATCATGCAATTAATTAAAACAAGAAATTACCAGAAATTGATTCGAAAGATTTTAGAAATTGGAAGAGTAGAATCAATTGATCTCGAAAGTAATTCTCTGAAGATTTTGAAAAAAGTTTGATCTTTTAAGAACTTTGAGAAGACGAAGTAGTGGAAAGTGGTTTTCTGAGATGGATTTGGATTTTATAGAATACGAGGGAAAAACCTTTTTTGCACAACTTTCCAAAGTACTCAAGTATCCATGTTTTGAAATCAGTGGCTGAGATTAATCGGCCAAAAGGTATTTTGATCTCACGGTTGAGAAAAGTAGTCTTCTCGTTTTCCGGACTTGAAAAATCGCAATAAAATGTTTTGAAAACATTTTCCCAAGTTCGCATTAAAAGCGTTGCAGAGCATGTGTCATGAACAGAGTAAAATAAATCAATTATTTAAATAACGCATGTAAGGTAGTCAGAAAGAGATAAATAAGAGAGCGTATCTGACTGATTGATATTGTAATCAATCAGTTACCACGGTGATCTGATCTGGTACTTTGTTGACTTATCTGATGGTTGCCTCATGCATTTCCCAACAATATCTCACTTATCTGATCAGATTCTTGCTTGAAACACTTCGCTACTTATTTGATCCACTTATCTGATACACTTCATCCTTCAGTCTTCTTCTAATCAGCCCGTATTTACTGAAGTCAACTCCCGCCAAAACTTTTACTTCGGGGAGTCCAAAAGTCGCCTCGATTCCCAAATCGGCGCGATTTGACATTCCGTAATAATGGCATAGATACGCTGTGATTTAATCACACCGTTAACTCATCCAACCATTAGCCGCGTGTTCCTAACGCATTGTCAATGCAAATTTCTCTTAAGATTTTCTGAGACAATAAAATTTACATTTATACCCTTAATTTCCTTCTATAAATAGCCTGGGGTGTTAGGCGAACAACACAATCATAAACCATTTCATCTTCTTTAGCATATCCTTCATGCTTTTCCGATGAGTTCCTTATTTCCGGTGAAACTTCCGGTGGGAACCTTTAGCCCTTTTCCAATGAATTCAGCTTCTCAAATCAACCCTGTGTGTTCCTTCACACTGCTTTCGTCGTCATCTAAGATTTCACATACGATCAATGCTAAGCTTCTTTACCACCATGGAGGCGGATCTGCTAAGGCAAATGAGAAGGCACTTCTCCTAACCGTATGCACCTTGTGCGCCTATCGAGATGACGGAATTAACATCAACAGACTTAGTCTGAAACAAAACATGGGTTTGATATACAAAATAGTGTATCAAACTCAATATTTGCATGAGACACTCATGGCCATATGGTCTTTGTGACCAAACCTGTGGCACTGTGTCCCATTTAACAGCTGGAAAGCCCATTGATTTTAGGTCTAAGGGCTCCTAGCTTAAAGATCCTTCAAGGCTCGCTCTCGCTTCTCACTCCAAGATTCTAACAGCGGCTTTCAGGATTCTAGAAGCTTCTCTGCAGCCCCCTGGGTTGGAGAGTCTGAGAGCATCAGCTCTTAAAATCTCTCTCTCTCCTTCCCTGCCTAGGGTTGGCTTAGGCCTTATGATTTATGTATCGACCTCCGGGTCTTCTTGTACTTGTAATACCACTTGAAGATAGCTTGTAGCATTTGTAGCTTATGATATCACTTGTAACTTGTAAATCTGACCTCCGGGTCCTTATCAATGAAAAACTCTGTTATTCCATTGCTGTGTTGTTTCTTCTGACTTATGCGTTCTGTAGCTTTACTCTTAACTTGCTTGTTAACTGTAGCTTTAATTGACTTATAAAGTAATCTTCCAATCTGATCAGTTCCCCCTTAATCTGATATGTCTTGAACTGATCTTCTCCTTGTCTGAACTTCGGACGGCCATTTATCTCGACTTTTCGATCCGCTCCTTATCCGAACCGGGGATCGGCTCCTCGTCTGGTCGACTGATCAGTTGAGATTCCTAACTCAACTGATTCCACTTAACTTGGTTAGTCTTTTAACCAATTGGTTCTGGAGATCATCCTTCAACCATATCTGGTGCATTTTCTCCAAGATCCAGAAGGCCCTAGCTCGTTGCATAACTCTCGAATCGATCTCAAAGCTAAGCGGCTTAGTTAAGATATCGACTTTTTTCGCTTGTCAAGATGGATCTTTTCCATCCTGATATTCTTCTTTTCAACGTGATCTCTGATAAAATGGTGTCTGACATCCACATGCTTGCATCTTGTATGTAGAACAGGATTCTGAGTGATTGCAATAGCACTATTACTATCACAGAATATAGGTACGTTCTTAACTACGATGTTGTAATCCCTCGATTCTCGACTTAGCCGAAAGCAGCTTGGGAAAAATAGCTTCCGCAGACCATATATTACGCTTGGTAGTAGATGTCATGAATCGATGTCGCTTCTTCGAAAACCAAGAGATCAGTTTATTTCCCAGAAATTGACATGAACCTGAGGTTGACTTCCTGTCAATTTTGCAACCTCTGTAGTCTGAATCAGAATACCCACTAAGCTCTAGATTGTCATCTGATGGGTAAAATAAACCAAGGTTTACAGTCCCCTTCAGATACTTGAGAATCCGCTTAGTCGCTTTCTAGGTGGCTTTGCATTGGATTTGCTTGAAATCAGCGATACACCTCTTGCCAAAAAGTGATGTCCGGGTCTGTTGGCGATCAGTATAGTAGTGATCCAATAAGAGCTCTATATTCTTTCTGATTAACTTTCTGACCATCTTCATCTGGATCCATCTTGAACCCGATCATCATTGGAATTCTGGCTTCCTTGCAATGTTGAACTCCAAACTTTGCCAAGAGATTCCTTTGTGTCTTCGCTTTGGCGTAGATGAATATCCTTTCAGACTGGCTTGACTTGTAAACCCATAAAGTAATTCATCTGACCCCATCATGGACATCTCGAACTTCCCTTGCATCAATTTGCTGAACTTCTCATATAGCTTCTTGTTGGGAGATCCGAAGATGATGTCGCCCACGAAATCAACCATCGTAATATCTTCTCCATCTTCTATTCTCGAATAAGGTTCTGTCCACTATTCCATTAGTGAACCCATTTGTCTATCAAGAACCGAGAGAGTGTATCATACCAAGCTCGAGGAGCTTGTTTCAGTCAGAAAGACCTTTCCTTAAACGCAGTACACTTGGTTGCCTTTTTTCAAAGCCCGGAGGTTGTTCGACATAAACTTCCTCTGCTAGTACCCGGTTTAAGAATGCACTCTTTACATCCATCTCGATACATGATGAACCCTCTCAGGGCAAAGATATGCCGTAAAATACCGAATGGGCTTCTAGGCGAAGCGATCGGTGAAAAAGGTCTCATCATAATCAATTCCTTCCGACAGGAATACCCCTTAGCAACAAGTCTTGCCTTATTCCTGGTTATGACATTTTTTCATCTCTCTTGTTCTTGAATACCCACTTCGTGCCAATTACGCCCCGATGAGTTGGTCCATCCACTAGTTTCCAAACTTGATTCCTCTCAAACTGTTCCGGCTCCTCCCCGCATGGCTAGAATCCACCAAGGCGTCTTGTAGAGCTTCCTCTCATCGTAGTTGGTTCCTTCAAAAGAGAGATAACAAAGATATGGCACTTTCACTGTCGATGTCTAGTTTTGACTCTATCGATGGGTCTCCGATAATCGATCGGTTGGATGACCGGTAATCCAGTCCTTCAATTCGATGTCGTCTGCTTTGGAGAACATCATCCATATCGATAGTAGTTCATTACTAGTGATTGGGGGTGGTGCGGAATTATGATCCACTTGATAAGAACATGTCTCGGTGATGTTGGACTCATCATGTGTCGATGTCCGTTCATAGGAACTTCAGAGTTCCCCGAACCGAGATGGTTGATTGACACTGCCTCACCGTAATGCCTTCTTCAATCGGTGATTGGAGTACCTTTGGGTCCGATTGACTGTTGAATCGGCAAGATCAAGTTCGGGATGTACTTTATTACGTGTTGAGTTCTTTCTCCTCGATGCTTAGCTAATCCATTTTTCGCGTGTCGTAACAGTTGATCGGGCACGCTTTGTTACGAGGCGCTTTTCTCTTGTTCGAAGATGTCTCATCAAAGACCACATGGGGTGTTTCTTCCACAACTAAGGTTCGTTTGTTGTAAACTCGAAAGTTTTTTTGGATGAGGAATATCCTAAGAATATGCCCTCATCGACTTGGCCTCAAAAGTCTTCAACCCGACTTTTTCCCATTGTTGTGTATGAAACACTTGCACCCAAAAACTTGGAAGTATGAAACACGAGGTTTTTTGCCCTTCCACAGTTCATAAGGTGTTTTGAAGTGAGTCTTAGTTAGAGAATATTTGTTCTGAGTATGGCATGCAGTGTTGATTGCTTCTGCCCAAAAACGGTTTGGTGTGTCATGTTCAACTAACATAGTGCGAGCAACTTCCTTGAGAGTTCTATTTTCCGTTCTGCTACTCCATTTTGTTGTGGTGTTCTTGCAGCTGACGTCTCATGTTGTATACTAAACTTCGGTAAAAAATCAAGAATAAAGGAATTCAGAACTCTGTACCTTTTATCCGATCCGATTTTTACTATGCTGACACCCTTCTCGTTTTGTAGCTTTTTGAGCAGCTCGGGTATCTTGTCGTTGTCTCGTTCTTCTTGTATAAGAATACAACCCAAGTAAACTTGGAATAATCATCCACGATTACTAGAGTATATTGCGCCCATCGAGACCGACCGGTGTAATCGGGTCCGAATAGATCCATATGGATTCGCTTGAAGATTTCATGGATCTTTGGTCCATGTATTCCTTGAATGAGGCTTTAACTTGTTTTTCCTTCCGATATGCGACATGTCCGATCTTTGGAGAATATCTCATTCGGAAGTCCTCAACTAAAGACATCCTAGCTATCTTGTTAAGAGTCTTGAAATTAGGATGACTCAATCTTTTGTGTGCGAGCCAATCGCTACTTTTGGAGCTCTTAACAATTAAGCATGTATTCTTTTGGCAACCTGCTCCAATCTCTTTTGGTAGATTGTGCCTTTCCTTGAACTAGTTAGCAAGGTTTGTTGAGTGGCTCGATTCCTAATCGTACACTTGTCGCTCGAGAACTCAACGGTGAATCCGTTGTCGTAGAATTGTGATACTGATAGTAGATTGTGCTTTAATCCTTCGACATACGAGACTCAGTTATTTGTACATCATCATTCTCTGTTGTTCAATCCTTTGGTAAAACCAAAGTTATCATCACCGAAAGAGTACACGTGGGCCTTCTTGTTCTTTGTAAGAGCTAAGGAGATGTTTGCTTCCAAATATGTGCCTTTGAGCAACCACTATCGATGTACCAGATAGTTGCTTGTATACCTCCTTTGTTCATTGGCAAACCCCACGCGAACCTCGCAATCAAATCAGCTTTTAGGTACCCCTTTGGAATTGGGTCCAGGGGGTTAGTGGTGGATTTAGGGATCCATACAAACAGAAAGCACTTCTATGAAAATCGAGATAGATTAGAAGGTCCGATTTGTCTCCCATACATATCAACATAATCATACGCCTCTTTTATATGCTTTTCGATTAGTATGATTATTAAATGCGAGCCTTGGATGACTTAGAAAACTTGATTTTTTTTCTTTATATTTTGTCTTCTTTTAATCCAAAGTGTGGCTCAAAGTGCGATAGCCCTAGATCTCACGGTTATAAGGGTAGGTACGATCGCTACCATCAAAAGATTCATATCTTTTTGGCATAGGTGATCTTTTGCGGTTTACCCATAGCTTGCTTATTAGGTAGTGACCTTGATTGGATCTCATATTAGATTTCCTTCTTATAGGTTGTCTCTTCGATACCTAATCTGTTGATCGAGTTGAGGTTTCTTCGTAAGAAATGGGTTCTTCGTTGATTCCTCGGGCTGATGCTTTATCGATTGGGGTCCATTTTGTTCCTTTTCGATTAGACACGCCTTTACTTGCTCAATGTGTCTTTTTTTTCCTTATCGATACAAGTTTAGCTTTTTAGTGTATCTTTTGTTAGAGACTCGTTTGATTACACCCTTCCGAAGTGAATCAAACGGGGCTTTTTGAGGATGTAGAAGGGTTCCCATACCCAATTCCCTTCTTGTTAGTCCTATGTTGAAAATAGGTGTTCATATCTTGAACGGTTTTGATGACTTCGTGAAAAACCTCTATTTTCTTGCGCAGACTATCCTCAGTAGATTTTAGACTCTCATGTAGTCGGAATAGCTCATCAAATTTAGCTTGAAGGATTTTGAAATCATCAACTTACTGTTTGTTGATTGCTAGCTGATCTTTGATCTGGTTCTCTCCGATCGAAGTTTATCTTTTCGTAAGCGTTAAGTTCCTCGATTTACCTTCCCGAGCAATTTCGGCCGGATTTCGATTCAAGAGCTTTCTTGTTTTTTTTCTTTAACAAGCTGATTATTTATGATCCTTGGCTTGTCATTTTTAGCTTCCACTATTGTATAAGTGTCTACTGCATCAGAGAGATCATTAAGAAATTGCTCAGAGTAGAGCTGCAAGTCAATCTCTCCAGCAGGTGTGCTAATGATAGCAAGTGTGGAAATTGAAAAAGCAGAAGGTTTGGAGGTTACCTCAGATTGGTCCTCCTTGGCCATCAGGCAGACTTCATCGTCATCTGAAGAGAATATCAGATCTTCATGCTCGTGGAAGTCAACAGCACTACTTATCAGACATAAGTCTTCTACAGATGAGTAGCCAGAGTCCTCAGAAGGTAGATAGGAATCATCAATTCCAGATGTGTCAGCGACCAGGGCTTTTCTATCTCTAAGGCGTTGTTCTCTTCTCTTCCGTTTCTCTTCTCTTTCTCTGGGAGTCGGTCAGGCGTCGGTCTTTGTAGTGACTGGTTTCTGATTGAAACCACGATCCTCGATCTACAGAACTTCCTCTGCTAGGTGAGTCACTCCGTCTGTAGGATCTGTCAGGTGACTTCCCTTTCTGATGGTAATCAGAACTCCTTCTGTCAGATATGTTATCTCTTCTCTCATCTGTCAGATCATCTCTTTTCTTTTCTTCTCTGTGATCTCTTCGATCATCAAATCTGGTTCTTTCTAGTGATCTGTTAGTTGGCCTCCTGTTTCTTCTGTTGTCTTAATAGTCACTGTAGAATCTCCGATACTTACCAAGCTGAGTATTTGTTCTTTCAAGTCGCGTAAGTAGCGCGATCTGCTTACCTTGACTCATTATGTTTCCAACGGAGTTCGATTGGCCTTCGATCGCTTGGTGGTTGCTTTAAATGCAACTGATTTAGACGTTGAGGCTTCAGCAGGCATCTCGTCTTCATCTACTTGTCCTCTTTCAATTAAATCGAACTCGTGAGCTTTAAGGCTTAGGAACAAGCTACTCGGCTTCATCTTTAAATGTCTTGACAATCCTTGATTACCGTGACTTTCATGTCCCATTTCTTGGTGAGAGATCTTAAGATCTTGTAGTTGATATCTTTATCTGACATCTCTCTTCCAAGGTCTCGTAGTTTATTCACTGACATGGTGATCCTCCCATCGAGCTCATTGATGGTCTCGTTGGGCAACATCTTTAGCTTTTCGAACTTCACCGGTTAAATTTTGTAGTCATTGTCTTTGATCTGATCATTTCCTTCGTATATCTCAGCAAGAGTATCCCACATTGCTTTCGCGGTTTTGAGATACTTTATCTTCTCCTTTGTGACTTTATCCATTGTCTTCATGATTATATGCCTGGCGATTGTATCTAGAGTATACAATTTTCTTTCTTCTGCATCCATCAGGGCTGGGCTTTTTTGTACAAGTCTTCCCAGTGCAAAGTCTGGATCTCCTCCAACTGCTGGGTTGTCGTAATATATAATGATGGGTCCTCGTTCAATGACTTACATCATTCTGCCGCTTATCGATCCTAGATGGTTGAACATATATATAACCCAATCTGCATACTCATCAATTGAAAACTTAGGCAAATCATGGTACATGCCAGAGGTATTATCCATGCTGAGTGATTTTGAAAACGAATAAGTTATGAAAAACGGTTTTTCAAGATCTGTTCAAATGACCACAAATATTCTTCCTCAAGAATCGATGATACTCAAAGCCAGTGGTCTGTAGAACCACTGCTCTGATACCACTTGTAGGTTCCGAACGGGTTTTGTGAGGGTGGAGGTCTAGAGGGGAGGGGTGAATAGACTTCCAAAACTTTTTGTGCGGATCAGGTGTGAACTGCAGATAACCCGATCAGAGTGCTAGTATATCAGTTTAAACTGATGTTCAATCTTACTAAGTGCCTAAGGGCAGATCAGTTTGATATCTGTCAGTTTAACTGAATGGTGCGGAAGCTTGTTTTAACCCTTGTGAAAAACCAGTTTTATCAATTCAGATTCTCAAGTCAGTTTTCAACCAGTTGACTAAGGTGTCAATCTGATCAGATCAGTTGCTTGGTGCAGACTGAGCTTAACTTAGAATATGTATGCCGTTTTAAACTCAGTTGTGTGAATAGTGTAAAGCAATAATAAAGCAAGTAAATGCACACAAGACTTTTTATAGTGGTTCAGACGAAACCCTTCCTACGTCCACTCTTCCCTTAACACAGGGGAACCTTAACCGAACTTAACCTGCGGGACTTATACCCCTCACGGGATGGCCGAGATGTTTACCGAGTTATCACTCTACAAACTTAACTTGCGGGACTTATATCCTTCAAAGGATGGCCGAGATGTTTATTGAGTTCACACTCTACAGATGTTTATCGAGTTCACACTCAACCGAACTAGAAATCAGAAAACTAGAATCCCTAGTCTGAAATCTTCCGGGAACAAACTTAACCTAACTTGAGTTTGGGTAAAGAATGTTTGAGGGTTCCAACTGGAAATCTATCCTGGTGTTTTAGGTAGCCAAAATGCTAGTGGATAGGATTTCTTGCTAAGAACTAATGGGATGAACACTCTAAGAATAATCTTCAAATATAGTGTTCTTTGAGCGGAGATTTTGCTGTAGCTTTAGCTTCTTTTGCAGTGTCTACTTGTTCGTTCTTTGCTAGTTGTCTCTCTTGTCTTCAATTGACAAGCAATCCCATTTTATAGACCTCGAAATCAAAGAGCCATTGGAGAGAAATTTGAATTTTGGGCTATACTAGGTAGGTTGTAGGATATGATTGTGAGGTGCTCCGATTATCAGCGTGGCCATAGGCATCATTAGTGCCATTTTTTTTGCAGCGTCGTATCCCGCATTGTCAGCTCTTTTTGTGCACGTGTCGCTTTCTCCTGAGCCCATGAGGCGGCACTTTAAATTTGTCCGTCAGACGATTGATATTCCTTTTGTAGAAGATTCGTCTTGTCTGGTGTATCTTTTAGATTGTGACCAGGTGTGAGCTGACTTGATCAGGTAACTGATCAGTCTACCTTGTTGAGTCTTCAGATGCACATTGTCTTAGCTCAATATGTAGACTCTGCTGATATAGGTCTTCAGGTCTTTTGATCTTCAGGTGTCTCTGAGCCTCAGTGTATTCAAATATCATCTTGAGTCTTTAGGTTTATTCTTGAGTCTTGAGTTTATCCGAAGTCTTCGTGTTCATCTGAGTCTTCAGTGTCTATCTGAGTCTTCAGTGTCTATCTGAGTCTTCAAGTTCATCTGAGTCTTCAGGTTCATCTGAGTCTTCAGTGTCTTCTTGTCTTCACCTGATCTTCTGACTTCTTGTCTTCTGATTTGTGCTTAGTCTTCTGATCATCTGACCTTATCTGGGTCATCTGATGCTTCGACCTGACCTATACATATTGAGTTCCCCCTCAATATGTGACCTATCTTTTACATCAGCTATCTATACATTTTCATTTGGTCATCTTAATCGATTCTAAGTCATCACCACCTTGTGTCCGTTCATTGGTCCTATTACAACCTGTTTTGGAACTTCCATTAAAACTAAATTACAGATTTCCCAACATTTAACTAGTCAACTTTATCTAGTCCAAACAGGCGAGAATCATAGTATAAATAGGCCTATACGGCCACACTTGTAAGAGGTTGAACACTCTAGAGTCTAAGCAAATATATTACAAACACAAACCTGGCTTGGACGCCTCCGGACGTAATCTTGTTCATAAGACGAACTGGGTCAACATTCCTTTTGTCATTTTCATTGCTTTGATAGTCATAAATATATAATCTCTAAAACACTTATTGTTTAACTGGGTAAATTGTAACCAGTTATAACATAAGTGATGACTCTACTCTCATTATGTTCATATACTTATAATCATAACAAACACAAGAATATATTTTATGTCGACTAGTTTGTTTGATCAAGGATAATGGGGAGGGAAATGTTATTGTGAGAATGCTTAGTTTGTACACAAAGGAATATCATGTTTGTCTCACTTTGTTATAACTTCTTCATCAGCAGGTGAGGGGTGAGGTGAGGAAGAAGACGAAGGAAGAATCGCACTTTCAATCTCCTAAATTTTTTATATTAAATTTAATTCAAAATGAGAATATTTTTAATTTATCATATTTTTGTATCTTTTGGCAATGAACAACATTGCGAACTAATACCTTTTCAATGGCGACTGATATTTTCATATGTTCAACTAATACTTGTTCATGATTCGAACTAGTAGTTTTTCATATGTGGGGGGCTGATACTTTTCATGTGTTCAAGTAATGATTTTTCATACTTTCAACTGATACCTTTACAACATTACATCAATCAGATTACAGATTACAAACTAGTACATATATCAACTAGTTTTCTTATTAATCCAGCGGCTGCAACCAAAGTCAGTGCAATAAGAATAAATAACCAGAAGAATGACTACGAAAATGGTGATAAGCACACTGAGAAACTTGAAAAAGACATTGAAGGACTTCTTACGGAATGCCTTCACCTTTCGCCTTGATGAAGTGTTATATGCACAGTTGACATATGCAATTACCCATGCAACATTTGATTCATCTCCTTTTTTAATTTCTTACTTGGTAATACCATTGAAGATGCCAAAAATCTCTTGATCATCCATCATAGTAGAGATGATGTTCTTGCTCTTAAGCATGTTCATATCCTTGGAGGTATGGATGATTCCACACATAAGGTTGAGTTATAGTGCTATCAAACCTGGCCCAGATGGTGATACCTCTTCTCAGGCAACCAAATTTCTGAGCACAAGTTCAGAGTTTGGATTGATTTTAATAAGTGGAAGAAGAAGGTGTTTGAATCGCCTGGAATAGAAGATACCCCCAACTTCTCCTTGAGAGAAAACAACCTCTATACTCGCATCCTTCATCCTAGAAAGGCAAGAAATATCAATCTTCCTCTTTGGAGCGGGTAATTGGTGATCATCACCTTGTTCATTCTTGAACAAGCTTGTAATCAACTCAAAAGAAATTCTTAACAAGAAAAAGACTAGTTGCAATCTGGCATAGCCTTGTTGTCGAGATAGAAACTGAAGGGCAGTTTCTCCTTCTTTGGTATTAATCAGCCCCACCCTCCCACAGCCTTTATTGCAGCAGGAATTTTACGTGAACGGTGAATAGGATTTACTTGATCTTTCTTGCAATGCACAATAGAGGAATGCAGGGTGCCTAACAAGTGGACTCCTCCCATTGTTGCAGTTGGCAGACATGGCAATGTGGATTGGTCCTTCAAGAAATCTCATATTTCAATCTCTTTCTCCTACTCTTCCTCCACAATCTCAGTCTCTGCATTGGGTGGTGTGTGGCAGAATATTTTCTTGAGAAAAAATGCAGGGATTTGTTTCTCCAACATGAGAACGTCCTCTACTTCTTGAAGGCCGAATAGTTGATAATCCTTCACGTATTAGAGGAGATACAGGCCATCAACGACCAATATCCACCCCAATGTTTCCATGTCATAATCTAAGTAATGATCATAGCTTTCCCTGATCATCTTCTCCATTTGGATCAACCTCTGTACCACCTCCGACACATTCACAATCACATTCTGGATATGATGATTGTTTTTTGTGGTGCTATGGCCCCAACCCCATCTTTTGAGGGGTATACACCTCAAGATTCTCTTCTTTTGAATAATTAGATACATCCCCTACGCAACAACATTGAATGTGAGACTCAATGTTGACAATGTACATCTTCTCCATTGACAACACCCATCTGTTCTCTCTTTCAATTGAGTTGAAACTCATTTTTTCTTTTTCTTTTTTCTGAACTTTTGGTTTGTAACTGATGATTCTGCTCTCATCATGTTCATCTACTTATAATCATAACAAAATACAAGAATATATTCTATGTCGACCGGTTTGTTTGATCAAGGATAAAGGGGAGGGGAATGTACTTTTAATGGAAGAATGCTTCTTAATTGTCACACAAAGAATGTCGACTGGTTTGTTTGATCAAAGATAAAGTGGAGGGGAATGTTCTTTTAATGGGAGAATGTCTAGTTTTCTACACAAGGGAATATCATGTTTGTCTCACTCTGTAATAACTTCTTCATCAGCAGGTGAGGTGGGAGGTAAGGAAGAAGACGAAGGAAGAATCGCACTTTCAATCTCCTAAAATTTTTACACTAAATTTAATTCAAAATGAGAATATTTTTGATTTATCATATTGTTGTATCTTCTAGCAATGAACAATATGGCAAACTAATAACTTTTTAATGGTGGCTGATACTTTCATATGTTCAACTAATACTTGTTCATGATTCTAACAAGTAGTTTTTCATATGAGGGGGGCTGATACTTTTCATGTATTCAAGTAATACTTTTTCATACTTTCAACTAATACCTTTACAACATTACATCAATCATATTACAGATTACAAACTATTACATATCTATACTAGTTTTCTTATTACTCCAGCGACTGCAACCAAAGTCAGTGCAATAAGATTGAATAACCAGGAAATTGACCTTGAAAAAATGGTGATAAGCATACTGAGAACCTTGAAAAAGACGTTGAAATAATTCTTAGGGAATGCCTTCACCTTCCGCATTGATGAAGTGTTATATGCACAGTTGACATCTGCAATTGCCCGTGCAACATTTGATTAATCTCTTTTTTTAATTTTTGACTTGGTAATGACATTGAAGATGCCACAAATCTCTTGATCATCCATCATACAAGAGATGATGTTCTTGCTCTTAAGCATGTTCACATCCTTGGAGGTGTCGATGATTCCACACATAAGGTTGAGATATTGTGCTATCAAACCTGGCCCATATGGTGATATTGTTGGGGTTACACTGAAAAGTATGATTTTACTTTGTATAACCAAACTGAATTTTCTTATTTATTTACTGAAATAATATATTAATCACTGTTGCATTAAATATGAATGAATGTTACATATATTTATTGCAAACCCGTTCAATAAGTCTAGTACATATTACGTTGTTGTTAATTTGGTGATACCAGATCACAGAAGATCAAATTAACAGCTCCTCGTAATTAAGTACAAATTCACAACCTAGATGGAAATGAACAAACCATCATGAAAGGTTGATGTATAAGGCTCATATTGGCTTGTCATGACCAAGAGATTATACTAGTTCATTTGGATGCACTGAATAAGGACCTACAGGAGGATAAATTCTTCGGTACTGAATATACAAGAATTAGACCTCAGTGGTGTGTTATTTCTTAATCTCCATCCCTTAAATAGGATCGTGTGAAATTAATAACTATTGCTTTAACTTATGATAGGAAGAGAGTCATTGTGATTCGATACCTTATATCTTGGGCAATATTATTAATTACATGACGATTGCCGACATTTAATATGGAGAATCGTGTGCAAGTACGTCTTGCTTGATTTGTCCCCTTGGTGGGCTCAGAATCTTTATCATACCAAATCTTGCAAGTGGAAATTTATTTCCGGTATGGATAATAAAGTTGAGTTGTCTTTACTCCAAGGACAAAGATATTAATTAATATAAAGCTTGTTCAGTGGCTTAATTAATTAATGGACTAAGATAATCTTAAACACGGAAAATAATGACCCAGGAGCCATATTATAGTAAAGTCGTAATATGGGTTAAGATGGATAGTTCAATATTAATTTTATAGTGGAGTAAATTAATATTAATGGACTTGAATAATATTTGGCCCAATATTATAGCTTCATAGTCCATTGGAGGTCCAATCTTAACTCTCCTAAAGGCCCCTCAAATAACCCAAAACAAAGTCCAATTAATGAAAAAGAGAAGAAAATATTCTTGCCTAATATTTCTATTTTTTTCGAAAATTGTAGGAAAAGGGAGAAGAAAGATTTTCTTGATTTTCTTGAAAAGATTTTATGGAAAGAGATAAGTATTCTTGGAATACATAATTATCCCATAAATTTAAAAAGTCAAATCTTGATTCTTTCCTCCTTGTATTTTTCGAAAATTAGGGATGAAGGGGAATAAGATTTTTATGGAAAAATTTAATTAAGGAGAAAAGAATATAGGAGATATATTCAAGATTTCTTGGAGATCAAGAAAAAGATTTTCTCCCTTATTTTTCTATTGAAAAAATTGGCCCCCTTGTCCTATAAATAGGGGATGAATTTTTCATCCCCAATGTAATTCCATGTGTTGGAAATATTAGAAATCCACAAAGGTGGTGGCAAAATATTTTTGGTTTTCTTTCTTGTTAAAATCGTTCGTGAGAATCCTCCCACCTGATTACTTTCCTGGAGTTGGGACATATTTGGGAAGGCTCTTTGGGTTGATCTAACGTCTCAAAGGTTATCTCTACAAGAGGTATGTAATCTCATAACTCCTAGATTCTGCATGCTTAGGATTTACGTGGATTATGTGTACGCATGATTGTTTATTTGCTTATTAATTATTATGTTGAATTGATTTAGGATTAATTAATGTTAGTAATTAATTGATTAATTTAAATATGTATTTAAAATCATCTCGAATAGATCCAGGCACCCATATTTTTCCCAACAGATACCTCTTCGTAGGTAACCAAATTTCTAAGCATGAGTTCAAAGTTTCGATTGATTTTTATAAGAGGAAGAAGAAGGTGTTTGGATCGTCTGGGATAACAAATACCTCCAACTCCTCCTTGTGAGCGCACAACCTCTATACCCGCATTCTTCGTCCTCGAAAGGCAAGGAATATAAATCTTCCTCTTTGGAGGGGGTAATTGGTGATCATCAACCTGTTCATTCTTGAACATGCATGTACTCAACTCTGTTGGTCTCGGGGTAAACGAGTCTCACACGTGTATAGGGGAGAATACACGTGTATAATATTTTTTAAACTTTTCAGGAAATACTATAATCAGAGAGTCAGGTTGTCCTGAGATTCAGTTCTGAGAAGCACAAAATGCCCTGAGTCAAAGTCTACTGAGACAATAACACTTAGCGGCTTTCAGAGACTTCAGATTAGCTCAACTGATTCTGAGTTTCTATAATAGAGTCTAAATAAGCCTGGAGTAGATAATAATCTTATTGACTACTCAGGAGAGTTGATCAGTTTGAAAACTATCTATACTAGCTTATCTAAAGTGCGGAATGTGTAGGCCCTAAGTTTATACTTGTTTTACTTTGCTGAAAATCCTTTTCTTAGTGAAAACAGTGGTTAAGGCTATGATCAACTTAATGCACCTTCAGTGGATTGATTCCAACTGAATATCAGAAAACTGAGTATGCTTTCAGTGAAAATATGCAACAGGATAAAATGCAAAACAGAAAGCAAATAACACAACAATTATAGTGGTTCAGAGACTCAAGCTCCTACGTCCACTCTCTCTAATCCCCAGAGAAATTCCTTAACTCACTACTACTACTACCTTAAGCTTTCAGACTGAACTCAACATCTTACTAACTTTTCAACTACGAGTTTTCAGGCTGAACTACTGCAGCTTACTAACTCAACACACACAAGCTTTCAGACTGAACACACGCAGCTTACTAACTTCTCCTCTAGAGCTTTCAAGTTGAACACAAGCAGCTTACTCACTCTTTACAACTCTCACTTCTCCAACAAACTACTCGCACAAACTACCTAATCAAAGGGTTTGGGTTTTGGTTGGTTTCCAACTAAGGTGAGATATCCTTTTACAATCAAGAACAAGTAAAAGTCTAGGATATCTCTAACTAAGGTTTGAATATTCTTGAATCTAGCCTTAGTAAAATGAGATCTCTTCTAAGATGAAACACTTGGGAAATTCTAAGGGTTTCGAGTGCTTCACAATGTATGCTTTGAATACGAATGAGCTCTGGAGTTCTTTGATTTCCTGTAACCTTGGTTGTGAACAAGGCCTTGGTATTTATAGACAACTCACTAAGAGTCTACTCTTGAAAAACTATCCGTTTGAGAGACAGCTTCAAAGGGTTTCTTCTTTTGGTTATTGATGAACGGCTATTTCTAGGGTTTGAACACACCCTTGCATGTATTAGGAAATATGCAGCAACGTAGCCAATCACCAACTTCTGTGAACTGGGAGATATCAGCCCTGACTTTCCCTCAGAGATATGTCGCCGTTAGTGTCAGTATAGTACGTTGTTGTCGCCTCCTCATTGGTCGAAACCTTCCTTTGAACAGAGACAAATAAAACGACTCTATTTTAGTCAACCACACTGACCTGATATGTTCCTTAATGTTCACGAATGTATAACATTCTGTTTGTTTGTACCAAGAATGAACAAAACACTATTTAACTCGAAGTAGCTTGTTCAGGGTCTTTTGAGTCAGTACAAAAACAGTCTTCAGGATCTCCAGTCTTCAGGATCTTCAATCTTCAGGCTCTACTGGAATTCAGGATTCTTCTGAGTCCTTCAGACAAGATCTAATAAACCTAACCTGAATTATATATCTGTTGACTATACATGGTGCAGATAGTCCTGAATCTTAATATCTGTTGAAACCTGATCCTATACTACCAAGATGTCCTGAAACATGTCATACTCAAGGGTTTTGGGATCTAATCAAAATCTTTATTAAATTCATCTCCCAACAATTTTCCTATTTTTGATGATGCCAAAACCATCTTGTTACAAGCTTGCAATTACAACAAAAATAAATCTATCTTCTAATTAGGTTTCAATTTCTATAGCAAGTAAGAACAAGAAAATAGTAACCATCAAATAATCAGTAAGATAATGAGAAATTATCTTTTTGATCAACAAAAATCAATAGAGTTTTTTTCATTAAAGCACAAAACCATGAGTAGAAGATACAAAGGTTTATCTCTACTCTACTGAAATAAACAACATCATTCATCATCAGATTCAATCTCATCTGCTGGTGGCTCCAGGTTGAACATATCATAGTATCTTTTTTTCAGTCTGAGCATCATTCCCTGTCAGCTCCAGATATTCAGCCTGATCCACAAAGTCTGCATGAATGAAATCATAGTTGATCATCCCATTTTTGAATTTTGGTGGAGGGTACTTGATATGACCAGGAGCCTTCAACTGATAACCCAGAGAATCAAATATGTTGAACCATTTCTGGCATATATCAGTGAAGTTCTGTAGAATGTAGGCAATGAATGCATCATCTCTATCAGTGTTGGGTTGAAACCAAGTCTGCAAAATGTCATTGTTTAAGACAAACTCCCTCTTGGTTGTTTCCCATCTGTCGTTCAGTTGAATAGGCATCCACTTGTCTACATGAGGCCACATCCTCTTCCTCTGCTTGGTACCCCTCCTCCTAAGAACCATTCTTTGAAAGCCTCCAAGCTTTCTCTTAGCTCCTTCTCTCTCTTTTCTGGTCATCTCAGATCCTGACACAGAGACAGCATCTTTCTTTTTCTTCTCAGCTTCAATAACTTTAACTGAATTATGCCAATCCCAGTTAAGTCTTTTGGAAGAGACATCATACTCTCCAAAAACTTCTCGGAATAATTCATCAGCGTCAGAGTCTTTCTCCTTCTGTGCAGTTGTTTCCTGAGTCTCCTCTTGATGGTCCCGAAAAACCCGATTTAAAACTCGTAAAATCTCAATGGGAGGTGACTTAATTTTTTTTTTCGAATGTGTTATGCAGATTTGCTAAAGTATGTATGACAGTTAATATGAAAGCAAATAAGAACACACGTATGTTTATAGTGGTTCGGACAACTCGTCCTACATCCACTCTTCCCTTCATGGGGCACCAACTTAACCAATAGATGTTTACCGAGTTCTCACTTAAACGGAACTTATCACCCTCTAAGGGATCGCCTACCCTCCCTTTCGGGATTGCTTAGATGTTTACCGAGTTCTCACTCAAACGAGACTTATCACCCTCACGGGATCGCCTACCCTCCCTTTCGGGATTGCTAGATGTTTACCGAGTTCACACTCACCTACAAACTTAACCGACTGATTTGGGTAAGGTTTGTTTGGTTTCCAACTAGGTTGAGATTTTTCCTTACATTTGTTTAGCCTCAATGCTAAGGATGGGAAAATCTCTCTAAGCTTAGGATATAGCATTTGTGCTTAGATCTAGGGTAGAACACTTTTGAATATATGTGTGTATTTCTTGCTCTGTGTTCTATGAATGTAGTTGCTTGAATATTTGGCTTTTATTTCACTTTGCAGATCCTCCATCATCTTGTTTTGAAGATAGTGCAATGTATTTATAGTGTGGATTTAAATATTAGCGTTGGAAAGTAATATTCAAATCCATACTAATAACTTTCGACTTTTCTTTTGTCCTTTTGCACTTTTCCTACTGACTTTATGTCACATCAATATGTGTATTTGTCTTCTTATCGCCACCGCTTTTGTGTGTCTAATCTGATTTGATTTCAAACTCGTCTTATTCTTTATTCGGCTCTTCTTCGATTCGGTCGCTTTGATCCGTACGCAGATTTGGTCCGCAGATTTCGGTCCAGAGAAATGGGTCCGCAGATTCGGGTCTCCCGATCCGACAAGATAACATCGTCAAGAAAGATCCGGGTCAATCAGATCCGTCAGAAGATCAGTCACCAGATTCGTCAAGAAGACTGCCACCGCACTGTCAAGAACATCGTCACCAGATCTGTCAAGAAGATCGTGCCTACCGATGATCCGGGTCAAGAAGATCAGTCACCAGACTCGGGTCAAGAATATCAGTCACTTGACTCGTCAAGAATATCAGTCACCAGATCCGTCAAGAATATCAGTCACCAGATCCGTCACCAGATCCGTCAAAGATCATCGATCCGTCACCAGATCGGTCAAGATCATCAGTCGGACATCTGGTCGTCATCGGTCAAGATCAGTCAATCGTCACCGTCACCGACATCGGTCGGCGTGACATCGCAAAGATCATCAAACAACATCAAACTATGCATCAATTTCTTTGCATCAAGATCAACATCGACATTTCTTCTTAAAAAATCAGCATGTTTCTTCTTGTTCAGTTCATCAGTTTACTCGGAACTCATCCTACTCATCTGATCTCGATCAGTCTCGTCTGCAGCCTCGTCTGATCTCGATCATCTTCGTCTGATTTCGTGAGTTCCCCCTCAATTTGTTCTCTCGTTCCCCCTCAACTTGTTATCTGTAGATTAGCTTCAAAAATACAAGTTGATAATGTTTTGGCATAATTTATCAAAACTAAAATATCCCAACACCTCTTCTTCTTCAAACTCAACAACCAACTTCCTCTGAGTAAGCTTCTTACTGACTGGCTTGGCACTTGCTTTTCTCTTCTGAGGCCTTTCTACAAATGCAACAGATTGTCCAGGCTTCTTCTGAGGCATCAGGATTCCATGAGTCCTTGCTTACTGGATTCCTGTTTCCTCTGCCTCTTTGCCCGTTGTTCTATGACTTCCATGGCAGCTACAGGATGGATCAGCACCTCAGGCTCTTTTCTCTTTCCACCACGAATCACCTCAGTGGGGAATTTTCCGATCTGTTTCTCCAAGGGTGGCAAAGCTGCAAGCTTGTCATAGCTTTCCCCCTTTTTGGCATCATAATTGGCAAATAGTTGGGAGAGGGTTCTGTCCATGTGCATCTGCTCCCTGCCAATCGATCGAACCTCAGCCGCCACCTGAAAGTGTTCATCCTGAATGCGTTGTAGCATATTAAGGCCAGTGCTGGTGTCTTCAGCAAGACCACCATAAGTCGCTTTCATCTTCTCCATCAGTGAGATGCTCATTGCATCCATAGCCGACTTAATCAACTCTTCAGTTCTGGATTTCATCAACTCCTCAAGCAACTTAGATCTTAATTCAAACTTTCTCTCCATTTCTTCCTTCACCTCCTTAGCCACATCATTCAACTTCGCATTGAAATCAGTAAATTTGCTATCAATAGATGTGGATAATAAATTTACCTGATCACTGGTCACCATGGATGTGCTAAGGGATGTGATGATTTTGCCCTGAGAAGTTTGTGCCTCAGCAAGTTTTAACACTTCCCCAACCAGCGGTTCAAGCTTGGCAATTTGATCAATGATTGGCTCGAACTTGGTAAACTTCCCAATCAATGGAGTGAGGTCAACTGTTGGTTGTGGAGGAATTGAAATTTCTGTTTCAGCCTCTGTCTAAACTCCAACATCTAAGATTTCTGTCAGTATGACCATAGGATCCTGAGCCTGATAACTTGCCCCTGAAAAAGTAATCAAGGGAAGTGATGAACCTTCCTGAGCAACTTCCCCCTGAGCAGGTGCTCCACCTTAGGACTTAGCATCTTTTGTGCTCCCTTCAGGCATTTCCTCTGCATCCTTGTCCTTAGATGGACCTTGATCATTTTTGTCTGTTCCACTGACTCCTCCTTCAGGTTGATCAACAACCTTCCTCTCAGCAATCTTTTTCAATACTAAGGAATCAAACTCAGAATCATTGATCCTTAGTCTTTTCTTTCCAAGTCCGGTGAAGGCATCAAGCTCAGCTACTTCTTCAGCCCAGAATTCTTCTCCCCTGAAGTTGCCAATCTTCAGCATCATGGTAAATGACTGATTCACAATGAGCATGGCCGTTTTCAACCTGAAAAACATACCCTGAAGATCAGGATAGTTAGTCAGTTCTGGATATTTGTCCATTACAAATCTTTCGGCCTTCTGCCTCCACTCTCTCTCTTCTGCCTTACCTTTCCTGAGTTCAGGAACAAGTATCTCCGCTTCAAAGCTAGATTGAACCTCTGAAGGAATGGGTGAATTTGGCTTTGAGGGTTGTGAGGGTGGAATCGGAATTTGGCTTTCTTCAGTAGGTTGTTGAGAACCTGTGAAGATCTCTTGTGTAATCCTGTCAGTACCGATACTAGTATGGAGTATCTCTGTAAAAACATCCTCATCGCCTCTTTCTTCAGGTAATTTTTTAGCTTCCTTTTCAGCAACTTGAGAGACGGCTTTGACTAGAGTATCCAATGGAGATTTTTCTCCCGATGCCATCTCGCCTATTGTCCTGAGACGCTTTTTCTTCTTCCTTTTCTATTCTTCCTGAGCCTTCTTTTTGTCTCCAACTTCTTTCTTAACTTTCAGAAGATCAAGAGCTTTTCTCTTTTTCTCTGGATCCTCAGGATCCTTTTCAACCGCTTTTTTCCCTTCTTTTTGACGATTTCAGCAATAGCCACATTGTCCTGATCGGATTCTGATTCCTCCAGTTCTACGGGTTCTTCAGGCTCATCTTGTCCCGTAGAGCTCAAACTCTCAGAAGTTGATGGCTTCTTCCTCTGAGATTTTGGTTTCCTAAACATAATTTTATTTCGGGAAAATTATTTTCTAGACAACAAGAATATGTTATCCCTCAGCAATGTCTCAATGAGAAAGCTTATCTTCGTCCCAAACAAGACTTTCCCATTCTTCGTAAATGCTCCCTTAGCATATTTCAATTTGTAATTCTGATGTAATATGCAATCCACCAGAAACTTCAACCAATTAAACTCCATCGTTGGCGAGTCTTCAATTGCGGCCATGAGCCTCAACTTATTCCGGCTCACTTGCTCTAGACTACCAGAGGTGCTCATCAAGCACTTGGCCACAATATCAATGAGAACTCTATATTTAGGTTTTAAATATTTTTTGTTTAGAGCCCCCTTCAATTCAGTTTTCGACTCAGAAAATCTATCCAGAATTTCCTATTCTCTGCAGACATGTATAATGCAGGATCTACCCCTCTATTGCACAATTCAAACACATCATTAATATCATCGAGAGATAAACGTACCTCTTTTGTACATACTATCTCGGCTTTTGATTTCGCATAAGTACCGAAACTCAACTGCGAAACTAAGGAGCCTTGTGCATCTTCTCGTAGGTTGACCACGAACTACAAAACCTCTTGTGGTAACTCCAAATCCAGCGTGTTGCTTACCAATCTCTCCAACCGAGCCAACCGGAGCATATTCAAGGCTTCTTCCTCAACTGTGGTAGCCTTGTTCTCAATCATTTCCAGAACATGCTCAAAGTATGGCTTCTCAGTTTCTGCGAGGTCTTTTATCATAGCATAACTGGGAAATTCCATTGTAAGAATTTTGAGAGTTTTGGAATCTTGATTGTTTCGAAGGTTAAGGGTTTTTTAAAAAAACTTTCAGAAGATTTGAATACAGAGAGTGAAAAATGTTTTGATCAAGAGAATTCTGGGGTATATATATGATCTTGGGAAGGGAAGATCAAGGGCTAGGATTAAATCTTGATGGATAAAGAATTAAATGATTGAGATTTAATCTGGGGTATAAAGTATTTTGAGAGTTATTTTCTATTTATGGCAAATAATCAGATAAGTGTAACAAATAGCAGCAATTAGGGTGACAAAATGATGTTTCACTCTAATCGAGGCAACCCTTCGGTTCTCTGCCAAAATTCTAGCCAATAGAATTCTTTCAAACATTCCCGCTTAAAGTTCAGGTCTTTAGTCATTTATTTCCAATGATTACTGAGTGAAATAAATATTGTGAGTAAATGCATGAGTCGAGTATTGGTTCAGGATTAATTAAATACTTAAACCTTACTGAATACTGACCTTGACAGAAATCATCCTAAGTCTCAGTTTCCATCCTGAGAGATTTTTGTCCTAAGTTATTCCTTCCTGAACAACTTCATGCATCTGAAGAATTTCTCTCTTCAGTATGTTTTACTCACCAGGGTCCAACATCCCTAATTCTACTGATAGTTCCTGAAATCTTTACTCAGCCAAAGGCTTAGTAAGAATATCAGCTCTTTGTTTATCAGTATGAATTTTCTCCATCCTGATATCTTTCTTTTCAACATGGTCTCTAATGAAATGATGCCTGATATCCACATGTTTGCATCTGGTGTGCAATACCGGATTTTGTGAAATAGCAATAGCATTATTATTGTCACAAAATATAGGTACTTCATTGGCTATAATCTTATAATCCCTCAATTGTTGTCTTAGCCAAAGAATGCGGTGCCCGCAGCCTTCCTTCAGCGACCATGTATTCTACCTTCAAGAGTACTAGTTGCAACTGAAGTTTGTTTCTTAGAGAACCAAGATATCAGTTTGCTTCCAAGAAATTGACAAATTCCTGAAGTGGACTTCCTGTCAATTCTGCAACCACCATAGTCAGCATCTGAATAACCAGTTAACTCAAGGTTATCATCAGCTGGATACCACAATCCTATATTCACAGTGCCCTTAAGATATCTCAGTATCTTTTTGGTAGCTTCCATGTGGCTAGCCTTAGGATTAGCCTGGTATCTTGCACATATCCCAACAACAAAGGCAATGCCAGGCCTACTTGCTGTGAGATAGAGCAGTGATCCAATGATCCCTCTATAATCAGTGTGATTAACTGACTTGCCTTCAGGATCATGATCCATCTTCTAGTTAGTATTCATAGAAATTCTAGATGCTCTGCAATTTTGTACACCATACTTAGCAATCAGATCTCTGGTGTATTTTGCCTGATTGATGAATATTCCTTCTTTTGACTGTTTCACCTGTAGTCCTAGAAAGAAATTCATCTCCCCCATCATTGACATCTCAAACTTTCCTTTCATTAGGGCAGAAAACTTTTCACACATCTGATGATTAGGAGATCCAAAAATGATGTCATCCACATAAATCTGAACTAGTAAGATATCTTTCCCATCTTCTATCCTGAACAAGGTTCTATCAACAGTTCCTTTGGTAAAACCATGGTCAGTAAGAAATTGAGATAGAGTATCATACCGTGCTCTGGGTGCTTGCTTCATACCATACAAGGCTTTTTTGAGCCAGTAAACTTGGTCATTTTGATAGAAGCCTGGAGGTTGTTCCACATAAACCTCTTCCTTAAGCACACCATTCAGAAATGCACTTTTCACATTCATCTGATATATTTTAAACTTCATGTGAGCAGCATATATAAGAAACAATCTAATGGCTTCTAGTCTTGCAACTGGTGCAAAGGTTTTATCATAATCCAAGCCTTCTTCTTGGGAATAACCTTGTGCAACTAGCCTAGCCTTGTTTCTTACAATGACGTTGTTCTCATCTCTTTTGTTCTTGAATACCCATTTAGTTCCAATCACATTGTGCCTCTTAGGTCTATCTACTAGCTCCCATACTTCATTTCTTGCAAACTGATTCAACTTCTCTTGCATAGCAATAATCCAGAATGAATCTTGAAGAGCTTTCTCAATCTCAGTAGGTTCTTTCTCACAGGAACCAGCAAAACAAGGCACTTTCTCCATGAAACCTTCTGGTCTTAACTCCTTCAGATGGATCACCTACAATCTGAGTTGCAGGATGGCTATCTAACCATGTTCTTCTGGATGTTCCCCCTTCAGTAGTATCCTCAACATCATAAATATTAGGTTCAGGTAATTCATTGAATTCAGGGAACAACAAGAAAGGAAAAAGGGAATCATCTTCCTCAGGGGAAATTCCATTCAGAACATTGGCAGTGACATTTGTTCCCCCTTGGTTGATTGATTCAGAGTTTGCCTCAACTGTGACCACATCTTCATCGACATTACATACCTGAGTCTGAACTGGGGTTTGTTCAGATTGGTCAGCTCCAGTGTGTTGGCTTTTCTTCAGTAAGAACTATCATCCTGAGTTTCACCAGCCTGAGTATTTCCATCCTGAGTCACTCCTTCCTCTGAGTCAGTTTCACTCCATTCATAGTTGGTGATTGACTTCTTCTTTTAAGTCTCAGAAGATGGTTTGACATTCTTCTTCAGGCTAAGTCTGGTGATCCTCTTTGTCAAGTCTCCTGAATCATCTTCCTGTTTCTTATGAACACAAGTAGATTCAACAAAAAACAACATGAGGTGTTTCTTCCACAATAAGGTTCTTACAGTTGTAAACCCTGAATGCTTTAGTAATTTTAGAATATCCCAAGAATACTCCTTCATCAGCTTTGCTATCAAAGGTTTTCAGCTGATCTTTACCATTATTGTGTATGAAATCAAACACACGAAAGAAAGAAACAAGAGGCTTCCTTTCATTCCATAGCTCATATGGAGTTTTTCCTTGATACTTTGTAATGATGGATCTGTTCTGAAAATAGCATGCACTATTGACTGCCTCAGCCCAAAATCTCTTAGGAATGTCAGCTTCAGCAATCATTGTTCTTGCAGCTTCTTTCAAGGTCCTATTTCTTCTTTCAAAGAACACCATTCATTGAGGGTCCCTGCGTACGGTGATGTTTCATGAGCTATTCCATTTGCTGCACAGTAATCAAATATAATATGGTTGATAAACTCAGTGCCTTTATCTGATCTGATTTTGACCACACTCTGATTGTTTTCATTACTGTGCCTTCTCAGTAATTCTGGCAGTTTTGTCTGAGTCTCCTTCTTACTGAGTAAGAATATGACCCATTTGTATCTAGAGTAGTCATCAACTACTACCAATGTATATTTCCTGCCATTTGTGCTTACAGGTGTTACTGGACCAAAGAGATCCATATGTAACAGTTGAAGTATTCTATCAGAAAGACACTTCTACTTTACTTTTGGATGATGCTCTAATTTGTTTGCCTTTCTGACAGGCATCACATACATGATCCTTACTGAACACTTCATTTGGTAACCCCCTTACAAGTGGTAATCTTGCAAGTTTATTCAGGGTTTTGAAGTTCAAGTGATTCAGTCTTTTGTGCCATAACCAACTGGTTTCAGTAGCCTTCTTGGCCATCAAACATGTATCCATAGGAGTTAGTCTCCAATCAGCAAGATACACATTTCCTTTTCTAGTTCCAGTCAGTAATACATGTTGTGAAATATTATCTTTCACATAGCACAAGTTCTTTGAGAATTCAACACTGAATCCTTTATCACAGAATTGGCTGATAGAAAGCAAGTTATGCTTTAAACCAGACACATATGATACACCATGGATATGAACAATATCAACTTCAAGTGTTCCATATCCTTCTGTCTGTCCTTTGGAGTTATCTCCAAAAGTTATCTGAGGGCCTTTCTGTTCAATATAGTCAGTGAGCAAATATTTGTATCTTGTCATGTGTCTTGAGCTTTCATTGTCCAAGTACCATGCAGCAGGTGCAATTTTAGTTCCACTCATCAGGGCTATGTTGTCTTTATTTAGCTCAGTGTCCCTTAAGTACCCATTTGGTGTAGGGTCCTACCAAGTTAGCTGTACCTTTTGGAACCCAAATCTGCCTCACAACTCTAATCACTTTAGAGTGGCTGATTTGTCTTCCATAAACATCTACATACACATTCACCACCTTAGATGCCTTGGCAGTTCCCTGTGTATGAGTGCAAGCCTTAGCATGAACATGAGCCTTAAAGTTCTTCTTTGGTTCAGGCCTCTTGTTCCAGTGCTTTAGCTTTGGTGCAGCTGATCTCTGTCTCTGCTGACTTGGGTTCAGGAAACCTTCACCCTTAGGCAAGTGGGGTTCAGGTTGCCTGTACTGAAATAGTGGTCTCTCAGTAACCTGAGGACTTGGTCTCCTTATCTGAGAATTTCTCGGTTGAGTTTTTCTCTTCTGAGGATTCCTCTGATGGTTTAGGGCAGTTTTCTTCAGGTTGGTATTCTTAGCATGAGGCTTCGAAGTACTGGCCTGAGGATTTCCTACTGAGTGTTCAGGTTTTCTAGCCTTTTCCTGAGGTTTGGGCTTTCTTTCCTGAACCTTCAGGTTCTCTGAAACCATAGGTCATTTACCCTTGTCTAAAACACGGGGTTGTTCTTCAATAAGAAGATCAGTACGAACCGCCAGTTTAACAAAGACAGTTTTAGTGCCACTTGTAGAAGCAACATTTAGAAGATCATGTGAGGTTCCCCCTGGATTATATCTCAATCCAGCCTTTATAGTTGCAGGTCTTTGATAACTCTGAATTTAATCTATTGCATGAGATGCAGAATTCAATAGAGCTAACTTTCTTCGCAAACTATCCTCACTTTTCTTTAGAGTTTCATGTTTCTCAAATAGGTCATTGAACTCAGTTCTTATAAGTTGATTCACTTCAGTGGATTTCTCTAACTTTCCTTTCAGGCCTCTATCACATTCTCTTTTTCTGAGAGTTGTACTTTCTGAACATCAAGTTCATCAGTTACTCCCATCAATTGAGAAGTGATCTCACCAGCATTAGAGTTTTTTCACTTCAGATTCTCAGCAGTCAGTACTTCATTATGCTCTTGAGTTTCAATGAACAGTTCTTGTAACACAGAATAGTCCTTCATCAGATTCTCAAGAGAACCCATCATGTCAAAATTACTGGTTACAGATGAACTTGATAACTCAGGTGCTTGTGTAGGAGCAGCAACAGAGATAGAAGAATTTACCTCCTCAATGGCAACAAGGCAGACATCATCAGTATCACTATCTGAGAACATTTCTTCTGAAGAGCTGGATCCTTCTTCAGATTGTTCTTCTTCAGCAACCATAGCCTTCTTGCTGGGATACTTCTTGTCTCTTTTGGCTTGCCTCTCCTTTCTTCTTGCAGTTGTAGCATCTGTTGGCATCATCATCCTGACCAGTTTCCTCTTTGAATTTGTAGTCCTTCTTTCTGGATGAAGATCCTTCAGCTTTGTGGTCCTTCTTCTTCTCAGTAGACTTCTCTTCAGCTTCTGAGTTGTTCATGTTCCTGTACCTGGTATATTTATAATACCTCTTATATTTACCAAATCAGATGTTCATTTTCTCAAACCTTCTTGCCATCAGGGCAATTGTCTCATCCTTTTCATCCTGAATTTTGTTAGATGAGATCTCAAGTTCTTTAGAGTTGCAGATTTTTCCTAGTGCTTTGAAAGCCACATTTTTGCTAGATGAAGTATCATCTTTGCTGTAAAGTTTCTTAGTTTTCTTATCAATGACAAACTCATATGCTTTCAACTTAGAGAAAACCTGTTGATATGGCATAGAAACAATATCTTTGGTGTTCCCAATCACCACAGCATGTATATCCCATTTCTTAGAAAGTCCTCTAAGAATTTTCAAAGCAATTTCTCTTTTGGGATATCTTTTCCCAAGAGCACTCAGATCATTCATAATGCTAGTGAATCTGACCTCAAGTCTTTCAATAGATTCACCATCTTCCATTTCAAAACCATCAAATTTGGCAATAGCCACATATAGTTTGTTTTCTTTTATATGATCAGTGCCTTGACACATTATAGCAAGTGTGCCCAAATTTCTTTGGCAGTTTCACAGTGGGAAATCATTCCCATAACACCATCATCAATAGTGCTATACAGTGTATCCTTAGAAATATAATCCAAGTTAACCAACTTCCTCTCTTCAGGAGTAAGCTGGTCATCAGTTTTGGGAAATTCATCCCTTGGATCATCTCTTTCATTATCAGTTAATCTGAGATTCAAAGCCTTATATTCAAAAGGTCCTTGAGACACAACTCTCCACATTCTCTCATGTTTAGAGTACAGATGTGCCTCCATTCTCAGTCTCCACAGATCATAGTTCTCAACAGAAAACATAAGTAGTTTCTTAGAAGGCATGATGAATGAGCCTTGTAAGATATCAACAGAAGATCTATTCAGTAGACCACCAAAGTCTCTCAGTAAGCAAGACTTATGGCTACCAAAGCAAGTGGTCAAATGAACCACTGCTCTGATACCACTTGTTGGTCCCGGGGTAAATGAGTCCCACATGTGTATGGGGGGGAATACACGTGTATAGTGATTTTTAAACTTTTCAGAAAATACTATAATCAGAGAGTCAGGTTGTTCTGAGATTCAGTTCTAAGAAGCACAAAATGCCCTGAGTCAAAGTCTACTGAGACAATAACACTGAGCAGCTTTCAGAGACTTCAGATTAGCTCAACTGATTCTGAGTTTCTACAACAGAATCTAAATAAGCCTGGAGTAGATAATAATCTTACTGACTACTCAGGAGAGTTGATCAGTTTGAAAACTATCTATACTAGCTTATCTAAAGTGCGGAATGTGTTGGCCCTAAGTGTTAGTGTTAGTGTCCTAGAGACAATCTATTGTAAGGACATAATACTCGATGATATTCAGTTCTATTTAATATTACAGTTCATTTAATATTAATGTATGGCAATACACTTGTTTGAATATTATGTTTGATTGTTTGCATTTATTCGTACAAGTGTTCCCATGAGTCATTGTTGTCATTGAGGTTGTGAGAACTCAGATGACTTAAGCATGATTCTCAAATAGCCCAGATCTAGGATCATCAAGAATGAGATATTGATGATGCAATGGAGATTGGTGTGCGATCTGCATCATACTCTTAGAGAGTGTAGTAAGATCACACTTACTACGAGATACTAGGTATCTCATGATGGATGCACAAATACCTTAGAGGGTATTGGTATACCCATCTGAGAAACCGTTTGATGTAGTTCCACTATATGTGTCTACGGGTGTCTCGGTAAGTGGGAGCGATGCGATACTCCTTTGACTTGAGGTCAATATGCACGACATGTGTGGGATGATGAACTTTGACCATGACCGACGCTTACACCCTTCCATGGGTAGATATGGCTTGGATTGGGTTCATCACGAAGTGGATGTGCGTGGTAGTTGAGCCAAGAAAAGGATTCATTCCTCAAAGTGGATTTAGAGAGAATACTCATCTTCTCGTCATAATTGGATCTAAGTCATCGGCCGATGCACGTCAACTTAGACTTTGTGGCTAAGTGTGACATACATGATCAATTAGTGATTAGAGAAAAATTGATTAAGTTATTTAAATAGACACTTCATCATGTTCAAGACTTAATCGAGTATTCGCGAATGAAAGGAGGAAATCGTAATAGCCCATGTTTCAGTTATAGGTAGTTGCACTTTTCTTGCAACGTACCTCATATATTGAGAATGTCTGATTTATTGTCTAGGGGTTCAATTAAGACCGTTAGTTTGACTAATCGCTTGATATATGAGGGCCTATGGGTCACACAACAAGTAGTTCCCTTTTACGAATTATAGTTGGTTGATTAAATGTTAAATTAGATTTAATATTTAATTTATGGAGAATTAATTAATACTAGATTAATTTGGAATTAATTATTATTAATGTTTAATTAAATTGGATTTAATTAAATAGGAATTCCCAATAATAATATATGGTATATTATTATAGGATTTAATATATATGGAATCAAATCCGTAGAGATTTGATATACATGGAAATTAAATCCGTAGAGATTTTATATATAGGAAATAAATCGTAGAGATTTATTTAAATAAAGATTAGGGATTTTATTTCCCAATCGGGCTAGCTTAAGATTTAAGCTGGGCCTCCCTATATATACAAGCTCTTGAGAATTCGCAAATAATGTTAATTCATTATTCTCCATAAGATCTAGAGTTAGAATTTTCCTAGCAAATTCATCTCAGGATTCAATACTGGCAAATCCGTGCAAGTTCGTGATTGGGGATTACGTGGATACCGTAGTAGAGAAAACTGTATACGAATTACTGTAAGAATTTTGTTTACGGTTACTTGTATTTAATTATGCAACTAATTGTTCATTGTTGGTGAACTGTTTATTTCCGCTGCGCATGTATTACGTGTTTACGTGCCTATAAATTCCAACACTAAGTTTTTACTCGTTTTACTTTGCTGAAAATCCTTTTCTTAGTGAAAATAGTGGTTAATGTTGTGATCAACTTAATGCACCTTCAGTGGATTGATTCCAACTGAATATCAGAAAACTGAGTATGTTTTCAGTGAAAATATGCAACAGGATAAAATGCAAAACAGAAAGCAAATAAAACAGCAATTATAGTGGTCCAGAGACTCAAGCTCCTACGTCCACTCTCTCTGATCCTCAGAGAAATTCCTTAACTCACTACTACAACTACCTTAAGCTTTCAGATTGAACTCAGCAGCTTACTAACTTTTCAACTACGAGTTTTCAGGCTGAACTACTGCAGCTTACTAACTCAACACACACAAGCTTTCAGACTGAACACACGCAGCTTACTAACTTCTCCTCTAGAGATTTCAAGCTAAACACAAGCAGCTTACTCACTCTTTACAACTCTCACTTCTCCAACAAACTGTTGGGATTATACTGAAAAGTATGCTTTTACTTTGTATAATCGAAACTGAATTTTCAGACTTATTTACTGAAAAAAATTGTTTATCACTGATGCTTTAAATATGATTGAATGTTATATATATTTACTGCATAACTGTTCAATAATTCGTATGTGTTACACTGTAGTTAATTTAGTGATACCCGATCACAGAAGATTAAATTAACAGTCCCTTGTAACTATAAGTACGCCATTCACGACCTAGATGGAAATGAACAACCATCGCGAAAGGTTGAGGTGTAAGGCTCAGATTGGTTTGTCTTGACCAAGAGATTACACTTAGTGCATGACCGATCTGTTGAATAGGACCTCTGGGGAGGATAAATTCTTGAATCGAACAAGGAAGAATTAGACCTCATTGGTTCGTTGTTTCTTAACCTTCGTCCCTTAAATAGGATCGCGTGGGATTGGTAACTATTGCTTTGACTTATCATGGGTAGCGAATCAGAGAGAGATTCAATACTTTTTATCTTGGGCAATATTATTGGTCACATGTGATTGCTAAGATTTAATCTGAAGAATCGTGCAAGCACGCTTGCTTGATTTGCCCTTGAGGAGGTTCATAAGTTTTATCATACCAAATCTTGCAAGTGGAATTAGTTTCCCAGTATGGATAATAATGTTGAACCGTTCCTCGACCAAGGACAAAAGATATTAATTAACGGAAAGCTATTTCAGTGGCTTGAATTAATTAATGGGCTAGATAATCTTAAACACGGGAAATAATGACCGGGAGCCATATTGACTGTAATATGGGTTAAGATGGATAGTGCAATATTAATTATGTAGTGGGATTAATTAATATTTATGGGCTTGAATTATATTGTGGCTCAATATTAGATATTCAAGATCCATTAGAAGGTCCAATCTTAATTTCTAAAAAGGCCCTTTGAGTAGCCCAACATATAGTCTAATAACTGAAAAGGTGATTAAAATAAAATAAATATTGTTGCTTATATTTCCTCTATTTTTTTTCGAAAATTATGGATAAAAGAGGGAGAAAGATTTTCTTTGAATTTTGTTATGGAATGAAGATATGTATTCTTGGAATACAAGATTATCTCATTAAATTGAAGAAATCTCCCACTTGGTTATACATAGTGATATTTTCGAAATTTTTGGAAAATAGAGGGCAAGAAAGATTTTCTTGATTTTCTTGAAAAGATATTATGGAAGATATGTATATCTTGAAATACAAGAATATCTCATAAATTCAAGAAGATCCAAATCTTGGATTCTTGCACACTATTTTTTCGAAAATTATGCCATAATAGAGGAGGTGGGATTTTTGTGGAATATTTTAATTATGGGAAAAAGAATATAGGAGATATATTCAAGATTTCTTGGTGACCAAGAAAAGTCTTTTCCCACATTGAAATATCACTAAATTTTCGTCCCACCCTCTCCTATAAATAGGGGATGATTAGTTCATTCCCAAGTACAATTCCATGTCTTTGAAAATATTATCAAATCCACATCATTGGTGCAACAAAGTTTATTTTTTCCTTTTGTTAATTGTTTTGAAAGTATCCTTCCACCGGATTGTCGAGCAAGGGCTAAGGGAATACTTGGGAAGTCCTTTTGGTTAGTCCGTCCGACCAAAGTCCTTTGTCTATCCCGAGAGAATACGTTCACGTAAACCCGTAGATTCGCATCGTGTAGGTTTTACGTGGTTTTTTATATGCATGATATGTTGTTGCAATTATTATTTGAATTAATATAGGATTAATTCATGCTAGTAATAATTAATGAATTAAATTTGTATTTAAATATTCACCCGAATAGATCCGTGCAACTCATTCCCCAACAACCGTATCGAGCCCATTGTTTGGACTCATTTTTTAAATTATAATTTAATTCGTGGACATTAAATTTGAAATTGGATAGTAGAATTTGTTAGATCTGCTTTTTGCGGTATCCAATTGTCATGGATTTTAATGTTTTATTTTGCATGCATATAAACTGTGGTTTTTTTTAATTCAATTCGTTCGGATTTTTTTTGCCTCGTGAGAAAATCCACTACTAGACTAGGATTTGTTTGATTTGATCAATGTAATAGACTAGTCTAGATCTAGGTTTATTTATTTTTGTAAATAAATTGTAAACCGGATCGGGAACGAAGAGATGAAGAATTAAGGGCGAAATCCGTAAACCAGCGCGTGGCGGCGCGGCGTATGGGCACGCACGCATGGGTAAGGGCAGGAGGGCGGCGAGCGACTGCGAGAGATGAAGGCCACAAGACGGGCGGTGCGCGCTCCAGCCGAATGGGAGAAAAAAAAGTGTTAAGACGGGCAGCCACATGAGACGCTGGCTTGGTGTCGGTCGCGGGCGTGAGGCGGAGGCGGCGAGAGCGCTGTCGCTGCCAAGATCTGCCGGCGCTTGTCGACATTTGCCTAGGCGTGCCGAGGCATCAAGGGCGGAACAAGGCAGCAGGTCGAGGTCGCTGAGGCCCGGGGTTGTCTAGGCAATGACGGCCGGATCTTGGCGTGCATCCTTATTTGTGAGTCGCTTGGCGTGGCGGTTCGAGAGATTTAAGTATTTTTTTTTTTCGAGACGAACGAGTGGGAGAAATTCGAGACGTGTTTCTTCAAGATCAAGCCAAGAAAATTCAAATCATGACAATTGGATAATTTGTGCCCAATATGTTTATTTTTCTGTTTTGCTTGATTTACTTGTGTTATCTTATGCTTTGTTTAATTTGTTTAAATGTGTTTGCATGAGGGTTGCCAAATTGAAAAATCTCAACTTCAAAATTACTAAGTATGTTTTAAATAATTAATTGACAATTTTATCCTGGATTATAAAATTGAATTAATTTTGACCTCCATGATTTATTTATTTGTGAATTCTTTTGGAGAAATTCCCCCCACGGGATGGTCAAAAGATAGGTTTCACATGAATGAATTCCGAACGGATGATTGTGGGTTATTACTAGTGGCGACGATGACCCTCCCCACGAGGCTCGATCAAAGCGAAATAGTAATCCTGTATTTAATCATGGTTATTACTTAGGTATAAAATTGATATGCATATACTTCCCCGAAGTCCCTGTCAATTTTATATTGGTCAAGTGGGAGCCAACTATTAATCTGGATATTAAAGGTTTGTAACTGTTCTTGTTTGTAACCCGCTTGAATGTGTTTAAATAATGACCCACCCAACGTGGCTTATTTAAACTGTTTTGAGATGTTGGCTGATGCATGTTCATATTTTTTTGAGATTTTAAAATATGATGACATGTGATCAAACCTTGTGATATACTTGTGCTATTGCATATAGTTGTTTATTTCAGTTCAGCATGTCGTTACCTTTTAATCCACTGTTATTATACTTAAAGTCAATACAATATGTATGGAAATTATATTGATTGGAAAATTATAATTGTCCTAACTGCACAAAAGCACAAGTGGATTTTGAGACACAAAAAATCAGATGATCCAACTGACGAGTCAAAACATGCGGGACTCGTCAGATCACCTTGCGAGAGATGTCGTAACTGAATATGGTGGAGGAAAAACCCGTAAGGGATTACGTCCTCAAAATAGATGGCCCATCTGAACAAACTTGAGATTCTGAGTGCAGATCATGATCTAGAGACTCAGATGAATTTGGTACTTCATTCTCTGCCCAGAAAGGTTTTTGAGCATTTTGGCCTCGCTAGCTAATTTGTTGCAAACTTTTGGACTCGGCAGAAATGATGATAAGGCACCAAACTCAAGCTTTGACGGCAAGTGGTCCGTCTTCATCTTCTAGGCCAAGGGTAGGCAAGATAAAGAAGAAGACCAAAGGCCATAAGCAATAAAACTCAACTGTTGCCAAGGGCAATGGTAAGATGAGGAATGCTTGTTGAGTCAAGGAAAATCCAAAGAGGAAGTGCTTAAGCTGCGGTGAGAGAGGACAATGGAGGTTTTGCCTGTTCCAACCCCAAAAAGGACGGAAAGAAAGGTAATTCTCACTCACTAGTTGTTGAAACTTGTTTAGCGGCGTATGCCTCCCATTTATGGGTGGTGGATACAAGATCCACTAATCATGTTGGCTTCACGAGTTCTAAATGATCCGGCAACGTAGTGGGAGTGAGATCCTCATCACACTGGGCAACGTTAAGAAAGTAGAAGACATTGCAATGCTACGTAAGTGGCAGATATTGCAATGCTACGGTAGTAACGATTATTGCAATACTACGCAAGTAGCAACATTACAATGCTACATGAGTAGCAGTTAAAGCAGTGGGAGAAGTGCACCTATCTTTTGAAGATAAAGTTTTTTGAGATTATCTTTGTGTTCCCAGTTTTAGAAAGAATTCACTTTCAGTTTCTAAAATTCGATTAAAGGACACTAAGTTTCTTCTAATAAGAATGACATCATTTTTGAAATGATGAGTGTATCTGTTACGGGACATTGATGGAAAATCTCTATACAATTAACTGTGCACACCACTCACGAAATGTATCTTATAACACATCAATCAAGCTTCGAGAAAAGAAAATGTTCATCGACGTGAACGAGACACTTCTTTGGCATCTAAGATTAGGTCATATAAATCCAAAGAGGATCCAAAGGTTGGTGAAAGATGGTTCAACTGGAGCGTCTCCAAGTTGAATCGATTCCAACCTGCGAATCATGTTTGGAGGGTAATATGACCAAGATGGCGTTGGAGCCAAGGAATGGGGCTAAAGAAGTGTTAGAGATCGCTCACATAGATGTATGTAGTCAAATGTCAACCAAAGCAAGAGGAGGTTATGAGTAATTTTATTGATGATTACTCAAGGTACATTTTCCTTATGAAGCATGAATCTGAGACCTTTGAGAAATTCTAAAGAATTTAAGGCTCAAGCAGAGAATCATATGGAAAAAACGTATCAAGTCTCTACGATCTGATCGTGGAAGCGAATACCTCAAATGATGAGTTTTTGTACTACTTATCCGATGAAGGATTGTATCGACCTCAAGACACCGAACCCCTCAACAAAACGGGGTTTGCAGAGCGAAGCAACATAATTCTTTTGGAAATGGTTAGATCAATGATGAGTTATACGGATCTTCCCGAAGTCGCTTCGGGGTCATGTTTTGAAAAAAAAAAGAACTTACATTTCGAACTTGGTGCTATCCAAATCAGTTCCCGAACCCCAAAGAATTGTGGACCGGACGCAAGTCTAGTATGAGACACATGAGAACTTTGGGGTGTCCGGCCTACGTGTTGGACAAGAAAACCGGTAAGTTGGATCCTCGATCAGAATTAAGGCTGTTTTTGTAGGATGCCCCGAGGGAACAAAAGGGTGAATGATTCTATAGTTTCGAAGAACAAAAGGTGGACATCCGCACCCATTTTAGATTTTGGAAGAAAACTATAGAACCAAAGAAAACCCAGAAGTGAGATTACCTTAAATGAGCTTAGAGGGCAAACCTCGGTCGATCGTGTTTAGATGATATACCAAACGATACGTTTTCACAACTGGAGCCTCGTTATAGTGGGAGGGTTGTTAGACAGCCCGAGAGATTCATGGGAATAGGAGAGTCCTCGGACTTGATTCCCGGAATCAGACCCATGGACATATGATGAGGCACTCCAAGATTAGGATGCAGTTTCTTGGCAAACAGCAATAAAGCCGAAGTGGGTTCTATGTTCCATAATAGAGTGTGGGAGCTAGTCGAACCACTTAATGGGGTCAAACCCATTAGATGCAAGTGGGTATATAAGAGGAAAAGAGGATCGGACGGGAAGGTTGAAACCTTTTAAAGCAAGACTAATGGCGAAAGGTTATACTCAGAAAGAAAGGGATCAATTATGAGGAAACTTTTCCGCCCGTAGCCATGCTTAAGTCCATCCGTATTCTCTTATCGATTGCTGCGCATTTCGACTTTGAAATCTGGCAAATAGATGTCAAGACAACTTTCCTTAACGGAAGTCTTGATAAAGAGATCTATATGCAACAAACCCCAAGGTTTCATTGAAACAGGCCAAGAACATCTTGTTTGTAAGCTCAAGAAGTCCATTTACGGACTCAAACAGGCATCCAGAGCTTGGAACCAATGTTTTGATCATGTTATAAAGTCTTATGGGTTTGATCAAAACAAGTTTAAAAGTTGAGTGTATAAAAAGCGTGTCGGAACTGCATTGGTATTCTTAGTACTATACGTAGATGACATTGTGATCATCGGGAACGATGTGAAGGTGTGGTCAGACGTAAGGGCATGGCGTTTCAAAACAGTTTGATATGAAAGACTTAGGGAAAGCCGGACACATCCTTGGGATCAAGATTACTCGAGATCACAAGAAAAGGGTGATCGGGTTATCGCAAGTATTCATACATTGACACTGGTTTTAAAACGATTCAACATGCAAGATTCCAAGAAAGGATTCGTACCTTTCAGACTTGGAATCCATCTATCCAAGAAAATGTCCCCTAAGACGCAAAAGGAGATAGATGACATGAAAGGCATTCCTTGTGCTTCGGCTGTAGGAAACCCTATGTATGCAATGCTGTGTACGAGACCGGATATATGCTTTCTTGCAGAGGCATGGTAGCAAGATATCGAAGTAACCCCAGGAAAGCGCATTGACTACGATTAAAAACATTTCAAGTGTCCGAAAAAGAACTCGGGATAGAATGTTGATTTATCCTTTCAGATACTCAATCCCCCATCCACTCACGGACTCGAATTCCAATCGGATATAGATTCCATAAATTATACTTTCGGTTAGTGTGTTTCCATTTGGGAAGTGTATCCATCAAATGGACGAGTGTGAAGCGTAAATGCATCACCGACTCAACCATGGGACTCGGGTAAGTAGTCGCCAGAAGAAATGAAAGAACCGATTGGGCTCTAGATCTTCTTAGTGGACTTGGATGGTGTTTCGAATTTGACTAGCAATATCCGCTAGGGGCGGTTGCAAATTCAAGAGAACCAAGAGTCCACGAGTCAAACAAACACATTAAAGGAAAGACATCTTATAACGAGAAATCGTTAAGAGAGGAGATATAGATGTGGCAAAGATAGCGTCTCGAGGACGACCCTAGCGAGATCCATTCACAAAGCGTGCGCCTCACGAGTACATTCGAGAGACATGTGAGTGGAATGGGTGTCAAGACCGTTGCCTAACTGCTTTGACTATAAGTGGGAGAAATTATTAGGTTCGTGTAGGTGACATTAGATGTCACGGACTACTCGAGACGTGTTGTAGTATACTTAAAAGGACTTTGAGTATAAGTGGGAGATTGTTGGGATTATCTTTGAAAAGTATGCTTTTACTTTGTATAATCTAAAACTGAATTTTCGGACTTATTTCTTGAAATAAATTGTTTATCACCGATGCTTTATATATGATTGAATGTTATATATATTTCTTTGCATAAACTGTTCAATAATTAAATGACGTGTTACATGTAGTTAATTTAGTGATACCCGATCACAAAAGATTAAATTAAACAGTCCCTTGTAACTATAAGTACGCCATTCACGACCTAGATGGAAATGAACAACCATCGCGAAAGGTTGAGGTGTAAGGCTCGGGATTGGTTTGTCTTGACCAAGAGATTACACTAGTGCATGGTGATCTTATTTGAATAGGACCTACAGGAGGATAAATTCTTCAGAACTGAACAAGGAAGAATTAAACCTCAGTGGTTCGTTGTTTCTTAACCTTCATCCCTTAAATAGGATCACGTGGGATTGGTAACTATTGCTTTGACTTATCATGGGTAGCGAATCAGAGAGAGATTCAATACTTTTTATCTTGGGCAATATTATTGGTCACATGTGATTCTAAGATTTATCTTTGTAGGTCCTTTAACGGGTTTAATGGGGCGTAAGTCTAGAGGGAGGGTGAATAGACTTAAAAAACTTTTTTGCGCAGATCGGGTGTGAGGGCGATTAGCCCGATCGAGTGCGAGTGAATCGGTTTGGGCCGATAACCAACTTACTAATCGCTCAAGGCGGATCGATTAAATAACTATCGGTTTAATCGATGTGTGCGGAAGCTTAAGTTTTACCCGTGTGAAAAACCGGTTTTGATAAATCAGATTCCAAAGTTAATCTTTTAATAGTTGACTGAATTGTCAAGTTTGATCAGATCAGAAGCTTGGTGCTAACTGATCTCAACTTGGAATATGTATGCGCTTTAAAGGTTGTGTGCGATTGTGTAATCAGTTAATCAAAGCGGTAAAGGCACACAAGATTTATAGTGGTTCGGACAAACCATCCCACGCCCACTTTTCCCTATCACAAGGGGGCACCTACTTAACCAATGGACTTTGTTTTATGTGTAAGTCCAACACAAGACACCAACTAGATGTTTAAGGAGTTCACACTCAACCGATCCTGAGATCGTAACTAGAAACCCTATGCGAAATCTTTGCTAAACAACTTAACCTAACTTGGGGGTTTGGATAAGATTGTTTTTGGTTCCAACTATGAAATCTTTTCTTTAGATAAGCGACTTCTTGACTAGATGAAAAGATTTCTATGCTAAGAACTTATGGGATGAACACTTAATAAAAATTAATCTTCTTGTTCGTGTTCTTGTGCGGAAATCTGATATTAGCTTGAGCTTCTTGATTGTTCAGCGTTTCCGTTGTGTTCACTCTAAAGTGTAATCCCATATATATAGACCTTGAAATCAAAGAGCCGTTGGAGAGCAATTTGAATTTCAGGCTATATTTGGTAGACTTGCAGGCTTGATGTGACGAGCTTGAGAACGGCATGGCCAAAAGCGTGAATTTGTACTTTGTAGCGAATTCAGAGAGGTAGCATCAAATCCCGAATTCTGCGGCTCCAATCATCGTGTCTTGTTCTTATTGGATAGCGGACTCACTTTTCAAAGTGTTGTTCTTCCAACTAAGCTTGACATTCTTCTTGTTCAGATCATCGACGTATGATTAGGTGAAACATCAGATTTCACTGGTGGTGAGTCTGATTCGATGAATCTGAATCGATCGATCTACTGATAGTGTCTTCAGGTGCCGGTTGACTTAGCTTCAACTAGCAGACTCGACTGATGTAGGTCTTCTGGTCTGATCTTCGAGTATTCAGAGTTTGATCTTTATAACTTTAGCCGAGATATCTGACCAGGTCAGAACGATCTGATCTTCTATTCTTGTCTTGCATTCTGGCCTGTCGGGCATCAGCTGTCCTTTGAGTCTTCAGATCTGACCTATACATATTGAGTTTCCCCCTCAATATGTGACCTATCTGTTTCATCAGTTGTTCTATACAATCATTATCAACTGGTCTCCTATAGCAGGTAATATAAACATCAGTCATCTAATAGGTCTGACTGGTCCTATTACATGTGTTTTTGGAACTTTCATCAAAACTATAAATTTCCCAACAATTTCCCTTTTTGATGAAACCAAAACACTTTGAGAAACCAAATCTGATTGATAAAAAAAATAGAACAGTTAAGAGCATATAATCAGAAGACAATGAGACTTTGTCTTAGGATCAGAAAATAAACTTTTCTCATTAAAAATGTTGATTACATGTTACATCAGAAAAGTTTGAAAATAAGAACAGCTGATCCTGAGTAGTCTTCTGATTCTTCACTCTTTAGGCTTGTATCCTTCCGCATCTCTTTGATTTTGAGGCACGTTGAAAATCGATAAAGTTTCCATTTGACATCATCATCCATCGAGGATCGTTATGTGCGTTTCAAGCGAGAATGTCAAAATAGAATTTTTGAAATGCCGGTCATCAAATGAGCCATCCGCCTTCTTCGAGTATTCCAACAGATCATACTCTTGGCGAGTTATTTTTACATTGATAAGCTTGGCCTCATTTTCCAGATACTTCAGAAAATCCGGGTATTTATTTTCTAACCAGTTGAGGAATTCTTCATCAAGAGATTCTTCTTGTGGAACAAGATTAAGAACAAAGGCATCCAGAAGCCATTCACTCCTGATCTTATTCCATTCCTCAAATTTCTTAGCATCTTAAGCAGTTTTTGGGATGATCTCATCAACTCTTTTCTTTGGCGGCTTAGGTTCGCACGGATTTTCCAAATTTCTTCCTTTCTTCGCTCTCGATCCGAATTTCTTCTTGATTTTACGCCTCTGCATTTTTTTTTACGCCCTTCTTTCTTCTTGGCTTTTTCGGGCTTCTTCAGCTACCTGCTCTTTGGACATCTTTTCAGCAGTCCGAGTTTGTGATGTCCCTGCACCTGTTATGTCAGTTGGTTTCTCATTCTGTCCTTCCCCCTTTTTGGTTTGATCAAAAAGAGTAGTGAGGTGGGAGGTCAGAGAACCAAAGTTGATTTCGCGACGCCCTATTGAGATCTGCAGCAACAGATATGCCTTGAGTTTGAGCGATTAGATTTTGAATCTTCGATATCAACTCAATCTTGACAGATTCCATGGCAGTAGAGAGTGTTTTAATCAGTTTGTCAAGTTTCTCTTCTGTCAATTCTAGCTTGTCAGTGAGCATCAGAAAAGAAACTTGTTGTTGATCCACCTGAGTCAGTTTGGCATCAACGGTCTTTTATCGATTCGACGCTTGATGGACACCTGATTTGGGAGAACCCGATCTTTGATTGCCTCAATATGGGAAATAGCCAATTCCCTTTGATCCGTTATTTCTTTGATGGCACCGCCTTTGATCACTATCATCCCTCAACTTCTTCTTTCGGAGATCTTTGAGACAAGATTTGATCTCCGAAGTTGATCAAGAGTGATGTGTGATGTTGGAATGTTGGGTGTCACTTGATCCGATTTGATTGTTTGTGCCTCCGGTGGTTGGTCATGAACTGCAGACACAGCTCCACTATCATCGGCAGACTCCTGCATCCTTCATGATGGCATTCGCTTGAGAGCTTTGTCGTAGATCTCGATTTGTCCTGTTCCCGCAACCCTAGCTTCGCGTGGATCGGATCTTTGACAGATGAAGCGATTTATCGGCTCATTTGGTGATCCCACTTTAGCAGATTTTCTCATGTCGAAATTGAAGTCTGCAAACTCATCCGCACCGCCCATCTGTTCAATAATTATTATAAAGTTTGAGAAGCTTTTTAATCGAAGATCTCTCCAGGTGAGGATCTCCATAACTTCCTCTCTTATGGCAGGATGGGCGACCAGTTCTGGATACAACTCATCAATTTCTTTTTCGATTCGATTCGATCAATTTCCCGATTATGATCTTTGTTGATCCGACTCGGGGAATTGTCTGTCGCATTCAGTTTGATGAGATGTGGAAGGTTCTGGTTGTGCTTGAGTAGGCGGAAGTTGGCTGATTGGTTCGACCTGCAGAGGTTCTGTTGTGGAAGCAGGTGCTTCTGGTTCCACATCAGGTAAGCTTTACGTTCGCGAATCGATGCGGTTTGTGTTCGGGCGGTGGAAGAATAGAAGAGACATGCTTTCCAGACCATTAGTCCGAGTGGTGAATCAGCTCGAGCTTGAGGAGAAGGAGATCGATCGGCTTGTGCTTCTTCCTCAGAATGATCTGGCGAGCTCTCAGCTTGAGAAGCCTGCCCGTCTGATTTTTCACCTGATTTTTGTGTTGCAACAGACTGATCTGGCGCTCTTTCTTCATCTGACTCATCTTCAAGCATCAGAGTCATGGAGGCTTGCCTTCTTGGCCTCTTCTCCGGCCTTCACCGGTTTTTTTTTTTCTTCTTTGGGGGGCATCTGGTGTAAGCGAAGTTGCTTCCTTCTTTTTCCTTTCTTTTGACTTTGGGGGGTTGGCGATATCATCGTCTGGTGGCCCAAAGATGGCTGAAGTGGCTGTGAGAAAGGCCTTATAGGACTTCAATCCAATCTGTTCCCATTCAGCATTAGGCAGTTTATCTTTCAGAATAACTGCAACCTTGTTGAGATTGCTTATCTTTTTCTTCAGATATACCTGCCTCAGTTCATTGACTCCAAATTTCTCATGTTCTTGGAGCAGAATGGCCTTCAGGAACCCGTGCAATTGATGTTCTTGGCTTCATCAATTATTGCTGACCATCTTTCATGCAGCTTTGACGGATGTAAGAGCATAAATTTGAATCTGATACCCATAATTGTTTTTTGACAATATGTCAAACAACAATCGGTATTTCCTCTTGAGCATTGGCCTGACAAAACCTGACGTATGATGTTTGTCAGCCTCTCTGAAGAGCTCTTTTCTGATCAGCTCATCTTCGTTCTCCCTGTAATGAGCAGGCGAGATCCGTCCTTTTGGTAAAAGGTGAACGGATGGGTTATATCATCATTCGTCGGTCGATTTCTTCTCCGATTGATTTGTCGAGAGCAGTTCATTTCCCGGAACGTCCGTATCCACTCTTAAATTCCTTAGGAATTCTAGTGCTTCATCTTTGCATCTTTGGATTGCGTTGGCGATTCTAAAAATTTCTCAAGGCACGCTTTTGCAGAATTTGCTCGACCTCCATGGATTCCGGATCCCGAGTGATATTGAACTGCATTTAACTTATCATCCACAATCTTTGTTGCCGCCCGCATAATTGCACATTATCTTTCCCATTCCGTGGGTGGCCATCTACAAAGGATGGACCCGATTAAAGTTGTGCATATATATATAAGAACATCACATATCACGGAAACCAAGAAACAATAAAGCATAACACAGGATAAAAAACAATTAAGATCAATGGATTTAAAAAAAATACATCAAATAAACATAAATTACCAGATTCTGTTTTTCGGAAAGATGATTTTGAAACTTAGGAAAAACACTTTGAATCTGAGAGAAGTAATCTGGAGTTTTCAGAGAATAAATCGCAAGTTTGTGAAATGGAAAACTACGGTATGTTTTTTGATGAACTTTATAAAGACGAGGAGGAAAAAGAAGACAAGATTTGGAAGATCAACCGTTTGAAAAGATTAAACGCGCTCAGTATTAAGCGGTTTTGATCATAGGTCGAAAAAAATGCGTCACGAAAACCTTTTGGATTTAAAAGCACATTTAGTAGCGAGTTAATACATGTTCCCACGTCCGCATTAAATGATTTGCAGGGAATACGTCACAAGGATAATGGGTACAGTAAGGCAAATAATATCAGATAAGATCCGATAAATAAGCAAAGAACAAGAGAAAAAAAGGCGTATCTGGTTGACTGATATTGTAATCAGTCAATACCACTTGTCCATGTTGATTTCACTTGTTGATCTTAGTATTCTGCCTAAGCCTTAAAATTTCCCAACTGATCCTTTTAACTGTTCTTCTTCACTTGCATCTGATTTGTCGAAGTTTCAAGCTCAATTGATCTTCCTTGAATACGTCTGATTTCCCTTCTGATCCTCCTTGATCAGTTGAAGTTCCCCCTTCAACTGATATTTCTGTTTTTCCCATAGACTGATGTATCTGATTTGTTGGAGTTTCAAGCTCAGCTGATCTTCCTTATCTGATCAGCTTCGTATGTAATCAGATTTTAGTTGACCTAATCTGATTCTTCTCAGATCAAGCCAATTCTTGGGATAAGTGTTACCGCCAAAACTTAGTCTAGAATAGTAGCTTCTATTCCCTAAGTTGGCGCGATTTGACATGCGTAATTATCGTCTGAATCTTTCGATATGTCAATCCGACGTAAATTTCTCCAACTATCAGTCGCGTGATTTCTACACGTTGTCCTTTTGGTGCATATTTCTCTAAAAGGTTTTGAGAACTCGAATTTGTATTTGCACCCTTGCTTGGTCTCTATAAATTGGACCAATTGTTTTACACAACATAACCCAATCACCATACTTATCTTCTTTGTAGAATCATGTATCCTGGTGAACCCTTATTTCCGGTTAAACTTCCGTCAAACACTTTTACCCCTTTTTCAATGATTCCAGCTTCTCAAATCATCCCTGTGTGTCCCTTATCACTGTCTTCGTCATCATCAAAGATTTCACATACAATCGTTGCCAAGCTTTCTACCACCGAGAGGCGGTTTCGCTTATCGCGAATCGAGAAGACACCTAACCGTATGCACCTTGTGTGTCTATCGAGATGAGCGAAACCGCGATCAACAGACTTCGAATGAAAATGAACATGAGTTTGATGTGCAGTGCGCACGACAACAACGGTGATGCCCGTATATCAACTCACCATTTAATTTGGAGAGCCCATTGACTCTTTCTTAGGGCTCCCGGCTAAAAAAAAAAATCCTATCAACGCCGCTCGCTCTCCATCGGGTTTTAGCTTGATCGGCTTAGATTATTTTAAAGCCTCTCTCACCCTTGTTAAGTGGGGGAAAATGAGAGCATCATATTTAAAATCTCTCTCTCCACTTCTTCAAGGGTTAGGATGAGGGTTTAGTGTTAAGTTTTTTTCGGGTTTAGGGTTTAGGGTTTATGTCTTGACCTCCCGGGTCCTCTTGTACTTGTATCTTGTAATGTAACCCGACCTTGGTCTTTATTAATGAAAATTTCTGTTATTTCATTGTTGTGTAAAATTCTGTATCCTTTTTGCGATTTTAAGCTTTAATCTTGTAAAATCTTGTTGAATTTCAAATTTTTAATCGACTTACAAAGTATAATCGAGCAGATTTAATCGATAATCCTTTAAACGATCAGTTCATTTAATCGATAAACTTTAAATCGATCGATCAACCTTCTCATATCGGTTCTTGATCGATCTTACGATCGATTGAGATACCAAATTCAACCGATTTCACTTGAATCGATTAGTTTCTTAACCATTTGGTTCGGAGATCATTCCATCAAACATTTTAGGTGCATTTTCTCCAAGATCCGAAGCCCTAGCTCATTGCATAATTCTCTCGAATCGATCTCACTAGTGGCTTGGTTAGAATATCGTTTTCAGTATATCAATATGAATCTTTTCCATTTCGATATTCTTCTTTTTCAACATGATCTCTTATAAAATGGTGCCCCGACATCCACATGCTTGCATCTTGTATGTAGAACAGATTACGAGTGATTGCAATAAGACTATTATCGTCATCGTAGAAAATAGGTACATTCTTAGTTTCAATGTTATAATCCTCATTTCGCCGACTAAGCCAGAGCGGTTGGGAACAATGATTTCGCAGACCATATATATTCGCTTGGTAGTAGATGTTGCAAATGATGTCTCCGCTTTTGAAAACCACGAGATCGCTTTTTACTTCCTAAGAACCGACAAGTTCCCGAGGTGGATTTTTCCGTCAATCTTGCAACCTCCATAATCGTAATCGAATACCCACTAAGCTCTAGATTATCATCGATGGGTAAAATAAACCAAGGTTTAATGTCCCTTCAGATACTTAAGAATCCGCTTTTAGCTGCTTCTAGGTGACTTATCATTGGATTTGCTCGAAATCGCACATACACCCTCATGCGAAGGTTATATCCGGTTCTTTGGCGCATCGGGTATAGTAGAGATCCAATGAGAGCCCTATATTCCTTCTGATTTGTTTTCTGACCATCCTCATCTGGATCCATCTTGAATCCAGTCATCATAGGAATTTTGGCTTCCTTACAATTTTGAACTCCAAACTTAGCCAATAAATTCCTAGTGTACTTTTGCTTGGCGAGATGAATATCCTTCGTATTTTGCTTTTTTACTTGAAGACCCGTAAAGTAATTCATCGACCCATCATGGACATCTCGAATTTCCTTGCAGATCGTTTTGAATCTTTCACATAGACTTTTGTTGGGAGATCCGAAGATGATGTCGTCCACGTAAATCTGAACCATCAGAATATCTTTTCCATCTTCTATTCTGAATAAGGTTCTGTCCACTGTTCCTTTAGTGAACCCACTTTCGATCAAGAACTGAGAGAGTGTATCATACCAAGCTCGAGGAGCCTGTTTCAGGCCATAGAGAGCTTTTCTTAGATGGTACACCTGGTTGCCCTTTTCAAAGCCTGGAGGTTGTTCGACATAAACTTCCTCTGCTAGTACCCCGTTTAAGAAAGCACTCTTTACGTCCATCTGATACACAGTGAACCCTCTGTGGGAAGCATATGCGAAAGTAAAACCGAATGGCTTCTAAAGCGGCGATCGGGTGCAAAGGTCTCATCATAATCAATTCCTTCTGATTGTGAATACCCCTTAGCAACAAGTCTTGCCTTATTTCTGGTGATGACGTTTTTCTCATCTCTCTTGTTCTTGAATACCCACTTCGTGCCAATAACGTCTTGATGACTTGGTCTGTCCACTAGTTCCCAAACTTGATTTCTCTCGAACTGTTCCAGCTCCTCCTGCATGGCTAGAATCCAGCTTGCGTCTTGTAGAGCTTCCTCTATTGTTGTTGGTTCCTTCATAGACAGATAACAGCAATACATGGCACTTTCACTGTCGATGTCTAGTTTTAACTTTATCGATGGGTCTCCGATTATTAGATCGGTTGGATGACCGGTTATCCGTGTCCTTCGCTCGATTTGCGTCGGTTTGGAGAACATAAATCATTTACGATAAAATTTCATTACTAGCGATTGGGAGTGGTGCAGAGTTATGATCCACTTGATAAGAACAAGTCTCAGCTGATGTTGGACTCATCATGTGCTGATGTCTATTCGTGGGAACTTCAGATGTTCCCCCTGAACCGGATGGTTCGGGTTGATCTTATCTCACCAGACGAACTTCTTCATCGACAGTTGTTCGTACCTTAGGATCTGATTGATCTAGTGAATCAGCTAGATCTGGAATGTATATTGTTATAGTTTCTGATTCTTTTTCCTTGATCGTTAGCTGATCCATTTTCTGAACATCAGGTTTTGGTTGATCAGGTACTTCTTGTTCTGAGGCAGATTTCTCTTGATCAGAAGATGCTTCATCAAAGACTACATGGGGTGTTTCTTCCACAACTAGGGTTCGTTTGTTGTAGACCCTGAAAGCCTTGCTAGATGAGGAATATCCTAAGAATATACCCTCATCTGACTTGGCCTCAAAGGTTTTCAACTGACTCTTCCCATTGTTGTGTATGAAACACTTACACCCAAAAACATGGAAGTAGGAAACACGAGGGTTTTCGTCCTTCCACAAATTCATAGGGTGTTTTGTAGTGAGCCTTAGTCGAAGACATCATTACGAGTGTGGCATGCGGTGTTGATTGCTTACGCCCGGAAACGGCTTGGTATTGCATGTTCGCCTAACATCGCGGCGAAAGCGAACTTCTTTGAGAGTTCTGTTCCTCCGTTCAGCTACTCCATTTTGGTGTGGCCTCCTTTCAGCTGATGTTTCATGCTGTATACCAAACTTAGAGCAAAAATCAGTAATAAAAGAGTTCGTAAATTTCATGCCTTTATCTCGATCGATTTTTACTACAATCGACACCCTTCTCATTTTGTAATCTTTTTTAGCGGTTTCGGGTATCTTCGTTTGTCGTCTCATTCTTCTTATGTAAGAATATAACCCGTAAACTTGGAATAGTCATCCACGATTACGAGTATATTTCGTCGTTGAGACCGACCGTGTAATCGGGTCCGAATAGATCCATATGAAGCAATTTGAAGACTCTATTTGGATGCCGGTCCGGAATTCCCTTGAATGAAGCTTTGACTTGTCTTCCCTTCTGACAGGCAGTACATGTCTAATCCTTTGAAAATACTTCATTCGGAAGTCCTTCCACTAGAGACATCCTTGCTATCTTATTAAGAGTTTTAAAGTTAAGATGGCTCATTCTTTTTTTGTGCGAGCACCGCTACTTTTGGAACTCTTGACAATCGAGCATGCATTTCTTGGGCAACTGTTCCAATCACCGTAGTGTAGATCGTCCCTTTCCTTGAACCGATTAGCAAAATCTATTGAGTGGCTCGATTCTTGATAGTGCATTGGTCAGTCGAGAACTCAACACTGAATCCGTTGTCGCAGAATTGTGAAACCGATAATAGGTTGTGCTTCAGACCTTCGACATATGAGACTCTAGTTACTTGTACATCATCATTCTCTAAGGTTCCGAATCCTTTGGTATAACCAAAGTTATCATCACCGAAGAGTACACGCGGGCCTTTCTGTTCTATGTAAGAGCTGAGGAGATGTTTGCTTCCAGTCATGTGCCTTGAGCATCCACTATCGATGTACCAGATAGTTGTTTGCACACCTCCTTTGTTGGCGGACCCACGCGATCCTGCAGCCCAAATCGGGGCTTTAGGTACCCCTTTTGGATTGGGTCTGAGGGGTTAGGATTAGTTTTGGGGATCCATACAAATAGAGCACTTCTATTGTGATCAGTTAGATCAGAAGGCCTAATTTGTCTCCCATACCTATCAACATAATCATACGTCTCTTTATATGCTTTCTGATTAGTATGATTATTAGTGTGAACCTTCGGTGACTTAGAAGACTTGGGATTTATCTTTTCTTTTGTCTTCTTTTCATCCAAAGGTGGTTCGTGCAATGACCTAGATTTCGATTATAGAAGTAGGTACGATCGCTACCATCAAAAGATTCATATCTTTTCGGCATAGGTGGTTTTTGCGGTTTAATCAAGCATGCTTATTAGGCGGTGACCTTGATTGGGTCTCAGATTGGACTCCCTTTTTACAAGGTTGTCTTTTTCGATTCTCGATCTGTTGATCGAGTTGAGGTCTCTTCGAAGAACCGGGTTCTTCTTGTTGATTCCTCGACCGATTCTTTACCGATTGGGGTCCATTTTGTTTCCCCTTACGGTTAGGCACCGCCTTTACCGCTCAACTGGTCTCTTTCCTTATTAGATACATGTTTGGCTTTTGGTGTATCTTTTGTTTTAAACTCGTCGATTACACCCTTTTGAGATGAAATCAGGGGCTTTTGAGGATGTGGAAGGGTTCTCATACCCAAGTCCCTTCTTGTTAATCGTTGTTCAAAAATAGGCGTTCATGTCTTGAACGGTTTTAGATGATTTGAAAAAAACCTCTATTTTACGCAGATTATCCTCGATGATTTTAGACTTTCATGCTTTTGGAAGCATTTCATCGAATTTTGCTTGCGAGGATTTTGAAGTCATCTTTTCTTTGTTTGTTAATTGCCGGTGATCTTTGATCGCTTCTCCGATCGAAGCTTTAACTTCGAGAATTTTAAATTCTCGATTTGCCTTGGCGATTTCACCGATCTAAGTTCGGAGGCTTTTCTTCGAGATCATTTTCTTTAGCAAGTCGATTATTTCGGGTCCTCATCTTATCATTTTTAAACTTCCACTATAGCATAAGTGTTCTTGCATTGGAGAGATCCTCAAGAAATTGCTCGAGTAGAGCTGCAGTCAATCTCCCGGCGGGTGTGCTAATGATAGCAGTGTAGAAGCGAACGAAGCGGTTTTTGGAGGTTACCTCAGATTGGTCCTCCTAGCCATCAAAGAGATCTCATCATCGTCTCAAGAGAATATCGATTTTCATTTTCATAGAAGTCAACAAACCTTCTTGATCGGCGTAAGTCTTCTCTGAGAGGAGTATCCAGAGTCCTCGGAGGGCGATAGGAATCGTCAATTCTCGACGATCGGCAACCATGGCTCTTCCGTCCCTATAACGTTGCTCTCTTACATTCCTCTTTTCTTCCCTTTCTCTTGGCGTCAGTGCAGGCGTCTGCGCTATAGTGACTCGCTTCTTCTGGTTGAAGCACGCTCCTTGATCCACCGAACCTTTCCTTCCGGGTGAATCACTCGTCTGTATGACCTATCGGTGACTTCCTTTCGATAGTAGTCGAGCTTCTTCATGCGATTGGTTATCTCTTCCTTCCTCGATCCGATTATCTCTTTTCCTTTCATCTCTGTGATCCCTCCGATCATCGAGATCGGTTCTTCGGAGATCCGTTGGCTGATCTCCTATCTCTCCCGGCTATGTTGATAGTCCTTATAAAATCTTCGATACTTACCAAGTTGGACGTTCGACTTCTCAAGCTTCCCCGGTAGCGGAGCGATCCATTACGCGACTCATTATATTCCCAACAGTTCGTTGGCCTTCGTTCTAGCTCTTTGGTTGCCTTAAAAGCAACCGATTTTTGAAGTTGAGGCCGGCGGGCACCTCATCTTCATCGAACTTTGTCCTCTTTCAATCAAATCGAACTCGTGAGCTTTTAAGGCTCAAGAACAAGCTACTTGGCTTCATCTTTGAAATGTCTTGGCAATCCTTGATTACCGTGACCTTCATGTCCCATTTCTTGGTGAGAGACCTTAGGATTTTGTAGTTGATATCTTTATCGACATCTCTACCAAGTTCTCGCTTGTTTATAGACATTGTAATCCTTCCATCGAGTTCGTTGATGGTTTCGTTTGGTAACATCTTCGCTTTTTTCAAACTTCACCGGTTCGCTTGTAGGCGGTTTGTCTTTTATCTGTTCATTTCCCTCGTGATATCTCGGCTAGAGTATCCCACATTGCTTTCGCAGATTTTGAGATATTTAATCTTTTCCTTGGTGACCTTATCCATTGTTTTCATGATAATATGTCTTGCAATAGTATCTAGAGTGTGCAGCTTTCTTTCCTCTGCATCCATCAAGGCTGGGCTTTTTGCACAAGACTCCCCGGTGCAAAGTCTGGATCTCCTCCATTGCGGGGTTGTCGTAATAAATGATGATGGGTCCTCTTCGATGACTTCCATCATTCTCGCCGCTTATCGAACCTAGATGGTTGGACATATATATGGCCCAACTGCATACTCATCGATTGAGAACTTTGGCAGATCATGATACATACCGAGGTGTTATCCATCCGAAAGTGATTTTGGAAAATGAATGAGTTTTTTAAAAAAATGGTTTTTCAAGATCAGTTCAGTTGACCACAAAGATTCTTCCTCAAGAATCGATGATACAGAGTCGATGGTACGTAGAACCAACCGCCTCGATACCACTTGTAGGTCTGAGCGGGTTTAATGAGGGCGTAAGTCTAGAGGGGAGGGGTGAATAGACTTAAAAACTTTTTCTGCAAGATCGGGTGTGAGGCGATTAGCTTTGATCAGTCGAGTGAATCGGTTTGGGTCGATAACCAACTTACTAATCGCCTAAAAAGGCAGATCGATTCGGTAACTATCGGTTTAGCGATAAAAGCGGAAGCTTAAGTTTTACCCGTGTGAAAAACCGGTTTTGATAAATCGATTTCAAAGTTAATCTTTTAATCGGTTGATGAAGTGTCAAGTTTGATCGATTAGAAGCTTGGTGCTAACTCGATCTCAACTTGGAATATATATGCTTTTAAAGGTTGTGTGCGATTGAGGTAATCGTTAATCAAAGCGGTAAAGGCACACAAGATTTATAGTGGTTAGGACAAACCGATCCCTACGTCCACTCTTCCCTATCACAAGGGACACCTACTTAACCAACTGGACTTTGTTTTATGTGTAAGTCCAACACAAAGACACCAACTAGATGTTTAAGGAGTTCACACTCAACCGATCCCCAGAGATCGAGAACTAGAAACCCTAGTCTCGAAATCTTGCTAAACAACCTAACCTAACTTGGGGGGTTTGGGTAAGATTGTTTTTGGTTCCAACTATGAAATCTTTTCTTTGCGTATAAAGCGACTAACAACTAGATGAAAAGATTTCTATGCTAAGAACTTATGGGATGAACACTTAATAAAAATTAATCTTCTTGTTCGTGTTCTTGTGCGGAAATCTGATATTAGCTTGAGCTTCTTGATTGTTCAGCGTTTCCGTTTGTGTTCACTCTAAAGTGTAATCCCATATATATAGACCTTGAAATCAAAGAGCCGTTGGAGAGCAATTTGAATTTCGGGCTATATTTGGTAGACTTTGTAAGCTTGATATGACGAAAGCCAGAACGGCATGGCCAAAAGCGTGAATTTGTACTTTGTAGCCGTTTCAGAGAGGTAGCATCAAATCCGCAATTACGGCTCCGATCATCGTGTCTTGTTCTTATTGGATAGCAGACTCACTTTTCAGTGTTGTTCTTCCAACTAAGCTTGACATTCTTCTTGTTCAGATCATCGACGTATGATTAGGTGAAACATCAGATTTCACTGGTGGTCGACCGATCGATCTGAATCGATCGATCTACTCGATAGAGTCTTGGTCTGCGGTTGACTTAGCTTCAACTAGCGACTCGACCGATGTAGGTCTTCCGTCCGATCTTGAGTATTCGAGTTTAATCTTTATGACTTTTTCGAGAGATATCGACGGATCGTAATGATCGATCTTCTATTCTTGTCTTGCATTCCGCTGTCTTCTGCATCATTTGTCCTTTGAGTCTTGATCGACCTATACATATTGAGTTTCCCCCTCAATATGTGACCTATCTGTTTCATCAGTTGTTCTATACAATCATTATCAACTGGTCTCCTATAGCAGGTAATATAAACATCAGTCAGCTAACAGGTCTGACTGGTCCTATTACATGTGTTTTTGGAACTTTCATCAAAACTATAAATTTCCCAACAAATACGAAGAATCGTGTGCAAGTACGCTTGCTTGATTTGCCCCCTTTGGAGGTTCATAAGTTTTATCATACCAAATCTTGCAAGTGGAATTAGTTTTCGGTATGGATAATAATGTTGAACCGTTCCTCAACCAAGGACAAAATATATTAATTAACGGAAAGCTATTTCAGTGGCTTGAATTAGTTAATGGGCTAGATAATCTTAAACACGGGAAATAATGACCGGGAGCCATATTGACTGTAATATGGGTTAAGATGGATAGTGCAATATTAATTATGTAGTGGGATTAATTAATATTTATGGGCTTGAATTATATTGTGGCTCAATATTAGATATTCAAGATCCATTAGAAGGTCCAATCTTAATTCTCCTAAAGGCCCCCTGAGTAGCCCAACATATAGTCCAATAACTGAAAAGGTGATTAAAATAAAATAAATATTGTTGCTTATATTTCCTCTATTTTTTTTCGAAAATTATGGATAAAAGAGGGAGAAAGATTTTCTTTGAATTTTGTTATGGAATGAAGATATGTATTCTTGGAATACAAGATTATCTCATTAAATTGAAGAAATCTCCCACTTGGTTATACATAGTGATATTTTCGAAATTTTTGGAAAATAGAGGGCAAGAAAGATTTTCTTGAGAAGATATTATGGAAGATATGTATTTCTTGAAATACAAGAATATCTCATAAATTCAAGAAGATCCAAATCTTGGATTCTTGCACACTATTTTTTTGAAAATTATGCCATAATAGAGGAGGTGGGATTTTTGTGGAATATTTTAATTATGGGAAAAAGAATATAGGAGATATATTCAAGATTTCTTGGTGACCAAGAAAAGTCTTTTCCCACATTGAAATATCACTAAATTTTCGTCCCACCCCTCTCCTATAAATAGGGGATGATTAGTTCATTCCCAAGTACAATTCCATGTGCTGGAAATATTAGCAAATCCACATACGTTGTGCAACAAAGTTTATTTTTTCCTTTTGTTAATTGTTCGCGAGTATCCTTCCACCGGATTGTCGAGCAAGGGCTAAGGGAATACTTGGGAAGTCCTTTTGGTTAGTCCGTCCGACCAAAGTCTTTGCCATCCCGAGAGAATGCGTTCACGTAAACCCGTAGATTCCGCATGCGTAGGTTTTACGTGGTTTTTTATATGCATGATATGTTGTTGCAATTATTATTTGAATTAATATAGGATTAATTCATGCTAGTAATAATTAATGAATTAAATTTGTATTTAAATATTCACCCCGAATAGATCTGTGCAACTCATTCCCCCACACAAACTACTCGCACAAACTACCTAATCAAAGGGGTTTGGATTTTGGTTGGTTTCCAACTAAGGTGAGATCTCCTTTTACAATCAAGCACAAGTAAAAGGCTTGGATATCTTTAACTAAGGTTTGAATATTCTTGAATCTAGGCTTAGTAAAATGAGCTCTCTTCTAAGATGTAACACTTGGGAAATTCTAAGGGTTTCGAGTGCTTTTCATTGTATGCTTGGGATACGAATGAGCTCTGGAGTTGCTTTGATTTCCCGTAACCTTGGTTGTGAACAAGGCCTGTGTATTTATAGACAACTCACTAAGAGTCTACACTTGAAAAATTATCCGTTGGAGAGACAGCTTCAAGGGTTTCCTCTTTTGGTTATTAATGAACGATTATTTCTAGGGTTTGAACACACCCTTGCATGTATTAGGAAATTTGCAGCAACGTAGCCAATCACCAACTTCTGTGAACTGGGAGATATCAACCCTGACTTTTCCTCAGAGATATGTCGCTTTCAGTGTCAGTATAGTACGTTGTTGTCGCCACCTCATTGGTCGAAATCTTCCTTTGAACAGAGACAAACAAAACGACTCTATTTTAGTCAACCACACTGAACTGATATGTTCCTTAATGTTCACGAATGTATAACATTCTGTTTGTTTGTACCAAGAATGAACAACACACTATTTAACTCGAAGTAGCTTGTTCAGGGTCTTTTGAGTCAGTACAAAAATAGTCTTCAGGATCTTCTGGTCTTCAGGATCTTCAATCCTTAGGCTCTACTGGAATTCAGGATTCTTCTGAGTCCTTCAGACAAGATCTAATAAACCTAACCTGAACTATATCTGCTGACTATACATGGTGCAGATAGTCCTGAATCTTAATAACTGTTGAAATCTGATCCTATACTACCAAGATGTCCTGAAACATGTCATACTCAGAGGTTTTGGGATCTAATCAAAATCTTTATTAAATTCATCTCCCAACAAACTCCCAAGGCATTTTTAACAAAAAATAGACTAGTTGCAATCTAGCACAACCTTGTTGTTGAGATAGAAATTGAAGAGCATTTTTCCTTCTTTGGCTTTAATCAGGCTCACCTCCTTAAAGCCTTCATTGCAGCGGGAATTTTGCGTGAATGTGAAAGAATATTTACCTGATCTTTCTTGCAATTGAGGAATGCAGGGTGCCTAGCAAGTGGACTCCTCCCATTGTTGCAGTTGGGAGGCATGGCAATTGGGATTGGTCCTTCAAGAAATCTCCTATTTCAATCTCCTTCTCCTACTTTTCCTCCACAATCTCAAGTCTCTGCATAGGGTGGTGTGGGGCAGAGTATTATCTTGAGAACAAATGCAGTGATTTGTTTCTCCAACATCATAACATCCCAGCTTCTGAAGGCTGAATAGTTAATAATCCTTCAAGTATTTGAGGTGATACAGACCATCAATGGCCAATATCCACCCCAAGGTTGTCATGTCATAATCCAAGTAATGATCATAACTTTCCCCGATCATCTTCTCCATTTTGATCAACCTCTGTACCACCTCCAACACATTCACAATCACATTCTAGATATGATGATTGTTTTTTGTGGTGATATGGCCCCAGACCCATCTTTTGAGGGGCATAAGCCTCATGATTCTCTTCTTTTGAATGATTTGATACTCTCCCTGCACAACATTGAGTGTGAGACTGAATGTTGACAATGTGCATCTTCTCCATTGTCAACACCCATCTGTTTTCTCTTTCAATGGAGCTTAAACTCATTTTTTCTTTTTCTTTTTTCTGAACTTTTGGTTTGTAACTGATTATTCTGTCTTATCATGCTCATCTACTTATAATCATAACAAAACACAAGAATATATTCTATGTCAACTGGTTTGTCTGATCAAGGATAAAGGAGAGGGGAATGTTATTTTAATGGGAGAATGCTTAATTTTGTACACAGAGAAATATCATCTTTGTCTCACCCATGTTATCATTTCCTCGTCAGTAGATGAGGTGTGTGGTGAGGAAGAAGACGAAGGAAGAATCACAATTTCAATCTCCTAAAATTGTTTTTTTTTCTTTTTTACGTTTTATTCTCTTCTTTTTAAATTGGGACGGTGTCGTTGAAACCATTGTGGCAGCCCATTAACTCAAATCTTATTTTGTGCCTTAATTATCGCCCCTATAATTATTGCCCCTATAATTATTGCCCCTAAATTATCTCTAACTTAGTTATTGTTGTTGGGAAATAGGGTGCCCGGATTTATTCGAGATACAATTTAAATACAAATTTAAATTATTTAATTATTACTAGCATGAATTAATCTTATACTAATTTAAATAATAATCAAATAGTAACAACACATCATGCATATAATAAAGCCACGTAAATTCTACACATGTGGATTTCTAGGAGTTACGTAAGGCGTACCTTTTTGGCGAATTAAACGGAGACAAATGAGCAACGGTTCGATGAACACACCCAAAGTCCTTCTTTAGTATTCCCACGTCCTTGTTCAACAATTTGGTGGTAAGAAACTCACGAACAATTAACAAAAGGAAAAAAAGAAAAATATGTCACCACCTTTGTGGATATCTAATTTTTCCAACACATGAAATTGTGTTGGGGATGAAAAATTCATCCCCTATTTATAGATACATAGAGGGGCAAAAATTTTGAGATAATTAGAGCTTAGGAAATTTCTTTGTATCTTCCCAAGATACAATCTTAAATTTATCTCATATATTCTATTTCCATAATAATCACAAAATATCTTTTCTTCCCACATTAGTATAAATCTCGAAAATTTCATTAATACAAGGAAGAAAAAGAATCTTTGACTTTTCTTAAATTTATGGGATAAACTTGTATCTCAAGAATACTTAATCCATAAAATCTTTCCAAGAAAATCAAGAAAATCTTTTCAATCTCCTCTTAATATTTTCGAAAATATTGGAAAAAATTAGGCAACAATATTTCTTTTATTTTAAGCACCTTTTTCAGTTATTGAACTTTATCTTTGGGCTACTAAGGGGGCCTTTAGGAGAATTAAGATTGGACATTCTAATGGACTTTGAATTTTCAATATTGAGCCACAATATTATTCAAGCCCATAAATATTAATTAATCCCACTACATGATTAATATTGCACTATCCATCTTAACCCATATTATTGTAATATGGCTCCCGGTTATTATTTCACGTGTTTAAGATTATCTTAGTCCATTAATTAATTCAAGCCACTGAAAAGCTTTATATTAATTAATATCTTTTATCCTTAGTTTAAGAATGACTCAACATTATTATCCATACCGGAAACTAATTCCACTTGCAAGATTTGGTATGATAAATCTTCTGAGCCTCCTAAGGGACAAATCACGCAAGACGTACTTGCACACGATTCTCTATTAAATCTTAGTAATCGTCGTGTAACTAATAATATTGCCCAAGATATAAAGTATCGAGTCACAATGACTCTCTACCGAACATAAGTCAAAGCAATAGTTATTAATTTCACACGATCCTATTTAAAGAATGGAGATTAAGAAATAACGAACCACTGAGGTCTAATTCTTCCATATTCAGTATTGAAGAATTTATCCTCGTTGTAGGTCATACTCAGTGCATCATAATGCACTAGTGTAATCTCTTGGTCAAGACAGGCTAATCTGAGCCTTACACTTCAACCTTTCACGATAGATTGTTCATTTCCATTTAGGTTGTGAATTTGTACTTAGTTACAAGGATTTGTTAATGTGATATGTGATCTGGTATCACTACATTAACTACAATATAACACGTACTATTTAATGAACAGATATGCAGTAAATATATATAACATTCAATCATATTTAATGCAACAATGATAAATAATTTATTTCAGTAAATAAATAAAAAATTCAGTTTGGTTATATATAAAGTAAAAGCACAATTTATAGTATAACCCCAACAATTGTATTGACTAATTGTCTTCAATTTTTTTTTAATTTTTTTTAAAAAAAATTCCACGTTCAATCAATTATCCCTAATATTTCGCAACTCCTTCCCTAACTCCTGAACTATTTTTTTCTTATATTATTCGAATTTTGTTTCGAGTTGCCACTATGATACGATATGTGCATGTGCGAACCGTGCATGAAACGTGCATGTACAAACCATGCACGAAATTTGTACGAAATGTACACATAAGGATCATGCACAAAATTTGCATGATATGTGTAAATATTATTCGTACTCTACAAACTTAAACACATGCGCACAATCATTACATTAAATTTGATTCAAAATGGGAATATTTTAAATTTATCATATTATTGTATCTTCTGGCAATGAACAACATGGCGAACTAATACCTTTTCAATGGCAGCTGATATTTTTCATATGTTCAACTAATACTCGTTCATGATTCGAACTAGTAGTTTTTCATATGTGGGGGCAGATACTTTTCATGTGTTTAAGTAATGTTTTTTCATACTTTCAACGGATACCTTTACAACATTACATCAATCAGATTACAGATTACAAACTAGTACATATATCAACTAGTTTTTTTATTAATCCAGCAGCTGGAAACAAAGTCAGTGCAATAAGAATGAATAACCAGAAGAATGACCACGAAAATGGTGATAAGCACAACGAGAACCTTGAAAAAGACATTGAAGGACTTCATAAGGAATGCTTTCACCTACCGCCTTGATGAAGTGTTATATGCACAGTTGACATATGCAATTGCCCGAACATTTGATTTATCTCCTTTTTTAATTTCTTACTTGGTAATGTCATTGAAGATGCCACAAATCTCTTGATCATCCATCATACTAGAGATGATGTTCTTGCTTTTAAGAATGTTCACATCCTTGGAGGTGTGGATGATTCCACACAAAAGGTTGAGATATTATGCTATCAAACCTGGCCCAGATGGTGATACCTCTTCGTAGGCAACTAAATTTCTGAGCACAAGTTCAGAGTTTGAATTGATTTTTATAAGAGGAAGAAAAAGGTGCTTGGATCTCCTGGAATAACAGATACCCCCAACTTCTCCTTGTGAGCAAACGGCCTCTATACCCTCATCCTTCCTCCTCGAAAGGCAAGAAATATCAATCTTCCTCTTTGGAGCGGGTAATTAGTGATCATCACCCTGTTCATTCTTGAACAGGCTTGTAATCAACTCCCAAGAAATTTTTAACAAGAAAAAGACTAGTCGCAATCTTGCACAACCTTGTTGTTGAGATAGCAACTGAAGGGCATTTTCTCCTTCTTTGGTATTAATCAGCCCCACCCTCCCACAACCTTCATTCCAGCGGGAATTTTGCGTGAACGGGGAAGACGATTTACTTGATCTTTCTTGCAATGTACAATTGAGGAATGCAGGGTGCCTTGCAAGTGGACTCCTCCCATTTTTGCACTTAACAGACATGGCAATGGGGATTGGTCCTTCAAGAAATCTCGTATCTCAATCTCTTTCTCCTCCTCTTCCACCACAATCTCAGTCTCTGCATTGGGTGGTGTGTGGCAGAGTATTTTCTTGAGAACAAATGCAGGAATTTGTTTCTCCAACATGAGAACATCCCCTACTTCTTGAAGGCCGAATAGTTTATAATCATTCAAGTATTGGAGGAGATACAGGCCATCAACGGCCAATATCCACCCCAATGTTTACTTGACATAATCTAAGTAATGATCATAGCTTTTCCGGATCATCTTCTCCATTTGGATTAACCTATGTACCACCTCCGACACATTCACAATCACATTCTGGATATGATGATTGTTTTTGTGGTGATATGGCCCCAGACCCATCTTTTGAGGGGCATAAGCCTCAGGATTCTCTTCTTTTGAATAATTTGATACTCTCCCTACACAACAACATTGAGTGTGAGACTCAATGTTGACAATGTACATCTTCTCCATTGACAACACCCATCTTTTCTCTCTTTCAGTTGAGTTGAATCTCATTTTTCCTTTTTCTTTTTTCTGAACTTTTGGTTTGTAACTTAATATTTTGCTCTCATCATGTTCTTCTACTTATAATCATAACAAAACACAAGAATATATTCTATGTCGACCGGTTTGTTTGATCAAGGATAAATGGGAGGGGAATGTTATTTTAATGGGAGAATGCTTCTTAATTGTCACACAAAGAATGTTAACTGGTTTGTTTGATCAAAGATAAAGGGGAGGGGAATGTTCTTTTAATGGGAGAATGCTTAGTTTTAAACACAAGGAAAAATCATGTTTGTCTCACTCTGTAATAACTTCTTCATCAGCAGATGAGGTGTGAGGTGAGAAAGAAAACAAAAGAAGAATCACACTTTCAATCTTCTAACATTTTTAAATTAAATTTAATTGAAAAGGGGAATATTTTTAGTTTATCATATTGTTATATCTTCTAACAATGAACAACAAGGCGAATTAATAACCTTTTAATGGCGGCTGATACTTTTCATATGTCCAACTAATACTTGTTCATGATTCTTACAAGTAGTTTTTCATATGTGGGGGGCTGATATTTTTCATCTGTTCAAGTAATACTTTTTCATACTTTCAACTGATACCTTTACAACATTACATCAATCGGATTACAGATTACAAACTAGTTCATATATCAACTAGTTTTATTATTAATCTAGCGGCTGTGACCAAAGTCAGTGCAATAAGATTGATTAACCAGAGAATGACCACAAAAATGGTGATAATCACACTGAGAACCTTGAAAAAGACGTTGAAGGAATTCTTAAGGAATTCCTTCACCTTACGCCTAGATGAAGTGTTATATGCAGAGTTGACATCTGCAATTGCCCGTGCAACATTTGATTCATCTTCTTTTTTTAAAATTTCTGACTTGGTAATGACATTGAACATGCACAAATCTCTTGATCATCCATCATACAAGAGATGATGTTCTTGTTCTTAAGCATGTTCACATACTTGAAGGTGTCAATGATTCCACATATAAGGTTGAGATATTGTGCTATCAAACCAGACCCAGATGGTGATACCTCTTCATAGGCAACCAAATTTCTGAGCACAAGTTCAGAGTTTGGATTGATTTTGATAAGAGGAAGAAGAAGGTGTTTGGATCGCCTGGGATAACAGATACCCCCAACTCCTCATTTTTAGCGCACAAACTCTATACTCGCATTCTTCATCCTCGAAAGGAAAGGAATATCAATCTTCCTCTTTGGAGCGGGTAATTGGTGATCATCACCCTGTTCATTCTTGAACATGCTTGTACTCAACTCTTAAGGCATTTTTAACAAGAAAGAGACTAGTTGCAATCTGGCACAACCCTACTGTTGAGATAGAAACTGAAGAGCAGTTTCTCCTTCTTTGGTATTAATTAGGCTCACCTCCCCATAGCCTTCATTGAAGTGGGAATTTTGCGTGAATGTGGAAGTGGATTTACCTGATCTTTCTTGCAATGCACAATTGTGGAATGCAGGGTTACTAGCAAGTGGATTCCTCCCATTGTTGCAGTTGGCCGGCATGGCAATGGGGATTGGTCCTTCAAGAAATCTCCTATTTCAATCTCCTTCTCCTTCTCTTCCTCCACAATCTCAGTCTCTGCATTGGGTGGTATGGGGCAGAATATTATATTGAGAACAAATGCAGGGATTTGTTTCTCCAACATAAGAACATCCCAGCTTCTTGAAGGCCGAATAGTTGTTAATCCTTCAAGTATTTGAGGAGATACAGGCCATCAATGGCCAATATCCACCCCAACGTTGCCATGTCATAATCCAAGTAATGATCATAGCTTTCCCGGATCATCGTCTCCATTTTGATCGCCCTCTGTACCACCTCCAACACATTCACAATCACATTCTGAATATGATGATTGTTTTTGTGGTAATATGGCCCCAGCCCCATCTTTTTAGGAGCATAAGCCTCATGATTCTCTTCTTTTGAATGGTTTGATACTCTCCCTACACAACAACATTGAGTGTGAGACTGAATGTTGACAATGTGCATCTTCTCCATTGTCAACACCCATCTGTTTTCTCTTTCAGTGGAGCTGAAACTCATTTTTTCTTTTTTCTTTTTTTGAACTTTTGGTTTGTAACTAATTATTCTGCTCTTATCATGCTCATCTACTTATAATCATAAAAAAATGAGAAAAAAAAGTTTTTTTGGTCCCATAAATTATGCACTGTCCATTTTTTGTCCCAAAAAAATTTAATGTCTAACTTTAGTCCCACAACTAAATGTATTGTCCAATTTTGGTCCCATTTTCACCAAAAAAAGATGGAAAAAACGTTGTTTCATATAAGTCACGTGTTGGTAAAATTTAGTTGTTCATACATTTAGAGATATTAAATTTTAGTTTTGATTAGATTTATTGAATTATTTACATATGTGTAGTTTAATTGATTGAAAAACGTAAAAAAATAAAAAGAAATAAATAGTCAGTGTTCACGCCATTGAAGGTATAGAGAACCCCCAAATTTTATCGGCACGTGACTCACACGTCATCAAAACGACGTTATTCGCGATTTTTTTTGGCAAAAATGGAACCAAAATTGGACAATCAGTTTAGTTATGGGACCAAAATTGGACAGTTAAATTTTTTGGGACGAAAAATAGACAGTAGATAAGTTATGGGACCAAGAAACTTTTTTTCTCTAACAAAACACAAGAATATATTCTATGTCGACTGGTTTGTCTGGTCAAGGATAAATGAGAGTGAAATGTTCTTTTAATGGGAAAATGCTTCTTAATTGTCACACAAATAATGTTGACTGGTTTGTTTGATCAAGGATAAAGGGGAGGGGATTGTTCTTTTAATGGGAGAATGCTTAGTTTTGTACACAGAGAAATATCATCTTTGTCTCACCCCTGTTATTATTTCCTCGTCAGCAGGTAAGGTGTGAGGTGAGGAAGAAGACGAAGGAAGAATCACAAATTCAATCTCCTAAAATTGTTTTTTTTTTCTTTTTTACGTTTTATTATCTTCTTTTTAAAATGGGACGGTGTCGTTCTGACCATTGTGGCGGCTCATTAACTCAAATCTTATCTTGTGCATTAATTATCGCCCCTATAATTATTGCCCCACGTTCAATCAATTATCCCTAACATTTCTCAACTCCTTCCCTAACTCCTGAACTATAATTTTTGTATATATTCTTCGAATTTTGTTTCAAGTTGCCACTATGATACGATTTGTGCACATGCGAACCGTGCATGAAACGTGCATGTACAAACCATGCACGAAATTTGTATGAAATGTGTACATAAGGATCATGCACAAAATTTGCATGATATGTGTGCAGTTTAATCGATCGTGAGCAAAATATGCAAATATTATTCATACTCTATATACTTAAACACATGCGCACTGTTGGTCCCGGGGTAAACGAGTGTCACACGTGTATGGGGGGGAATACTCGTGTATAGTGATTTTTAAACTTTTCAGAAAACACTATAATCAGTGAGTCAGGGTGTCCTGAAGATTAGTCCTGACAAGCACAAAATGCCCTGAGTCAAAGTCTACTGAGCGGCTTTCAGAGACTTCAAATTAGCTCAACTGATTCAGAGTTTTAAAACAGAGTCCAAATAAGCTTGGAGCAGATAATGATCTTACTGACTACTCAGGAGAGTTGATCAGTTTGATAACTATCTATACTAGCTTATCTAGAGTGCGGAATGAGTAGGCCCTAAGTTTATACTCATTTTCCTTTGCTGAAAATCTTATTTTCTCAGTGAAATAGCGGTTAAGGCTGTGATCAACTTAATGCAACTTCAGTGGATTGATTCCAACTGAATATCAGAAAAACTGAGTATGCTTTCAGTGAAAATATATAACAGGATAAAATGCAAAACAAAAAGCAAACAACACAGCAAGTTATAGTGGTTCAGAGACTCAAGCTCCTACGTCCGTTCTCTCTGATCCTCAGAGAAATTCCTTAACACACCACTACTACCTTAAGCTTTCAGACTGAACTCAGCAGCTTACTAACTTTCCACTATGAGTTTTCAGGCTGAACTACTGCAGCTTACTAACTCAACACACACAAGCTTTCAGACTGAACACAAGAAGCTTACTAACTTCTTCTCTAGAGCTTTCAAGCTGAACACCTGCAACTTACTCACTATTTACAACTCTCACTCTCCAACAACTACACACTCAAACTACCTAATAAAAGGGTTTGGGTTTGGTTGGTTTCCAACTAAGGTGAGATATCCTTATACAATAAACACAAGGTATAAGGCTAGGATATCTCTAACTAAGTTTTGAATATACTTTGAATCTAGGCTTAGTAAATGAGCTCTCTTCAAAGATGAAACACTTGGAAAATTCTAAGGGTTTCGAGTGCTTCACAATGTAAGTTTGAATACGAATGAGCTCTGGAGTTGCTTTGATTTCCCATAACCTTGGTTGTGTGCAAGACCTTGGTATTTATAGGCAACTCTCTAAGAGTCCACTCTTGAAAAACTATCCATTGGAGAGATAGCTTCAAGGGTTTCCTCTTTTGGTTATTGATGAACGACTATTTTTAGGGTTTGAACACACCCTTACATGGTTTAGGTAATATACAGCCACGCAGTTAATCACCAACTTCTGTGAACTGGAAGATATCAGCCCTGACATTTCTTCAAAGATATATCGATTTCAGTGTCAGTAAAGCACGCTGTTGTTGCCTCCTCATTGGTCGAAGTGTTCCTTTGAACAAAGACAAACAAAACGGCTCTTTTTAGGTCAACCACACTTGAACTGATATGTTCCTTAATTTCCACGAATGTATTCTCTTTGTTTGTACTAAGAGTGAACAAAAAACTATTCAACTAGAAATGACTTGTTCAGGGACTTTTGGGTCAGTACAAAACAATCTTCAGGATCTTTGGTCTTCAGGATCTTCAGTCTTCCGGATTTTCAAACTTCGGGGTCTTTTGAGTCTTCAGGATTCTTCTGAGTTCCTCAAGAACTACTGAGTTTTTCAGGCAAATTCTAACATACCTATTTATCCCTGATCTATATCTACTGAATATACAAGGTCAAGATAATCCTGAGTCTAAGTACCTATTGAATCCTAATCCTATACTACCAAGATGTTCTGATACATGTCATACTTAGGGGTTTTGGGATCTAATCAAAATCTTTATTAAATTCATCAAATAAGTAAGAACAAGTAAATATCATACATCAAAGAATCAGTAAGATAATGAGAAATTATCTTTTTAGATCAACAGGAATCAGTAGAGTTTTCATTAAGGCATAAAAAAATATAAGTACAAGACATAAGAGTTTATCTTACTCTACTGAAACACAAGACACAACTTTCACTCATCTTCAGATTCAATTTTGTCCGCTGGTGGCTCCAAGTTGAACATTCCATAATATCTCTTTTTAGCTCTTCCCTCTCCTGAATGATTCGTGCATCATTCCCTGTCAGCTCAAGATATTCAGCCTGTTCCACAAAATCTGCATAGATGAAGTCATAGTTGATCATCCCATTCTTGAACTTTGGTGGAGGATATTTGATTTGTCCATGTGCCTTCAACAGATAACTCAGAGTGTCAAACACATTGAACCATTTCTGGCATTCATTAGTAAAGTTTATCAGTAGATAGGCAATGAACGCATCATCCCTGTCAGTGATGGATCGAGGCCAAATCTGTAGGATGTCATAGTTGAACACAAACTCCCTTTTGGTTGTTTCCATTTATCATTCATTTCAATCGGCATCCATTTGTCAATATGAGGCCACACCCTCTTCCTTGGCTTGGTGCCTCTCCTCCTCAAGACCATCCTCTGAAATCCACCTCTGTTTCTCTTTGCTTCCTCTCTTGCTTTTCTGGTCATCTCCGTCCCTGACACAGAAACAACAGTCTTCCTTATCTTCTCAGCTTCAATCATCTTAACAGAGTTATGCCAATCCCAGTTAAGTCTCTTGGAAGTCACATCATATTCCCCAAAGCCTTCTCTAAAAAGATCGTCAGTCTCAGAGTCTCCATCCTTCTGAACATTTGTTTCCCGAGTTTCCTCTTCTTCTTCAAACTCAACTGATAATTTTCTCTGAGTGGGTTTCTTGTTGGCTGGTTTAGCACTGGCTTTGGCTTTTATCTTCAGGGGCCTTTCACATAGGCAGCAGCTTTCTCAGGCCTCTTCTGAGGCATTAGGATTTCATGAGCTTCTCCTCGCTTACTGGTTTCCTGCTCCCTCTGCCTTTTTGCTCTTTGCTATATAACTTCCATGGCTGCCTAAGGATGGAATATCACTTCAGGTTCTTTCCTCTTTTCACCACGATGAATCATAGTGGGATATTGTTCAATCTGCTTCTCTAAGGACGGCAAAGCTACAAGCTTGTCATAGCTTTCCCCCTTTTTGGCATCATAATTCTCAATCAATTGGGAAAGGGTTCTGTCAATGTGCATTTGTTCCCTGCCAATTGATCGAACTTCAGCAGCTACTTGAAAGTGTTCATCCTGAATATGTTGTAGCATGTTAAGCCCTGTGTTGGTGTCTTCAGCAAGACCACAAAAAGTTGCCTTCATCCTTTCCATGAGTGAAATACTCGTCTCATCAACAGCGGACTTAATCAGCTCCTCTGTCTTCGATTTCAACAAATCCTCAAGCATTTTTTACCTCAAATCAAACCTCCTCTCCAGTTCATCCTTCACCTCCTTAGCAACATTTCCCAGTCTAGTATTGAATTTAGTAAACTTACTATCAATTGAAGAGGACAGTAAGGTTACATGATCAGTGGATACCATAGACGTGCTGAGGGACTCAATAATCTTGCCTTGAAAAGCTTGTTCATCAGCAATCCTCGACACTTCTCCAACCAGAGGCTCAAGTTTGAAAATCTGATCAACAATCGGCTCGAGCTTGGTGAGCTTCTCAAGTACAGGAGTGAGATCAACAGCTGGTTGTGGAGGAGTTGGAATTTCTGCCTTAGTCTCTATTTGAATCCCAACATCAACAATCTCAGTCAGTGTCGCTGCAGGCTCCTGAGGATGATGAACAGTCACTCCGAAGGTAATTAATGGAAGTGATGGAGCTTTCTGAGCTTGTTCCCCCTGAGCAGTTGCATCAACCTTTGGCTCATCATCCTTCTTGCTCCCCTCAGAAATGTCTTCAACATTCTTGTCCTAAGGTGGGTTTTGTTCATCCTTATCCTGATCACTAACATCTCCTTCAGGTTGAGCAGCAACTTTCCTTTCAGCAACCTTTTTTTGTACTAAGGCATCAAACTCAGATTGCTTGATCCTCGGTCTCTTCTTTCCAAGTCCCGAGAAGGCATCTAGCTCAGCCACCTCTTCAGCCCGAAACTCTTCTCCTCTGAAGTTGCCAATCTTCAGCATCATGGCAAAGAACTGGTTGACAATCAGCATGGCAGTTTTCAACCTAAAAAACATACCCTGAAGATCAGGATAGTCAGATAGCTCAGGATATTTATCCAATACAAAGCGTTCTGCCTTCTACCTCACCTTTCCTGAGTTCAGGAACAGGTGCCTCCTCTTTAGAGCTAGACTGATCCTCTAAAGGTACGGAAATATATGGCTCTGAGGGGTATGTGGGTGGGATCGAAATTTGGCTTTCTTCAACAGGTTTTTGAGAACCTGTGAAGATTTCACGAGTTATCCTATCAGTGCCAATACTGGTACGTAGTACCTCAGTAAAGACATCTTCTTCATCACCTCCTCCTTCAGGGAACAATTCTTCCTGAAGGGCTTCTTGCTCAATGGTCTGAGATACCACTCTTGCAAGAGTATCCAGTGGAGATTTCTCCCCTTACTCCACTTCCCTAATTGTTCTGAGCTTTTTCTTTCTTCTCTTCTCTTCCTCTACAGCCTTCTTTTTCTCTCCTTCCTCCTTCTTTACTATCAATAACCGAAGAGTTTTCTGCCTTTTCTTCTCTTCAGCAGCTTTCTTATCCTTCTTTTTGCTGATCACATCAATTGCTACATTATCTTGATCAGAGTCCGACTCCTCAGGTTCCACAGGTTCTTCAAGCTCATCCTGTGCTGTAGAACTTGGACTTTCTGACATCGTCGGTTTCCTCTTCTGTGATTTTGGCCTTCGGAACATTATCCTATTCCGAGGAAACTCATTTCCAGATAATAGAAATTCATTCTCACCAAGCAATGTCTCAAGAAGAAAGCTAATCTTCGTCCCAAATAACACCTTCCCAGATTTCTTAAAAGCTCCTTTCGCAAATGACAGCTTCTGATTTTGATGCAGAATATTGTCTGCAAGAAACTTTAGCCAATTGAAATCAACCGTCGTTGAATCCTCAATTGCAGCCATAAGCCTCAACTTATTCCGGCTTACCTGTTCTAGACTACCAAAAGTACTCATTAAACACTTAGCAACAATGTCAATTAGTACTTTGTATTTCTCCTTCAAACATCGTTTATGTGGAGCCCCTTTCAATTCAACCTTAGGCTCTATAAAACGGTCTAGAATATCCTGCTCTCTTTTGGCCATATACATCGCAGGATCCTCTCCTCTATCATTTAATTTAAAAAGAGCATTAATATCAGAAGGGGAAAAGATTACCTCCCTGGTACAGACAACCTCTGCTCTTAACTTCGCATAAGTTCCAAAACTTAACTGCGTCACAAGCGATCCTTGTTCTCCCTCCCGGAGATTGATCACAAACTGCAATACTTCTTGAGGTAATTCCCTCTCTGGCATATTCCCTACCAGCCTTTGTAGACGAGCCAGTCGAAGAAAATGAAGGGCTTCTTCTTCAATCGTCGTGGTTTTGTTATCAACCATGGCTACTACATGTTCAAAATATAGTTTTTCTGTTTCGGCCAAATCTTTGACATTGGGGTATCTGGGAAATTCAATTTAAAAAAAATGAAGAAGTTCTAAGGTTTTGAGGATTTTGAAGAGATTCCGAAAGTTTGAGTTTTGAAAGATAGTGAAATAATGAATAAAAAAAACTGCAAACACACGGGTATTTATATGATTTGTGTAAGGCTTAGATCAAGGGTTGAGATTTAATCTTTGAAGGATAAAGAAATGGATGGTTGAGATTTATTCTGAGATTAAATATAATCTCGAGGGTTATTTGCTATTTATAGCAAATAATCAGATAAATAGAACAAATAGCACCAATTAGGGTGACAAAATGATGTTTCACTCTAATCGAGGCAAACCCTTCGGCTCTCTGCCAAAAGTCTAGCCAATAGAATTCTTTCAAACATTCCCGCTTAAATTTCAAGCCTTTTGTCATTTATTTCAAATGATTACTGACTGAAATAAATGTGTGTGAGTAAATGCATGAGTCAAATATGTTTCAGGATTAATCGAATACTTAAACCTTACTAAATACTTGACCGTGACAAAAATCATCCTGAGTCTCAGTTTCCATCCTGAGAGATTTTTTGCCTGAGTTATTCCTTCCTGGATAACTTCATACATCTGAAGGACTTCTCCCTTCAGTGAATTTTACTCACTTGGATCTAACATCCGCAATTCTACTGACAATTCCTGAAATCTTAGTAAGAATATCAGCTTTTTGTTTATCAGTATGAATTTTCTCCATCCTGATATATTTCTTCTCAACATGGTCTCTAATGAAATGATGTCTGATGTCAACATGTTTGCATCTGGTGTGCAATACTAGATTTTGTGTAATAGCAATTGCACTATTATTGTCACAAAATCCCTTAACTGTTGTCTGAGCCAAAGGATCTGTGCACAGCAGCTTCCTGCAGCCATGTATTCTGCTTCAGTAGTGCTAGTTGCCACTGAAGTTTGCTTCTTAGAAAACCAGGATATCAGCTTATTTCCAAGAAATTGACAAGTTACTGAAGTGGACTTCCTGTCAATTCTGCAACAACCATAATCAGCATCTGAATAACCAGTTAATTCAAGGTTATCATCAGCTGGATACCACAATCCTCTATTCACAGTGCCCTTAAGATATCTCAGAATATTTTTGACAGCTTCAATGTGACTAGCTTTAGGATTAGCTTGATATCTTGCACATATCCCAACAGCAAAGGTAATGACAGGCCTACTTGCTGTGAGATAGAGCAGTGATCCAATGATCCCTCTATAATCAGTGTGGTTAACTGACTTGCCTTCAGGATCAGGATCCATCTTGTAGTTAGTATTCATAGGAATTCTAACTGCATTGCAATTCTGTACACCATACTTAGCAATCAGATCTCTGGTGTACTTTGCCTGATTGATGAAAATTTCTTCTTTTGACTATTTCACCTGAAGTCCTAGAAAGAAATTCATCTCCCCCATCATTGACATCTCAAATTTTCCTTTCATCATAGCAGAAAACTTTTCACACATCTGATGATTAGGAGATCCAAAAATGATGCCATCCACATAAATCTGAACTAGTAGGATATCTTTCCCATCTTCTATCCTGAACAAGGTTCTATCAACAGTCCCTTTCGTAAAACCATGGTCAGTAAGAAATTGAGATAGGGTATCATACCATGCTCTGGGTGCTTGCTTCAGACCATACAAGGCTTTCCTGAGCCTGTAAACTTGGTCATTCTGATAGAAGCCAGGAGATTGTTCCACATAAACCTCTTCCTTAAGCACACCATTCAGAAATGCACTTTTCACATCCATCTGATAGACTGTGAACTTCATGTGAGCTGCATATGCAAGAAAAAATCGGATGGCTTCTAGTCTTGAAACGGGTGCAAAGATTTCATCATAATCAAAGCTTTCTTCTTGGGAATAACCTTGAGCAACTAGCCTTGCCTTGTTTCTTACAATTACATTGCTCTCATCTCTCTTGTTCTTGAACACCCATTTAGTTCCAATCACATTGTGCCTCTTAGGTCTATCTACTAGCTCCCAAACTTCATTTCTTGTGAATTGGTTTAGCTCTTCTTGCATAGCAGTAATCCAAAAGGAATCTTGAAGAGCTTCTTCAATCTCAGTAGGTTCTTTCTCAGATAGGAAGAAGCAGAATAGAGCACTGTTGGGAGATGAATTTAAATAAAAGATTATATGATTTTGATTAAGATCCCAAAACCCCTGAGTATGACATGTTCAGTAATGATCTTGATAGTTGAGTCAGGATTCAGTTTTAGAGTATTCAGGATGTTATCTCGCAAAATGTATAAGTCGTCACAGATATAGTTTGAGAATAGTCTACGAAGACTCATATGAAACCGAGAGATCAAGACAAAGATGAAGACTCATAAAAAAGCGGTCAAGATAAATCTAAAGACTCGAGAAGAAGACTCTGAAGATGCAAGACTGAAGACTGAGTATCTGAAGATCAAGAAAACTAAGAACCACAATAATTATCGAAGACTCGAGAATATATCTTTGAATGCTCGAGATGAACTGAATGTTCCAAGGCCTTTGAATATATCTATCTCGAAGGATGCACATCTTGAGAAACGCGATGCCTTAAAAAGTTAGATATTGCCAAGACATTCAAATGCGCATAAAAGGAACTAAGTCAGAAGTATTGTTAAGGTTATATCAAACTCAGAGTTTGTGATCAAAAGAGCCGTTAAAGGTGTCTACCCTTAACTGAAGACAAAAGTCAAAAAGAGGAAGATGACACTGTACCATACTGACAATGACAGTGACAAGCCTCTGAAAAAAAGATGTCAGATGTACGAAAGTTCGGATCGCAAAAAGTGAAGACAGAAATTACATGAAAGGCTATTGCCTAAAACGTGTTAGGGAGTTTCAAACTCTAAATATAGCCGTTTCTCACACACCATAAGAGGGAACTCACGAAGTTATCTCTCCAACGGATAGTTTTCAAGAGTGACCTTGGTGTATGCCTATAAATACTGGTGACCCTCTACATAGTAAGGTTACGGGAAATTTATACGCAACAAGAGCTCAAACTTATTCTTGCGAAAGTTAAAGCACTCGAAACACCTTGAATTTCCCAAGTGCTTTTATATTGAAGAGAGCTCAATTTACTAAGCCTAGCGTGATAAGTTTTATCCAAAAGCTTAGTCGAGATATCCTAACCCTTTGCATTGTGCTTTATTGTAAAGGATATCTCATCCTAGTTGGAAACCAACCAAGAAACCCCAAACCCTTGAGAAGGTAGTTGGAGTGTGTTTGTTGGTAAGTAGAGTTGTAAAGAGTTAGTAAACTACGCGGAGTAGTCAGAAAACTCTAGAGAAGAAGTTAGTAAGCTACAGGGGTAGTCTGAAAGCTTGTGTGTGATTGAGTAAGTAAACTACGGAGGTAGTCAGAAAACTCAAGGTCGGGTTGAGTAAGTAAACTACGTGGAGTAGTCAGAAAACTCAGGGCCGAGTTGAGTAAGTAAACTACGAGGTAGTCAGAAAGCTCAGTTTGATAGTGAATTTCTCTGAAGAGTCAGGGAGAGTGGATGTAGGAGCTTGAGTCTCTGAACCACTATAACTGCTGTGTTCTTTATCGCTTTCCTTATCTGTGCTTAATTGTTGCATCAACTTGATTGTGAAAGCATACTTTTCATTGATATTCAGTTGGAATCAATCCACTGAAAGTTGCATAAGTAATTCACAGCCTAATCACTATTTCATAAGGGGAAGGTTTTCAGCAAAGTTTAAAACGAGTATAATCTAAGGGCCAACCATTCCGCACGACTGAGTAGCTAGAACAGATAATTACCAAACTGAACTCTCATCTGAGGATTCAGTAAGTTAGTTATCTGATCCAAAGAACCTCAGGATCTCTGGACACTCAGGACTCGGTTGGGATTATTGAGGTATCGAAAGCGACTCAAGATCATTTGTCTCAATGAGACTTTGACTCGAGAGCAATCATGCTTCTCGAACCTAATCTTGAGGATTTTCGACCCAAAAAGTGACCTCGAAGAAAAAAGTTTTAAAATCAATCGAACACGTGTATTCCCCATACACGTGTAAGACTCGTTCTCACCGCGGGACCAACAAGTGGTATCGAAAGCGGTGGTTCAACTTGACCACCTTGTGTTGACCAAAGTTTTATTTTCAAAAATACTTGTGGTCTATCTGAACTGATCTTATTTGCTGAAATTCGTTTCTTTTCAAAAGATCAGAAAAATGTCTTCTAAAAAACTTCCCATGTTCTCAGTAGAGAACTATGATCTATGGAGATTGAGAATGCAGGCACATCTGTACTCCAAACATGAGCGTATGTGGAGAGTGGTCTCTCAAGGACCATTCAAATTTACTGTGGTGAATCCCAGAATTACAGAAGAGGAGAGAATTGACCCTAGAGAAGAATTTCCTAAGTCTGATGACCAACTAACTCCTGAGGAGAGGAAGTTAGTCAATCTAGACTACATGGCAAAAGACACACTATATAGTACAATTGATGATGGTGTGATGGGAATGATCTCTCACTGTAATACTGCTAAAGAGATATGGGATACACTAGCTGTTATGTGCCAAGGCACAGATCATATAAAAGAAAACAAACTTTCAGTGGCAATTGGAAAGTTTGACAGTTTTGAAATGGATGATGGTGAATCAATAGACAAATTGGAAGTCGATTCACTAAAGCATCATGAATGATCTAAATGCACTTGGAAAGAAATATCCACAAAGAGAAGTGGCATTAAAAATTCTTAGAGGTCTTTCTAAGAAATGGGATATTCATGCAGTGGTGATTGAAAACACCAAGAACATTAGCTCAATGCCATACCAACAAGTATTCTCTCGAATCGAAAAGCCTATGAATTTGTAATTGATAAGAAATCGAAAAAAGGTCGACAAAGAAAGATGATTCTTCATCAAGTAAAAATGTGGCTTTAAAAGCAAAAAAGATAAAAACTCAAAACTAAAAGAGTCGAGAACCCCCATGCCAAACATCGGGATGAGCTTGAGGAAAAGCTAAAGATCGATGGCAAGGGAGGTTTGACAGACTTAATAGTAGATTTGGAAAATACAAAAGCTTCTACAGAACAACAGTGCAAAAGAAACCCGAGGACGGATCAACCGAGAAGAAGAAGGACTGAAAAGTGAAGGATCTTCATCCGGAAAAAAGAAGGACTCCAAGTCCAAAGAAGAAAATGATCGGGATGATGATGCCAACAGATGCTATAATTGTCGAAGAAAGGTCACTTCCAATTATGATTGTCGAGTTGAGTGCTAAGGAGAGAAGAGAAAGACAAGCTAAAAAAGAGACCGAAGTTCTCAAAGGCCATGGTTGCGAAAAAAAAGAACATTCTGAGGAAGAATCTAGCTCTTCAGATGAAATATTCTCAGACAGTGATAGTGATGACATCTGTCTGATGGCCATTGAGGAGGTAAACTCTTCTGTCTCTGTTATTGCTCCTACATTAGCACAAGAGTTTTCAAGTTCCAAAAAACATTTTATTTTGACTGATGGATTCTTTTGAGAATCTGATAAAGGACTATGCTGTTTTGCAAGGACTGCTAAATAAAACTCAAGAGCAGAATAAGGAACTGAATGCTGAAAATCTAAAATGGAAAGACTCTAGCAAAACTGAAATCACTTCTCAATTTATGGGAGCTACTGATGAACTAGATGTTTCGAAAGTACAACTCTAAAAAAGAGAAGTTGATAGAGACCCTAACTGAAAAGCTAGAGAAATCCATTGAAGAAACTCAGCTAATCAGAACTAAGTTCAATGACCTCTCTGAGAAGCATGAAACTCTACAGAACTGTGAGGATAGTGCACAGAAGAAGTTAACTCTATTGAATAATGCATCTAAAGTAATAGATGAAATTCAGAGTTACCAGAGATCTGTGACTATAAAATCTGGATTGGGATACATTCCGGGGAACCTCACAAGGTCATCCGAATCTTCAGATCATGTAGCAAGAAGACAATCTTTGTAAAACCAAGTGGCACCTACACTTCAAATCAAGTAATGCCCAAGGTTGTAGATAAGGGAAAAGGACCTATGGTTTCAGTAAAACTGAATGATCAGGTTAGAAAGCCCAAACCTCAGGTGAAGGCTAGAAAACCTGAGCAGTCAGTTAGAAAATTTCAGGCAGGTATTTCAAAGCCTCAGGCTAAGAATGCAAACTTGAAAGGATCTACACTGAACCATCAGAGGAATCTTCAGAAGAGAAACACTCAGCAGAGATATTCTCAACTGAAGAGACCAAGTCCTCAGTACACTGAAAGGCCCAGATTTCAGTACAGACAACCTAAACCTTACTTGCCTAAAGGTAAAGGTTATCTGAACCCGAATCAACAAAGATTTAGACCAACTGCACAAAAGCATAAGCATCTGAACAGAAGGCCTGAACCAAAGAAGAATTCAAAGGCACATGTTCAAGCTAAAGCTAGCACACATATCGTAAAACGCTAAGGCACCCGAGTAGTGGATGTATATGTTGATGTTTCGGAAGACAGATCACCACTCTAAAGTAATGAGAGTTGTCGGTGATTTGGATTCCAAAAGGTACATCTAACCTTGTAGGACCCTACACAAATTGGGTACCTAAGAATTAATTTATTTTTCAGAGGAAAAACAAGGGCACTAAACCGATTAAAGATCACATGGCAGCGATGAGCCGAGATGAAAAAACTCGATATATGGTATCTTGACGGTGGATGTTCAAGACATATGACAGGATACAAGAAGTTACTCAATTGACTATGTTGAACATAGAGGCCCTTTGAGATCACTTTTGGAGATAACTCAAGGATGATGAAGGATATGGAACTTTGGAAATCGACTCGATTCATATCCATGGTGTTTCATATGTATCTGGATTGAAGCATAACCTGCTTTCAATTAGCCAATTCTGTGATAAAGGTTTTAATGTTGAGTTCTCTAAGAACTTATGTTTTGTGAAGGATGATACATCACAGAAAGTATTACTGACTGGTACAAGAAAAGGGAATGTGTATCTTGCTGATTGGAGTTCAACTCCTAAAGATACATGTTTAGTTGCTAAAAGTTCCACAGATACCAGTTGGTTATGGCATAAAAGAATGAATCACCTAAATTTCAAAACCCTGAACAAGCTTGCAAGATTAGCTCTTGTGAGAGGGTTACCTAACGAAGTGTTCAGTAAGGAACATATTTGTGATGCGTGCCAGAAAGGCAAACAGATAAAAGCATCATTTAAAAGTAAAGTTGAGGTTTCTACTGAAAGAATACTTCAGTTACTTCATATGGATCTCTTTGGTCCTATAACACCTGTGAGTACAAATGGCAGGAAATACACATTGGTAGTAGTTGATGACTACTCGAGATATACTTGGGTCATATTCTTACTTAGTAAGAAAGAGACTCAGATAAAACTGCCAGAGCTACTGAAAAGGCTCAGTATTGAGAAGAATCTGAGTGTGGTCAAAATCAGATCTGACAAAGGAACTGAATTTATAAATCATATTATATCTGATTATTGTGCAGCAAATGGAATTTCTCATGAAACATCAGCTGCAAGGACCCCTCAACAAAATGGTGTTGCTGAAAGAAGGAACAGGACTCTGAAAGAAGCTGCAAGGACAATGATAGCTGAAGCTGATATTCCTAAAAGATTTTTTTGAAAAGTATCATCAACACCGCATCTTTACTCACGAGAATAGATCCATCTTGACTAAGAGTCAAGGCAAAACACCTTATGAGCTTTGGAATGAAAGGAAGCCTCTTGTTTTTTTTCTTTTCGTGTGTTTGGTTGCAAGTGTTTCATACACAATAATGGTAAAGATCGGTTGAAAACTTTTGATAGTAAAAGGCGATGAAGGAATATTCTTAGGATATTCTCAAGTCAATAAAAGCCTTCGAGTTTACAAATGTAGGACTCTTATTGTGGAGGAAACACCTCATGTTGTTTTTTGATGAAACTATTTGTGTTCGGAAAAGAAACAGAACATGATCAGATGAACCGACTAAGAGGATCACCAGATTAAGCCCTGAAACAAAAAGAAAAATCATCTATCGAACACGAAAAGCGGAAGTCGGTCACAATCTATGATTGGAGTGACTCGAGACTTCGAATAAAGAAGTTGAGAATGGAAATCGAGGATGGTGAGACTCGGGAAAACCAAAGACTCTAAAGGTAACCAATCCGAAGCAGACACAAGTTCGGACTTCGGTATGTATGTGATGCCAATGAAGATGTGGTCACGGTGAGGCAAATTCTCGAATCTATCAACCAAAGGGGAACAAATGTTTTCGACAATGTTACGAATAGAATTTCCCCGAGGAAGATGATTCACTTTCTCCTTTTTTCGTTGTTCCTCGAGTTTATCGACATAATCGAACCTAACATTTCAAATGTTGAGGATACTATTGAAGGGGAACATCAAGAAGGAAATGGTTAGATAGTCATCCTTACAAGTCGATTGTGGGTGATCTAACCGAAGGTGTTAAGATAAGAAGGTTCCATGGCGAAAGTGCACTATTCGGCTGCTTCTATCGGAGAAAGAACTGCAGAGATTGGTGAAGCTCTACAAGATTCAGTATTGGATTCTCGCTATGCAAGATGAGTGAATCAATTCTCAAGGAATGAAGTATGGGAGTTGGTAGATAGACACGGAAGGCACAATGTCATTGGAACCAAGTGGGTTTTCAAGAATAAAAGAGATGAAAACAACAACATTGTAAGAAACAAGACAAAATTTAGTTGCACAAGGTTATTCCCAAGAAGAAGGCTTGGATTATGATGAAACTTTTGCACCGGTTGCAAGACTAGAAGCCATCGATTGTTTCTTGCATATCTTTGCCCACATGAAGTTCTGATCTATCAAATGGATGTGAAAAGTGCATTTCTGAAGCGGTGTACTTAAAGAAGAGGTTTATGTGGAACAACCTCCGGGTTCAAACAGAATGACCAAGTTTCTGTGCTCGGAAAAAGCCTTGTATGGTCTCAAGCAAGCACCGAGCATGGTATGATACTCTTTCGCGGTTTCTTCTTGACCATGGTTTTGTCAAAGGAATTGATAGAACTCTGTTCGGGGATAGAGGATGGGAAAGATATCTTCTTGGTTTGGATATATGTTGATGACATCATTTTGGATCTCCAAACCATCACCGTGTGAAAAGTTTTCAACACCGATGAAAGGCAAGTTTGAGATGTCAATGATGGGAGAGATGAATTTCTTTCTAGGTCTTCAAGTGAAACAATCAAAGGAAGGATTATTCATCAACCAAGCAAAGTACACCAGAGATCTGATTGCCAAATATGGTGTACAAAATTGCAATGCAGTTAGGATTCCTATGAATACTAACTACAAGATGGATCCTGATTCAGAAGGCAAATCAGTAAATCATACTGATTATAGAGGAATCATTGGATCATTGCTCTATCTCACAGCAAGTAGGCCAGATATAACATTTCTTTGTTGGGATATGTGCAAATACCAAGCTAATCCTAAGACTAGTCACATGGAGGTCTAAAAAAGATTGAGATATCTTAAGGGCACAAATGAATAGAGGATTATGGTATCCGGTGATGATAACCTTGAATTAGCGGGTTACTCGGATGTCGACTATGGAGGTTCGAAATTGATGTGAAGTCCACGGGGAACTTGTCAATTTCTAGGAAGCAAAACCGATATCTTGGTTTTCAAAAAAATGGACCTCGATAGCAACCAAGATTATCTGAAATTTGAATACATGGTCTGCAGGAAGGCTGTGCTTTTCGATTCTTTGGCTCAGACAACAATTAAGGGATTATAAAGTTGTGGCCAATGAAGTACCAATATTTTGTGACAATAATAGTGCCATTGCTATTTCACAAAATCCGGTATTGCACACCAGATGCAAGCATGTAGATATCAGACATCACTTCATCAGAGATCATGTCGAGAAAAAGGACATAAGGATGGAGAAAATTCATACTGATAGGCAAAAGAGTCGATATCTTGACTAAACCTTTGGCTGAATCAAGATTTTAGGAACTTTCAGTTGAATTAGGGATGTTAGAACCAGGTGTATAGAGTAAATCTGAAAATTGAAGATTTTCAGATACATGAAGCTTTCTTTAATTCTCTTCGAGAAACTCAGGATAAAATGAAATACTGAACTAAGTCTCATGAAACTCAGTTCTTGATAGGGTCGTACTTTCATTAAGAATCTTTGAACCCTTTTCAATTACTCAGTATTATATTGACATTTTATCAAGGTCATTTTTCAAGAAGACTGATAGAAGAAAATTAGTTTGAAGAAGTAATGACTCATGTGAGCCATTTATTGCTTAAATAAAACTCAAGAATCATGTGCAATAAATACAAAACACCGAGGAATTTTTTTAGGCGGGATCGTTTTAAATTCCGAAGAAGGACAGTCATTTAATGCTCTGCCACATTATTGACCACAGAGGATATTTTGGCGGCTTACTTTTCGGAGATCGTCGGTTCATATACCCGATTAATCAGAGATTAATCTCAACCGTTACTTTTCACCTAACCTACACAATTCCCCACGATCTCGGTTATCTATACCTCTTCAAGTCATTCAAGCCAAAATTTTATCAAACCCTTCGTTCCCAAATACTCAGAACTAAAATCCTTATGCCCGTAAATAGCAAAACCCTAAAGCTTCAAATTCTTCAATCACATTCTAAAATGGCTCCAACCATATGCGAGAGATTGGTCATAACCAATAAGCCATGGTACGAGTTCATTGTCCCACTTGAGAGCTCAACCAACTCAAAGCCAGAAGAGGAGGCTCTGAATATGATCCGACTGGCCAAACTCACCCATCTAGTCGCAAGTCGACCAGACCAGGAGTTCGCAAAGGAGGTAATCGAATTCATCTGCAATTTGAAAACAGATGAAGAAGATTGTATGCACTCTTCGACATCAGATCTCATCTAGATCACTCATCAAAATACGCCGATTTTGAGAGGGAGGTGTGCATTATTAGAAAAAATCTGAATGATGTGTTTGAGCTATGTGATAGAGGAGAGGATCCTGCAATGTATATGTCGGGAAGAGAGCAGGAATACCTAGATAGGATTGCTGAGAATCCTGTGAAGTTTGAGGCAACTTTGAACAAGAAGCACCTAAAGCCACAATATCGTAATGCCGATGGATATTATGAGCAAGAGCGTCATGAGTCTTCATGGGGAGTTTTTGAGCAGCATTAGTTCCCCAAGCTCGATCGATGGCGGCGATCGAGGCATCTCCCACCACCGACTTCAATTGGCTGAAATTCTTAGTCCGGATGATGGTGTCTGAGCAAGCCAAGATCATAAAAAAGAGTCAATGGGGGAAATCACAATGAAAGGCAAGATCCACCATGCCACCAAAATTGCCTATATTTTGGAGATGTGCGAGAGGAAGAGGATATCTTCGCCAACTCAACCCCATTCCCTAAATCCAAAATTCTCTTCAAAACCCTTCTTGGTGAAGAAGCGAAGGCTATTCGAGAAAAAAGAGAAAAGAAGGTAGAATCACCTTCGTCATTGAGAGAAAGAGATTCAACAAACCGGGGAAGGTTACATTGAAGGCAAAAAATAGAGCAAGGAGCAAAACTGTTGAGGCGAAGAACCTCGCCTCCAAAGCGCAGAAGATTGGTGGTTCTCACCGACGATGGTAGCAAATGATTCGGAGGAGAGACAACCCGAGGGCCAACCTCCAAAGTTCACCATTACAAGTGCCGCTCGAGGTTATCTCAAGGACACAGGATCGATCGAGGGAGCGAGGTCTTCCGAGGTCTTTGGAGACATCACTCCGCCCAGATAAAATTTCTCAGAAATTTTTAAAGGAGCTCAGACCTTAAAATGCCTACCTCAGAAGATCAGCTCGGGATGAAGAGACCCATTTCCAGAGTCAATCAAGATGTGCGTGCTCAAACCGTCAAGCCAACTTCGGACTCATATCGAGGAAATGCCACCAGTCTGGGAACCCACTCGGATGCAAACCGAGGACTGAATGCACAAGCCAGATACTCATCGAGGCTCGGGGAGCAAAATGTACTGGCGAGCTCCCCGAGTGACCCACGCTTGATCCCTTAGCGAAGCCTCCCATCGGAACCGTAGAGCCCGAGATGGAAGAAAGGCGAGGTCAAGAAGGCGAATGGAGGAGCAAGGGGGGAACGGTTCATCCTTGACCGATATTTCGAGCTCAAATTTCATACCCCGATCCGCAAGATATATTCTTCGATTAAGGACGACAGTATATCCTCAATCGACTCTTCCCGAGATGCTTGATATTGCCGCATTCAGAGGGGAAGACCGGTGGAATGAGGAGAAATACTTTCCCGACCGACTTCTCGTGGTTCGTATGATAAAGCTCGATTGAAAAATTCGATTTTGATGAGCGGGTTCAGAGGAAGTTTAGCCGAGAAGAAAGCAATGAGGTTGAGTGCCCCGAGCAAATGGAGACAAATCCAAAGATGGAGATGGGGACCAACAGGAGAAGCCGAGGATCGGCCTCAAACGTAAATAGAGACTTCGTTGTCGATCAACCTCAGATCGGTTAAGACTCTTCAGTACCTTTTGGCACTATTGATAATGATGCCAGAGTTACCGAAAAGTACTATCTTTAATTTCGAAATGTCGATAAAATGATCGAGGCTCAACCGGAGGATGGAGCTCGGGATAAAGCGTAAGCTTCGGGATGATCAAACGGCCTGAGAAGGTGCGAGTAAGGTTGAGATTGATCTCACTCTCGTAATGGAGAAACTTGAAAAGATTGAGCCAATGGCAATCAAAATTGCTCGGATGGAAGAAACATTGGCCAATCAAGCCCCGGACAATGGAAGGACTTAGTCATTCTTCTAAGCGGTGCAAATACAAAACACTCTGACCACTCAGATGACCTCCATGGAAGAAAAGCTAAAAGAAAAGCTGGAGGGAATCAATGCAGAGATAAGTGATGAAATGAAACAAAAGCACCAGGAGTCGACTGAATTACTAGAGGAGAAACCGGCAGAGAAAATCGAGGTGCGGATCAAATCTGCTTTGTTGAGGAAATGAGCTCGATGTTTCATGACCAAGATGACAGAGATGCTTAAAGATGCACTCTCGGCGGTTTGCTCACATTTAAGAACTGCTATGCGTGGCTAAGAACCACATTAGAAGAATGGAAGATGAGCAAGATCGGCTAGCGGGAGAGATCATTTGTGTGAGCAAAAACAATATCATATGGACCACTCTCTCCGGACTTCTTCCAAACTACGGTGCCAAGAAGGGGGAAAGGGGAAGGTCACTGGACCTCGGGGAGTTCATGGCACGTACTTTGGAAAAGAAGGCTCAGAAAGATGCTGAAATGTACAATTTAGCTCAAGCCTTTAAAGAAGTCGATGCTACTGAGAAGTTAAAATTTGCTCAAGTAGAGAAGCCTGTCTACATTCGAGTTTCTAAGCAAACCAAGCTTGAGGTTGCAAGAGAGAAACTGAGTGATAGAACTAAGGTTGGAACAAGCCAGGCTGGTGCTGAACTGCCTATGAAGAGGAAAGCCTTGGGCGTTGTTCAACCTGTAAGCAAGCGTACGAAAGATTCTAAGCCAACCCAGAGAAAACTGATTCTGGAAAATGAAGAAGAATCTGAGTCTCAACCTCAGAAGAAAGTCTTCAACTCCAGAGAGGCTCTGATGACACTCCAAAAAGAACAAGCTAAGAAAGCTAATGCTTCAGTCTCAGGAACTTCTGTGATCAGAAAAGAGATAGACGAAGAGCAGAAACGAAGGAGTGACTTGTAAAGTTTTGCGAGCAAGAGGAAGGAACATCGAAAAGCGCCGAGGTGGCCCCATGTTGATAAATGGATGCCCATTAAACTCAAGCGACATGTGGGAAGAAGTGAAGAGAATCTTCTGGTTCAATTTTGATGTTCTCAGGGAATGGAGAAGGGAAGGCTCTGATCAGAACGAAGCTTTCATTGAACATCTTCTCACCTTTTATCCAAAGTATCTACAAAGCTGGATTAATCTTGCGGATGAAGGTGGAGTACAGATAGTAGCCCCCGGTCCATATTCCTATCCTCCTCCGAAATTTGGTAATGGCTTGGTAAATGAAAAGGCCATTACGCAAGAAATTGCTCAGTACGCTGGTCAGATGGGACTAACTGGAAACAGTCCAGACATCATCAGGGAAAGAAATGAGCTGAAGAAGAGATACTTTGGAATGGTTGATCTGGAAGTACCCACTGATGAAATCGAAAATGAAGCAAACAGAGCAGAAGACTGAAGAGCCAAATCTGAAGAACAAAAAAATGAAGACTCAGAAGATTTTGTGTTTCTTCAAGTGTTTGTCTTTTTGATTTTGTTTGATAAATTCATTGTAATCTGTAAAGCAACACTTATCATCAATGAAGACTTATCATTATGCTCAAAAGATAATACCTCATTATCTTATTTTTTACATGTCTTTTGATATGCCTGATTACTGATTGTTTGGTGATGAAATGCTTGGGAGACTCTCTGAAATTTTTTTTTGGGGAGATTCTCGATTCAGGAAACTGTTGGGACATAACCCATCTTGTAATAGATAAAAACTGAAACCTGAGAATAGGTTATATACTTGTAACAAGATAGGTTTTGGCATCATCAAAAAGGGGAAATTGTTGGGAGATGAATTTAAATAAAAGATTATATGATTTTGATTAAGATCCCAAAACCCCTGAGTATGACATGTTCAAGAATGATCTTGATAGTTGAGTCGAGGATTAGGTTTTAGAGTATTGAGGATGTTATATCGCAAAATGTATAAGTCGCCAGATATAGTTTGAATAGTCTCTCGAAGACTCAATATGAAACCGAGAGATCAAGACTCGAAGATGAAGACTTCGAAAAAAAGGCGGTCGATATAAATCTAAAGACTCGAAGACTCAAGACTCGGAAGATCAAGATGCAAGATCAAGACCGAAAGTATCTCGAAGATCAAGAAAACTAAAAGAGCACAAATAATTATCGAAGACTCAAGAATATATTTGAATGCTCGATATGAACTGAATGTTCCAAGGCACTGAATATATCTATCTGAAGGATGCAATACTGAGAGAAACGCGATGCCTTAAAAAGTTAGATATTGCCAAGACATTCAAATGCAGACAAAAGGAACTAAGTCAGAAGTATTGTTAAGGTTATATCAAACTCAGAGTTTGTGATCAAAAAGAGCCGTTAAAGGTGTCTACCATGGCGAAGACAAAAGTCAAAAAGAGGAAGATGACCTTTGTACCATCTTGACAATGACGGTGACAAGCCTCTGAAAAAAAAGATGTCGGATAAAACGAAAGTTCAGATCGCAAAAAAGTGAAGACCGGCTACATGAAAGGCTATTGCCTAAAAACGTGTTAGGGAGTTTCAAACTCTAAATATAGCCGTTTCTCACACACCATAAGAGGGAACTCACGAAGCTATCTCTCCAACGGATAGTTTTCAAGAGTGACCTTGGTGTATGCCTATAAATACTGGTGACCCTCTACATAGTAAGGTTACGGGAAATTTATACGCAACAAGAGCTCAAACTTATTCTTGCGAAAGTTAAAGCACTCGAAACACCTTGAATTTCCCAAGTGCTTTTATATTGAAGAGAGCTCAATTTACTAAGCCTAGCGTGATAAGTTTTATCCAAAAGCTTAGTCGAGATATCCTAACCCTTTGCATTGTGCTTTATTGTAAAGGATATCTCATCCTAGTTGGAAACCAACCAAGAAACCCCAAACCCTTGAGAAGGTAGTTGGAGTGTGTTTGTTGGTAAGTAGAGTTGTAAAGAGTTAGTAAACCACGTGGAGTAGTCGAAAAAACTCTAGAGAAGAAGTTAGTAAGCTACGAGGGTAGTCTGAAAGCTTGTGTGTGATTGAGTAAGTAAACTACGGAGGTAGTCAGAAAACTCAAGGTCGGGTTGAGTAAGTAAACTACGTGGAGTAGTCAGAAAACTCAGGGCCGAGTTGAGTAAGTAAACTACGAGGTAGTCAGAAAGCTCAGTTTGATAGTGAATTTCTCTGAAGAGTCAGGGAGAGTGGATGTAGGAGCTTGAGTCTCTGAACCACTATAACTGCTGTGTTCTTTATCGCTTTCCTTATCTGTGCTTAATTGTTGCATCAACTTGATTGTGAAAGCATACTTTTCATTGATATTAAGTTGGAATCAATCCACTGAAAGTTGCATAAGTAATTCACAGCCTAATCACTATTTCATAAGGGGAAGGTTTTCAGCAAAGTTTAAAACGAGTATAATCTAAGGGCCAACCATTCCGACTGTTGAGTAAATTTAGAACAGATAATTACCAAACCGAACTCTCATCCGAGGATTGATGAAGTTAGTTATCGATCCAAGCAACTTCGGGATCTCGACACTCGAGGACTCGGTTGGGATTATCCGAGGTATATCTGAAAGTTACTCAAGATCATTTGTCTCGATGAGACTTTGACTCGAGCAAGCAATCTGTCTTCTCGAGAACCTAATCTTGAGGATTTTCTGACCCAAGCTGACCTCAGTAAGAAAAAGTTTTAAAATCACTGAACACGTGTATTCCCCCCCCATACACGTGTAAGACTCGTTCTCACCGGGACCAACAAGCACTTTCTCCATGGAGCCTTCTTATCTTAACTCCTTCAGATAGTTCACCTACAATATGACTTGAAGGGTGACTATCTAACCATTTTCTCCTGGATGTTCCCCCTTCAGTAGTATCCTCAACATCAGAATGTTAGGTTCAGGTAATTCATTAAACTCAGGGAACAACAAGAAAGGAGAAAGGGAATCATCTTCCTCAGGGGAAATTCCATTCAGAACATTGTCATTGACATTTGTTCCCCCTTGGTTGATGGATTCAGAGTTTGCCTCAGCTATGACCACATCTTCATTGGCATTACATACCTGAGTCTGAACTGGGGTTTGTTCAGATAGGTCAGCTTCAGTGTGTTGGCTTTCCTTCAGTAGAGAACTATCATCCTGAGTTTCAACAGCCTGAGTATTTCCATCCTGAGGTTCCTCTTGCTCTGAGTCAGTTTCACTCCATTTATAGTAAGTGATTGACTTCTTCTTTTCTAGTTCAGATGATGGTTTGACATTCTTCTTCAGGCTAAGTCTGGTGATCCTCTTTGTCAAGTCTCCTGAATCATCTTCCTATTTCTTATGAACACAAGTAGATTCATAAAAAACAACATGAGGTTTTCTTCCACAATAAGGGTCCTACAGTTGTAAACCCTGAAGGCTTTACTAATTTCAGAATATCCCAAGAATATTCCATCATCAGCTTTGCTATCAAAAGTTTTCAACTGATCTTTACCATTATTGTGTATGAAACACTTACAATCAAACACACGAAATAAAGAAACAAGAGGCTTCCTTTCATTCCACAGCTCATAAGGTGTTTTGCCTTGATTCTTTGTTAGCATGGATCTATTCTGAGAGTAGCATGCATTGTTGACTGCCTCAGCCCAAAATCTCTTAGGAATGTCAGCTTCAGCAATCATTGTCCTTGCAGCTTCTTTCAAGGTCCTATTTCTTCTTTCAGCAACACCATTTTGTTGAGGGGTCCTTGCAGCTGATGTTTCATGAGCTATCCCATTTGCTGCACAATAATTAGATATAATATGGTTGATAAACTCAGTGCCTTTATCTGATCTAATTTTGACCACACTCAGATTCTTTTCATTACTGAGCCTTTTTAGTAATTCTGACAGTTTTGTCTGAGTCTCTTTCTTACTGAGTAAGAATATGACCCATGTGTATCTGGAGTAGTCATCAACTACTACAAGTGTATATTTCCTGCCATTTGTGCTTACATGTGTTACTGGACCAAATAGATCCATATGTAGCAATTGAAATATTCTATCAGTAGAAACTTCTACTTTGCTTTTGAATGATGCTCTTATCTATTTGCCTTTTTTGACAAGCATCACAAACATGATCCTTACTGAACACTTCATTAGGTAACCCTCTCACAAGTTTATTCAGGGTTTTGAAGTTCAAGTGATTCAGTCTTTTGTGCCATAACCAACTGGTTTCAGTAGCTTTCTTAGCAATTAAACATGTATCTTTTGGAGTCAATTTCCAATCAGCAAGATACACATTCCCTTTTCTAGTACCAGTCAGTAATATTAGTTGTAAAACATTATCTTACACATAGCATAGTTTGTTGGAAAATTTAGAGTTTTGATGAAAGTTCTAAAACACATGTAATAGGACCAGTCAGACCTGTTAGCTGACTGATGTTTTTAATACCAGTTATAAGATGACCAGTTGATAACTATTATATAGAACAACTGATGTATAAGATAGGTCACATATTAAGGGGGAACCTCAATATGTATAGGTCAGATCTAAAGATCAGAAGAACAAAAGATCAGCTGAAGTCCGACAGGCCAGAAGGCAAGGAAGGACAGAAGATCAGACGATCTTATAAAGTCAGATAATCAGGTGAAGTCTTGAAACACAAATTCAAAAGACCTGAAGATCAGATGACTACCAGAAGATCAGACCAGAAGACCTATATCAATCGAGTCTGCTAGTTGAGCTAAGACAACTGGCACCAGAAGACTCTATCAGGTAGACTGATCAGGTCAGCTCACACCAGGTGGTAACTGATGTTTCACCAAGTCATACATTGTTGATCTGAACAAGAAGAATGTCAACGTTAGTTGGTAGAAAAAAACTGAAAAGTGCTTTTGTTAACCAATAAGAACAAGACAAGTATGAACGGAGCCGACAATACGGGATTTGGTCTTTGCTTGGTCAAAAAAACTATAAAAAGACAACTATTCATGCTTTTCGGCCATGCCGCCCCTCAAGACGCCACATCAAATCGTGCATATCTACCAAATATCTTTTAAATTCAAATTTCTCTCCAAATGCTCTTTGATTTCGAGGTCTATAAATATGGGATTACTCTTGAGTGAAGACTTTGAAATTATCAAGAAGCTCATACTATAGCAAAATTTTCATACGAAGAACACAACCTTGAAGATTAATTTTCTCGGTGTTCATCCCATAGTTCTTAGCACGTAAATCTTATCCTCTCATTTGTTAGGCTACTTAAATACTAGGAAAGATTTCAAAGTTGGAACAAACAACAAATCTTACCCGAAACCCAAAGTTAGGTTAAGTTTGTTTAGCAAGATTTCAGGTTAGGGTTTCTAGTTCTGATTTCTGGGATCTGTTGAGTGAGAGCTCCATAAATATCTGTTGGTGTAATGTGTTGGACTAACACAATAATCTAAGTCCAGTTGGTTAAGTCGGTTAAGTTGGTGCCCTTGTGATAGGGAAAGTGGACGTGAGGATTGGTTGTAGAACCACTATAAATCTTGTGTGCATTTACCTGTTTGATTAACTGCTTCACACCATTCCACACAACTTGATTAAATCTGCATACATATTCTGAGTTAAGATCAGCTAGCACCAAGCTACTGATCTGATCAGATTGACCCCATAGTCATCTAATTGAAAACAACTTCGGAATTTGATTTGTTACAAACTGGTTTTTCATACGGGTATAAACTAGCTTCCGTACAATCAGTTAAACTGATAGATACCGAATCGACCGCCCTCAGCGTCAAGAAGTTGGATATCACCCAAATTGATTCACTTGCACTCGATCGAAAACCGCCATCGCGACCGTCTGCAAGACGAAAAGTTTTCAGAAGTCTATTCACCCCTCCCCTCTAGACTTCTGCCCTCACGAAACCCGTTCGGGACCTACAAGTGGTATCAGAGCAGTGGTTCTACATACCACTGGCTTTGAATATCATCGGTTCTTGAGGAAGAACCTTTGTGATCACTTGAACTGATCTTGAAAAACCTTTTTCAAATCTCATTTGTTTTCAAACTCACGTTCAGCATGGATAATACTTCGGGTATGTATCATGATTTGCCTAAATTTTCCATTGATGAGTATGCAGACTGGACGATATACATGAGCAACCATCTGGGATCAATAAGCAGCAGGATGATGGAAGTTCTTGAACGAGGACCCATCATCATCTATCATGACAACCAAATTTGTTGGAGGTGATCCAGATTTTGCAGTTGGAAGTCTTGTCGAGAAGAGAGTCGCCTCGATGGATCTGAAGAGAAAGTTGTACACTCTAGATACGATAGCCAGGCACATAATCATGAAGACCATGGACAAGATAACCAGAGAAAAGATAAAGTATCTCAAGACAGCCAAACAGATGTGGGATACGCTTGCTGAAATGTGTGAAGGAAATGATCTGATTAAAGATAGCAGACTGCAAGCTGAACTGGTGAAATTTGAGAAACTTAAGATGCTACCAATTGAAACCATCAATGAGCTCGATGGAAGAATCACCATGTCAGTCAACAAGTTACGGGAACTTGGACGAGAAATGTCAGATAAAGACATTAATTACAAGATCTTGAGATCTCTGACTAAGAAGTGGGATATGAAAGTCACTGTAATAAAGGATTGTCAAGATATTTCTAAGATGAAGCCAAGCAACCTGTTCCTGAGTCTTAAAGCTCATGAGTTCGATCTGATCGAAAGAGAGCAAGAAGAAGAAGACGAGTCGCCTGCTGAAGCCACACCTGCCACATCAAAATCAGTTGCATTCAAAGCAGCCAGCAGCAACTCAAAGTCTACTGAACCTGTTGGAAATATTATAAGCCAAACTGAACAGATTGCTTTGCTAACCAGAAAACTTGAAAAATCTAACATCCAACTTGGTAAGTATCGCAGATTTTATAGGGATTATCAAAACAGCAGAGGAAGAGATAGGAGGTCAGCTGACAGATCTCCAGAAAGGACCAGATCTGATGACCAAAGAGATACTCGCAGAAAGGATCGCAGAGAAGATAAGAAAAGAGATGATCGGTCTGATGAAAGAAGAGACAACAGATCTGAGAGAAGAAATTCTGATTACAATCAGACAGGTAAGTCACCTGACAAATTCTACAGATGGAATGACTCACCTGGTAGAATAAGTTCTGTGGATCGTGGAGTGTGTTTCAACTGTGAGAAACCAGGTCATTACAGCGCAGATTGCCCAGACCTGACACCAAAAGAAAGAGAATAGAAGCGGAACACAAGAGAGCAACGCTATAGAGACAGGAAAGCCATGGTTGTTGATACATCAGAAATTGATGATTCTTATCTGCCTTCAGAGGATTCTGGCTACTCATCAGTAGAGGACTTTTGTCTAATAAGCAACGCTGATGATTTCTACCACTACGATGATCTGATATTCTCTTCTGATGATGAAATATGTCTGATGGCTAAGGAGAAAGACCAATCTGAGGTAACCTCTAAACCTTCTGCTCATTCAGTTTCTACATCAGCTATGATTAGCACACCTGCTGGAGAGATTAACTTGCAGCTCTATTCTGAGCAATTGCTTGATGATCTCTCTAACGCAGTAGACACTTATACGATAGTGGAAGCTGAAAACGATAAGCTAATGATTAAAAATACTCAGCTTGTTAAGGAAAATGATGTCAGTAAAGCAGCTGAACAATAATCAGCTGAAGCTGCTCAGAAGATAACTGAAGAACTGAAAGTTCTGAAAGTTAATTCTTCTGATCAGGAGAAGCAGATTAAGGAACAACAAGTTATCAATAAACAGCAAGGTGATGATTTTAAAATCCTACAAGCCAAGTTTGATGATCTCTTCCGACTACATGAGAGTCTGAAATTAACTGAGGATAGTTTACGTAAGAAAATACAGGTTTTCACGAAATCTTGAAAAGCAGTTCGGGATATGAACAACTATTTTTGAACGACAACTAATAAGAAGGGAATTGGGTATGAAAAACCCTTCTACATCCTCAAAAGCCCCGTCTCGGTTCACTTCAAAAAGGTGTAATCAAACGAAGTTTCGATATAGATACACAAAAGCAAAAAATATGTATCGATAAGGAAAGAGACTCTTGAACAAGTAAAGGCAAGTGCCCAATCGTAAAGGGAACAGAAATGGACCCTAATCGATTAAGCATCACCGAGGAATCAACGAAGAACCCGGTTCTTCCGAAGAGACCTCAACTTCGATCGCCAGATTAGGTATCGAAAAGACAACTGTCAAAGGAAATCTAATCTGAAACCTAATCGAGGGTGGTCACCGCCTAACAAGCAAAGTCAAGGTAAACCGCTAAGACCATTAATGCCAAAAAATATATGAATCTTTTAATGGTAGCAAATCGTACCTACCCTTACAATCGAAACACAGAACTCGCGCTTTGAGCCCCATTTGGGTTAAAAAGAAGACAAACCGCAAAGAAAAATCCCAAGTCTTCTGATTCACTCAAGGCTCGCACAAATAATCATACTGATCAGAATGCATATGAAGAGATGTATGATTATGTGGATGTTTATGGGAGACAAATCAGGCCTTCTGATCTATCTGATTACAATAGAAGTGCCCTGTTTGTATGGATCCCTAAAACCAACTCTACTCCCTCAGGACCCAATCCAAAAGGGGTACCTAAAGCCTGATTTGATTATAGGTTCGCGTGGGTTTAGCCAACAAAGGAGGTGTACAAGTAACTATCTGGTACATCGATAGTGGATGCTCAAGGCACATGACTGGAAGCAAACATCTCCTTAGCTCTTACACAGAACAAGAAGGCCCACGTGTACTCTTTGGTGATGATAACTTTGGTTTTACCAGAGGATTCGGAACCTTAGAGAATGATGATGTATGTGATTCTTTGGAGTCTCGTATGTCGAAGGTTTAAAGCATAACTTTCGTTATCGGTTTCACAATTCTGCGACAACGGATTCAGTGTTGAGTTCTCGACTGATCAGTGTACTATCAAGAATCGAGCTACTCAAGAGATCTTGTTAACTGGTTCAAGGAAAGGTACGATTTATATAGCAGATTGGAACAACTGTCCAAGAAATGCATGCCTGATTATTAAGAGTTCCAAAAGTAGCAGTTGGCTCTGGCATAAAAGAATGAGTCATCTGAACTTTAAAACTCTTAACAAGATAGCAAGGATGTCTTTGGTTGAGGGACTTCGAATGAGGTATTCTCTAAGGATCGGACATGTGTCGCATGTCGAAGGAAAAGCAGGTTAAAGCCTCATTCAAGGAATCCTGGACCAAAGATTCAAGAGTATTGCAAATCGCTCCATATGGACTTATTTGGACCGATTACACGGTCGATCTCGTGGACGAAATATACTCGTAATCGTGGATGATTATTCCAAGTTTACCTGGGTTGTATTCTTGTATAAGAAGAATGAGACAACAACAAAGATACCTGAGCTGCTCAAGAAACCTACAAAATGAAAAGGGTGTCAGTATAGTGAAAATCAGATCAGATAAAGGTACATAATTTCTGAACTCTTTTATTACTGATTTTTGCACTAAGTTTGGTATACAACATGAGACATCAGCTGCAAGAACGCCAGAACATAATGGTGTAGCAGAACGGAGAAACAGAACACTCAAAGAAGTTGCTCGCACTATGTTAGTTGAACATGCAACACCAAGCCGTTTCTGGGCAGAAGCCATCAATACTACATGCCACACTCAGGACAGATGTTCTCTGACAAAGGCTCACTACAAAACACCCTATGAACTGTGGAAGGGCAGAAAACCTCGTTTTTCTTACTTCCATGTTTTTGGGTGCAAGTGTTTCATACACAACAATGGGAAGAGTCAGTTGAAGACTTTTGAGGCCAAGTCAGATGAGGGTATATTCTTAGGATATTCCTCATCCAGCAAGGCTTTCAGGGTTTACAACAGGTGAACCCTAGTTGTGGAAGAAACACCTCATGTGGTCTTTGATGAGACATCTTTTGAACAAGAAAAAATCGCCTTCGTAACAAGAAGTACCAGATCAACGGTGCACTGATGCACGTAAAATGGATCACCTAAGTATCAAGGAAAAAGGATCGTAACACGTAGCGATTGTATATTCCAGATCCTGGCGATTCACCAGTCAATCGGACCATAACGCATAACTATCAATAAAGAAATTCGGTGCAATTTGGGACAATATCAATCGAACCATCCGGTTCGGGGGAACACTGAAGTTCCTACGACAAACATCGACGACATGATGAGTCCAACATCAGCTGAGACTTGTCCATGTCAAGTGGATCATAATTCTGCACCACTCCCAATCACTAGTAATGAACTACTATCAGAAGAGGATGATGTTCTCCAAATAGATGCAAATCAGAAAAGAAGGACCTGGGTAACTAGTCATCCTACTGATCTGATCATCGGAGACCCATCTGATAGAGTTAAAACTAGACATCAGATTGGTGAAAGTGCCATGTATTGTTGTTATCTGTCTTTGTAGGAACCAACTGTAGTAGAGGTAGCTCTACTAGATGCAAACTGGATTCTATCTATGAAAGAAGAACTGGAACAGTTTGATAGGAATCAGGTTTGGAAACTGGTGGACAGACCAACCCATCAAGATGTGATTGGCACAAAGTGGGTATTCAAGAACAAGAGAGATGAGAATAACGTCATAACCAGAAATAAGGCAAGACTTGTTGCTAAGGGGTATTCACAATCAGAAGGAATTGATTATGATGAGACATTTGCACCAGTCGCTCGCCTGGAAGCCATTTGGCTATTTTTGGCATATGCTGCCCACAAAGGGTTTATTGTGTATCAGATGGATGTAAAGAGTGCATTCTTAAACGGGGTACTAACTGAGGAAGTTTATGTTGAACAACCTCCAGGCTTTGAAAAAGGTGACCAGGTGTACCGTTTAAGAAAAGCTCTTTATGGCCTGAAACAAGCTCCTCGAGCTTGGTATGATACACTCTCTCAGTTCTTGATAGACAGTGGTTTCACTAAAGGAATAGTGGACAGAACCTTATTCAGAATAGAAGATGGAGAAGATATTTTGATGGTTCAGATTTATATGGACGACATCATCTTCAGATCTCCCAACAAGAGTTTATGTGAAAAATTCAGCAAGCTGATGCAAGGGAAGTTCGAGATGTCCATGATGGGTCAGATGAGTTACTTTCTGGGTTTACAAGTTAAGCAAAGTACAGAAGGGATATTCATCTGCCAGGCGAAGTACACTAGGAGTTTATTGGCTAAGTTTGGAGTTCAAAACTATAAGGAAGCCAGAATTCCTATGATGACTGGATTCAAGATGGATCTAGATGGGGATGGTCAGAAAACTAATCAGAAAGAATATAGGGTTCTCATTGGATCTTTACTATACCTGACTGCCAGCAAACTAGATATCACCTTTGCAGTAGATGTATGTGCCAGATTTCAGGCAAATCCAATGCAAAGCCACCTGGAAGCAGCTAAGCAGCTTCTTAAGTATCTGAAGGGGACAGTAAACCTTGGTTTATTTTACCCATCAGATGATAATCTAGAGCTTAGTGGGTATTCTGATTCTGATTATGGAGGTTGCAGAATTGACAGGAAGTCAACCTCAGGTACATGTCAGTTTTTAGGTAGTAATCTGATCTCGTGGTTTTCAAAGATGCAGACATCAGTTGCGACATCTACTACTGAAGCAGAATATATGGTTGCAGGAAGTTGTTGCTCCCAACTGCTCTGGCTTAGTCAGCAGCTGAGGGATTATAACATTGTAGCTAAGAACGTACCTATATTCTGTGACAATAATAATGCTATTGCAATCACTCAGAATCCTGTTCTACATACAAGATGCAAGCATGTGGATGTCAGACACCATTTTATAAGAGATCATGTTGAAAAGAAGAATATCAGAATGGAAAAGATCCATACTGATAAACAGAAAGCTGATATTTTAACCAAGCCACTAGCTGAGATCAGATTCAGAGAAATATGCAATGAGCTAGGGCTTCTGGATCTTAGAGAAAAACACCAGAAATGTTTGGTGGACTGATCTCCAGAACCAGCTTGTTCAGAGACTAATCAGGTTAAGAGGAATCAGTTGAGTTAGGTATCTCAACTGATCAGAAGATCAGTCAAGGAACTGATATGAGAAGGCTTTATCAGATTAAAAAGGAACTGATCAGATTAAAGAATTATCAGATTAAAGGAACTGATCAGTTTGGTTGTTTCATACTTTGTAAGTCGATTAAGCTAATGTTCAACAAGCAAGTTACATAAGATTAAAGCTTCAATCGCATAAGGAAACAGAAAATACACAACAATGGAATAATAGAAATTTTCATTGATAAAAACTCGGAGGTCAGATTTACATTACAAGTTACAAGTACAAAAGGACCCGGAGGTCAGTACATAAACCATAAACCAAAAACCCTAAGCCTAACCCTAGAAGTGGGGGAGAGAGGCTTTAAAGATTTTAAAGCCTGATGCTCCCATTTTCCCCCACTTAACCCTAAAAGGGGTGTGAGAGGCTTTGAAATAATCTTAAAGCCACTCTCAGAGCTTCGGAGTGAGGAACGAGAGCGGCCTTGAAGGATTTCTAAGCCAGGAGGCCCTAGTCCTAAAATCAATGGGCTCTCCAGCTGTTAAATGGGACACAAGTGCCAAAGATGTGGTCCAAAGACCATATGGCCACAAGTGTCACATGCAAATATTGAGTTTGATATACGATGATCAGCTGTTGTCTGATCAAGATCGAATACCAAACTCATGTTTTGTATCAGACTGAGTTTGTTGATGCTAATTCTGTCATCTCGATAGGCACACAAGGTGCATACGGTTAGGTGAAGTGTCTTCTCATTTGCGATAGCAGATCCGCCGCCTCGGTGGTAGAGAAGCTTAGCAATAATTGTATGTGAAATCTTTGATGACGACGAAAGCAGTAATAAGGGACACACAGGGTTGATTTGAGAAGCTGAAATCTTTTGAAAAGGGTTAAAGGTTTTTGCCAGAAGTTTCACCGAAAATAAGGGTTCACCAGAATGCATGTTTTACAACACTTAAAGAAGATAAGTATGGTGAATGGGTTATGTTGTGTAAATCATTGGTCCAATTTATAGAGGCCAAGCAGGGGTGCAAATGCAAATTTGATTTCTCAAAACTCTTAAGAGAAATTTGCACCACAAGGACAGCGCATAGGAAACACGCGACTGGTGATTGGATAAGCTTACGACGATTGATATCCCAAAGTATCCAGAATATTATTACGAATGTCAAATCATGCCGACTTAGGGAATCGAGACGACTATCCAATTTTCAAGACTAAGTTTTGGCCTTAACACTTATCCCAAGAATTGACTTGGTCTGAGTAGAATCAGATTAGGTCAACTGAAATCTGATTAGATAAGAGACTGATCAGATGAGGAAGATCAGTTGAGTATGATACCTCAACAAATCAGATAAATCGGTCAATAAGTAATCAGAAATAACAGTTGAAGGGGGAACTTCAACTGATCAGGGAGGATCAGAAAAGGGAATATCAGACGCAAAGTGGAACGGATCAGTTGAAAGGGACAGTTGGGAAATTATAAGGATTAGGCAGAAAACTAAGATCAACAAGTAGTACAGACTTCAAGTGGTATTGACTGATTACAATATCAGTCAACCAGATACGCATTTCTGTTTCTTTGTCTACTGCTTACATATCTGAAATTATCTGATAATATTTGCCTTTACTGTACACATACTTTTGTGACGCATACCCTGCAAAGTATTTAATGCTGACGTAGGGTATATGTATTAAATGCTGTTGGAAAATATGTAATTTAGTTTTGATGGAAGTTCCAAAACAGGTTGTAATAGGGCCAGTCAGAACTGTTAGCTGACTGATGACTTAGATTCAGAATAAGATGACCAGCTGAAATGTATAGATAGCTGATGTAAAAGATAGGTCACATATTGAGGGGGAACTCAGTATGTACAGGTCAGGTCGAAGTATCAGATGACCCAGAGAAGGTCAGATGATCTGAAGACTAAGCGCAAATCAGAAGATAAGAAGTCAGAAGATCAGGTGAAGATAAGAAGACACTGAAGACTCTAAAGAACCTGAAGACTCAGATAACACTGAAAACTCAGATGAACCTGAAGACTCAGCATCAAACCTGAAGACTCAGTACGACTGAATACACTGAGGCTCAGAGACACCTGAAGATCAAAAGACCTGAATACCTACCTTTAGCAGAGTCTGCATATTGAAGCTAAGATAATGTTCAACCAAAGACTCAACATGGTAGACTGATCAGTTACTTGATCAAGTCAGCTCACACCTGGTGACAATCAAAAAGATACACCAGACAAGACGAATCCTCTCCAAAAGGAATATCAATCGTCTAACGGGTAAATTTTTGAAGTGCCGCCTCGCGAAGCCAAAGAGAAAGCGACACGTGCACAAAAAGAGCTAACAATACGGGATACGACACTGCAGATAAAAATGGCGCTAATCATGCCGACGGCTTCTTGATTTCGAGGTCTATAAAATGGGATCACTCTTAATTTTGAAAATAAGTTCAACAAGTGAAAAACGCAAGAACAAAAATGGAGACATCGCAAAAGAAGCTAAAGCTACAACAAATCTCCACTCACAAGAACACTACATCTGAAGATTATTCTTAAAGTGTTCATCCCATAGTTCTTAGCAAGAAATCCTATCCACTAGCATTTTGGCTATCCAAAGCACCAGGATAGATTTCCAGTTGGAACCCCCAATCATTCTTTACCCAAACGCAAGTTAGGTCAAGTCTGTAGAGTGAGAACTCATTAAACATCTCGGCTATCCTCTTTGTAGGATATAAGTCCTGCTGGTTACGTTGTAGAGTGGGAACTCGATAAACATCTCGGCTATCCTGAAAAGGATATAAGTCCCGTAGGTTAAGCTTGAGTGGGAACTCGGTAAACATCTCAGCCATCCTGAAAAGGATATAAGTCCCGCAGGTTAAAGTAGGTTAAGGTTCCCCTGTGTTAAGGGAAGAGTGGACGTAGGATGGGTTTTGTCCGAACCACTATAAAACCTCTTGTGTGCATTTACTTGCTTTCTTATCGCTTTACATAAGTCACACAACTGAGTTTAAACTGCTTACATATTCTAAAGTTAAAGTTCAGTCTGCACCAAGCAACTGATCTAATCAGTCTGACACTTCAGTCAACTGGTTAAAAACTGACTTAAGAATCTGATTAATAAAACTGGTTTTTTTCACACGGGTAAAAACAAGCTTCCGCACCATTCAGTTAAACTTACAGATATCAAACTGATCTGCCCTCAGGCACTCAGTAAGATTGAACATCAGTCTAAACTGATACACTAGCACTCTGATCGGGTAATCTGCAGTTCACACCTGATCCGCATGAAAAGTTTTGGAAGTCTAGTCACCCCTCCTCTCTAGACTTCCACCCTCACAAAACCCGTTCGGGACTTACAAATGCCACTAAATGTATTTTTAAATCCAAAAGGTAATCATGCGTACATTTCCTAACCACACGATCAAAACCACTCAATCTGGATCGTTTATCCTTTTCAAACGTTTGATCTTCTAGTCTCGATTTTCCCTCCCTCCTTTTATAAGCTTCATCAAAACCCTACCAGAATATTGTTCTCAAAATTCTTGCGATTTGCAAACTCACAATTATCTTTCTGCGATTCAAAGTGTTTCTTGCGATTCAACCTATTTCAAAAATGAAAAGCAGAATCTGGTAATTTCTGGTTATTTGATGAATTATTTTTTTCCTAAAATCCATTGAACGTATAGATTACGTCTATTTATGCTATCCTGTGTTATGCCTTATCATTTCTTGATATCCGTATGTATTCATCGATTACTAGGTCTGAGAATATGTCTGATAATCAATATATGATATCTTTATGGTTATGCACAAACTTTAATCGAGTCTATCTTATTGTAGATGACCACTCACGGAATGGGCAAAATTATGTGTAACTATGCGGATTTGGCAACCAAGATTGTTGAAGACAAATTTGTTAGTTTTGGTGTTACACGGGATCCGGAATCAATGGAGGTGGAACAAATTCTGAGGAAGGGTGGTCTTGAAAAATACTGTGCTGCTCACTGCAATCCAGTAATGCAGTATGAGGCACTAGAATTCTTGAGGAATTTGAAGGTGGACACGGAAAATCCAGGAGATGAACTGATCTCTTCAGTAAATGGAGAGGATATCAGACTTACAAATGCTGATATAACTCGACTGTTCAACCTGCCCAAAGGAAAAATCTCTCCTGCTCACTACAGGGAGAATGAAGACGAGCTGATCAGGAATGAACTCTTCAGAGAGGCTGATAAACACCAGACCATAGGCTTTGTCAGGCCTATGTTGAAAAGGAAATACCGTTTGTTGTTTGACATTTTGTCAAAAATAATCATGGGTATCTCGTTCAGCCCAGATGGATTAACAGTTGTAAAGAGGTATTGTATGGCTGCTATCATCGATGAAGCCAAAAATATTAATTGGCATGGTTTCCTGAAGGCTATTCTGCTCCAAGAACATGACAAGTTTGGAGTTAGTGAGCAGAGAAAAGTCTATCTGAAGAAGAGAATCAACAATCTCAACAAGGTTGCAGTCATTCTGAAGGACAAGATGCCCAATGCTGAATGGGATCAGATGTTGGGGATTATACTGAAAAATATGTTTTTTACTTTGTATAATCGAAACTGAATTTCCAGACTTATTTACTGAAATAAATTGTTTATCACTGATGCTTTAAATATGATTGAATGTTATATATATTTATTGCATAACTGTTCAATAATTCGTACGTGTTACACTGTAGTTAATTTAGTTATACCCGATCACAGAAGATTAAATTAACAGTCCCTTGTAACTATAAGTACGCCATTCACGACCTAGATGGAAATGAACAACCATCGCGAAAGGTTGAGGTGTAAGGCTCAGATTGGTTTGTCTTGACCAAGAGATTACACTAGTGCATGGTGATCTGTTGAATAGGACCTACATGAGGATAAATTCTTGAATCGAACATGGAAGAATTAGTCCTCGGTGGTTCGTTGTTTCTTAACCTTCGTCCCCGAAATAGGATCACGTGGGATCGGTAACTATTGCTTTGACTTATCATGGGTAGCTTAATCGAGAGAGATTCATCGTACTTTATCTTGGGCAATATTATTGGTCACATGTGATTGCTAAGATTTAATCTTAAGAATCGCGGTGCAAAACGCTTGCTTGATTTGCCCCTTGGGAGGTTCATAAGTTTTATCATACCAAATCTTGCAAGTGGAATTTGTTTTAGGTATGGATAATAATGTTGAACCGTTCTCTAACCAAGGACAAAAGATATTAATTAATGGAAAGCTATTTGGTGGCTTGAATTAATTAATGGGCTAGATAATCTTAAACACGGAAATAATGAAAGGGAGCCATATTGATTTGTAATATGGGTTAAAATGGATAGTGCAATATTAATTATGTAGTGGGATTAATTAATATTTATGGGCTTGAATTATATTGTGGCTCAATATTAGATATTCAAGATCCATTAGAAGGTCCAATCTTAATTCTCCTAAAGGCCCCCAGAGTAGCCCAACATATAGTCCAATAACCTGAAAAGGTGATTAAAATAAAATAAATATTGTTGCTTATATTTCCTCATTAAATTTAAAAATTATGAATAAAAGAGGAGAAAGATTTTTATTTGAATTTTGTTATGGAATGAAGATATGTATTCTTGGAATACAAGATTATCTCATTAAATTCAAGAAATCTCCCACTTGGTTATTCATTAAGAGATTTTCTAAATTTTTTGGAAAAAATAGAGGGCAAGAAAGATTTTCTTGATTTTCTTGAAAAGATATTATGGAAGATATGTATTTCTGAAATACAAGAATATCTCATAAATTCAAGAAGATCTAAATCTTGAAATCTTGCCCAATTTTTGAAAAATTATACCATAAAATAGAGGAGGTGGATTTTTTGTGGAATATTTTAATTATGGGAAAAAAGAATATATGGGATATATTCAAGATTTCTTGGTGACCAAGAAAAGTCTTTTTCCCACATTGAAAAACCACCAAAATTTCGTGCCCCTCCTCTCCTATAAATAGGGGATGATTAGTTCATTCCCAAGTACAATTCCATGTCTTTGGAAATATTAGCAAATCCACATACATTGGTGCAACAAAGTTTATTTTTTTTTTTTTGTTAATTGTTCGCGAGTATCCTTCCACCGGATTGTCGAGCAAGGGCTAAGGGAATACTTGGGAAGTCCTTTTGGTTAGTCCGTCCGACCAAAGCCACCGCCATCCCGAGAGAGGTGCGTTCACGTAAACCCGTAGATTCCGCATGCGTAGGTTTTACGTGGCTTTTTATATGCATGATATATGTTGTTGCAATTATTATTTGAATTAATATAGGATTAATTCATGCTAGTAATAATTAATGAATTAAATTTGTATTTAAATATTCACCCCGAATAGATCTGTGCGAATCATTCCCCAACATCAGAATGGACTGAAGTCGTACAAGGCCTTTCTCTCAACCACAACTGCCATCTATGGGCCATCAGATGATGATATGCGGCCCACCCCCCCTAAGGCTAAGAAAGGGAAAAACAAGGAGGCATAAACGCTCAGAATCGATGCTCCTCAAAAGAAGAAGAGAAAACTGGTAAAGGCTCAGGAGAAGAGGCCAAAGAAGGTCAAACAGGCCACCATGACTCTTTTTCTAGAAGACGAGTCAGATGAAGAAGAGTGCAGATCAACTCGATGCCAGCCAGAATCGGTGAAACATCGATAAGGCAGCCTCTCAAGTTGAGAGCTCGCCGAGAATAATCCGAGGGAAGAGCAAGGATTTAACGATCGCCCTCACCTAAATCTCATACCGATTCACCACTCGGACTTTTTAGCTGCTGAGCATATCTCTCCTTCTCCTTCACATGCTCGCGAACCTGAAAGTTCACTAGTTCGCGAACCAGTAAGATCACCTGCTGTAGAACAAGACGCACCTACTATTACAGCAGAACCTCTGCAGATTCAGCCCATCAGTCAAATCCAGCTACTCAGACACCACCAGAACCCTCTAAATCTCATCAACCGGAACCTGATCGATCTGAACAGATGATTCCTGAGTCCAGATCATCCAAGACCATCACCAGGAAAATGGTCAGAATGAGAATTGAACGCGAAATTGATGAGTTGTATCCAGAGTTGGTAGCCCATCCTGTTATTCGAGAGGAAGTAATGGAGATCCTCACCGGAAAGATCTCCGTTTGAAGAACTTCTCGATTTCATGATCATTATTGAGCAGGATGGGAGGTCTTTGATGCATTCACGATTTTGATTTCAACATGAAGAAATGCCAGAGGTAGGATCACCAAATTGAACCGATAATCTTTGAAGTGATCAAAGCTCGATCCACGTAAATTCGGGACGAATTGAACAAGTTGAATCGAGGTCATTGCGTAAACTCCTAAGGAAGATGATCAGATGAAGAATGTGGGAGTTGCCGATGATAGTGGAACGGTGTCATATTCATGACCACCCATCGGAGGCTAAAACAATCGGAAATGATCAGTGATGCAAAATGTTACTGCAACACACATCACCACTGATCAACTTCAGGAGATCAGATCGTGTTTTAAAGATCTTCTGAAAGAAGAAGTTGAGGGAGTGTTGGCTAATGAACTTAGCAACATAATAGCTTATCAGAGGCAGATTGGCCTCAAAGAAATAACGGATCAACGGAATTTATTTATTTCCCAGATTGAAGCAATCAAAGATCGGTTCTCTCAAAGCGTGACCAACCCGATTCTTTGAATTTAAGAAGACAGTTGATGACGACAAGTTAGTTCAAAGTTGATCAACAACAAGTTTCTCTTCTAATGGTCACATAAAAGCTTGAAATGGTGAAGAAAAAACTTGATAAACTCATTCTTACCCCTCTCTCGCCGTTGAATCTGCCAAGACCGAAATTTCGATCTCAAAGATTCAAAATCTATCTACTCAAGCTCAAGGTTTATCTGTTGAAGATATTAACAAGGCCATATCATCGACTTTGGATCTCGATTTCCCACCTCAATGCTCTTTTTGATCAAACCAAAAGGGGAAGGACAGATGATTAAGAAACCAACCGACTTTTTATCGTAACAATGAAGAACCGATTCGGACAATTGAATCCTATGGCCGAGACTAGACCATCTGGATCCATTTTGCTAATGAAGTCTCTAAGAAGATGGAGAAGTCAAAGGTAAGGAAGTTAGGCATGGTCTTTGGGACATCGTAACTGTACCGATCCACGAAAAAACACAGCTAGAATCTGAGGCCGATAAGGAAATCGGGCCGAGAAATCTTCTAAGGAGCAGATTCAAGAAGCTCGAATTAGTGAAAAAGAAAGAAGAGAAAAAAAAATTGACAGAGGCGTAAAAAATCAAAAAGAAATCTGGACGAGGGCTAAGAAAGGCAAAGCCGAAAAAATGGGGCGTAACCTCGGTTGCCGCAAGAGTTGATGAAATCATTTCAAAACCGCCGCACATGTTGATAGGTTCGAGGAATGGAATAAGATCGAATCGAATGGCTTCGGATGCTTTTGTTTTGGGTCTAGTGCCACAAGAAGAATCACCAGATGCAGAATTTCTCAATGGTTGGAGAACAAGCACCCGATTTTTTTTCAAATATCCGGAAAATGAGGCCGAGTAATCAATGTGAGAATATCTCATCAAGAGTATGATGTGATGGATTACTCGAAGAAAGGCGCAGATGGCTCATTTGATGATGGCATTTCAAAGGTTCTATTTTGACATCCCGAACAAAGCTCGTGATAATCGATCCTCGGCAGATCAATGATGTCAAATGGAAGCTATACCGGATATTCAACATTCCTCAGGATCAACGAGAAATGCCAGAGGGATATAAGCCAAGAGATTGAATATCAGAAGACTGTTTAGGATCAGATGAATTTAAACTCAAATTTTTCTGATGTAATATGTAATCGATAAATCTGTTGAATGAAAAGTTTATTCTTTTACTGATCCTAAGACAAAATCTCATTGTCTTCTGATTATGTGTTCTATTATTTTATATTTATCAACTGTGTTGGTTTCTCAAGTGTTTTGGTTTCATCAAAAAGGGGGAAATTGTTGGGAAATTTAAAGTTTTGATGAAAGTTCTAAAACACATGTAATAGGACCAGTCAGACCTGTTAGCTGACTGATGTTTTTAATACCAGTTATAAGATGACCAGTTGATAAATATTATATAGAACAACTGATGTATAAGATAGGTCACATATTAAGGGGGAACCTCAATATGTATAGGTCAGATCTAAAGATCAGAAGAACAAAAGATCGGTGAAGTCCGGGCGGAAAGGCAAGGAAGGAGGTAAGATCGACGATCTTATAACGTCAGATAATCAGGTGAAGTCTTGAAACACAAATTCAGAAGACCTGAAGATCAGATGACTACCAGAAGATCGGACGGAAGACCTACACCGGCCGAAGTCGCTAGTTGAGCTAAGACAAGCGGCACCGAAGACTTATCGTAGATCGATCGGTTATAATCGATCAAAGTCACCTCAAAGCCCAGTGGTGGCGATGTTTCTCCAAGTCATACGTTGTTGATCTGAACAAGAAGAATGTCAACGTTAGTTGGTAGAACAAACACTGAAAAGTGCTTTTGTTAACCAATAAGAACAAGACACGTATGAACGGAGCCGACAATACATGATTTGGTGCTGCTTGGTCAAACGGCTATAAAAGACAACTATTCATGCTTTTGGCCATGCCGTCCCTGAAGCATGTCATATCAAATCGTACATATCTACCAAATATAGTCGGAAATTCAAATTTCTCTCCAACAGCTCTTTGATTTTGAGGTCTATAAATATGGGATTACTCTTCAGAGTGAAGACACATAAATTATCAAGAAGCTCATACTATAGCAAAATTTCCGCACGAAGAACACAACCTTGAAGATTAATTTTCTCAGTGTTCATCCCATAGTTCTTAGCACAGAAATCTTATCCTCTAGCTGTTAGGCTACTTAAATACTAGGAAAGATTTAAAAGTTGGAACAAACAACAAATCTTACCCAAAACTCAAAGTTAGGTTAAGTTTGTTTAGCAAGATTTCAGACTAGGGTTTCTAGTTCTGATTTCTGGGATCGGTTGAGTGAGAGCTCCATAAATATCTGTTGGTGTAATGTTTTGGACTAACACAATAATCTAAGTCCAGTTGGTTAAGTAGGTTAAGTTGGTGTCCCTTGTGATAGGGAAGAGTGGACGTAGGACTGGTTGTCCGAACCACTATAAATCTTTGGTGCATTTGCCTGTTTGATTAACTGTTTCACACTATTGCACACAACTTGATTAAATCTGCATACATATTCTGAGTTAGGATCAGCTAGCACCAAGCTACTGATCTGATCAAATTGACCCCATAGTCATCTGATTGAAAACCACTTTGGAATCTGATTTGTTACAAACTGGTTTTTCATACGGGTGTAAACTAGCTTCCGCACAATCAGTTAAACTGATAGATACCGAACTGATCTGCCCTCAGGCGATCAGTAAGTTGGATATCAGTCCAAACTGATTCACTTGCACTCTGATCAAGCAAACTGCCATCACATCTGATCTGCACGAAAAAGTTGTCAGAAGTCTATTCACCCCTCCCCTCTAGACTTCTGCCCTTACGAAACCCGTTCGGGACCTACACAGTTTCTTTGAGAATTCAACACTGAATCCTTTATAACATAATTGGCTGATAGAAAGCAGGTTATGCTTTAAACCAGACACATATGATACACCATGGATATGAACAGTATCAATTTTAAGTGTTCCATATCCTTCTGTCTGTCCTTTGGAGTTGTCTCCAAAAGTTATCTGAGGGCCTTTCTGTTCAACATAGTCAGTGAGTAAATGCTTATATCCTGTCATGTATCTTGAGCATCCACTGTCAAGTGCTATTTTAGTTCCACTCATCAGGGCTATGTTGTCTTCCTTCAGCTCAGTGCCCTTTTCCTTCACCTGAAACAAAATCAGGCCTTAGGTACCCATTTGGTGTAGGGTCCTACCAGGTTAGCTGTACCTTTTGGAACCCAAATCTGCTTCACAACTCTAATTACTTTAGAGTGGCTAATTTGTCTTCCATAAATATCTACATACACATTCACCACCTTAGATGCCTTGGCAGTACCCTGTGTATGAGTGCCAGCTTTAGCATGAACATGAGCCTTAGAGTTCTTCTTGGGTTCAGGCCTCTTGTTCCAGTGCTTTGGCTTTGGTGCAGCTGATCTATGTCTCTACTGACTTGGGTTCAGGAAACCCTCAACCTTAGGCAAGTGGGGTTTTGGTTGCCTGTACTAAAATTGGGGTCTTTCAGTAACCTGAGGACTTGGTCTCTTCAAGTGAGAATTTCTCTGCTGAGTGTTTCTCTTCTAAAGATTCCTCTGATGGTTCAGGTCAGATTTCTTCAGGTTGGTATTCTTAGCCTGAGGCTTCGAAGTACTGGCCTGAGGATTTCCTACTGAGTGTTCAGGTTTTCTAGCCTTTTCCTGAGGTTTGGGCTTTCTTTCCTGAACCTTCAGGTTCTCTGAAACCATAGGTCCTTTACCCTTGTCTAAAACATGGGGTTGTTCTTCAATGAGAAGATCAGTACGAACCGCCGGTTTAACAAAGACTGTCTTAATACCACTTGTAGAAGCAGCATTCAGAAGATCATGTGAGGTTCCCCCTAGATTATATCCCAATCCAGCCTTTATAGTTGCAGGTCTTTGATAACTCTGAATTTCATCTATTGCATGAGATGCAGAATTCAACAGAGCTAACTTTCTCCGCAAACTATCCTCACTTTTCTTTAGAGTTTCATGTTTCTCAAAGAGATCATTGAACTCAGTCCTGATAAGCCGATTTTCCTCAATAGATTTCTCTAACTTTCCTTTTAAGTGCCTCTACCACCTTCTCTTTTTCTGAGAGTTGTACTTTCAGAACATCTAGTTCATCAGTAACTCCCATCAATTGAGATGTGATCTCAGCAGCATTAGAGTTTTTCCACTTCAGATTCTCAGCAGTCAGTTCTTCATTCTGCTCTTGAGTTTCAATGAACAGTTCTTGTAACACAGAATAGTCCTTCATCAGATTCTCAAAAGAACCCATCAGGTCAAAATTACTGGTTACAGATGAACTTGATAACTCAGGTGCTTGTGTAGGAGCAGCAACAGAGATAGAAGAATTTACCTCCTCAATAGCAACAAGGCAGACATCATCACTATCATTATCTGAGAACATTTCTTCTGAAGAGCTAGATCCTTCTTTGGGAATTCACAAACAACGTTAATTCATTGTTCTCTCCATAAGATCTAGAGTTAGAATTTTCCTAGCAAATTCATCTCGAGATTCAACGCTGGCAAATCCTTGCAAGTCCGTGATTGGGGATTAAGTGGATACCATAGTTGATAAATCTGCTCTCGAGTTATTGTAAGATTTCTCGTTATGATTATTGTAATCATTTATGCAATTATATGTTCGTTGTTGGTGAACTGTTTACTTCAGTTGCGCATGTATTACGTATTTACGTGCCTATAAAATCCAACAGGGTAAACACATTGTTTGAGCCCGCGGGTCTTTCCAGGATCCGGTGGTTCTGAACGATTGCTTGTTTGGCTGAGTGGTAAGCTAGTTGGCTTGTGGATCGTCCTTTTTCAATTAGGATGCCCTTGCCTTTGGAAGTTCTGGCGTCGTGGACGGTCTTTTTGACCGGGGGCTGCCCCTCCTCACCATCGAAGGCGAGGCGTTTCTTATTGTGGACGGCCATAATAGCCGTTGCGCTCTAGTGTCTGGATGAGATTCCACCAGTCAGAAGCGACCACCGGGCCGCCCGGTGGGTGTGCTGAGAGATGTGGGAAGCTTTGACGCCATCGCGTGCATCAGTCTCGTATCCGGCAACAACATTACCTTGGTTGATCGCCATTGTAAAATCGGCCTTTCTAGAGAGTGGGTCTCCTCAGGAATTGATGAAAGAAATGGCTCCAATTTTTGTAACTAGTTACAATTTACCCAGTTAAACAATAAGTATTTTAGAGATTATATATTTATGACGATCAAAGCAATGAAAATGGCAAAAGGATTGTTGACCCGGTTCGTCTTATGAATAAGACTACGCCCGGGGGCGTTCAAGCCAGGTATGTGTTTGTAATATATTTTCTTAGACTCTAGAGTGTTCAACCTCTTACAAGTGTGGTCATATAGGCCTATTTATACTATGATTCCCGCCTCTTGGGCGGGAATTTACATAAGGAAAAGTGCCCTAAAAGGGGCTTCAATCCCGGAGCCCGCCAATTCCGCCTTGCCGGGTCAGATGTCATCGTCTTTCTTTGTTCGCAAATCATGGGGCGGACTTCGGGGGCGGATTTCATTGCTTGCCGGGTGCTTCCTTTGACTATCGAGATATGCGACTCGAATTGATGCAAGTCGCTTCCGGCCTATGAGGGCCTTAAATATAAGTCGCTTCGCGACCCACGGGGATCTTGGAAGATTGTCTCCTCACGACCTGCCATCTCTGCGACTTGGGTGTAGTATACTTGGTCCTGATGGATAGGCTGTTTATGCGGATATCCATTGGTGGGCCACACAACATGGTAGTCGAAGGGAGACTTACTGCTTATGTGACTGAGCCCGGGGTTGGGTTTATCCATGCTACAACTTACAAACAAAAAGTTCAAAAACAAAAGAAAAAGAAAAAATGAGTTTCAGCTCCATTGAAAGAGAGAGAAAAAAATGGGTGTTGACAATGGAGAAGATGCACATTGTCAACATTGAGTCTCACACTCATTATTGTTGTGTAGGGAGAGTATCAAATTATTCAAAAGAAGAGAATCCTGAGGCTTATGCCTCTCAAAAGATGGGGTTGGGGCCATATCACCACAAAAAAAATCATCATATCCGGAATGTGATTGTGAATGTATCGGAGGTGGTACATAGGTTGATCCAAATGGAGAAGATGATCCGAGAAAGTTATGATCATTACTTAGATTATGACATGGAAACATTGGGGTGGATATTGGCCATTGATGGCCTATATCTCCTCCAATACTTGTAGGATTATCAACTATTCGACCTTCAAGAATTAGGGGATGTTCTTATATTGGAGAAACAAATCCTTGCATTTGTTCTCAAGAAAATACTATGCCACACACCACCCAATGCAGAGAGTGAGATTGTGGAGGAAGAGGAGGAGAAGGAGATTCAAATTGGAGATTTCTTGAAGGACCAATCCCCATGATTTACCTCAGAAGTTGAAAATTTGAAAAATAAAGTTATAACAAGGTAAGTCATTAAGGGTATGTTCGTTTCACGCTTATAGTGGGCGTGGAAAATTCCGCACTTTGTAGTACTAGGTGTTGGGAAATGAATTTAATAAAGAAGATTTTGATTAGATCCCAAAACCCCTGAGTATGACATGTTCAGGATAATCTTGATAGTTGAGTCAGGATTCAGTTTTAGAGTGTTCAGGATGTTATCTGCACAATGTATAGTCAACAGATATAGATCAGGATAGATTCTGAAGACTCAAGAAAGTTTCAAGAAACCGGTTTCAAAGATGAAACCAAGTTTTCAAGAACTCAGATGAGATCGAGAATCAAGACTCAAGATGAGATCGAGAATCAAGACTCAAGATGAGATCGAGAATCAAGACTCGACAAAGGTGAGATCGAGAATCAAGACTTCCGCAGAAACCGAGAATCAAGACTCAAAGATGAAGACTCAGTATATCAATCAGTATATCTCTGAAGACTCAGAAGACACTAAAGACTCGAAGAGATCAAGATCAAGTCAAAGGATATCAAGGCACCTAATCATCAAGACTCAATAATGTATTGAATGCTCAGTATATCCTGAATGTTCCGAGGCACTGAAGCTGAGGAATATAGCCGTTGGAATCCAGCTGACGTGGACCAATGAGAGGAAGACAAAAAAAGTTTGAAAAAGTCGCAGGAACTTACAAAGAATAGTATGGATTTGAATGTGATTCTCTCCAACGGTAACATTCAAATCCACACTATAAATACAAGTTCTTCCTACATTATTACGTGTGGAAGTGCGAAGAAGATAGCAACGATGCTACAGAGCTAAGAGAACATATACTCAAGCTTTCCCACCCTAGAACACAAGTCTGTAGATATACAAATATATTCAAAGAGTGTTCTAGAACCCAATCTAAGCAACCCACGATGTATCCTACGCTTAGAGAGATTTTCCCAACCTTAGCATTGAGGCTAAACAAATGTAAGGGAAAATCTCACCATAGTTGGAGACAACACCAAACCCAACCCATTCTCGTAAGAGATAACCAGTGGTGAAGTGAGGTAGTTGCTAGGCAATCCCGAGTGAGGGTGATAAGTCCCGATTGGAGTGTGAATTCGTTAAATATCAAGAGGCGAGCCCGAGAGGGTGATAAGTCCAGTTTGAGTTAGTAAACTACAGAGGTAGTCTGAAAGCTCAAAGTAGAAAGGTTAGTAAACTACAGAGGTAGTCAGAAAACCTTAGGAAGTGTTTGAAGGAATTTCCCTAGGAACAGGGAGAGTGGATGTAGGAGCTTGAGTCTCCGAACCACTATACATTGTTGTGTTGTTTACTGTTTTACGTTCTTATCTTGTCATATGCATTCAATCTTAAGCAAAATACAACACATGAGCTTAAAAGAGAAAAATCTGGAATCACCATTCCTTCACCCCTGTTTTATATGCATCGTTTGTCATGTTTTGCTTCCACACGCGCAAAATGGGTTTTTCCACCGGGCCTAACACTAGGATTTTAAAATTTTGATGAATAGTTAAGATGTATGTTTGTTATGAGATTTTATAGGGTAGGATGGTGGAAAAGATGATTGATTTAATACTATTATATTATTTTGAGTGTATTGAGAAAATAAAAAAGTAGATGATGTGAGTTTATGGAGAAAATAAAAGGTAGAGTAGTAGTAGGTGATGAGGTAGAATATGATTAATAGGATTTCAAAATCCTTAGTTTAGATCTCAAAATAAATGGGGTTTGAGATTGTAAAGTCCAAAGTCCGTCGAGATAGTCGTGAAACGAACATACCCTAACATCAAGATTTACCTCCTAAGTTCTTTAGGACTCATGATAATTTGCATCCGCTTGACCTTTTGGCCTTCAGAATTTTGCTTCCAACTTTCTAACTTCTAGTCTTCTGTTAGGCCCTCCTCGATCCTTATGAACCTTTTGAATTTTCAGATTTCATATCAAATATGGTCTTTGGGCCTTGAATATACAAATCCACATGGACTTGCAACATGGATAAATTTATATTTATTCTAAGTCTTTATAGACTTGTAATTTATTAATGAAATCACGTTCATCACATCATACAAGTCATTATGGACTCATTGATTTAATTGAAACACGTCCATGACATCATAATAAAGTCACATGCATTTTATGGAATCACGTCCATGACATTATGCTGAAATCATGTCCATCTGGTCTCATTTGGCCCTTTCTAGATCCTAAAGGAGGCTAATTGCTCTTGATTACTAACTTTGGCCTTAAGACCCTAATGATTAAGTCCTTTTAGCATTTCATTATATTCAACATTAAAACATAATCTATTGGTCTCAAAACAAGCAGACTTTGTTCTATTAACCATTCCCACAAATCATGCATACTTATTGCAATAAAGTTCATTCATTAAAAGCGAAGAAATGCTTCATTGACTGAAAAGGGATAGGTCAACATAGGTCATAAATTACCTATGTCAGCCTCTTTAAAAAAATCTCCTTATGATAAACCCAGTGGGAAACCCACAAGGAGGGAAAAAAGAGTACTAGTGAAGCTAAATACAAGTTTGAAAGCAATAAGATGCATCTAATATAATCAAACAATTAAATTTTTTTTGCTAAATATAAAAAACATCTTCGGATTAAAAATATCCCAAGGTCATGCAACCAGACTCCCACCCATCTCCTCCAGCTCATGGGCCTCTACTGGTACCAATTGAGCTAGGATCCCTTCCACGATCATTTGAATAAATCTTATTTTCTGGGAAGACGGATTTCCAACATGATGTTGAGGACTCTTCTTCTTATCTTCTGGCTTTCACACGGGCTCTTTCTACTTGTACCCTCGAGGATCTTGTCTGTCCTGGTAAACAAACCTCTACAGGCGTTGGTTGGTGACGTGTCCATAATCATTATGGAAGTGACAAAACCTGTCCATTTTGGGTTACGAGGCTCATTTAGTCTTGATAAGGGAAACAGTATCTGTGGGTGATCTGCAACATCCTCCAATACCTCCATTGATTGTAGTTTCAAATGAGTATATTTATCAAACCTTCCCCATCGTTTCATCCTTCCTGGCTTAGAAAGGTCTGAGTTGGCTATCTTAGATTCTTTCTTTTCATATGTTGATGGCTTCATTTCTGCCCTCTTGACCTTTCGTACCTCCTCCAGAGTCACACAATTTTCAACCCTCCGCAATAGCTCATCAAAAGTGAGAACCGACTTCTTAGCCAATGAAGAGAGTAAGTCTCCATCTCTCAGACCATTGGTTAGTGAATTGATTTTCACCTCTAGAGAGGGTTAAGGAACTTCCATTATGGACTGGTTAAACCTCTTCAAAAAAGCTCTTAGACTTTCAGACTTCTACTGCCTCATGTTGAATAATGTAAGGGTAGCCCTCGACTGCATTCGTGAACAAGCAAATTGGTGTAGGAACCACTAGGATCAGGAATTTCTTTCTCGGTTAGTATAGGTGTACCTCCTAAACGAGCTGCAAGAAACGCCACATTGGTAGATCCCTTTCCGACAAACATGAGAGTACTACAAGAGGATAAATGGAAGTTATTGACTTTCCCTTCCCCACCATGGTAACACTACCGTTTCCTTACTGAAAAGATAAAAGTGTGCCAGATCCTGCACCCCCTCTTTTTCCGGCTGAGAATCTCCACCTTTCTCACCACCCATATCGAATTACACAAAAATCAGAAAATCACCTCACGCCTTAGTTTAAGTACTTCGCACGGACGACGCCACTTGATGGGTGCAAAATAATTGACACCCACAAGAAACAATCGAACCTTTAATCTAGACCACAAACTCCCAATGGAAGTGAAAGAATTACCGCACGAGCAGTCTCCGTTCCGGGATCAACAAGTACATGCAGAACACGCGGGAGGATTCTCCGACGCGAACACTCCGACGCTCAACTTAGATAACCGGAAAATCACAATCTCAAAGTATTAAAGATAACGTAACAAAAGAACTCTCGCAATGCAAGTTTCACTCAGACTTCCTCTATTTTCTCTCGTGTTTACCCTTAAAAAGCACCTAAAGATAATCTGAATGCTTGTGTATTTTTTTTATAATGTGTTATGACCATGGTTGCAGAAATCGGCCTAGGCGCTAGACAGTCACTGACCGCCCCAATTAGTGCAAAATCGGACCTCCTGGGCATTTTTTAAGCTGGGCGCCGCCTAGCCGACTGGGCATACTACAGTTTTCATTAAATAAATAAAATAAAAAATCTAAACCTAACCTAAATTAGAGGAGTCACATATGCACGCAGTCGGAGTGCCTAGGCGATCTAAGCGCTAGGCGGCCATGATTCGCCCACCTTACTTTTTCGACTTCTGCACCCTTGGTTGTGAATGAATACATATGTTGTATATAAAATACCTCATTGAAACTGTTTAAGCTATAATACCTCCTTTTGGATAGTAGACCAAGCCCACAATTTTGCTTATCTTGATGAGCCCGAGATCTTCTCAACCGACTTTCTCCTTGGCTTTCGTCCACGAATATCTCAACAGCTACGTCTTACTCGTCATCTGTTAGCACGTTCTTTTCCCAGTCAGTTATAATAGGATCTTCTTAGTCTACTCTTCTACAATTGTAGAAAATTGATCAATGTCTCCTCTATCGTGTTTCAACGTCTTCTGCTATAAAAGAGAAAACAAGTATCGTGTTCTTCGATTTCAATTTATTCACTCAGAATTTTGAGGTATACTCAACTATATCTTGACTAATTCAAATAATTTCACGTGTATTCACAACCCCAAGTCTCTTGGGTGCTCCTGGTACCTCAACGACCCTCGAGGGTAGTCATCCAAGTGTCACAATCTTAGAGGGTTTATAATCGTGTCATCATCTAAAAAATAGACATTAATTATGTCACATCTATATTTATAAATTATTAGTTCAGTTAAGCAAACTGATTATTTTAAATATGATAAATTAAATAAGAAAATCTCATGCAGATAATAAAAATCAAGAGCTTTGATCAGTAAGTTATAAATGTTTGGAATTAGAGGGCTTTACTTTTCTTTTCTTTTTTTTGATCGGGCAAAGTTAGTTGTTAGTTGTTAGTAGTTAGTACACCAAGCACCCAAATACTCCACGAAATCACAAATTCACCTTATAACTCCAATAACTCCAAATTCGTTCCCAAATGGAATCGAACCTGGGTCTCCCACTCAAATGAGGAGCCCAATGGCCAGGTAGACTAAGCCACATGGTTTGGAATTAGAGGGCTTTACTAATTCAACAAAAAGACCATGACTAATTATTATGTAAATCAGTTTTACCATATACTCGATTTGTATTTTTTTTTTGTGCATTTTATAACAATATTATTTATTTAATTAGAATTGTTTATTGTATTAATTATTTCATTAAAATATTAATCATTTTACTATGAAATAATAATTACAAACCAATTATTACACAATAAAACCATTTAAAAGAAGGCAAAAACTTGTATGCAATATTACATACAAATCATATGTGCAATTTCAGCTCCAATAATAATTTCGCCAGACCCATTTCAGATCCATGTCGGATTCTTTTTCCTCGCGTTGGGTTTTCTTCCTCGCAGCGGTTCCGAATTCTTTTTCCTACTAGATTTTTCTACGGTGAGTTTCTAGGTTTTTTCTTCTCTTATCTTGTTCTTCTTTTATCTTTCTTATTTAAATTCTTTCATATTCTTCTTATTTTCTTCAATTTTCCCATCCTCGCAAATTTACAGGTCCTTCCGTTCTTTTTCCTCACAATTTTGTGACATAGTCTTTCAAATCCTTCTGCACTCTTCTCACGCTGTTCTTTAAATCTGTAATTTTGGACTATGATTTTTTTTGCGCACTTGTACTGGTTTTTATTCATGTAGTAACACCCTTTTGTTCACAGAGTAACATTATTTTGTTCATGTAGTAACACATCAAGTTGTTCTTTTAAATCTGTAATTTTGAACTGGTGATTTCTTTTCGCGCTTGTACTGATTTTGTTCATGTGGTAACACATTTTTCTTCATAGGGTAACACTTTGTTCATAAAGTAACACATGTATTTTTAGTACTCTCTCCGTCCCAAGAGGACTACAACATTGAAAACAGCACGCGAACCAAGGAAAAAAGGGAAAAGTGGGTTTGAGTGTAATAAAGAAGAGGTATTGTGGGTAATTCAAGGCGAAGATGTTGACTTTTAGTGTGTTTGAGTTGAAATAAAAAAGAGATTTGAGTGGCAAATTTGAAAATTATAAAGTGATGTTGTGAGTGTGTTAGTATTGTGTGTTATTTCAATTTTGGGAGTGTTGCAGTAATGTTGGGACATCCAAATAAGGCAAGCGTTTCAATAATCAAGGGACAGAGGGAGTAATATGTAACACTGTACACATGTCGTGTGATACTAAATGAATACAAATGTGTTACCGTATGAACAACAATGTGTTAGCATATGGTAATGTATTTTAAAAAAAATGATAATATAACTTTAATTTCACGTAGTAACACATTCCGTTTCTGTAAGTATCATATATTTTTCATGTAGTAACACATAGATATAGTAACACATGTGCTCAATAGAAATTGAACATGCGACCAAATACATTAACAACAGACCCAAACCACTAGGTTACAACACATATTTGATAAATATATCATTTTATATATAGACATCTGTTCGCGCAATCCACAGCCCTGGCCCCACTGTCCGTCCCGCGCCCAACCCAACCCGTCGAGGTTGACCCGCAAATTTTAATTTAATTTATTTTAATTATAATGTATTGCACATATTAGTATTGTGTAATATTTAATAAGATTTCTACTCTTAAAAGAAAATTTGAGTGCGGCATGATCTCAAAATTTGGAGACAAAGTAGTATGGTAGAAAGACAATTGAGTGTGGTAGGATCTTAAAATTTGGAGACATGATAGTATGGTGCTAAAGGCCTCGCAATTAATTTGGACCCACATTGTTTTTTTACGAGAATGTAGTCTAAAAATCCAAATGTGACTTAACTTGCTAATCACGTGATAAAACAATTTATAAATCTCGGCTTACCATTGGCTGACAGATTCGTCAACTAACACAATAAATGTCGGATCAACCCTATTTATTAATGGTGTAATTGCACCATGAATACAAAACCAATCACACCGGCTTTTTTTTTTTATGAGATATACTTTGTTCGTTACAACGATCTCACGGTAAGGTGGTGCATCATTTCAACGTAACATTTTAATACTTTAAAAAGAATATGTGTTGATTTGTACTCCCTTCGTCCCAAATATATATATTTGTTTGACTTTTCACACAGATTAAAAAATTGTATTAGAAAAGTAAATTAAAGAAGTCAAATTTCTATTATATCCCTATTTAATAATTGTTATAGTTTCCAACATAATTAATGCATAAGGTTATATTAGTAAATTAATTTTAAAAAGTTACTTTATTTAGAAACAAGCCTATATATTTGGGACATCCATAAAAAGAAAACAAGCATATATAATTGGGACGGAGGGAGTATTAATTTACAGTCTGTATCATTTATAAGACGGTAGATGAGATTGTCTCGTACGATTTTTTGTTCACCAGAAAAAATATGAATCATGTGTTACTTATAGTTTGGGAGGCAATAACTCATTAAAATGAATACTCCCTCCTCACCAAATATATAGATTTGTTTGACTTTTCACACAGATTAAGAAATTATATTGGAAAATTAAATTAAACAAGTTAAATTTCTATTATACCCCTATTTAATGATTGTTATAGTTTCCAACATAATTAATGCATGAGGTTATATTAGTAAATTAATTAGAAAAAATTACTTTATTTAGAAATAAGCATATATATTTGGGACGTCTATAAAAAAAATAAATCTATATAATTGGAATAAGAGAGTACTAATTGTAGCACTAAAAGTGAGGGCTAGAGAATAAAGTGACTTTTGAAAGTATTAGTCCACTGAAATTCATAAAAATGAATTAATTCGCCACTTAATTTTCAATACGTAATTTACTTTTTCTTTTTATTTGACACATTCTAATTATAAGAGTTCCAATTAATTCCTTATTTTGTACGTAGTAAATTTTTTGCCAACACCTTTGATTTTATGAAAGTTCACATTTCAGCCCATAGGTTGATTTCCATATTTGTCACTTTGCAATATCATCTAATTATCAAGAGAGGGGAGAGAAGAAATGAGTCATGATTTGTGACATTAGTCACATTACATGTGAATCCAGTTCACAAAAACTCTTATTTTGTCAAACATTACAATTAGTCTAAGTCTTGTTACACTATTTAAAATCGTGCAACTTGTTATACTTAAAGATGCAATTTGTTTACACTGAAACATACAAATTTTTTTATATTTATAGTTGCACGGTTCAGTATAAACAAGTTGCATATATCAGTATAACAAATTGCATATTACATGAGACCCGCTCTTACATTTATGCATTCGAAGTATTCACTTTTCTAAAATCAAACGATTTTCTAAACAGTGACACTACTTATGAATAAACAGTGACATTTAAACCATTGTTTTCATAACCGAACCGGTGATCGAACCAGACAGACCACCGGTCAGCGGTTCAACCGGTCGGACCGGTTCAACCGTTAAAATGATTTCTTTCTAATTTTTGTCAATATTTTTTATGTTTAGTAAAAAAAATAAAATAAGTATACACCTACAAAATTTTAAACATATATATTATAAATTTTCATATTTAAAAAAACACAATAAAAGTCATAGTCATATTAAAAAAAATAACACAATAATATGAGAGAAAATAATATAAAAGGGGGAAGGTGGACCTTATATTTTTTGTCCCACATCGAAAGTATTAGAGAAAAATATTTCAGGAAATAATATAAAAGGGTGGACCTTGATTCATATATTTGTACCACCTCTCATACATTTATCCCATATCGAAAGTGTTGAAGAAAAATGTGAGAGGAAGTATTATAAAATTTTTCCCCCTCATACATTTATCCCACAACGAAAGTGTTGGAGAAAAATATGAGAGGAAGTATTATAAAAATTTTCCCCCTCGTACATTTATCCCACATTGAAAGGGTTACAGAAAAATGTTAGAGGAATTATTATAAAATTTGTCTCACCTCATACATTTATCCCACATCGAAAGTGTTGGAGAAAAATGTGAGAGGAAGTATTATAAAAATTTTCCCACCTCATACATTTATCCCACATCGAAAATGTTGGAGAAAATGTGAGAGGAAGTATTATAAAATTTGTCTCACCTCATACATTTATCCCACATTGAAAAGTGTTGGAAAAAAATGTTAGAGAAAGTAATATAAAAGAGATGAAGGTGGACCTTGATACATATAATTAAAAGTTTTTTTATTTTAATTAAGGTTAGAACCGATTAAACCGATTCGACCGATTTTGACTGGTTCCTTCTGGTTTTGACCGGTCCAACCCGCAAAAGCGATTTTTAGGAGGTCTCCGGACCGGTTCCCGGTTAAACAGGTTGAACCGGCCGATTTGGTCCGGTTATAAAATCATTGATTTAAACAAAAAGAGAATTCCCCTCAAGAAAATCAGCAAATTATGAGATTAAGAAATAAATAGCAAGAAAATCTATCTGGAATTACGGAATTACTTATTAGACTATTATTAGTCCATGGGCATAATTACACACACATACAAATTAACATGAACACTATAACAATATTACAAATGTAATTATAAATAATCTTATACTCTGAGAGAGAGAGAAGAAGCGTTCAGATTTAAAAACGACTACTAATCGTCGAGCAAATTAATCAGGTAAAGCGCGTTACTAGTAACCCTAGCGACGTTCGTCATTTTCCGGCGAATGTCCGACCGGCCTTTTCCGGTGACCTCCTTGAACCCATCCAGACACGTGTCCTCATTCGTCAAGGCGGCGCTGACCCACGTCTCGGCATTGCTCATCTGCCACCGGAAGTCGCTGCCGCGGCGGAGGTTCCGGAGCGCCGCCAGGGTCTTGCTGAGCTCCTCGACGGAGTCGCCCATTTGCTCGACGCAGTCGGCCATGGCGCCCTGTTCCCGGCCGGTGGCCTTCAGCTGGGTCAGGAACTCGGCGGCCCTACGCACGTGCGAGAGGCTGATGCGCACCGCCGCCTGCGCCAGGTCGCGGGGGGTGGCGGCGGTGCCGCCGTAGGAGGAGAGTGTGCGGAGGCAGATGTCCGGGTAGCTGGCGTGGACGCAGGACTGGCGGACGAGGTCGTGTTTTAGGGCGGCGGCGGCGGAGAGGAGGAGGATGAGGAGGCAAGAAGGGAGGGACGTCGACATTTGGGTGGCGGGTGATGAATGGGGGGATGGCCTAATTATTTAGGGTAGCGATAGGCGATGAGGGGAGGTATGGGCGGTTGGGATGTTTTTATAGGGGTTTGTGATATTTTTGGATTCGTACGTTACTGGGTTCCTCAATTGAGTGGGAGACCAAGGTTCGATTCTATTTGGGAACGAATTTGAGTATTGAAGTTATAAGGTGGCTTGGTGAATTTGTAGAGTGTTTGAATGCTTGGTGTACTAACTACTAACATCTAACAACTAATTTTGTCCTTAAAAAAAAAAAAAAAAAAAAATAATAATAATAATAAAATCAACAGCATTGTGTACTTATCTTTTTGTTTGTGCCAAATGATAGATAAAAATAAAATAAAAACCCTCCCAAAAAGATTAAGGTTGCTTTGATAATATTTTGCCCCTTTTAAATTTGCACAATTTTTTTTATCCTAAAATTTTTTCTACCCATAAATATGCTTTTTTTTATCATTCTACACTCACCTTAATTCCATCCCTATCTTATTTTTATTAATTTATTCCATCCAAACACAATTTTGAACCCTAAACCCTGAATCATGAACCCGAATCCTAAATTATGAACTATTTCGGGCTGAGTTGGGGTGGGGTCGGGTCAGGTCAGGTCCGGGCCGGCTGTATCTGGGTCAAGCTGGGTTCGGGCTGGGTCGGGTTGGTCAAATTGGACCGGGTCGGGCTGAGTCAGTTCTTGTTTGAATGTTGAAAGTTGTGGTGGGATTGAGATGAGATTAAAGGATGAGATGAGATTAAGGGGAAGGGTAGAATAGTCATAAAAGGACATAATTGTGAATTGAAAAAGTTTTAGGGCAAAAAAGAGTTGCAAATTTAAAATGAGCATTTTTGCGAAAAAAATACATCAAAAGTAACATTGCGTGAAACTAGTAGACATAAGACGTAAAACAAAATGGAAAAATAAAGTAAAAATATAATGTTCTAATATAATTTTTTTTATTAGGTGATTTTTTTATATATTAGAAAATGAGTATAAGGAGTCCCTTGACTTATAAAATTAAAGTAAGTTTTAAGTGAAATTTGTTTATAGTATAAATTTTATATTATTATATTTATAAATTTATATCAATACGCTTATCAACTGATATCATTACACTTATAAACTGAGACCATAACATTAAATGTTATAAGTATTTGTTTTCAAGAGTAGTAGTATCAATTTATAAGTATAACCAGGTGACTTAACTCACCTGGCCACTAGGCTCCTCATTTGAATGGGAGACCCAGGTTCGATTTCCTTTGGGAACGAATTGGAATTATGGGAGTTATAAGGTGGATTGACGATTTCGTGGAGTATTTGAGTGCTTGGTATACTAACTAATAACAACTAACTCTGTCCGATCAAAAAAAAAGTGTGATAGTATAAGTTTTATACTATGAACAAGTTTTACATTATGAACGAGTTTACTAGAGAGTTTGTGATAAGATTATAATGTTATAATATAATAGTAATTTTCATTTAAAGAAAAAATTGCTCATGGATACAATTTGTCATCAAGTCTTACTTTAAGATACAGTTACTTTTTGGTCTCACTTTAAGATACAAAACATTATCATTTTACCTCATTTTCTCACATTTTTATTTTCAGAAAAATAAAAAACATTACACTTTTTAAAATTGTGTGCAACTTCTGTTCATTTTTCAATTTATATATGTGCAAAATTACAACATAAGTGCAGTTTATTTCAAGGTGAGAGAAAAAATACTTCGAGTAGTACAATTCAGGCGCTTTCAATACGCGATATCAATGGTACAGAAAAATGTGTCAAATTTTAAAACTGCACATGACTCTCATTTCTGCACATTATTATTTATATAAGGACAATTAGAACTTTTTATCCCAAATTTTGTACTTAAGATGGTAAAAAAAGGCATATTGGTTGCAATTGGTTTGTGGAATTGTATTGTGTGGATCATTTAAAAAAATAGGAACAAACTAGTGTTCGAAGGAAAAAATTCTAATACGAAAAATATAGTAGAGGAAATCAAAAGTAGACTTTGGAGTTGATTACTTGCTAGAACTACCTCTTGTTGTAATGTGACTTATAAAGAATGACTAGACAACATGAGACAAGTGTTAGATTGTTAGGAAATGTTCATAACTTTGCTATAAGTTAGCAAAATTCTGTAAATGTTCTATACTAGGTAGCCCATGTACCTATTCTTTCATTCTTTAATGAAATTTGCCTAATAAATAAAAAAAAGTACGACTTAAAAAGTCTTATATTTTAAAATCAGAGCGTTCCATTGATTGTAGTGGAGATTGAGTTCCTCTTTCTTAAACTCAGTAAAATTGTAAGCATATATTTGTGAAACGGATCAAAATGGGTAATTTTTTAATAAGGTATTGTATGCATTATTTTTACCGTACACCACTATTACTATTGTTGATAAGAATCATCGCTTTATAATTAAAACGATGATTCTTATCAACAATAATAATAGTGGTGTACGGTGAAAAATAGTGCACACAATACTTTGTCATTTCTCTAATACACTATTTATTACTCATATATATACACAGCCTTAGCAACGGCTCATGGTTGCTTAAATTATTATTCCTTTAAAATAGAAGTTTTTACATGGCTGATTAATCAAATAACCATATATATACCACATAAAATTATCAAAATTCGTTTTTAATAAAAATGATAATTAAGTACTAATATTTTCTACATTTAAAAACTTGATCAAAATTCACTTACTAAAAAACTTATTCATTATATATATATATATATATATATATATATATCCAGTTTTGATATGGAGACCACGAGTGGTCACCTTATGGAGCTCAATTGATGATTTGACTTTCCACCTCAGCTTATTACCTAATTAATAATTTAAATTAATTTTAAAAAAACCCTACACCCTAAAACCTAAATCATGAACCCTAAACCACGACCCATTCGGGCCTGGTGAACCATGACCCACTCGGGCAGAGTGAACCATGAATCACTCGGGCCGGGTTTTGATCCGTAATTTAATTTAAATTATTTAATTAGTGCAAAGTGATATTTTTTCCAAAATTTAATTTAAATTATTTAAATGAGTAAATTAAATTACGGAGAATCCGACCCGAGTGATTCATGGTTCATGGTTCACTCTGCCCGAGTGGTTCATGGTTCACCCGGCCCACATGGGTCATGGTTTAGAATTCATGATTTAGATTTTAGGTTGTAGAATTTTTTTTTTCAAAATTAATTTAAATTATTTAATTAGGTAATAAGCTGAGGTGGAAAGCTAAATAATCAATTGGGCTCCATAAGGTGACCACTCGTGGTCTCCATATCAAAACTCTATGGTGAAGAGCCGTGGGGGCGTTTAGCCATCGAAGGTAGTCAGTCCATATTCCATGAGAATGGGGTCATTCAAATAAGATGTGGTTACCTGATTCTTCATCTTGACCGCAAAAAGTGCAGCTAACATTTCCATTTGGGGGTATGACACCTCTTCTTCGCATATTGCATTTAGTAGGTAATCTATCCCTCAATACTCATCAGGCATGGGCAACTACTTTTGGAAGTGAGAACTTGTTCAAGAGGAGTTTGTAGCATGTTTTCTTATCTTCTGAAATCTGAGTTGTATCTCGTGTTGCCTTAAGTAACTTGTATGCTTCTCGGGTCAAGTATTTTTCGAACTGAGACTCTTTTTATTTCCACCCCCTGTAACTCCATCTTTTATGTTGGACCTGTCAATAAAAGTTAAGATAGAGTTTACAAAATTAAGTTCGCAATCAAAAAAGATTCCTCCTCCATCTCCACTTAAACTCCTCCATCTCCACTTAAACTCTCCTGAGGACCCCTTACGACTCACCCTTTCCTCTTTATCTAAGCTAATACTCCCTCCGATTCTTATGAGTATTATTTTGTGGGAGAGTGTTTGTTAATTAATTCTTATTTTTCATTTTTTCTCCTCTTCTAACCTTACTCTAATTATCCCACTAATCTTCTACAATTCTAACTCTACCTTAATGGAGAAAGAAGATACGGCTTAAATTAAGAGAGCTAAGGTTACATGTGTCATTTTATTGTTCTTTTTAATTTTCACTTGAAAACGTATAGCAACACTCCTTAAGATTCGGAGGGAGTATTAAACAACCTACCCACACATCATTCAAAAAAGAAATTTCATTCCATTCTCTTGAGACTCTTTCTAACTTGCTGCGAAACCAATCCCCGTTTGAGCCAATAGTAAGATTCACTATATCCCTCCACCACCCCAATATTTTTGATCCCACACCCCTATTAAGTTTAACGTCACCTACCTAGACTCGATTATTTTGACCTAAAATATATATTTTTTCGTTTAAAAATCTCCTCATCTACTTTCCAAGTAGAGCTTTATTAAAGATCTTATCCCTAAACTCCTTCGTTTAATATTTTCATAACTCCTTCCATTAAAATCATGCGATTTTTGCTGAACTCTCCCTAACCCCTTTCCCAAAGGAAGTTCTTTTTATAACTTCTCTATTTCTTTCAGAAGGTTTTTTTGTATGATTTCACATTAATATATTAGTTACAATTAAAATAGTCATGCGTTCGTCAAAACTCCTTATTGATGAGGTTATGAAAATATAAAAGTCCACGAATACCACATCAGTGCAAATATTCTTCCTACGGATGATATGTGATTATTCCAAAGTAATAGTATAAATTTTCTCATTCAAAATATTATGTTGTGACGGGTTGTGAGACATTTTTGAAAAAAAGAAAACATTTAAATTCAATCAAAAGATCTTTAAGTTATAATAAATTCATATTTGGTGAAAATATAAAAAATTACCATATCACGAACGTTTAAGTTAAAAAGTAATAATTTGATTAAAAGAACCATATTTTAGGTAAATCATTTTTTTTTGACAACAGGTATATCATTTTCAACCCAACTCAATTCCCTAAAATTACAGGCAACTCAGCTCCAAGCAATTCTGTCATTAAAAAAAAAAAATGCAAAAGCAAAAAGCTCCAAGCAAATTTACCCAACTTTATCCCTAAATTTATAATTTTTTCATAAATTATCTTTAATTCACTAAAGCTACTATTAATCTTTTTTTAAATTTTTGAATACAAATAAACTCGAATAGAAACATTCAGATTCCCATTTAATCAACTACGAGCACCGAGAGGACGCCGTATTACTCCACCAACACAACACCCGCTCATCTAGGCAGTAAGGAACGAAAAATTCTCTCTCTACTCTCCTCTCTCCCGCTCAGCTCATCCAAACTAGATTTGAACTCTAGGGTTTGGAAGCTTAGGTAACATTCACGCCCCCAACGTTCGTCTTTCCGTTTCCCCATGCGAGTGCGCCGCCACCGTGCGTCCTTCCGCGTCCCTATGCATCCTTATTTATTACTACTACATCTGAATAATACTCACCGAATCCTTCCACATCTGCATAAAGAACATTCTTTTGGTTTGGCTTCATTACTTCTACTTTGCGTTTCATATTCCCAGAAAGCTCTCCTCCCGAGTTTTTTGGTCCATTTCCCTTCTTCTTTGTTTTTTATCTGCAGGATCCTTCACCATGGACAGCGACATCATTGCATTATGGGAGAAACTAGCCATTTTTGAAGAGGAAAAGACCCCCATTACCATCAAACCGGAGAACCTAGCCACCCCGATCAACACCTTGATCGGAAAGTTGGCTATGAGGGAGTTCGTGGGGCTCCATGATCTTCAATCGGGTCTCCCGAAAATCTGAGACTTGAAACTCCCTCTTGACATAAAACCACTAGGAGCAGGTCTTTATGTCTTCGAGTTCACAGACCAGAGCGAATGTGAAAAGGTATTCAATAAGCAGCCATGGAACTACAGAGGTGCGGTTTTGCTCCTCTCTAAAATGCGGGGGGATGAACACCCCTCAAACATTGTCTTGGTGGAGGCCCCTTTCTGGATCCAGGTCCACGACCTCCAGATCAGGGTAATGACAAGAGGAGCGGCCGAGGACCTCGGTAGTTTGCTGGGCGAGATTCTCGACGTTAATTAAAAGTGATTACGACAGTGTTGCTTTGGGCGAGTGTGTTCATGTACGCACGATGGCGGACGTTTGCAAACCGCTACACCGATGGGCTACTATCAACATTGAGGAGACGACGTGTAGGGTCATCTTTTGCTACGAGAAGCTTTCCAACTTTTTTTACTATTGTGGCCGTCTCAACCATTAGGAAAAGGACTGCGGGTTCGTGAAGCCGGATGGCAAAAGATATTTTGGGACATGGTTAAGGGCTAACAGTCAAAATGCAGTCACCCTCGAGACCATTATCAACGAGTTCGATGGGCTTAATGCATAGAAGCCCGATGTACTGCTTCCGAGGACCTCAAAGGGCTTGTTACCGTCTACCTCGCCCATCTTTTTCCCCGAGTGGACTCTCTCCAAGTTTAAAAGCCGTGTTGTCTCTGTTGGGGTTATACTGTAAAGTATGTTTTTACTTTGTATAATCAAACTGAATTTCTGTCTTATTTGCTGAAATAAATTATTTATCATTGTTGCTTTAAACATGATTGAATGTTATATATATTTACTGCATAACTGTTCAATAAATAGTACGTTTTACACTGTAGTTAATTTAGTGATATCAGATCACAGAAGATTAAATTAACAGTCCATTGAAACAAAAAGTACAGAATTCACAACCCAAATGAAAATGAACAACCCATCGCGAAAGGTTGAAGTGTAAGGCTCAGATTGACTTGTCTTGACCAGAGATTGTACTAATGCATTATGATGCGCTGAATATGACCTACAAGAGGATAAATTTTTCAGTACTAAATATAGATGAATTAGACCTCAGTGGTTGGTTATTTCTTAATCCTCGTCCCTTAAATAGGATCGTGTGGAATTAATATTTATTGCTTTGACTTATGATGGGTAGAGAGTCAATGTGATTCAATACTTTATATCTTGGGCAATATTATTAGTTGCATGATGATTGCTAAGATTTAATATGGAGAATCGTGTGCAAGTACGTCTTGATTTGTCCCCTTGGGAGACTCATAAGCTTTATCATACTAAATCTTGCAAGTGGAATTAGTTTCTGGTATGGATAATAATATTGAGTCGTTCCTGAATCAAGGAAAAAAATATTAATTAATGTGAAGTTATTTCAGGGGCTTAAATTAATTAATGGACTGGATAATCTTAAACACGGGAAAAAATAATCGGGAGCCATATTAACAGTAATATGGTTTAAGATCGATAATGCAATATTAATTATGCAGTGGGATTAATTAATATTTATGGGCTTGAATAATATTTTGGCTCAATATTGATAATTCAAGGTCCATTGGAAGGTCCAATCTTAATTCTCCTAAAGGCCCCTCAAGTAGCCCAAAGATAAAGTTCAATAATTGAAAAATGTGTTTAAAATAAAATAAATTATTGTTGCCTAATTTTTTCCTAAAATTTCAAAATTAATAAATAAAAGGGGAGAAAGATTTTCTTTGAATTTTGTTATGGAATGAAGATAAGTATTCTTAGAATACAATGTTATCTCATTGAATTCAAGAAATATCCAACTTGGTAATTTATTAAGTAAATTTCAAAAATTTGGATAAAATAAGGAAATGAAAGATTTTCTTGATTTTCTTGAAAATATATTATGGAAGATATGTTTTCTTGGAATACAAGAATATCTCTCAAGAAGATCCAAATCTTGGATTCCTGCTCCTTATGAAGGTGAGATTTTTGTGGAATATTTTAATTATGGATAAAATAATATATGAGATATATTCAAGATTTCTTGGAGATCAAGAAAAAGATTTTCCCATCTTATTCCTACACTAAAAATCGGCCACCACCCTTATGTATAAATATGGGATGAATTTTTCATCCCCAATGCAATTTCATGTGTTGGAAAAATTAGTAATACACAAAGGTGGTGCAACATAAATTTATCTTTCCCTTTTTGCTAAATTGTTCGCGAACATCTTTCCACTGGATTGTTGAACAAGGACGAGAGAATACTTGAGAAGGCTCTTTGGGTTTGTTCGTGTGAATGGTGTATCCATCTTCTCAACGGTTTTCACTCCAAGGGGTTAGTTCACGTAAACTCCTAGCAATTCCGCATGCGTAGGATTTATGTGACTTGTTTATATGCATGATATGTTGTTGGATTATTATTTGAATTAATATAGGATTAACTCATGCTAGTAATAATTGTTATAATTAAATTTATATTTAAATATTCACCCCGAATAGATCCGGGCAATTAATTCCCCAACAGTCTCCCATCCCCTATCCAAACCTGAATATGGAAGAGCCAAACACGAAAAAACCCCTTGTCCATTCATCTCTCCTGTGCACCCCGGACTAGAATACCATGATTCCTAAAACCTGCTCTCAACCAGACCCTAAACTAATGGCCGATACCTTAAACCCAAAGGAACTAGCTGTTTCACTCAGCCATAGGAACAAGAATGCCGATGCCAAATATTTAGCCACACCAACCGGAAACTTTGACCTTAACCTCAACAAAACTCCCCATTTCTTCCTTAACTCCCCTAAACACCCGACCCTTCCGCGAGAAAACCCTAACCATGCCCTTCCGCTCTCCCTTGTAGAAGTGAATCTTATACCAACTGATGAACTTCTCTCTATGTTTGCAGGAAATTTAAATGAACCTTTTGCCTTTGGAGAAATCCCCCTCTCGAAGGACCCCCAGGCTGAGCAGACCAAAAAGATGAATAATAAGATGAAACTCAAGAAGCAATAGTGGGAATGGGACGAGTGAAGATAAACCGAAGATTGACATGAAGAGGATCATCAAGCAGTATTACTTCTCTTCTGCCTTCCCTAAGAAATAGAAACTGGAAGATGAAGCTCTCCCCAAATCTGCATTGCTCTCAACTAAAAAAATGGCGGTGGTTGACAAAGATCAACCCCACCGACAGCCATGAGTTACCTCTACTGGAATGCCTGAAGCCTTGGGAGATAGCGGGCATTCAAGAATCTGCAATGTCTTCTAGCAGACCAATCCCCTGACCTCGTTTTCATTTCTGAAGCCAAAGTTTCTAATTCTGTTGCTTCGAAGTGGCGTACAATTTTTAAGTTCCAAGGCTGTTTTTGTGTTGATCCTATCGGTAAAAGAGGTGGTCTTGTTTTGTTGTGGAATGAAAATTTTAAAGTTTCCGTTTTGTCTTACTCTTCCGGTCATATCGATTAGTTTGATTGTCCTTAATAATAAGAGTTGGTACTTCACTAGTTTCTATGGCAATCCTAATAAAAAATTAAGATATTTCTCTTGGGATCTTTTGAATAGAATTGCTAATACACATAGATAATTGGATTGTAGGAGGCGATTTTAATAAAATTCTTTACGAGAATGAGAAGCAGGGTGGCCCCCTAGAGCTTTCAAGAATATGAATGATTTCCACAAAGAGCCACAAAAGGTTGACTTGCATGAAATGGATGCTTTGGGGCCAAAATACACATGGAATAACATGAGATCGGGCAACCAACATGTTCTTGAAAGGTTAGATCGCTTTATGGCCAATGGTGTTTGGTTATCCAATTTTCTGGACGCCTCGATTAGAAATCTCGACTTCTACGGCTCGGATCATCGGCCGATCTTTCTCAAACTTGGCCTTGATCTGTGCCCTGCTGCCAGCATTACCCCCCCCCCCCAGATTTCAAGTTCGAACACAAGTGGCTTTTAGAAGATGATTACAAGGACATCTTGGTGAATTCCTGGAAAAGGTCGACTCATTGTAGTGTGTTGTAACATGGATTAACCCGTTCCCCGACCTGGTTGTGTGAACGGCCTTCTACTGTTCCTATATCACTTAAGGCAACCTCGCCTGGGCCAAAGGTCGCGAGGCGAGTTGGAAGAGTATGCAGGTCGGAGGCGACTTCAGCCCGAAGCCGGTGAAGAGATAAATATGGAGAAGATATGGGTAGTTAATGGCGCGGATATCGCAGGAGCGTAAGCAGGGCAAGTTTATCTGGGAGCGGGAATTGTGGATTAAATAAAGAAACCTTAGCCTTGGCGGCTGAAGCCCTGGCAAGCCCACGGAAGAAGCCCACGAAGAATCTTAACCTAGTTCTTTGTCTATATATACTTCATGTATGATTCATTATAAGATTAGAACAACTTAGAGTATTAGGCAGATAAAGTAATAGAACAATCCTAACTTGGGCGCCCCCAGACGTAGTCTTATTCAAAAGACGAACTGGGTAACCAAATTCTTGTGTAGCTTGTCATATTGATCGTCATTTATTCGTTTTCTTATTCATCGATATTTGTTTGCCGTGAGTTATAAACTGTTGGGATTATACTGGAAAGTATGCTTTTACTTTGTATAATCAAAACTGAATTTCGGACTTATTTACTGAAATAAATTGTTTATCACTGATGCTTTAAATATCATCGAATGTTACATATATTTACTGCATAACTGTTCAATAAAAAGTACGTGTTACATTGTAGTTAATTTAGTGATACCAGATCACAGAAGATTAAATTAACAGTTCCTTGTAACCAAAAGTACACCATTCACGACCTAGATGGAAATGAACAATCCATCGTGAAAGGTTGAAGTGTAAGGCTCAGATTGGCTTGTCTTGACCAAGAGATTACACTAGTGCATGACTGATGCACTGAATAGGACCTACAGGAGGACAAATTCTTCAGAACTGAACAAGGAAGAATTAGACCTCAGTGGTTCGTTATTTCTTAATCTTCGTTCCTTAAATAGGATCACGTGTGGTTGGTAACTATTGCTTTGACTTATCACGGGTAGAGAATCAACGAGATTCAATACTTTTTATCTTGGGCAATATTATTGGTCACATGTGATTGCTAAGATTTAATACGAAGAATCGTGTGCAAGTACGCTTGTTCGATTTGCCCCCTTGGGAGGTTCATAAGCTTTATCATACCAAATCTTGCAAGTGGAACTAGTTTCCGGTATGGATAATAATGTTGAACCGTTCCTTAACCAAGGACAAAAGATATTAATTAATGGAAAGCTATTTCAGTGGCTTGAATTAATTAATGGACTAGATAATCTTAAACACGGGAAATAATAACCGAGAGCCATATTGACTGTAATATGGGTTAAGATGGATATTGCAACATTAATTATGTAGTGGGATTAATTAATATTTATGGGCTTGAATAATATTGTGGCTCAATATTGATAATTCAAGATCCATTGGAAGGTCCAATCTTAATTCTCCTAAAGGCCCCCTAAGTAGCCCAACATAATGTCCAATAACTGAAAAATGTGTTTAAAAATAAAATAAATTTGTTGCTTATTTTTCCTCATAATTTCGAAAATCACAAATAAAAGAGGGAGAAAGATTTTCTTTGAATTTTGTTATGGAATGAAGATATGTATTCTTGGAATACAAGATTATCTCATTAAATTCAAGAAATCTCCCACTTGGTTATTTATGGGGATATTTTCAAAAATTTTGAATATAAAGGGCAAGAAAGATTTTCTTGATTTTCTTGAAAAGATATTATGAAAGATATGTATTTCTTGAAATACAAGAATATCTCATAAATTCAAGAAGAACCAAATCTTGGAATCTTGATCCCTAATATTTCGAAATATTCCACAACAAATAAGAGAGTGGGATTTTGTGGAATATTTTAATTATGGAGAAAAGAATATATGAGATATATTCAAGATTTCTTGGAGATCAAGAAAATATTTTTTCCTCCCTATTTCACATGAAATTTTCGACCACCACCCTCTATAAATAGGGGATGAATGTTTCATTCCTAAGTACAATTCCATGTGCTGAAAAAATTAGTAAATCCACAAAGGTGGTGCAACAAAGTTTATTTTCCTTTTGTTAATTGTTCGCGAGCATCCTACCACCGGATTGTCGAGTAAGGATTAAGGGAATACTTGGGAAGGTTTTTCGGTGTGTTTAATCAACGAGGCCATTACCATTCCAAGAGGTATGTTTACGTAAACTCATAGTAATTCCGCATGCGTAGGATTTACGTGAACTAATTATATGCATGATTTGTTGTTGAATTATTATTTGAATTAATATAGGATTAATTCATGCTAGTAATAATTATCAGAATTAAATTTGTATTTAAATATTTATCCTGAATAGATCCGTGCAACTTATTCCCCAACATAAACTGGGCACAACATAGTAGAATTCATAATCGTCTTCAGGAGACGGCTGAGTCCCTCAAAAAATGGTCCAGCATTAAAGTGGGGAACATGGGCGACAAATAAAAAATACATGTATCCTCTTCAATAAGAAACTCAATGTCGAGGACCACTCGTTTGATCCAACGAGAATCCGCTCCCTGGAAAGCAAACTGGAGACACTCTTAAATCAAGAAGACACTCATTGGAAGCAAAGATCTAGAGTTAATTGGCTCAATTGGGGAGACAGGAATACAATTTTTTTTCATAAGACGACGTCTGGGCGCAGAAAAAAAAACCAAATCCTGTCTATCACTAATGACCTTGGGTGTGTTATGACAGACCAAAAGGATATTGAGGATACTATCGTCAACTACTACTCGAATTTATTTAATTCGCAGAACCCTTCTCTTGAGGATATTGAATGTATTACTAATTATATTAACCCTTCCGTTATAGGTGAGATGAAAACCACCTGACCAAGCCTTTTTCCGAAGAGGAGGTTCGCAAAGCTCTGTTTGATCTTAACCCTTCAAAGGCTCCCAGTCTGGATGGCTTCACGACTCTTTTCTTTCAATATGCCTGGGAAGATATCGGAGGGGACATTACGAAGGATGCCCTTCGAATCCTTAACAGGGTTGATGGTCTTAAGAATCAAAATCCAACCACAATTACCCTCATACCGAAGTCTAAAGAACCAAAAACTTTGAAGGATTATCGCCCGATTAGCCTATGCAACGTATGTACAAGATGGTAGCTAGGGTTATTACCAACCATTTTCGAACCATTCTTGGCCATCTTATCGACCTCAACCAAAGCGCCTCCATTCCGGTGCGCCTAATCACAGAAAATATCTTACTTGGGTATCTTTGCATGCACTGGCTTAGGAACAACAAAAGAAAACAGGATACACATCCCTGAAACTGGATATGAGCAAGGCCTATGATCGGGTTGAATGGATATATCTCGAAAAAATCATGATCAAGATGGGTTTTGATATCAGATGGGTCAGACTGATTATGGAATGTGTTTCACCACCCACCTATTCTTTCAAGATCAATAATGCTATCAAAGGAAGAGTACCCCCTACTAGAGGTCGCCAAGGAGACCCTCTATCCCCGTTTCTCTTCGTGCTGGTTTCCCAAGGTCTTTACTCCATCATTAATGCTCATGCAGCCAGTGGGAAGATTACGGGAATTAGGGTGGCTAGGGGAAGTCCCATGATCACACATCTCTTCTTTGCCGACGACAACCTCATATTCTTTAAAACCAATAAGGAAGACGTTCAGGCAGTTAAAAAATGCTTGAAAGATTACGAGAGGGCCTCTGGCCAATTGGTCAACTTTGATAAGTCGGCTATTATTTTTAGTAAGAATACTTCTCCTGACAACATTGCTTTTACTAAGGACTGCTTCCACATACAAATTTGTCAAGGGCACGACATTTATCTTGGACTTCCCACCTTCTCGGTTCAACACAAAAGATTACAATTCGGATACCTTAGGGATAGAGATTCAAAGAGATTGTATTGCTGGAAAAACAAACTCTTCTCAGATGGCGGAAGGGAAGTCCTTCTTAAATCGGTGATTCAGGCTATTCCCACTTATGCTATGTCTTGTTTCAGGATCCCCACCATCCTGTGTGGTGACATCGAATCCATGTGCGCAATGTTCTGGTGGGGCGGGAACTCTTCAGAGAGAAAGATTCATTGGAAAGACTAGAAAACGCTAACTAAGCCTTAAGACGAAGGCGGTATGGGCTTCAGGGATCTCGTAACTTTCAATAAGCCACTACTGGCCAAACAGATCTGGAGAATTATTCTCTATCTAGATTCTCTAGTTGCTAAAGTTTTTAAAGCCAGGTACTTCAAACATACTAATATCATAGTGGCTACGATCGGTTTCAAATCCCTCCTACATATGGCGATCCATTATGTGGAGCAAGCCGATCTCAAATGGGTTGTTCTGAATAATCGTTAATGGTAAGGACGTTCACGTTAGGAAAGATAGGTGGATTTCGAACCTTTTTACCGGAAAAATCACCTCTTGCACCACATATGACAATAACGTGAAAGTTCATGACCTCATTTCACCGTCGAACACATGGGATGTTTCTAAAATCAACAGTCTCTTCCTTAAATACGAAGTGGACGCTATTAGGAAAATCCATATCGATCATAATGGCCTCAGGGACTCACGATTCTGGATTTATAACAAGAAGGGCCTGTATACGGTCAAAACGACCTATTGGAATTCTAAGTCCACCACATTCACTTCTGACAATAATGAGGTTTACTCAACCAGCAACACACCGGGATTCTGGTCCAAGATCTGGAAACTCAATTTACCCCCAAAAGTCAAGATTTTCTTGTGGAAGTCGGCTCATGACGCGATAGCTTCCGAAGCAAACCTGGCCTCTCATCATGTGCCCTGTCCTTCCAGGTGCGTTCTATGTGGTTTCTCTTGGGCGGACACTAATCATGTTATTTTTTCTTGTCACACAATTAAATAAGCATGAAAAAATATTGACAGGTGGAACCTCATCAAAAAGGCGTGTAGTGGATCATCCGAAAGCTTGACCATACACTTTATCGAGTCCTTGGATGATTCTGAGATGAAAATAATTTCAATGAAGATGTGGGGTGTATGGAAGGAGAGGTGCGATATATCTCACAAAAAAGGAGTGCATCAAATGGGAGTTTCGCAGAAGATTCATGCCTCCTGGACAGAAGCTTTCCTTGATCAATACCATAATGAACAGAATAAAGTAACTCAAAGATCGTCCAACTCAATCAAGAAGTACTAACCCCCTCAGGAAACAGATCATTCTGACAGCTTTTCTTTGAAAGTTGACGCAGCTTACAATGAATCTACCCTGACTTTCGCTATTGGTTTCTTCATCTACGACCCGAGGGGGAAGCTTTGAGCAGCTGGATTTTATAAAATTAATCCCCCAGGATCGATTATGGCGACGGAAATTACTGTTATCATCGACGGCTTGTCCTTTTGGTTGAATAATTCTCAGGGGTCGGTTATGATCTATTCGGACTCTATTGATGTCATTCAAGCCATCAAGACGGATTCCACTTATAAGGGATATGAAGAAAACTTTATCAAGTGGGCCCGCAATCTGACTTTGAACACCTCAGTGAAAGGTGTTTGGTATTGCCCACGATCGAACAACACAGCGGTGCACAATTTGGCAAAGCTGACAACTAAATCTCCTCTCCCTCAAGTTTGGGTGGGCGATGATATTCCTAGACATATTTTGTCTCTAGCTCAGGATCATCACTATTTGTAATCTTGATGTATTGAGCTCTGAAAAAAATAAATTATAATAAGTACCATGATATTATACACATTACGTAAAAGATAGAACTTAAAAAAAAAATCTCACTCAGAATTAGTATATTGATCTCACAAATGTTCAGTTAGTACTACTGTGCAGTACGCATTTGGTTTTTTAATTAAATTCCGGATTATGAATTAATATCTCTGATTTGGTTATGTTTAATTAAATTTCGTTAATATTAATTTATAATGTTTGTATTTATGCTTTATAAATTGTCATTTGTCAACACATTAAAAAAACCGTCTTACTTTTTCAAACAAACAGAAGCATCCCCAAATTAAAGATGCTTTAAATTTAAGGAAAAATTTCATATAAGGACCCAATTATTTTTAAGTTGAGTTTCAATAGAGAAGTAGGTCAAACTTTAATTTGAGAAAAAGATAAAAGTTGAGTCCTAAATTGAGACGCTTATAAAAAGATATTGAGACAAGATTTACAATTCTTCTGTTGTAAATATATTAGTTATAGTGGACATTACTTGCTTATTATTAGTATTATTATTGAGTTTATTGTCAGATGGACTTAGGGTTTTAGGGTTATAACCCACTCCCTAATATATATATATATATATATATATATTTATCTCCTTTTGTAAGTGGAAGATAGAGATATACAGAAAACATAGTGAAAATTCTCCTGGCTTGGTCGCCCCCAGACGTAGTCATCCTGACGAACTGGGTCAACAAATCTTTCTTCTTGTGTTCATTCGTTCTTTATCTTGATTTTACAACACATTATCAGCACAATTGCCCTAGATCTTTCTTTAGAATACGACTCCAGAATCGCTCTCGGAACACGGTCAGTTTTTCATGATTTGCGAACTAAATCTGTTTTGAAAACCTTTATTTTTGCTTCGATTAGAATATGTTAAATGATCTGAATATGCGATTATAATTGTTAGATTTATGATAATATACTAGTACAATATAACGATCTGATGTTGATATGTACTGTGTTATCGTTTTTCAGTTTATAAGATCTACGTTCTAAATATTAATGAGATACACATAATTTGTAATTTTCAAAGTTGATTAGTATATTATGTGTAAATGCAGTATGTGTACAACAAGTTAGTAGCATTGACTTAGTTAATCTGCTCCATATATTTCTTCATATTTGCAAAATTTTTATTATGATATATCTGGTACGATGTATATATATATGGTTTGCTTTTCAATGATGACCGCGTGTGATCCCGAATATGAGTTTTGTGTTCTGTTATATGTGATCTATTCAAATTTCATTAATATTACTAGATTATTTTTGGAACCATTAATATTATTTCATTGCTCTTACTTTACATGAGTATTACAGCACACATATATATTCCTATATTTGGCACCACACCTTTTGAACTACGGAATTAATTATCAGATGCAATTTTTGAATTGCAAATAAAATAAATATTTATTGTAGTTTTGAAAATCATAATCCATTTTTTCTTTGTCTTGATTACATTTTAACTTATAATAGATCTCGCCTTACGATCTGATTAAATTGAATTAGGATTTAAAATTATAGATTTTTTTTTTGTGTGCTTTAAAGAAATAATTCTTCCTATGATTATGTTTCATAAATCAATCGTGAACGGAAAGTTATTTTTATGTTTCCAAATATATTATTATCTATATCTATGTTTTCATAATTTTCATTTTAAAAGGTTAAGTGCATATGGTTGAAAACTTGAAGTATGTTATTCAGATAAATCAATATTAGTGCAGAAAGAGTTATATAATCTGGATAGAGCACAAATTAATAGTAATAGAAATGTTAGGACTCTTATGTACAATATAGTCTGGTGACTTGAAGTCTGAAATATGTGTCATATGCTTCACAATTTCTTGTCATAATCTATATTATAAAATTTATGTTGAATTTTTCTTTTGGATAATTTCAGTGAAAAGATGACTAATATCACTAAGAGATAATTTACTGAGCTTGCTCTTGATGGCAATAACTATTTGACTTGGGCTCTTGATGTTGAGATTCACTTAACTTCATCTGATTTAAGTGGAACGATTGTGCAAGGTCCCCAATCAACTGTTGCCCAGAAGGCAAAGACATTGATTTTTCTCAGGCATCACCTCGACCAAGACTTAAAAAATGAATATCTTACTGAAAAAGACCCTACTGTTTTATGGAAATCCCTGAAGGATCGTTTCCATCAGCAAATTGACATAATTTTCCCACAAGCACAATACGATTGGCTAAATCCCCGTTTTCAAGATTTTAAATCTGTGACGGAATATAACTCAGCGCTACATCGTATTGTGTCACAGTTGAAATTATTTCAACAGAAAATCACTGAGGCTGAATTGTTGCAGAAGACTTTGTCAACATTCCACGCTAGTAACCTTGTACTCCAGCAGCAGTACAGGGCCAAAAACTACACTTCCCACTCAGAGCTGATTTCTGCACTACTTGTGGCAGAAAAACATAACCAATTGCTGATGAAGAATCATAATGCAAGACCAGTTGGTTCACTAGCAGTGCCCGAAGCAGTGCCTGAAGCACATGCTACATCACATGTAAATGATAATGGGCATAGAAGAGGCCGAGGCCGACGTTGGGGTCGAGGTCGAGGTTGGGGTAGAGGCCAAGGTAGTGGTCGAGGAACATATGATGATGCTCAAATTCAAGGTCGTGGAAAAGGTGTGACTCATACTAAGAACCCTCAACCAACATCGGGTCCTTATATAAAGCATGAGCAAATTTGTTATAAGTGTGGGTGCAATGGTCATTGATCCCGTACATGCCACACCCCCAAGCATTTAGTTGAAGCTTATCAAAGAATGCAAGAGGACAAGAAGGGGAAGGCTCCTCAAGGTGAATCTCATCATACGAGTTTGCCTGAAGCAAATTTTGACATGGAAAATGATGATCTTTTGAAGGTTGAACTCAAAGATTTTGGAGATAACGAGTGAAAAAGATGCTTGATAGTTATTATTTGAGTTTATCTTAGACAATTTAATTCTCTGCAGTTTTTATTTTTCCTTGGTGTGCTTTAACTATTTAATAATTCTGCATGGCGTGACTTTGAATTCTACTTGGTGTGATTTTGAATATTGGATTTTGTTATATTTTTTTATCATTATTGATGATTGATGATTCTCGTTTTTTATACACTGCTTATCTAAATGACTGTCTTAGCTTACTATTTTTTTTTCAATTATGTGATGACATGAGCGGTTAGGTCATCTAGAACAAAACATGATAAGTCGAATTTTGACTAATTCTATTTACATAGTATGTCAAATAACATAATCCCTTATGCAAATTAATTTATTTGTGGGACTTATGCAAAGACATAATAGTACGACATTCTCGTACTAAAGTTGGAATTGTATATATTTTATTTCTCTTGAATAGAGTCATGAAAATACTTGTGGACTGATATAATTTACCTGAAGCAAATTCATTGTCAATATTATTGAACTTAAAAATTTTGGATTATCCAATAAATCCATTTGAATGATCAATGTCGATAAAGTTTACATCGATGAAATTTAATGATTATAATATGACATTAAGAATTAAAGTTGAGCATTCAGCCTCTTATGTCCACATCTAGAATGATTTAGTTGAATGATTAATAGACTTCATCAAATAAATAACTAGATCATTATTGTAGAATTCCAACTTACCCACTTAATATGGGGGCATGAAATTTTATATGGTCCAACACTAATTCAAATCTGACCCACTGCATATCAGGAATCCCCATTTTGTAACTACTTCTTAAGAACTAAACATTTCCCATCTGCAAATATTAGAATGTGCAATATTTATTTTCAATATCACCACCACAGTGTACCTCACTTCACGGCCCAGTTGGCTAATTGCACATTTGATGAAGATCATTTCTCGGCATTAGGGGGAGATAAGAATTTAAAATTCAATGAATGCCGAGAAATTTTGTGGAATATAAAAGATCTTCAATATGAAAATTCACGCACTAGTCAAAATGAACTGGAAGTTCAAATGATAAATTAACTTGCAATATTTAGCAAGTGACCTGCCAGATTAATTTACTGATGATAAAGAAGTGACTAAAACACATATACTTGTTGTAAATGCACCACAAAGAGTAAATGTGCTAATTTTAGGCAAATATATATGTTAATGCCCCTACACGCCAGATTCTAAAGGACCCCTTATTATGTAAGACATAAATCCGCGGTAATTACTAAAGCTAGCAAATATATTCAATCACTCTTGAAGTCTCTTGAAGAGATTCGTCCCGAAGACGAAAATTCTAGTAATGAAGCACGTGCACAAAATAATAAAAATACTAGAATTGCGGAACAACCAGATCAAAATATTATGGGAAATGATGAAAATCTGGTTGATATAAATATAGAAATTATAATAGGAGAAATTTACCAATGTTGTCGACAACTTATTCGTTGCCATAATTGCTCTTACTATTAAAAATCTGGATCCAGTACCCAAAAGTCAATAGTTGAGCCGGAAGCGCTTTGACTGGGTAAAATAGGAAGAAGCAATTGAGGCAGAGCTTGACTCGCCAATATTCTTGACTAATCGTATATACACCCCGAAACGTTATCCCTGATGGATATAAATGTGTATTTGTACGAAAAGAAAATGAGAATAATGATGTAATGAGGTACAAAATGAGATTAGTAGCTCATGGGGTTTTGCAGAGACCCGATATTGATCTTATTAAATATATACTCCTGTTATGTATGAATAACGTTCCGCTACTTAATATATCTGACAATAAGTAAAATTAAATTTAGAAATGCAGTTGATAGATGTTGTAACCACATGCTTATATTGATCAATAGATGTCAATATTTACATGAAGATCCCTGATGGATATGAAATTCCTCAAACGAGGAATGGTGAAAATCATATTAAGTACGATATTAAAATTACAAAGGTCATTATATGACAAAAAAAAAATGGGTCGAATATTCCACGATCGACTCAATTAATTCATTCTGAAGTAGGAAAAAATAAATAAATAAACAATAAAATATTTTCTTGCGTGTCTCTAAATAAATAATTGGGTGGTGTTTTGAACAAGTAAGAAAATAATAAACTCCAGAAGAGTGGTAAATTATCATACAAAAGACTTGGAAGACTGTTGTCTTCAGGGGGAGCGGCAACTTCAAAACCATCTTGAAGATTGGGTCTCGAAGATTATAAAGTTGTATTTTTTTCTTAATTTACTAAGTTTTCTCTTTATTATTCTAGCAAAATTTTAGTTAGGCATGATCATCACGTCGTAATGTCCAAGGGGGAGTGTTGTAAATATATTAGTTATTGTGGACATTACTTGCTTATTATTAGTATTATTATTGGGCTTATTGTCAGATGGGCTTAGGGTTTTAGGGTTACAGCCAACTCCCTAATATATATATATATATATATATATATATATATATATATGTATATTTATATGTATCTCCTTTTGTAAGCGGAAGATAGAGATATACAAAAAACATAGTGAAAACTCTCCTGGCTTGGTCGCCCCCAAACGTAGTCATCCTGACTAACTGGGTCAACAAATCTTTCTTCTTGTGTTCTTCATTCGTTCTTTATCTTGATTTTACAACATTTACATATAGACAGTTATTTTTTTAGTTCAAACATATTACTTTAATATATAATTTTATGTTAAAAAATAAGGGTAGAGTTATAAATAGCGCAATGTAAAAGTAAATATTTTTTTATGTCATTAAATTTCAATTTATTTTTTTTAACCAAGAGAATTATTATTTAGACTCTTATACTCCTATTTAATTAACTAAAAGAATTAAATAAAATTGGAAAAAACCAGATGCATTCTTAAAAAAATATCAGCGCTTTTTCTCCTAAAAATTAGAACAACTTTCTTTCTCCCTCATCCGATCAACACTCAAATATTACACCATATTCAAATATTAATTCATCACGTACCACATTTTATTAAACTCGTACTACTATTAATTCACCCCGTACCACACTTTATTAAGGGTGTCTCATCATTAATTTACTTTTATTAAGCTCGTACTACTATTAATTCACCTCGTACCACACTTTATTAAAGGTGTATCATCATTAATTTACTTCGTATCACTCATTATTGAGGTCGTACAGCCATTAATTCATCTTGTTCCACATTTTATTTAATCTCGTACCACCATTTTTTTCACCCGTACCACACTTTATTGAAGCCCATACCATCATTAATTCACCTCGTACCACATTTTATTTAAGCCCGTACCACTATTAATTCACCTCGTACCACATTTTATTGAAACTCGTACCACAATTTTTTCACCCGTACCACACTTTATTGAAAAATGAAAGAAAAAAAAAAGAACTGATGTTTTTAAAAAAGAGAAATGAGGGTATAGTTGGTAAAAAAAATATTCTCTTAATTAAAAAAAAATAAAATTAAAATTATTGATAAAAAAAACCTTTTTAAATAAAATTGACTAAAAATTGGGTTAAGTCTAAAAAATATAACCAATATGTTATGCTTCCAAGACTTCTTATATATATGAGTAGACACATTAATATAATTATATATCTAATATTCTGTTAAAAAAATTAATTTTCTTATAATAATAATTTAAATATATTTTGTAAATTAGTATAAAGAATTAAAGGTAATTAATATATAATAAATTGTGGGATAGTGTTGAGTTGGAGATATCTTATTAAAGAATTGTATATTTATAAGAGAAGAGGCTCCAATTCCAAATGCAGGGGCCTCTGGAAGGAGGAGACATCAGAGAAGCACCACATTCCTGGTCAATAAATAAATCATGAAATATATTCTTCAACTAATACATATTATAATTCTATTGCCATATTGTTAGTGATGCATCATGCATGCCAGTGTTTTATTTAATATTGTAGGACATAAATATATTATATATGTACATTCACATGGCAATGCATTATCATGTACCAGATCTCTAGTTTCTTAATTAATTTAATATTGAATTACCAAGAGCTTTCACGAGCGTATTTACATATACCCCTTTCGTCTCAAACTCTTTTGTACAATTACTGTGTACATGATATTTAATATAAAATTATTTATTAGTGTTTAAGGTGATAAAATGATAAAATATTAAGGGTATAATAGACAATTCTATTGTATTAAAAAGTAGAATAATATTTATTAGAGGTGATAAAATATTGAGAGTATAAATGAGTGATATATGGTAAATAAATTGTGTTTGAAGGGTTTGAGTTAAAATAAGTTTTGTCATTTATAAAAATGACCGAATAAGTTTGAAACGGATCAATATGGAAATTGTACAAACAAATTTGGAACTGAGGAAGTATCAACTTTTTTATTTTTTTAATTAATGATGTCTTGAGATTAAAATATATCTTGGAGTGTTTTAACTTGTCAGTATCAGAACTAGAACAATTTCTTTGTTTCATGCAACAAAGCTACAACAATTAATCGCGAACATGATTGAAATGTAGAGTACATAGAAAGAGAGACAGTGTATATACTAATTAATATTCTTTGATGTACACTCTATAATGTTTACTAATTAATATTCTTTGATGTACTATCATGTTCCAAAACAAATCAAATGACAAAAACTTAAAACGATTACTTTATTTTTTTCAAATATTATTGTTATATATATATACATGATTACTGTTATATTCACTATATAAAAAAGTTTTTTTTTTAATTAACATTAATAGTGTATGAACATAATAATAATTTTTAACTTGTTATTTACATCTGCATCAACATTTCCAACACCAATCTAAATTTTGATAAACACTACTCCCTTCGTACTAGAAGACTTAGCACAATTAACTTTGACACACGTTTTTGCGAGCGAGCTTTGTATTAATAATTGAAATGATAAACTGATTTTTAAGGAGCGGTATGATAGAAGAGTGGCTTATCTATCATACCCCTCCTTAAAAGTAATTTTATCATTTTAATTACTAATACAAAATCCATTCACAAAAATGCATGTTAAAATCAACTGTATTAAGTCTTCTGGGACGGATGAAATATTAGTTATTCATCACACACATTATACTAATGATAATTTAATTATTTAGAATGATATATTAAGGTCAGTATTTTATAACTCGAATTTTAGGAAGTGAGACATCCATCTTAACATCAATTTCTTTTATATGCACACATAATTTAATATGAAGCCGAATATCGAGATAAATTAAATTTAATATATGAGTTTTGTTGTTTTATCTTTACATGAATTTTATTGAAAAATCCATTCTACCCAATTCGATTCGCATAGGATTCGCGAATTTTTCACTCTATATTTATGAGCTTCTCCGTTTAACCCGTGCGATATATTTCACGTATCTAAATATTTAATATGAAAGTTTGTCTTCCTTACCTACAAATAAATTGTCCACAAAACGAAAATTCATAGGAAAATTTATTTATCGACAATTTTGCGGGCAAATTGTTTGTTGGTAATTTTGAATAATGAAAATTCTCACATGCCTAGAAAAATTTGTAGTGAAGTCACAGACAAACCTCATTATTTAAGAACAAAATTATTTTTTGTGAAATTTCATAGTCATGTTAAAAAAATTTGAAGTCAATTTTTTTATTTTCCCATAGTGTATGCATGTGTATATATATACTTTGGAGGAATGGGCCTTAAATTGTTCTCTCCACTTGAAGGTGCAAGTGTGCTCCTTGGACAAGTATGGCCAATTGGCCAGCATGAGAAGTTTTCAGCTATACATGCATGAATGCTTTGTTAAGCAGCCATTAATGTTGCTACTTGAGATATTTGTGAACAAGACTTTGGACACCCCCACACCACACCCAATTCTAAAAGTTAGGAAATAGACCTTTACATTGGAGTGTGATTATTTTGATGATCATTTAATTTCTTTTTAGCCCCAAATTAAATAAATCTGATTGGAGGAAAAGTGATAGAAGTTGTAGATTAAAAGGGTCCCACAAGCCAGCCATTGGAAACACTAGACAGTTTTCTAGTTGCTAGTTGCTACTGCTTTATAAATATTAATGTGGACTACTACGTTGGAATTTAGAGACACATAAACATGTAAAACATATACAGCGGAATTAAAAAGTTTACCAACAACGAACGTATAATTAAATAATTGAAATACGGATAAACATAAACAGAATTCTTACAGTGCTTCGTACACGGATTCCTCTACTATTGGTATCCATGTAACAATTGTTCACCAATTCGCACCGAATCGCCAGTGTTGAATCCCGAGATAAATTTTTGCTAGGAAAATTCTAACTAGAGATTTTATGGAGAACTAAGTTTCTTGTGTTTATTCTGGATCCCAATGACTCATATATATATATATATATATATATATAGGAAAGACTTGGCTTAAATCCTAAGCAATTTTCAATTAGGAAAAAGATCCAAGTATATCTTTAATCAAATCTCATGGATATGATTTTCATATGTATTTTTCTATAATAATATTCTATATAGTATTATTGGGAAACATATTTAATTAAATTAAATTTAATTAAATAATAATAATAATTAATTCTAAATATAATTATTATTATATTCTTCATAAATTAAATATTAATATCTAATATAATATTTAATCAACCAACTATAATCGGTAAACAACTGTTACTTGTTGTGTGACTCATAGGCCCTCGTATATCGAGTGATTAGTCAAACTAACAGTCTTAACTAAACCCTAGACAATAAATCAGATATTCTCAATATACGAGATACGTTGCGAGGAATTCTGCAACTACCTGTAACACGTAGGCTATTGAGATATCTTCCCTTCATTCGTGAATACTTGATTAAGTCTTGAACATGATGAAGTGTCTATTCAAATAACTTAATCATATTATCTCTAATCACTAATTGATCACGTATGTCACACTTGGTCACAAAGTCCAAGCTGACGTCCATCGGCTGATGACTTAGATCCAATTACGATGAGAAGATGAGTATTCTCTCTAAATCCACAATGAGGAATGAATCCTATTCTTGGCTCAACTACAACGCACATGTTGGAATATACTAGCACGTAAACACGTAATACATGCGCAGCGGAAATAAACAGTTCACCAACAACGAACAGTTAATTGCATAAACGAGTACGAATAATCAAAACAAGAAATCTTACAGTAATTCGAAAGCAGATTTCTCAACTATGGTATCCACGTAATCCCCGTTAACAGGCTTGCACAGATTTTGCCAGCATTGAATCTGAGACGGAATTGGCTAGGAAAATTTATATTCTAGATTTTATGGAGAAACTAGGTTTTCTTGTTGTAGTTAATAATGAATCCCGGGAACTCATATATATAGGGAGAGACTAGCTTAAATCTTAAGATATCTTTATTAGGAAGATAATTCCTAATCTTGCAAAACAAATCTCAAAGATATGTTTTTCCCTACATATATTTTCCTACAATAATATTCCACAATATTTTTTGGGATTCCTATTTAATTAAATCCAATTTAATTCAACAGTAATAATAATCAATTCCAAATTAATATATTATTAATTAATTCTTCATAAATTAAATATTAAATTTAATTTAATACTTAATCAACCAACTATAATCCGTACACGGGAATTACTTGTTGTGTGACCCATATGCCCTTATATATCGAGCGATTAGTCAAACTAACGGTCTTAATTGAACCCTAGACAATAAATCAGACATTCTCAATATATGAGGTACGTTGCGAGAAATGTGCAACTACCTGTAACTGAAACATTCATTCACGAATACTCGATTAGTCTTGAACATGATGAAGTGTCTAACTTAACCATATTATCTCTAATCACTAATTGATCACTTATGTCACACTTGGCCAGAAAGTCCAAGTTGACGTGCATTGGCCAATTACTTTGATCCAATTATGATGAGAAGATGAGTATTCTCTCTAAATCCACTTTGAGGAATGAATCATTTTCTTGGCTCAACTACCACGCACATGCACTTCGTGATGAATACAATCCAGCCATATCTACCCATGGAAGGGTGCAAGCGTCGATCATGGTCAAAGTTCATCACTCCACACATATCGTGCGTATTGAGCTCAAGTCAAAGGAATATTGCATCGCTCCTACTAACCGAGACACCCGTAGACACATATAGTGTAATTACGTCAAACGATTTCTCGGATGGGTATACTAGTACCCTCAAAGGTATTTGTGCATCCATCATGAGATACCTAGTATCTCGTAGTAAGTGAGATCTTACTACACTCTCTAAGAGTATTATGCAGATCGCACTCCAATCTCAATTGCATCATCAATATCCCATTCTCGATGATCCTTGATCGGGGCTATTTGAGAATCATGCTTAAGTCATCTGAGTTCTCACAACCTCAATGACTGTAATGATTCATGGGAACACTTGCATGAATAAATGCAAACAATCAAACATAATATTCAAACAAGTGTATTGCCATACATTAATATTAAATGAACTATAATATTAAATCAAATTGAATATCATCGAGTATTATGTCCTTACAATAGATTACCTTTAGGACACTAACACTAACAATCTTCCACTTGCACTAGAGTCAATCACCTACTTGTCTAACCCCTAGACCATCAAATGTCTGGTGTGTACATGAACACTCGGTGTTTTGGTGAAATGATCTGCCAAATTAAATATGTGGGAATATGTTTTAATTTTATTTCTCCTATCGTTATGATCTCTCGGATCAAATGATAAGGCTGGGTACATGCTTGTTCCAGTTTGTTGATCTCGGTTCCTTTGCTTGTGTAATCGCAACAACGTTGTCTCAATATAATTTTATTAGACAACTGGTACTCGGAACTACCCCTAGTTCTCTTAAGAACTATAAAATCCAGAAAACCTCCTTGAGGCTTCTGATACAACAATTTTCTCAACTTCAGTTGTTGAATCTGCGGGGGAACTATTCCAACTGACCGCCCCATCATTGAGAGTGATGACATAACCTGACTATGATTTGTAATCATCATAGTCGGATTGGAAACTTGCGTCAGCATAACTAGTTACTACTAGTTCTGACTGCCCACCGTAGACAAGGAAACATTCTCTTGACAACAATCCAGTGAGACTCACCAGGATTCTGTTGGTATCTACCAGTGATACTAACAGCGAAGGCCACATCAGGCCTAGTGCAAGTCATGGCGTACATGATGGAGCCAATTGCAGATGCATATTGCACATCCTTCATGTGCTAGATATCAGCGTCTGTGGAAGGACAATCCTTCTTAGACAACTTTATCCCATGACATGCTGGTAGAGAACCTCTCTTAGAGTTATCCATTGCAAATCACTTCAAAACCTTATCTACGTAGGTGGACTGTGACAGGCCCAACATCCTTTTGGATCTATCCCTATGGATCTTGATCCCTAAGATGTAGCAGGTTTCAAGAAGATCCTTCATCATGAAGGTCTTTGATAATCAATTTTTCACCGACTACATAAGCGGGATACTGTTTCCTATAATCAATATGCCATCGACATATAAAACTATGAAAATAATATTCTTCCCGATGCGTTTACAATAAACGCATGGATCTTCCGAATTTCTGAAGAAGTTAAAGGATTTGACAGCTTCATCAAATCGGATATTCCAACTCCAAGAAACTTGCTTCAGTCCATAAATGGACCATTTAAGCTTGCACACAAGATTAGATTTTGGCTTGGATGTGAAACCTTCCGGTTGAGTCATAAACACTTCCTTGTCAATGTTACCATTGAGGAAAGTTGTTTTGATGTCCATCTACCAAATCTCATAATCGAGGTGTTATGCTACCGTAAGTAAAATTTGAATGGACTTGGTCTTCGCAACATGTGATAAAGTCTCATCATAGTTAATGAATTCGCATTGACTATAACCTTTCGCCACCAACCTAGCCTTGTTAGTTTGTACCTTGCCGTTTGCATCAGTCTTACGTTTGTAGACCCACTTGCAACCTATGGGTTTGACCCCTTTTTGGCAATTCAAACAAGTCTCGGACTCGATTAGTGTACATCGAGTCCATCTCGAATTTCATGGCTTCATGTCACTTATCTGATTCAACATCTAATATCGCCTCAGTGTAAGTTCTAGGGTCTTCTTTATCCGGGATCTCCACGTCATCATGTTCCTCTAAAAGGAAACCATAATATCTAGTGGGCGGATTACGAATCCTAGTAGCCTTACAGAGCTGTGGTTGTGCAGGCTGTACATTCTGATCGTGAAAATTTTGTGGTGCATCGGTTTCACCAATGCCCAGAGAGGCCTCAAGAGCTACACTTTGAGATGCCTTTTGGGCAGGAGTTTGAACTATGTTGTTCTCATTCAGCCCACTTGGAGTTTGAACTATGTTGTTCTCATTCAGCCCACTGGCTGAAAGAGGATCACTAAGTCATAAACTTCCACCATGAGAGGTGTTGAATGCTCCCATTGATTCCTTGTCATGTTTCTTTGACAAGTTATCAGCCTCTTGGTTAAACTGTGGATCTTGAATTTCTTCAAGTTCTATCATCTTATGACCTTGTTCCTTAAATACATATTCTTCTTCGAGGAACCTGGCCTGCCTAGAAACAATTACTGTTTGTTTCTCAGGTAGATAGAAGTAATATCCTCTAGTTTCCTTAGGATATCCCACAAGGTAACCCTTTTCACCTTTTGATTCTTACTTATCGGTGAGCATCTTTTTCAAAATTGTGGGGCAACCCCACGTTTTAATATGCGAAAAAGTTGGCTTCTTGCCACACCAAAACTCATATGGTGTATACTCAACCGATTTAGATGGAATCCTATTCAGAATGTAGATTGAGGTTTGTAATGCGTATCCCCGCAAGAATCTTGAAAGCGAGGAAAAGCTCATCATGGACCTCACCATATCTAACAAGGTTCATTTTCTCCTCTCGGATGCACCGTTCATTTGCAGTGTTCCCGGAGGAGTCCACTGTGATTGGATTCCATGCAACTTCAAGTAATCAGTGAATTCATGACTAAGGTATTCACCTCCTCGATCCGATCGAAGAGTCTTGATACTCTTACCAAGTTGCTTCTCTACTTCAGCTTTGTACTCTTTGAATTTCTCAAAAGATTCGGATTTGTGTCTCATAAGATACACATATCCGTATCTCGAGAAATAGTTAGTAAAAGTGATGAAGTAACCGAATTGGCCCCTAGCTAGAGTGAGCAATGGTCCACATATTGTTGGAATTTAGAGGCACGTAAACACGTAATACATGCGCAGCGGAAATAAACAGTTCACCAACAACGAACAACTAATTGCATAATTAAATACGAGTAAAAGTAAACAAAATTCTTACAGCAATTTGTACACGGATTCCTCAACTATGGTATCCACGTAACAATCGTTTACTAATCTGCACAGATCTGCCGGCGTTGAATCCCCGAGATGAATGTGCTAGGAAAATTCTAACTTAGAAATTTTATAGAGAAAATATGAACTCACGTATTATGAATTCCCAAGAGCTCATATATATAGGAGAGGCCCAACTTAAATCTTAAGCTAACCTTTATTAGGAAAAATCCTAATAAAATAAATCTCTTAGATTTATTTCCCACATATAAAATCTCTACGGATTTAATTCCATGTATATCAAATCTCTACGGATTTGATTCCATATATATTAAATCCTATAATAATAATATTCCATATATTATTATTGGGAATTCTATTTAATTAAATCTAATTTAATTAAATAGTAATAATAATTAATTATAAATATAATTATTATTATATTCTCCATAAATTAAATATTAATATTCAATATAATATTTAATCAACCAACTATAATTAGTAAACAACCGTTACTTGTTGTGTGACCCATATGCCCTCATATATCGAGCAATTAATCAAACTAACGGTCTTAATTGAACCCTAGACAATAAATCAGACATTCTCAATATATGAGGTACGTTGCGAGGAAATGTGCAACTACCTGTAACTAAAACATGGGCTATTGCGATTTCCTCCTTTCGTTCGCAAATACTCGATTAAGTCTTGAACATGATGAAGTGTCTATTCAAATAACTTAATCAATTTATATCTGATCACTAATTGATCACTTATGTCACACTTAGCCACAAAGTCTAAGTTGACGTGCATCGGCCGATGACTTTGATCCAACTATGATGAGAAGATGAGTATTCTCTCTAAATCCACATTGAGGAATGAATCTTATTCTTGGCTTAACTACCAAGCACATGCACTTCGTGATGAACCCAATCCAAGCCATATCTACCCATAGACAGGTGCAAGCGTCGGTCATGGTCAAAGTTCATCACTCCACACATGTCGTGGGTATTGACCTCAAGTCAAAGGAGTATCACATCGCTCCCACTAACCGAGACACCCGTATACACATATAGCGGAAATACATCAAACGGTTTCTCGGATGGGTATACCAATACCCTCTAAGATATTTGTGTATCCATCATGAGATACCTAGTATCTCGTAGTAAGTGAGATCTTACTACACTCTCTTAGAGTGTTGTGACATGAAATAATCCGACCAGGTGAGGCGATTCTCCATTATGTACCTGTCATTAGGAGCGAACTCACTTGGGCTGAGGATGCCGCAGAGCGACTTAAAAAAGTAAGTATGAAAGTCGCGAGGCGACTTGGAGAAGTCTACAGGTCGAAGGCGGTTTCAACCTGAAGTCGACAAAGAGATAAATATGGGAAAGATACGGGTAGTTAAGGGCGCGGATATCGCGGAACATAAGCTAGGCAAGTGTATTCGGACTTGGAAATCGTGGATTAACTAGGGAAACCCTAGCCCCGACTCCTGGAGCCTCAGCAGGCCCGCGAAAGAAGCCCATGAAGATCTGTAACCTAATTCTTTGTCTATATATACCTCATGTATTATTCATTGTAAAGAGAGCAATCTTAAAATTTTAGGCATATAAAGATAATAAAACATTCCTGGCTTGGACGCCGCCAGACGTAGTCTTATTCAAAAGACGAACTGGGTAACTAAATGTTGTAGCATGGATAAACCTGACCTCCCACCTGGGCACGAAGGATCATAAACAATCCAACAAAAACTGCATGAAGCAACCTCAGCAAGGGGACCAAGGGATCAGCCCAAGTAATTCTCACAAGATCAAACCTTCAAGTCGCAAAGGTCGGCAACTCGGGTAGTCGGCAGTTCGGGAAGTCGCGATGCGATTTCCGCTTTATATCCTCAAGTCGGGAGCGACCTGCACCAGCCATAACTATACAGTTCACTTGGTCAATGACAGCCCCCGACACGCTACTAATCCGCCCTCCACATCCGCTCCACGATTGGCGCACGCTGAAGATGGATGATTTCTAGCCTGTCAAGGCGAGATTAATGGTTTCCGATATTGTAGCCCTTTCATAGGCATTATTCCTTATGTAAATTCCCACCCAAAGGGTGGGAGTCATAGTATAAATAGGCCACCACGGCCACCTCTGTAAAAGGTCGAACAACTTAGAATTCTAGGCATATACATACATCCTCTCCCTGGCTTGGACGCCCCCGGACGTAGTCTGATTCCAAAGATGAACCGGGTCACCAACTTCTTTATCTCGTTCCCTGATTCGATTGCCTTTAGCATACGCATTTCATAATAATTATTGTTTAACTGAGTAGATAAAAACCAGTTACAACAATTGGCGCCGTCTGTGGGAACACATTTCTTGAGAAATTTCAACAATTCTCAAGGAGACCTCACCTTCCAAACTCTAAGAAAAACAAAATGGCAACCAACCAGGGGAAAGTTGTAATTGGGAATGAAATCGACGTTCGTTATGGCATCGAGGTTTCACTGAGTTCTCAACCCACTAATCGGGCAGCCCCGACGGGTTCCCCCGACTGGTGGAATCTTGTCCAAACACCGGAGGATGCCAAAGCAGTGATGGCCATCCTCAACAAGAAACGTCTCAATTTCGGCGTTGAGGAGGAACAACCCCCAGCCAAGAAAATAGCCCATGACGCCGGAACCTCCAAAGGTAAATGCGTTATGACGGAAAAGGGATGGTCCATGGGCCAACTGGCGTACAACGTGGCTAAACATGCCATCGTTCGGAACCACCGGGCCTTGGACAGACCAGCAGATTTGAATAGTATATTCACCCCCTCGAAAGCCAAGCGGCCCGGAAGGCCCTCATTCGGGGCGAGGACGAGGCTCACTCTCAACCACACCATGATGAATAGGTGGAAAGAGATCTTGCCATGGCCCTGGACATGCACCACGGAGGATCGCCGAGACATTCGGCATACCACCATGGTCAAGGGCAGGGGGCCAGTAACCCGCGCGACACTCAGGTCGCGGCATTGGCTAGGACTGTCCAACAACTGTTGGAAAAGGTAGGTAACCAGGATGGACCGTCTGAGTCTAACACTGACCTTGTCATCCCCGATTCGCCCTTGGGAACTATGATCACTCTGGCACCTGCCCAGAGGAAAATCAGCATAGCGACTCTAGATCGCTACAACGGGAGTACAAACCCCAGAGTCCATATGGCGAAGTACAATGCGTATATGGCCTCAATGGGGGCATCAGATGCGACGAAGTGTAGACTTTTCTCCCTGACGCTGAGCGACCAGGCCCACATGTGGTACACTTCGCTGCCATCTCTCTCCATTGATACTTTCGAGCAACTGGCTCAATTATTCTTGGGCCACTATACGGCGATGGCGCCCGGCCTGCGACAAGGAAGAGGCTCATGAACATGCATCAGGGGGAGACGGAGTCGGATCGATCCTATGTTGAGAGGATCAATAGACTTATCATTGAAGGCGACCCCATTGGGGACGAGGCCAAGCTGCTGGAGGCAGTATCTGGCCTCAGAAGAGGAACCAAGCTATGGTGGAGCATGACTGCCGACTACCCGACCAGCTACGCCGATTTCAGGAAAAGGGCCAGTGACCTCATCCATACCATGGAATTGCTAGAGACCCGGCTCGGAAGCAGTCATACCCGCAAAGGTCAAATTCCAAACTCTCAGAACCTCGCAGATCGCCACCGACTGCAACGATGAGGCCTTGGCCAGAAACCTAGACTTGCTCGAAGAGAAGCGATTAGAGGCAGGTATCCGAAATGCGAGATACAAACAACAGTCAGAAAAATACTACAACTCTAAAGTGAGACTTCGAAAATTCAAAGAAGGCGACCTGGTCCTGAAGAAGACTCTCGGAGTAACCAAAGGAACTTTCGAACCAAACTGGGAAGGACCATACAAGGTCGCTCGAGTATTATCCAATGGGGCATACGAGCTCGAGAACCCAGATGACACTCAGTCTCAGTACCCGTGAAATGCATCTCATCTGAAGAGATACTATCAGTAGGGTCGAGGCCAGTTTACTTGTAAACTTTCAGGAGAGTCAATAATAATGAGTTAAATTTTCTTTTTCACAATTCCTGTGTTTAAACCCAGGGAGGTCGCATAGATGAAACATCGACCTCCCCTGGGAACGACTTTCGACATATTTGTGGTGAGATCGCCACCCCTAGCGGTGTGATCCTCCCCTAACATTATAAGACGACTAAGCGAGGTTCAATCTAAAATCGCAATGCCAATAAGATGAATAAACATACGCATAAATTATAGTCGCATAAGGAAATCAAGTCGGCACAATAAAGGAAAGAAAAAGGCAGATTTCATTAATGACAACAAGCCCGAAGGTCGGTACATTATAAGAGCCCGAAGGCTAGATTACATCAAGCGGAAACCAAGATACATCATGATAACTGAAGACAGATGTTTTACTACAACCTAATATCCACGACTGGCAGACGACTTCCGGCTTTAAGGCATGCTGATCAAAAGTATTGTTGGAGATGGGGTTCAACAACTTCTCAATCTTCTTTTTCTTATCGGAATTCTTGATGTCATCATTATTAAGAACGATCAAGAATCCCATCAGCAGCACCACTGACTATGTTCAAAGGTTGCCCAACTAATTGTTGCTGAATAACGCTGGTGAGGGTGTGGGCAGCGCGCCTCCGGGATCTTAGGCTGGTAAACACCTCCCCTAGAGGCCAGTTGTGGCCTGCTCTTCGGGAGGAGTCGCGTCGGACATCTCAGCGACCTCATTTTGTGCCCCAGCCTCATCCGTCTGAGTCTCGAGGACCACCTTGGAGTCTACCGGCTGTGTCTTATCTGGATTGGGAGTGGGGTGCACGATCCGACTGATTAGGGAAGAAGGACAAATCAATGCCCAGATCTTCCAAATCTTTAATCTCCAGCACAATGTCGGAGGCAGGGGGGAAGTCGCGAACATAAGCAGTCAGCTCGGTCACAATGTTAGAGAGGTCGGCAGCAGGGTTCTTCCGCCGAACAGCTCGGATAGCACCCGCAACCGCCACGACATAGGTAAAGTTAGCATTCTGCTCTTCGACCTGCTTAAAGTGTTCGTCTTTGGCGGCCAACTTCTCCCCAACCTCTACATCCTTGCGGATCAGCTCTGCCTTCATCCGGGTCACGGCCTCCTTCTCCTCCCCGAGCAGTCTCTTGGCTTCCTTCAGCTGGCCCTCGAGCTCCAAGGCCCTCTTGGCCAAGACAGCCTTGGCAACATCCAGTTTCTTCTGCACCTCATAGACAGCTATCAGTGATTTCTCTTGCTCGGAGGTCATCGCCTGGGCCTTTCTCTAGTTTGGAGAGCTCGAGCTCGGATTGGGCGCAGGGCCTTTTCCATGTAGAGGGTGGCCTTCAAGAAGTGGACAACAGCCGAATACATGTTACACGTGACTTGTTGGCGACAGGAAGAGGAGTGATCATCCTTCGTCCATGCGCGCGGCACGTTCCTCATCGTCCATTCCAAGTAGCCGGGCCAGTCTCCGGGTTTGCCCTCCAGCGTGGGAATTAGGGATCTCAGGAAGCTCAGCACATCCGGTGAGAACTTGCTGGCCGTCAGCTCCTGACTGCAACAAGGAGGAACAAATATATTAAGTCTGGCCCCGATTTTGAGGTAAATTCATTAAGAGTTGCAAACGGCCTACCTCTGCATCCTCTCCTCATCCCAACCAATCCAGGAATCGTCCACCGGATGGCGACCTCCCTCCCGGGTAGAAGTCGGCAAAGGTGTCGGGCTAGGAGCCACCCTTCCAGCACCCTGACTTAACGTGGATCGGTGCGTGCCAGGTTCAGCTCGCGCCCTCTTGGGAGGTCGCTCACCAGCCACAGTGGCGGGTTCGGCAACTTTCTTCTTGCCTTTGTCGGCAGCAGGGGGAGGAGTCTGAACTGGAATGTCCCCCTGGCCGGCAGTGTTGGGCAGACGCCTCATGGAGCCGAGTACTGATCAAGGTCGCGAGGCTATCTCGGAGGCAGAGGGCCGACGGCGGTAGATCGGGATCTACAGATCTAACATAAAACAGAACCTTTAGCACGAAATCGCGAAATACACTTGAAAAGATGCGGCCGAGACTTATAGGGAATCCTCAAGTGGCGAGGGTAAGTATACAGTCCGGCTTGGGGGTGTGTCTTGAACCTCCTTGAACGCCTCGAGAAAGTCCCAATATATCTCAGAAGGTCGGGCGCAAATACTGCAAGACGAGAAAAGAATTAGATCAGTACAATCGAGCACAAAAATATTAAGGCGAAGTACCATTCTCAACACGGATCGCATAATCCGTAGGAACTCTAATGGATAAGGTGCTGGAAGGGGCCACCGACTCCCATGCTCCTCCTACAAACCACCATTTCTGGTGCCACCCGTCAACCTTATTCGGAATCCCACTCACGAGCTCTTTGCCTCTACAAAGCCGCACAACGTGATAGCCTCCGGCCTGAGCAACGGGCAACATCACGTGAGATATCTCTCCGGAATTAGGCAGCTTTTTTTCACCTGCTGCCTAAAAACGACCATGGTGGAGATGATGTAACTCCACCCATTGGGGGTGATCTGCGTAAGGCTCACATTCCAGGCCGCCAGCAGATGGGAAATGGCCGGGTGTAATGGAAATCGAATACCGACCGACATGGAAGACTCATTCACAACAATCATTCTGGGAGGAGGTCGACGGCGCTTTTTCGTCCGGTCGCCCATAAAAATGCACATCCCGGGGCACCTCAGACATAAGATTTAAGTCCCTACACATACCGACGGAGAGCACAGATCGGGTATCTTTTATCGACGCCATTTAATTGAGAGTCAACCGACTTGCGGTATGCCGGTCGGTCGTCGCCAGACGGAGCTCGGTTACAATACAGATCATAATTGAATACTCATTCATAAGCCCCATAATCCAGAACCGAGGTAGAAGGACCCACCGTTGACGACCATTCCCGGGGGATGGGATGAAGGAGATTAACATCCAACGAGGGAAGATGGGTAATTTCGGCCAATTCTTCCAGAAATTGGTCAATCCACCGGTTCATCATTGGCATCGTCTTCCGTGGGTCGCCCATAACCTTAGCTAATGAACTTTCACCCACATGCCCGGTGGCGGAGTTTTAAAATCAGCGGCGACGCAGTAAGGCAATAGGGATGTCATCCTCGAAGAGAAGGAAGCCACCATGGGCTAAGAGTAGCATTGGCAAAAACGGGCGGCCCATTAAAACCTATTATATTTAGGGGAAAGCAATGGGAGGCCGTTTAAAATCCATAAATTCAACCAAAACAAGGGCACCAAAGTTTAGCCAGCGGGTTAACCGGCCAACCGTTTAGCGTGTTTATATTTATATATACTCAATTTTTTATTTTTTTTATTTTCTAATTTTTTAATTAATTTTTTTTAAAGTTTTGTCACAAATTTAAATAAGGCAAAAAATCAATTATGGTCAATCAATTACAAATTAAATATTTCTATTTGATTTAGTCAATTAATAATTAATCATCTCCAATTCAATATTTTTTTAACAGCTTTTGAATTTCTTTGAATTGAATAAATAAGTAAAATATTAATCAAATATAAAATAATAATATAATATTTTTATAAATTTATTATGAAATTTGTTCATAATATGAAATCGATATCATTATAATTATAAATTAATATTATGGTATTAAATAAATGTGATGATACAAATTTTATATTTTAACTAAAAACCTCAATTATGTTATTAAAGATGATGAGAACTAATTTTATATTTTGAACGCCTATTTATCATTATGTAATGTTAATGTTTGAGGAGGCCAAAATGAAATTAGAGGCCGATTTAAAATGAAAAGGCGGACCGTTTGCCCAGATTAAAGAAAAAAAAGGACGACCCTTTTTAACAATACTAGCTAAGAGGCAAAAAGTGGATTTGGAAACGCTAGAATCCAAACAAGGGCACCAAAGTGCTTACTGGCATCTCGAGAATGTGTTTCAATGGAAGGAGAAAGAAACGAAGAGTATCTTGAGGAAACACGGTGAAATAGGGTTTTCAAAATCTAATTCCCCGCCGCACGAGGAGGGCCAAAATGAAATTAGAAAAACTTCAACCCCCTAGAACAAAAAGAGGGAAGGGGTCTCGTGAAATTTACTACGACATCTCAGGACGAAATGGCATGCATCGAGGTGAATCCCGAGATCGAGGGAAGTCCGATGCCGATTCAGATATCGAGGTGACTTTTCACCTGCCCGAGGATAGTAAGCCGCTCATAGGAGACTTTCCAGGTCGGATGGTCGCGAGTCAATTTAGTCCATGTGTCAAGCCAAGGTCCCTTCTCGGAACAAGAGACCTCAACTTGAGGGGCAATTGTTGTATCATGGATAAACCCGACCTCCCACCTGGGCACGAAGGATCATAAACAATCTAACAAAGACTGCATGAAGCAACCTCGGCAAGGGGACCAAGGGATCAGCCCACGTAATTCCCACAAGACCAAACCTTCAAGTCGCAAAGGTTGGCAACTCGGGTAGTCGGCAGTTCGGGAAGTCGCGATGCGATTTCCACTTTATATCCTCAAGTCGGGAGCGACCTGCACCAGCCATAACTATACAGTTCATCTTGTCAATGACAGCCCCCGACACGCCACTAATCCGCCCTCCACATCCGCTCCACGATTGGCGCACGCTGAAGATGGACGATTTATGGCCTGTCAAAGAGAGATTAATGGTTCCCGATATTGTAGCCCTTTCATAGGCATTATTCCTTATGTAAATTCCCACCCAAAGGGTGGGAGTCATAGTATAAATAGGCCACCACGGACACCTCTGTAAAAGGTTGAACAACTTAACTTCTATGCATATACATACATCCTCTCCCTGGCTTGGATGCCCCCGGACGTAGTCTGATTCCAAAGACGAACCGGGCCACCAATTTCTTTATCTCATTCCCTGATTCGATTGCCTTTAGCATACGCATTTCATAATAATTATTGTTTAACTGAGTAGATAAAAACCAGTCACAACACTAAATTCGTGTGTTATTTACCATTGCTTTACGTTACCTAAAGGTTCGATCGATTACTTGTGTGTTGCCCTAGATGTAAATTCTAGGTTATAACATTTGGCACCGTATGTGGGAAACTTTTCTGTCGATTTGTTCTTAAATCCTCAGGAGACTCATCTTTTTATCAATGGCGATCAACCAGGGTTAACACCACCTGAAATGAAACAGATGCCCGTGATGGTGTCGAACCCTCATTGAGTTCGCACCGATCTCACCCCACCGTCCCGGAGACCACTCTCGATTGGTGGAATCTTATCCGAACACCGGAGGACGCAAAGGCCGTGATGACCGTCCTCAACAAGAAATGCCTTGCCTTCAACGATGAGGAAGAATAGCCACCGATCAAAAAGATGGCACACGATGTCGGAGCCTCTAAGGGCAAGACTGTTCTTGTCAAAAAGGGGCATTCTACAGGCCAACTGGCATATGACCCAACGAAGCACGCCATCATTTGGAACCGCCGGCTCATGGAAAAACCGGTGGGGTCGGGCAATGTGTTCGATCGGCTTGGAAATCAGGGGGCCCAGAAAGCCCGATGATCATCGAGGATGAGGCTCAGGCTCAGTCTCAGCCTCGACTCGCCGACCAGGTGGAACGAGACCTCAATTTAGCTCTAAACATGCATCACAACAAACTACCGAGGGGCTCGGCAATTCACCATGGCGATCCACGAGTGACCTTCCCATCCAGGGATCGTCGTGATGTGAAGATCGACGCGCTGGCCTGGACGGTCCAGCGACTTCTCGAACGGGCGGATAATCAGAATGGGCCGATGGGGGTAGACCATAACCTCACCATCCCAGATTCCCCACTTGGAACTATGGTCACTCTGGCACCTACCCAAAGGAAGATCAACATAGCGGCTCTGGATCGCTACAGTGGAAACTCGGACCCAAGGGTCCACATAGCGAAGTATACTTCCTACAAGGCCTCCATGGGCGCGTCCGATGCCACAAAATGACAACTTTTTTCTCTGACCTTAAGTGACCAGGCTCATCAGTGGTTCACCTCACTACCACCTTTCTCGGTGGACACGTTCGAACAGCTCGCCAGACTATTTTTGACCCATTTCACGGCCCTGGCACCCCGACCTGCGACCAGACAGCGGCTAATGAATACCTAACAAGGGGAAACAGAGTCTGATCGATCCTACATTGAAAGGATCGACAAACTCATCCTCGAAAGAGACCCCATCGGAGATGAGGCCAAGGTACTCGGGGCCGTTTCCGGCCTCATAAAGGGAACCAAACTATGGCGACGCATGACCACCGAATATCCAGACAGTTATACCGACTTCTGGAGGCGAGCTAGCGACCTTATTCATGCATCGGAACTTCTCCGATAACAAAGAGGTCGCAGACTCGAAGAAAAGCTCCAAGAAAGCCGGGGGTCACTATAAGGCACCGGACAGCTTCAAGCCCTTCGAAGAAAACATCCCGGTAAAGTTGATGGAGGCACTAGGCATGACACATGGTCATGTCTACAACCAGATCAAAGAGCGAGAATTACTCCTCCCGCCATGACCTATCAAGAATAAGGGCAAGTCGAACCCCAACAAGTTCTGCCATTTCCATGAGCAGACAGGTCATTACACGAGTGAATGCAAATATCTACTTCCCCAGCTTTGGAGGCTATACGAAGACGGGTTGTTGGATGAGTTCGACAAACGACCTCAGAGGAATCAAGATCACGCCCAGAGAGGTCACCAACAGGCAAACCGACCCCGACAGGCGGAGCCCACTCCAAGAAACGTCGGCCAGGGGGAACGACCAGTGCCACCCATAGCTGAGGGCACTGGAGGTCGTCATACACACCCTCTCCCCACTCGGGATAGTTGGGGGACTCTCCACAACCGGCTCATCCAAAAGGTGAATAAAGGCAGAAATAAGAGAGATAGAGAATGCCAGGAAGATGGTTCTATCAGTTTTAACGGTGGGAGAAGAGACCAGCACGATCGAATTTGGCGAAAAGGACAAGGTCCGGGATAGTCTATCCAAACGTCGATCCTCTGGTGATTTAAGGCCAATATCATGGGTAACACTGTATGCCGGTTGCTGGTAGATGGAGGGGCTTTCTGCAACATCCTCTTCAAAAAGACCCTAGATCAGCTCGGGGACTATGATGCCTACATCACCCCATGCGACCACGTCATGAAGGGCTTCGAAGATGCAACTGTGAAATCGTCAGGGATGATCCGCCTAGCTATTAAACTGGTTTCTACTTTGAATGAAGAGGTTAGGGCCACTAGGCTTTTAGATTTTCTAGTTGTCGACCTCCCGAGCTCCTATAACGGTTTTCTCGGGAGGCCATTTGAGCATGAATTCGAGGCTGCGTCCTCAACTTTTTATTTTTGTGTGAAGTTTCCCACCAAGAGTGGGTTGGTCGGCACCGTCAAAGGTGACCAAGTTGATGCAAGAGGTTGTTTGATATATTCCTCGTCTCTTTTCAATTAAGCACTGATATCTCGCAAACAAATACTTGTAATAGATAGTGAAAAACAATGCAAAAAATTGAGTAACAAGACAAACAAGAAAAGGAGCCATGACGACCTCGATCCAGGAATGGGGCCCAAACCAGAAGAATTTTTGCTCAAAGCAGAGATCGACGACCCTCGACAAGATACCTCAAGGGCTGTCCCGGAGGAAGATCTCGAGAGAGTCATGATAGACCATCCCGACCTGATCTAGAAGTAATCATAGGCTCCAAGATACTGGATGGCTGAAGGGGGAAGTCATCGACTTTCTAAAAAAGAACTTAGACGTCTTCGCGTGGTCGCACAAAGACATGGTGGGGATTGACCCAAAAGTCGCATGTCATAAATTGCTCATAGATCCAGCTCGGAAGTCGATAGCCCAGAAAAGGCAAAAATTTGGCCCAGAGAAGTATGCAGCATGAGCCGAAGAGGTAAAGAAATTGATAGACAACAACCTGATCACACAGGCTGATCAACCCCAATGGGTGGCTAACGCTGTATTGGTGAAGAAGTTAAACGGAACTTGGCGACTACGCATCGACTTCACCGACCTCAACAGTGCTTGTCCGAAGGATTTCTTCCCCATTCCCCACATCGACCACCTGATAGAAAACACAGTGGGTTACGAGATGATGTCGTTCATGGACGCCTTTGCAGGCTATCATCAGATAGCCATGCACGAGCCAGACCGGCAACATACCTCATTCCTGACGGAAAAGAATATCTATTATTGGAAAAGAATACCTTTTGGTTTAAAGAACGCAGGGGCAACATACTAAAGACTGGTCAACCACACGTTTGCCGACCTCATCGGCAAATCAGTAGAAGTTTATGTGGATGACATAGTCATCAAAATTGAGGTCGGAACACCACCTGATGCACATGGCACAAACTTTTGACATACTAAGAAAATTCAACATGCGACTTAACCCCAAGAAAATTCTTGGGGCATCTGGTCAACAAGCGAGGAATAGAGGCCAACCCTGCAAAAGTCAAAGCCATATTAGACATGGGAGCACCTCTAAATGTGAAAGAGGTACAAAAACTCACAGGTTGTCTGGCCACTTTGAACAGGTTCATCTCCCGAATAGGGGATAAATGCAAACCACTGTTCGACACGATCCGAAAGAAATCAAAGTTCGAATGGACACCCGAAAGCCAAGAGGCTCTTAATAAAATCAAAGCTTACCTAGCGGATGTGAACGTTCTATCAAAGCCAGTTCCAGGGAAAAAACTCTTCCTATACCTCGCGACCTCTGAAACAGCTCTGAGCGCAGTACGCATCCGAGTAGAAGACAAGAATGAATTTCCAATCTAATTTGTCAGTCAAACATTGAACAAAACCGAGAAATTAGCATACGCGCTGGTCATGAGCATGAGAAAACTGAGGCCGTACTTTTTTGATCATCAAGTCAAAGTCCTCACCTCCACACCCCTGAGGAATGTGCTTCACCAACCAAATACAATGGGCCGATGCCTCAAATGGGCCATTGAGGTCGGACAGTACGGGATAAAATACCTCGGTCTGCCATCAAAGCTTAGGCGCTAGTCGTTTTCTTCGTCGAGCTTACCTTCTCCTCAGAGGCCGGGTGTTCAAGCAGCTCACCATGGAAGCTATTTCTGGACGGGTCAGCGACCTCCCATAAACCGGGGGCCAGTTTAGTTCTGATAAGTCCGGAGGGAATCTCCTTCCAGAACGCCATCACTTTCGACTTCCCTGCGATAAATAATGAGGCCGAATATGAAGCACTCATCAACGGCCTAGAGATGTCGACAACCATGGGCATCAAAAGACTACAAGTTCACATAGATTCCCAGCTCGTAGCCTACCAGGTCTGGGGGGAATACGAGGCACGGGACGATAGGATGGCAGCCTACCAAGAGATTGTAAAAATATTATGTCAAAAGTTTGAACAGATCCATGTCAAACTAATCCTGAGAGAATAGAATTTGCGAGCCGATGCTTTAGCGTGACTAGTGACTTCCGAAGGACCACCAAAAATGAAGGATGTCACCATCATGACATTATCCCACCCATCCACCGCACACGCAGAGAGTCGCAACCTTAGGAACCCCGACGTCGAGCTGGATGGCACCCATCATTGAATACTTGACAAGTAGTCTCCTGCTAACTGATCGAGTCCAAGATCGGCAAATATAATTACGAGCCACACGATACACAATGATCCACGATGAATTGTACAAGCGAGGCTTCAACACCCCTACTTCGATGTATCACACCAGATGAAGGGCAAGTTGTCCTGCACGAAATACACGAAGGGACATGCGGAAACCACACAGGGGGAGAATCGCTGGCCCATAAGACCACAAGGCAAGGATATTTTTAGCCAACACTAAGGGCCGATGCCATCATCTTCGCTCGCAAGTGCCATAGATGTCAAATCTATGCCCCTTCCATCAAAGCTGCCCCAGAAGAGCTCAAAAGCATCCTAAGTCCTTGGCTATTCGCAAGCTCCTGAATGTGTTATGGGCATATAGGATGACCTGCAGAAATGCAACAGGAGAAACCCCTTACTCATTGGCTTTCGGAACCGAGGCGGTCGTACCCGCAGAAGTCGACTTTCCCAATCTCCACATTAGTCAGGTCGCTTTCGACCACAATGATGAAGGTGATGATGAACATTTTTTAGCCGAACTGGGGGAGATCACGCATCTTCCTCCACTGAACATTAGCCCTCCCCGTCCCGTTGCACCGGAGATGGGGACATCCACAGGCCCTTCCAACCCGGCCCGTAATTATGGAGCTTATGAGCGGGCCTTCGACTATCACACGTACGAGGCCCAAGCTCCATACAAGCGACCAGAGCGGGGCTACAGGAGGTCGGCCAGGTCGGACATTGTGGCATCTAACCAGAGATACAGGTCGACCTTATCCGACCGATATGTGTGTTCTCTTGATACTGAAGATGGTACTATAATTCTAAAGTACGACTTCGACATTTCAAAGAAGGAGACTTGGTACTGAAAAAGGTACTCGAAGGGTCAAGGGGAGCCCTAGGTCCAAACTAGGAGGGTCCATTCAGAGTCTCAAAGATCTTAACAAATGGAGCCTACGAGCTCGAAAAACCAGACGGTACCAAGGCCTAGTATCCATGGAATGCGACCCACCTGAAGAAATACTATCAGTAGGTTCACATCCTTGTAAACAAATTGTATCAATCAATAATAATGATTCTCTCTTTTCCAAATTCCTGTGTTAAAACCAAGGGGGTCTCATATAAGAAATGTGAATCACCCGAGGTGCAAATTTCGACATACTAGAGGCGAAGTCATAACCCGGCGAGGTGTGATTTCCCCTGACTTTCTAAGACGACTAAAAGCGATATCCGAAAAACAAGTCGCATAAACAATAAGACGACGAGGATTAAGTAAAATTAAAGGTTGAATAAGGAAATCAAATCGACACGATGAAGGAATAAAAAAGAGAATTTTCATTAATAAAGTAAGGCCCGAAGGCCGGTACATGGGAAGAACAGCAAAAAAAGGAAAATTTACATTTGCAAGAAAAACAAGAAAAACTTCGTCAGGTCTCAGTCGGGCTGGTACTCGGGCCGTCAGTGGCCTCCCCTCCGGTAGCTTCTCCTCCGGCAACCTCTAGAGAAAGTTGGACCATCCCAAATAGAGTCTCGGGGATCGATTCAGCAGAGCCCACTCGAGCCTTATCGATGTCAGCAATGGGGCGCACAATCCGGATCGAGTTGGCGAAGAAGGAGAGGTCGACGCCCATGTCTTCCAGGTCCTTAATCTCCAGCAGGACACTTGGGGCAAGAGGGTTATCACAAATGTAGTCGGACAACTCGGTGACAAAAGCCAGAGGGATTTGTAGCATGACAGATCCTGATGGCCCCGACAAACGCCATCACATAGGCGAATTTGGCATTCAGGTCTTCGGTTCTTTTGAAGTGCTCCTCCTTGGCGACCAACTCTTTCTGGGCCTCCGCCAGTTCGCCCTCAATCCTGGCCGCTCTCGCCTTCTCTGTCGAGAGCTCCTTCTCAACGCCAGTCAATCGACTCTCCAGATTGGAAATCTTTCGAGTGAGCTCAGAGTTGGACGTCTCCAACTTCTTCTGAATATCGGCCGTGGAGAAGATCGTCTTGGCCTGGTCGGCGACCCGCTCCTGAGCCTTCCTCAACTCCCCAAGCTCCGACTCCAACTGGGTGCTGGACTTCTCCAGGTAGAAGGCCGCCTTCTGGGAGTGGACGAGAGCCGAGTACAAATTTCCCATCACCTTCTGGCGACGGGCATTAGCATGATCCATCTGCGTCCACCCCTGAGGAAAGTTTTGCAGGCCTCTGGAGAGATAGGCGGGCCATCCTCCAGGGACCCCAACCAGAACGAGCTGAGGCAACCTCAGGAAGCTCAGCACCTCTGGAGAAAATTTGTTCGGCGTGAGCTCCGAGCTGCGAAAGGATATAAGTCGTCAGCGGTCGATAAATATAAAAGAAAGCAAGAATGTACGAGGTCAGACTTACTTATTCACTCTGGATGATGACCCACTTTGGGATTGGATGTGGACTGCGAGGGCGGGCAAAGAGGTGACCTACCTAGTCCCCGGTTGATCTCTGACCGATACTTGCTGATCTTCTCCCTCACCTTCTTCCGAGCAGGCTCGGATTCCAATGGAGTTGGCCCCTTGGCCTTCCTTTTTCCTTTATCTATGGCGAAAGGACCGGAAGGGGTCGAACTTGGAGGAGGAACGACGGAAGTCAGTACATGTCGCATCTGCCCGAGTATCGACTTCTTGCAAGTAGCCATCACAGATGCGGGTGGTTGGCGTCGGTAGACCGAGATGTCGGGAACTACATACAAGGAAAAAATCTGGTTACGCGAATTGTTGTAAAGAATTAAAGTTGTCAACTAAAGGACTTACAGGGAATTTTAAGGTGATGCGGATAAGTGTACAAGCCAGCTTTGAGTCGGTCAAGCTCGGTGTTCAGGGTATTCATGTCTCGGTATCTCCGAGGAGTGTCACGGACTTTGTTGAAAGCCTTCAAGAAGTCCCAATACAAGTCGGCAGTAGCGGGCGTGAACACTGCAAGATAAATAGGGAATTAGATCAGTACAACCTCAAAGTTGGAAATTTTAAAATTCACCATGTTCAACTCAATAGGCATAATCTGTCGAGACATGTATGGGTAGGGTGCTCGAAGGATCCATAGACGCCCACGGCCCCCGACAAACCACCATTTGCGATGCTAGTCGGCGACCTTATTGGGAATCCCACTCACCAGCTCCCGGCCCTTCCAAAGTCGCACGACATTGTAGCCACCGGCTTGGGCAATCGGTGTCATCACATATGCGATCTCACCAGGAGTCAGCAGTCGATTTTGCCCGGTCTGCCCCAGAACGGTCATAGTAGCAAGAATGTAGTTCCAGCCGTTAAGGGTGATCTGCGTAAGGCTCTGATTCCAGGCCGCCAGGAGATGGGAAATGGCTGGATGTAGCGGGAAGCGAATTCCCGCCTCCATAATGTGCTCATTGACAGTGATCATACCAGGCGGTGGCTGGTAGGCACTCTCGTCGAAGGTCGCCCAGAGAAATGCACGTCCCGGGCACTTTGTACAGGCGGCAAAGAGAACGTACGTATCGATCGGATAAGGTAGACCTGTATCTCTGGTCAGATACCGCAATTTCCGACCTGGACGACCTCCTGTAGCCCCGCTCTGGTCGCTTGTATGGAGCTCGGGCCTCGTACGTGTGATAGTCGAAGGCTCGCTCATAAGCTCCATAATTATGGGCCGGGTTTGAAGGGCCTATGGACGTCCCCATCTCCGGTGCAACAGGATGGGGAGGGCTAATGTTCAGTGGAGGAAGATGCATGATCTCCCCTAGTTCAGCCAAAAAATGTTCATTATCGCCTTCGTCGTTTCCCCCGCCGTCCCTATTATCAATCGGGGCATGGGCGATCGAAGGTCCCTCCACATTGGGGGCAGCAGAGCTAGAGCCTTGGCGGCGACGGAGGTGGGCTATAGACACATCATCATCCTCCGAGGATGACGAAACCAGGAAGCGAGATGGTGCGGGAGTGGTTGGTGGATTGGAGGCCATAAGAAGAGTTGAAAGAGGGTGAATGTATTACCTGGTTTGTGGTTCGCCGAAAACTCTAAATTCTGGGTTCGGGACTCTCCATTATGTACCTGTCATTAGGAGCGACCTCACTTGGGCTGAGGAGGCCGCAGAGCGACTTAGAAAAGTAAGTATGAAAGTCACGAGGAGACTTGGAGAAGCCTACATGTCAGAGGTGGTTTCAACCTGAAGTCGACAAAGAGATAAATATGGAAAAGATACGGGCAGTTAAGGGCGCGGATATCGCCGAACACAAGCTAGGCAAGTGTATCCGGACGCGGAAATCACGGATAAACTAGGGAAACCCTAGCACCGCCGGCTGGAGCCACAGGAAGCCTGCGAAAGAAGCCCATGAAAATATGTAACCTAATTCTTTGTCTATATATACCTCATGTATTATTCATTGTAAAGAGAGCAATCTTAGAATTTTAGGCATATAAAGATAATAAAACATACCTGACTTGGACGCCCCCAGACGTAGTCTTATTCAAAAGACGAACTGGGTAACCAAATTCGTGCGTTATTTACCATTGCTTTTCGTTACCTAAAGGTTTGATCGATTACTTGTGTGTTGCCCTAGATGTAAATTCTAGGTTACAACAAAGAGTATGATGCAGATCGCACACCAATCTCCATTGCATCATCAATATCCCATTCTTGATGATCTTTGATTGGGGCCATTTGAGAATCATGCTTAAGTCATCTGAGTTCTCACAACCTCAACGACATCAATGACTCATGGGAACACTTGTATGAATAAATGCAAACAATCAAACATAATATTCAAACAAGTGTATTGCCATACATTAATATTAAGTGAACTATAATATTAAATCAAATTGAATATCATCTAGTATTATGTCCTTACAATAGATTGTCTCTAGGACACTAACACTAACAATCTCCCACTTGGACTAGAGTCAATCACCTACATGTCTAACCCCTAGACCATCAAATGTCTAGTGTGTACATGAACACTTAGTGTTTTGGTGAAATAATCTTCCAAATTAAATATATGGGAATACATTTTAATTCCATTTCTCATATCCTTATGATCTCTCAGATCAAATGATAAGTCTAGGTACATTCTTATTTCTGTTTGCTGATCTCGGTTCCTTTGCTTGCACATTCGCACCAACATTGTCTTAATACAACAACTTTATTAGACAACTGGCACTCGGAACTACCCCTAATTCTCTTAAGAACTATAAAATCCAGACAGCCTCCTTGAGGCTCCTGATACAACAATGTGCTCAACTTTGGTTGTTGAGTCTTCGGTCATATTGCTTGGAACTATTCCAACTGACCGCTTCAGTATTGAGAGTGAAACGTAATCTGGCTGTGATTTGTAATCATCATAGTCGGATTGGAAACTTGTGTCAGCTTAACTAGTCACTACTAGTTCTGACAATCCACCATAGAAAAGAAAACATTCTTTAGTTCGTCTGAGATACTTCAGAATGATCTTGACAGCAATCCAGTGAGACTCACCTGGATTCTGTTGGTATCTACCAATGATGTTTATAGCGTAGGCCACGTTTGGCCTAGTGCAAGTCATGGCATCCATGATTGACCCAATTGCATATGCATATGGGACATCTTTCATGTGCTTGATATCAGCTTCAATAGAAGGACAATCCTTGTTTGACAGCTTTATCCCATGATTTGCCGGTAGAGACCCTCTCTTAGAATTCTCTATCGCAAAACGCTTCAACACCTTGTCTACATAGGTGGACTGTGACAGCCTCAACATCCTTTTGGATCTATCCCTGTGGATCTTGATCCCTAAGATGTAGCAGGCTCCACCAAGACCCTTCATCATGATGGTCTTTAACGGACTGTATTAACGGGATATTTGTTTCCCAAAATCAATGTGTCGTTGACATATACGATTATGAAAACAATATCCTTCCCGTTGCATTTACAATAAACTCAAGGATCTTCCAAATTTCTGATGAAGTCAAAAGACTTGATAGCTTCATCAAACTGGATATTCAAACTCCTAAAAGCTTGCTTCAATCCAAAAATGGATATCTTTAACTTGCATACTAGATTAGAATTTGGCTTAGATATGAACCCTTCCGGTTGAGTCATAAACACTTCCTCATCAATGTTTCCATTGAAGAAAGTTGTTTTGACATCCATCTACCAAATCTCATAATCATAGTGTGCTGCTATCGCAAGTAAAATCCGAATGGACTTGATCTATGCAACTGGTGAGAAGGTCTCATCATAGTCAATGCATTCGCGTTGACTATAACCCTTCGCCACCAACCTAGCTTTGTAAGTTTGTACTTTGCCATTTGCATTGATCTTTCGCTTGAAGCAATCGTAACATATGGGTCTAACCCCTTTAGGCAACTCAACCAAGTCCCAGACTTGATTGGTGTACATCGAGTCCATCTCGGATTTCATGGCTTCATGCCACTTCCCTAAATCAATATTTGACATTGCTTCAAAATAAGTATTAGGATCGTCCTTATCCGGTATGTCCATATTATCGAGTTCCTCCAAGAGATAACCGTATCTAATGGGCGGATTACGATTCTTAATTGACTTACGGAGCTGTGGTTGTGCAGGCTGTACATTCTGATCGTGAAAATTTTGTGGTGCATCAATTTCATTAATGTTCGGAGAGTCCTCAAGAGCTATACTTTCAGATGCCTCTTGGGCGGGAGTTTGAACTACGTTGTTCTCATTCAGCCCACTTGGAGGTTCTTGCACTGGCAAGCATACTCCAATTATGCTCCCACTGGTTGAAAGACGATCACCTAGTGAAAGACTCCCACTGTGAAAGTTGTTGAATGCTCCCACTGATTCCTTGTCATGTTGCTTTGACAAGATATCAGTCTCTTTGTTAATTTGTGGTTCTTGAATTTCTTCAAGTTCTATCAGCTTACGACCTTGTTCCTTAAGTTCTTCGAGGAACTTGGTCTGCCTAGAAACAATCACTGATTGTTTCTCAGGTAGATAGAAGTAATATCCTTTAGTTTCCTTAGGATATCCCACAAAGTAACCATTTTCACCTTTGGATTCCAACTTGTTAGCATCCTTTTCACAATCACGGGGCAACCCCATGTTTGATATGTGTAAAAGTTGGCTTCTTGCCACACCGTAGTTCATATGGTGTATGATCAACCGATTTAGATGGAATCCTATTCAGAATGTCAATTGAGGTTTGTAACGCGTATCCCTATAATGCAACAAATACATGTTGCGAGTAATAGAAAGAACTAGATGACAATCATTAAGTTCTAATCTAAGACCAAAGGGTAAGCCTAACAGATAAGTCCCCACATGTTCAGTTAGCAACTCTTGCTTCATTTCCACATGTAGGACGACTTCACCTCCCCTAACTGTCCTAAGACACATGAGCCCTTTTCATATTAGTGCAAATGTGAGAGCCACATCCGGTATACAATACCAAGCAGTTAGCGCTATTTGTGGACATGTTTATCTTAATAATAAACATACATGTCCTAGTCTTAGAACCACAAATGCTTTCTTTTCAAAGAACTTAACCTTATAGTCCATCTTTGCCTTTTCTACTTATAGTAGAGGCACACATCCTTGTTAGTTCCTTCCTTTGAACACTATCTTAGTGATAGTGAACTCAAAAGTCTTGAACATAGAAGAAGTCTGCACGCTAACTATTCATAAGTTCACAATGAACCTAGAATATGAATTAACCAGAGGATAATAAATGAAAACATTGGTCTTTTAGCTCAAAGCCTAAATTACCTCAATTGCCTATCATCATTTCACATGAAATCTGAAATCTTTGGCTAAGCGGCATCTGAAAAGATCTCTTATCACTTCATAAAACTCAAAACGAGATTCAGAAGAAAAGAGATCCTTCAGATGCTTGAGCATTTCGAAGGGACCCATTTTCTCATGTTGCCTATGTATATCGGGAGTCATGCCAAGCAACATCACATACTGAGCCTGGGAAGCATCCTCTTGGGCTTCTTTTGTGAAACGTGGGTTTTCTATATCGACTTTTAAGGGTAACTCAGGATATACATGTCTAACACTTACTCAATCTTTTCTTTCCTTAGCACCAAACACATGTTTCGGTGCCAGTCCAGAAAATTTGGCCTAGCCAATTTAGTTTGTTTCTAAAACACATCTCAATAACAGTTATACATTTCAACTAACCAAGAGAAATAAAATAAAATGGGAATTAAACACATAATTCCTATGATCAATATTCAGCAATCAAAATAAACATGGCCTTTCTTTTGTGTTTATTTTGTCTCCATTATTTTCACATACTTAACGACCTCATCGGAAAAGTACAAATTTATATCAAATATAAATTATAATGGACTAGGATCCACATTACTACTATCATAATCCCAGCGAGGGTTGATCATTACAATAGCATAACTGGTAGGTCTCCAAACCAATTGCAAAACTGTAATTCCTAGTTTGTCGAACCTAGTTCGACCGATGTCCCTTACCCTTTGTTCCCCGCGAAGGCTAGCGAAACAAAGTTAAGTTGGTTTACAACCATCAAGCGCCGACATTACATGTCCCTATAAAAGTCCCGTTAGATGTAGATCCGAGCAAAAGACGAGGGTCTTTAAGTACTCATTGGAACGAAATATCCGGTTTACTTTTAATTTTGATGGAAGACATCTTATCAAATTAATGAGAAAAACCATATTTTAGTGAGGAACGTTTTAAAAGGCGGGGTATTAATTGCTTAATCAAGATCCAACACGTTAATCTACATCACATTTGAGAAATTATTGGGCGCCGCCTACCCAAACATGATTTACACGGACTAACATTTATATGGGCGCCGTCTACCCAAACAATAAAACGGTCCGACAAGTATTGGGCGCCGCCTACCCAAATAGTTATAAAACAGACTATAAAATGCGCTAACGAATTTAAAAAAATAAGTTAGCGGAGTTAGATTTAATAATTATTAGTTAAAAAATGATATTTCCAAAATCAAATTTTAGAAAATCAGATTTAATAACATTAACCAATTATTAAACTTATTTAAGATTAATCCAATTAATCATTAATCAAGGTCCAACCTTTAATCTAGTTTTGAAATTATTCTATTATTAATCTTTCAAAATTAGATTTTAATTATTATAACGTTAGGGGGCTCAAGTGCAGTTTTTCAAAATTTCACGGGAGGTCCTGTCTCAAATCCAATTTGCAAAACAACTCTCCCACATCATCACCTAACCAAACAAGATCCAATCCGTAATCCGACATAATCCAACCCAATTTCCACAACAAAATCATCAGTTCATCAAACATCATTCAAACAACAGCAGCCGCAGAAGGATAACGAAGAACAATTAGTCCAGAAATGGTTCAAGGCATGGCACCAAAACCAACACAAATTAAACAAAGCAGGGGCGATACGAATTGCCATCGCATAGAGCGACACAAAACGAGCCACCACCCGTTCTTAGTGTTGCGTGAAAGTGACGCATGGCCCATTGATTTAGTCGATTTCGCCATGTCGCTGGAAACGTGCTGGCGAACCGCCGTCGTTACATAGCACATGCAATCAATAAATAGCTAGAAGCGATAAATTGGTGGAAGATGACGATGCCGCCGCTGCAAGCCCTTTGACGCGAACCGACTCGCCACGATGATGAAGGCAACTGTCGTTCGCAAGCCGTAATCAAGCTAGTGGTGCTGTAGATAAGGATGTCGATCAGAACGTGCCGCCATCACGACCTAGCGTGACGGGTCCATGTGAATCAAAGTGAAACACGGTTGTTGACCGCCATCTCAAGCGACGAAACGCAGGCCTCCTTTGCCAGCAGAGCGGCGCACGGCGGGCAAGATTATCGAGGATTTCAAAACCCTAATTGCAGAGCCAATGTCGAGAGGACAAAAAAAAGAGGGGGCGTTTTGTGCGGTGGATTCATTTAAATAAAGAACCACAAACAATTAACAATAAAAGTCATAATACGTACATACCCCAAACAATTAAATAACACGTCCATGGTGCGGTTGATATCAAATATCGTCCGCATTCAGTTTGTTTAAAAAAAATTCTTTTCAACAAATCAATTATGCAATTGATCAAGAGCCTGGAGCTCTGATACCACTGTTGAAATTTAAAGGCACGTAAACACGTAATACATGCACAGCGGAAATAAACAGTTCACCAACAACAAACAATTAATTGCATAATTAAATACGAGTAAACGTAAACAGAATTCTTACAGCAATTCGTACACGGATTCCTCAACTATGGTATCCACGTAACAGTCGTTTACTAATCTGCACAAATCTGCCAGCATTGAATCCCCGAGATGAATTTGCTAGGAAAATTCTAACTTAGAGATTTTATGGAGAAAATATGAACTCACGTATTATGAATTCTCAAGAGCTCATATATATAGGAGTGGCCCAGCTTAAATCTTAAGCTAACCTTTATTAGGAAAAATCCTAATAAAATAAATCTCTTAGATTTATTTCCCACATATAAAATCTCTACGGATTTAATTCCATGTATATCAAATCTCTACGGATTTGATTCCATATATATTAAATCCTATAATAATAATAATATTTCATATATTATTATTGGAAATTCTGTTTAATTAAATCTAATTTAATTAAATAGTAATAATAATTAATTCTAAATATAATTATTATTATATTCTCCATAAATTAAATATTAATATCCAATATAATATTTAATCAACCAACTATAATTAGTAAACATATATCAGACTAACAGTCTTAATTGAACCCTAGACAATAAATCAGACATTCTCAACATATGAGGTACGTTGAGAGGAAATGTGCAACTACCTGTAACTGAAACATGGGCTATTACGATTTCCTCATTTCGTTCGCGAATACTCGATTAAGTCTTGAACATGATGAAGTGTCTATTCAAATAACTTAATCAATTTATCTCTGATCACTAATTGATCACTTATGTCACACTTAGCCACAAAGTCTAAGTTGGCGTGCATCGACTGATGACTTTGATCCAATTATGATGAGAAGATGAGTATTCTCTCTAAATCCACATTGAGGAATGAATCTTATTCTTAGCTTAACTACCATGCACATGCACTTCGTGATGAACCTAATCCAAGCCATATCTACCCATAGACGGATGCAAGCATCAGTCATGGTCATATTTCATCACTCCACACATATCATGCGTATTGACCTCAAGTCAAAGGAGTATCGCATCGCTCCCACTAACTGAGACACCCGTAGACACATATAGTGGAAATATATCAAATAGTTTCTCGGATGGGTATACCAATACCGTCTAAGGTATTTGTGCATCCATCATGAGATACCTAGTATCTCGTAGTAAGTGAGGTCTTACTACACTCTCTAAGAGTATGATGCAGATCGCACATCAATCTTCATTGCATCATCAATATCCCATTCTTGATGATCCTTGATCGGGGCTATTTGAGAATCATGCTTAAGTCATCTGAGTTCTCACAACCTCAATGACAGCAATGACTCATGGGAACACTTGTATGAATAAATGCAAACAATCAAACATAATATTCAAACAAGTGTATTGCCATACATTAATATTAAGTGAACTATAATGTTAAATCAAACTGAATATCATTGAGTATTATGTCCTTACAAAAGATTGTCTCTAGGACACTAACACTAACACATATATCACTGTGGATCAACTCTAGAACTTCTTTGGCATGCACCTCTTTCTCAGAAAGGGTTTATTGATCATCTTGCTCATGAGACAAGATTCGCAATCTCCATAAGACTCAAAGTCGAATGAGGTTAAGTAGTCTAACTTTCTTAACCTTGCAATTCTTTTCTCGTTTACATGATCAAGTCTACAATGCCACAAGTAAGTCGGGTTTTCATGATTACTAAGTTTGAGTCTTTTATTTTATATATTAAGAACATCATATCCACAATGAAATAAATACATGTTGCGAGTAGTAGAAACAACTAGATGACAATCATTAAGTTGTAATCTAAAACTAAAGGGTAAGTCTAACACATAAGTCCCGACACGTTCCGTAGCAACTCTTGCTTTGTTTCCACTTGTAAGACAACTTCACCCGCCCTAACTGCCCTAAGACACATAAACGCCTTCACATTCGTACAAATGTGAGAGCCACATCCGGTATCTAATACCAAGCAATTAGAGCTATTAGCGGACATGTTTATCCTAATAACAAACATACATGTTCTAGTACTATAAGCACCCAGTGCCTTCTTTTCAGCAACCAGAACCTTACAGTCCTTCTTCCGGTACCCTCTTCTACTTACAGTAGAGGCACCCATCCTTGTCTACCCGCTCCTTCTTTTGAACACCATTTTAGTGATAGTGAACTCAAAAGTCTTTAGCACGTTGTGAAGTTCAGGCATAGTCTCATCCGTCTTATTCATATTGTAGTTCACAATGAAGCTGAAATATGAATCTGGGAGCGACAGGAGGATAACATAAATGAAAACGTTGGTCCTTTAGCTCAACGCCTAAATTACCAAGTTTCTCAATTGGGCCTATAATCATTAGCACATGAGGTGAAATCTTCCCTTCTTTAGCTAAACGACATCTGAACAAATTTCTCAACACTTCATAAATCTCAGAATGAGATTTAGAATCAAAGAAATCCTTCAGATGCTTGAGCATTTAGAAGAGACCAATTTTCTCATGTTGCCTATGCAATTCGGGAGTCATGCCGAGAACCATCAGACATTGAGTCTGGGAAGCATCCTTTTGATACTTCTTCTGAGCTGCTACACCAAACGTGGCTGCCTCAGGGAACCAAGTGCAGGGATAACCGGGATTGGCGTGTCCAACACGTACTCAATCTTTTCTTGCCTTAGCACCAAACACATTTTTTGGTGCCAGTCCAGAAAATTTGGCCTAGCCAATTTTGTTTGTTTCCAAAACACATCTCAGTGACAGTTATACATTTCAACTAAAAAGAGAAATAAAATAAAATGGGAATTAAACACATAATTCCTATGATCAATATTCAGCAATCAAAATAAACATGGCCTTTCTTTTGTTTTTATTTTGTCTCCATTATTTTTACATACTCAACGACCTCATCAAAAGAGTACGAATTTATATGTAATATAAATTATAATGGATTAGGATCCACATTCTTATTATTACAATATATGTTTGGGTTGATTACTGCAATAACACAACTGGTAGGTTCAAAACCAATTGTAAAACTACAACTCCTAGTTGATTGAACCTAGTTCAATCGGATGCCCCTTGACTTTCGTTTCCCTGCTTGGGCTGGTGAAACAAAGTCAAGTTGATTTACAACCATCAAGCGGCAACACTTCGTGTCCCTATAAAAGTCCCGTTAGATGTAGATCCGAGAAAAAGACTTGGGCCTTAAATACTCATTGGAACGAAATCTCCGATTTACTTTTAATTTTGATGGAAGACATCATTCATTTAAATGAAAATCATATTTTAGTGAGGAACGTTTTAAAAGGCGGGGTATTAATTGCTTAATCGAGATCCAACATGCTATCTATATCACATTTGAGCAATTATTGGGCGCCTCCTACCCAAACATGAGTTACAAGGACTAACAAATAGTTAGGCGCCGTCTACCCAAGCATTTAATATGGTCCAACAATTATTGGGTGTCGTCTACTCAAACAGATATAATGCGGTCTATAAAGGGTTAACAAATTAAATCGAATTTAATAAAAAAGTTAACCAAGTGGGATTTAATAACGTCTTAAAATAAATTTTAAAATCCAATTTTAATTTTAAAGTTATTAAACGTTAATAGTTAATCCAATTAATTATTAGGTCAAACCAAAATCCAATTTTAAAATTAAACTTTATTAATTTTAAAAATCAAATTTTAATTTTAATTTATTTTACCAAGAGCTCATGTGCAAATTTCAAATATTGCACGGAAAGACATGTCCAACAATCCAATTTTGGCACAGTCCTTCCCCTCATCATTGCCCGGTTTCCAAAACCGATTTCTAATCGGGTCAACCGGCATCAACCAAGCGTCCAACAATTCATCACAGTTCATCAGAATCATTCCAAATAATTTGCAAACATCGTTCTAATGGGTTTAGAAAATCACAGTTTTAACAGCTCTACACCAAACAGAAAAACCCAATCGAAATTGAACACCATCAACAACAACCCAGAAACTCAAGCGGCGAAGATACGAAGACCACGGCCAAGCCAGTCGACTTAATCATCGAGCGTATGAGTCGCCGCCGCCGCTAAGCGCATGCGGGCGACTCGCCGCTGCAATGAAAATAGTGAGGGGGCGCGCGCGGAGCTACGGTCCCCAAATTGAATCGAAACATACAACCAGAGACATCAGGATAATCAATTCGGTGGCGCGCCACCACTGGTTCGTCTCAATTTCAGTGGCGCACCGCCTTGAATCACGTAGGGATGGACACACTGGTCAAGCCCCTTTGACGTTCAAAATTGAACAACACAAATTGGGACAAATCGGTGGCGCACCGCCGCAAATCGAACGATTTAAGGACGCACCACCGAGAAAGGAGATGGCACAATGAGAATCGCCATCGTCGGAATGCGTGTGACGACGTCGCCTCGGATCGAATCCGCCAGGTGGCAACGTAGGTTCACGCGAATGGCGCGAGTTGAGGCGCGAGGCCGCCCACTCGATCTCCATCGCGGGTCAACTGCGAAGCTGAGGTGCGCACGTCGAGGCAAAGGGGAGCAACGAACAGGTTTCTAGGAAATCCTAGTTTGGGCGAGAAGACGAACCAGGGAAATAAAAAGGCTTGGGGTGTGTGTTTCTAATAAACATGCCCCAACAATTTTAACAAGGCACATATGTGTGGTGCGGTAAAAACACAAGGCCGCACCCACCGATTTATAAAAAACAAATTTCTTTTTACTTTTATAAATCAAAACAATATGCAATTAGTTAAGAGCCTGGAGCTCTGATACCACTATTGGAATATACTAGCACGTAAACACGTAATACATGCGCAGCGAAAATAAACAGTTCACCAACAACGAATAGTTAATTGCATAAACGAGTACGAATAACCATAACAAGAAATCTTACAGTAATTCGAAAGCAGATTTCTCAACTATGGTATCCACGTAATCCCCGTTAACAGACTTGCACAGATTTTCCAGCATTGAATCTGAGACGGAATTTGCTAGGAAAATTCCTATTCTAGATTTTATGGAGAAACTAGGTTTTCTTGTTGTAGTAAATAATGAGTCCCGGGAACTCATATATATAGGGAGAGACTAGCTTAAATCTTAAGCTATCTTTATTAGGAAGATAATTCCTAATCTTGCAAAATAAATCTCAAAGATATGTTTTTCCCTACATATATTTTTCTACAATAATATTCCATAATATTATTTGGGATTCCTATTTAATTAAATCTTATTTAATTAAACAATAATAATAATAAATTCCAAATTAATATATTATTAACTAATTCTCCATAAATTAAAAATTAAATTCAATTTAATACTTATTCAACCAACTATAATACGTACACGGGAATTACTTGTTGTGTGACCCATAGGCCCTCATATATCGAGAGATTAGTCAAACTAACGGTCTTAATTGAACCCTAGACAATAAATCAGACATTCTCAATATATGAGGTACGTTGCGAGAAATGTGCAACTACCTGTAACTGAAACATGGGCTATTACGATTTCCTCCTTTCATTCACGAATACTCGATTAGTCTTGAACATGATGAAGTGTCAATTCAAATAACTTAACCATATTATCTCTAATCACTAATTGATCACTTATGTCACAATTGGCCATAAAGTCTAAGTTGACGTGCATTGGCCAATGACTTTGATCCAATTATGATGAGAAGATGAATATTCTCTCTAAATCCACTTTGAGGAATGAATCCTTTTCTTGGCTCCACTACCACGCACATGCACTTCGTGATGAACCCAATCCAAGCATATCTACCCATGGAAGGGTGCAAGCGTCGGTTATGGTCAAAGTTCATCACTCCACACATGTCGTGCGTATTGACCTTAAGTCAAAGGAGTATCGCATCGCTCCCACTAACTGAGACACCCGTAGACACATATAGTGGAACTACATCAAACAGTTTCTCGGATGGGTATACCAATACCCTCTGAGGTATTTGTGCATCCATCATGAGATACGTAGTAAGTGAGATCTTACTACACTCTCTAAGAGTATGATGCAGATCGCACATCAATCTCAATTGCATCATCAATATTTCATTCTTGATGATCCTTGATCTGGGCCATTTGAGAATCATGCTTAAGTCTTCTGAGTTCTCACAACCTCAATGACAATAATGATTCATGGGAATACTTGCATGAATAAATGCAAACAATCAAACATAATATTCAAACAAGTGTATTGCCATACATTAATATTAAATGAACTATAATATTAAATAGAACTGAATATCATCGAGTATTATGTCCTTACAATAGATTCTCTCTAGGACACTAACACTAACAGGATATACATTTCGTGATGAACCCAATCCAAGCCATATCTACCCATGGAAGGGTGCAAGAGTCGGTCACGGTCAAAAGTTCATCACTCTACACATGTCGTGCGTATTGGCCTCAAGTCAAAGGAGTATCACATCACTCTCACTGACCGTGACATGCGTAGACACATATTGTGGAATTACATCAAACGGTTTCTCGGATGAGTATAATAATACCCTCTAAGGTATCTGTGCATCCATCATGAGATACCCAGTATCTGGTAGTAAGTGAGATGTTACTACTCTCTAAGTGTATGATGCAGATCGCACACCAATCTCAATTCCATCATCAATATCTCATTCTTAATGATCCTTAATCGGGGCTATTTGAGAATCATGCTTAAGTCACCTGAGTTCTCACATCCTCAGTGACAACAATGATATATGGGAACACAAATTAAAATAAATGCAAACAACCAAACATAATATTCAAACAAGTGTAATGCCATACATTAATATTAAATAAACAATAATATGAAAACCAAAACTGAATATCATCTTAGTATTATGTCCTCAAAATAGGATTGTCTTTAAGACACTAACAGTAACATACTAACCAAGTGAACTAATACTATCAAGCATATGAATTAAAGGGGTCGTTTGTTCAAAATTTTAAATGAAATGGTAATGTTAATAAGTTACAATGAGAATGATGGTTAGATTGATAAGTTCATTATTCTAATTTTGAAATAAATTGAGATAAAATGTTATTGTTGATTGAAAAATAGTAGAATGATTGAGAAGAAATAATTATAAAGAGGATCTAGTTAATCAAAATGAAGTAGTGGTTAACTTATTTTGACCTCATTACCTTGTACAAATTACGACAAAGATGGGGCAGTGACATAAAAGCTAAATGTTCATCTAACTTTACTAAATTGCGTGGTTTGGTAAATTGAAAAATAGTTAATCATCATGATATTAAGGGGAGTGTATGTTTAAATACTGAGGCACGTAAAACACGTAATCACATGAGCAATGGAAATTAAAGTTCACCAACAACGAACAATTAATTGCATACATATTACAATAATCATAACGAGAAATCTTACAGTAACTCGAGTGCAGATTTCTCTACTACGGTATCCACATAATCCCCAATTACAGACTTGCACGGATTTGCCAGCGTTGAATCCCGAGACAGATTTGCTAGGAAAATCCAAACTCTAGATCTTATGGAGAAAAAATATGAAGTAACGTTGTTTGTGAATTCCCAAGAGCTTGTATATATAGGGAGACCCAGCTTAAATCTTAAGCTAGCCCAATTAGGGAAATAAAAATCCTAATCTTGAATTAAATTAATTCCTTTTAATTTAATTCTTTAAATATAAATTTCTACGGATTTAAATGTCTTATATGAAAATCTCTACGATTTATTTCCATATACATTAAATCCTACAATTATATTCCAAATATAATTATTGGGAATTCTTATTTAATTAAATTAAATTTAATTAAATATTAATAATAATTAATTCTAAATTAATCTATTATTAATTTCTTCTCCATAAATTAAATATTAAATCCAATTTAACATTTAATCAACCAACTATAATCCGTAAAAGGGAACTACTTGTTGTATGACTCATATGCCCTTATATACCGAGCGATTAGTCAAACTAACGGTCTTAATTGAACCATAGTCATTAAATCAGACATTCTCAATATATGAGGTACATTGCGAGAAACATGCAACTACCTGTAACTGAAACGTGGGCAATTGCGATTTCCTCCTTTCATTCACGAATACTCGATTAATCTTGAACATGATGAAGTGTTTATTCAAATAACTTAACCAATTTATCTCAAATCACTAATTGATCATTAGTGTCACACTTAGTCACAAAGTCTAAGTTGACGTGCATTGACCAATGACTTAGATCCAATTATGATGAGAAGATGAGTATTCTCTATAAATCCACTTTGAGGAATGAATCCTTTTTTTGGCTCAACTACCACGCACATGCACTTCGTGATGAACCCAATCCAAGCCATATCTATCTACCCATAGACGGGTGCAAGCGTCGGTCATGGTCAAAGTTCATCACTCCACACATGTCGTGCGTATTGACCTCAAGTCAAAGGAGTATCGCATCGCTCCCACTAACTGAGACACCCGTAGACACATATAGTGGAACTACATCAAACGGTTTCTCGGATGGGTATACCAATACCCTCTAAGGTATTTGTGCATCCATCATGAGATACCTAGTATCTCGTAGTAAGTGAGATGCACAATTTGTTCATTTCCAAAACGCTTCTCAGTGATAAGTTATTCATTTCAACAATCCTAGAGAAATAAAATAAAATGGGAATTAAAACACATAATTCCTATGATCAATATTCAACAATCAAAATAAACATGGCCTTTCAAAATTATTTTTACCATTATTTTCATATATTCAACGACCTCATCGGAAGAATACGAATTTATATCTAATATAAATCACAATGGACTAGGATCCACATTCCTACTATCATAATATCTGCTTGGGCTGATTACTATGACAGCAGAACTGGTAGATCTCCAAACCAATTGCAAAATTTGCAACTCCTAGTGGATTGAACCTAGTTCAATTGGATGCCCCTTGACTTTCGTTTCCCTGCTTGGGTTGGTGAAACAAAGTCAAGTTGATTTACAACCATCAAGCGGTGACACTACATGTCCCTATAAAAGTCCCGTTAGATGTAGATCCGAGCAAAAGACTTGGGCCTTAAATACTCATTGGAAAGAAATCTCCGGTTTACTTTTAATTTCGATGGAAGACATCGTTCAAATTAATGAAAATCATATTTTATTGAGGAACGTTTTTAAAGGCGGGGTATTAATTGCTTAATCGAAATCCAACATGTTAATCTATATCATATTTGAGCAATTATTGGGCGCCGCCTACCCAAACATGATTTTACACGGACTAACACTTATATGGGCGTCGTCTACCCAAATAATAAATACGGTCCGACAATTATTGGGCGCCGCCTACCCAAACAGTTATGATGCGGATGTAAAAAGCGTTAACGAATTTAAATTAATAAACAAGTTAAACGAGTGGGATTTAATAATTCCTTCTCAACCAAATTTCAAAATCCAATTTTAAATTCGATTTCAAATTATTAAAATTAATAATTAATCAAATTAACTATTATTAAAAGTCAAACTTTTAATTTCTTATTAAAATTAATCAAATTAATTTTAATCCATAATTTAATTATTTTATTATCAAGGGCTCAGATGCAATTTCCAAATATTGCATTGGAGGGCCTATTCCAAAACTATTTGCAGAATAGTCCTCCGCCATCACAACCCAAAATTCGACAGCATCCAATCTGTATTTTGGGACAACCATTTCCAAATACCAACCCGAACCATTATCAATTTCAGAATTAATCCAATCAATTCATCAAATTCGTCCAACATTGCAATCGAAATCGAACCAAACAAGAACGAAATCAAACGAAATTAAGCAACACATCGAGAACCCCAGAACTGGAATTCCATAGAGATCGAGCGAAGAACCAGAGCGGACTAGAACTCGTAGAAAGCCATCGGAAATCAGGAAAGGGGGCGGAGCTCGAGGCCGGAGCTTGACGCTAGGCGCGCGGGTGGCTCGTCGTCGAGCACCGTGGGCTACGCACAGAGCCGCACACCCAACCACCACGGAGGTTCAAAACCAGACGGAGGAGATTGAATCGAGCGAGACGACCGAATCGGCGGTGCGCCACCATCGAATCGTCTCTATTCTGGTGGCGCGCCACCTCAACCCGAGTCAAGAGGAGCACCGCCGAGAAAAGAGATGACAAATCGACAGCGGTGCAATGAAGACGATGATGGGGATGCGAGGCTCGAAGCCTGGGATGGGAAGAGCGCTTGGAGCACGCCGCGAGCCCCCGCACGTGTTGCGAGGCCACGGCTCCCAGCGCCGGCCTCAAGCAATGCGGCGTGGTGTCGCGGCCACAATGGATCGAGGTGTAGCGGCGGGATTTCTCTCCAAGAGAAAACCCTAGGTCAATTTGGGGAAAGGCTCCTCGAAGAAGACGACCCGGGCGGGTGAAATCAAACAATGGGGTGCGGTCGAAATTATCAAATAATTCGGCCGTGCCCCTTGTGTCAAATAATTTTTTTATTCAAAACACAATTATGCAATTAATCAAAGAGCCTGCGCTCTGATACCACTGTTGGAATATTGAGGCAAGTAAAACACGTAATCACATGCTCAGCGAAAATTAAAGTTCACCAACAACGAACAATTAATTGCCTACAGATTACAATAATCATAACGAGAAATCTTACAGTAACTCGAGTGCAGATTTCTCTACAACGGTATCCACGTAATCCCCAATTACAGACTTGCACAGATTTGCCAGCGTTGAATCCCGAGACAGATTTGCTAGGAAAATCCAAACTCTAGATCTTATGGAGAAAAAATATGAACTAACGTTGTTTGTGAATTCCCAAGAGCTTGTATATATAGGGAGGTCTAGCTTAAATCTTAAGCTAGCCCAATTAGGGAAATAAAAACCCTAATCTTGAATTAAATTAATTCCTTTTAATTTAATTCCTTAAATATAAATCTCTACGGATTTAAATGTCTTATATGAAAATCTCTACGATTTATTTCCATATACATTAAATCCTAAAATTATATTCCAAATATAATTATTGGGAATTCTTATTTAATTAAATTCAATTTAATTAAATATTGATAATAATTAATTCCAAATTAATCTATTATTAATTTCTTCTCCATAAATTAAATATTAAATCCAATTTAACATTTAATCAACCAACTATAATCCGTAAAAGGGAACTACTTGTTGTGTGACCCATAGGCCCTCATATACCAAGCGATTAGTCAAACTAACGGCCTTAATTGAACCCTAGTCAATAAATCAGACATTCTCAATATATGAGGTATGTTGCAAGAAACATGCAACTACCTGTAACTGAAACGTGGGCAATTGCGATTTCCTCCTTTCATTCACGAATACTCGATTAGTCTTGAACATGATGAAGTGTCTATTCAAATAACTTAACCAATTTATCTCAAATCACTAATTGATCATTAGTGTCACACTTAGTCACAAAGTCTAAGTTGACGTGCATTGGCCAATGACTTAGATCCAATTATGATGAGAAGATGAGTATTCTCTCTAAATCCACTTTGAGGAATGGATCCTTTTCTTGGCTCAACTACCACGCACATGCACTTCGTGATGAACCCAATCCAAGCCATATCTACTAATAGACGGGTGCAAGCGTCGGTCATGGTCAAAGTTCATCACTCCACACATATCTTGCGTATTGACCTCAAGTCAAAGGAGTATCGCATCGCTCCCACTAACCGAGACACCCGTAGACACATATAGTGGAACTACATCAAACAGTTTCTCGGATGGGTATATCAATATCCTCTAAGGTATTTGTGCATCCATCATGAGATACCTAGTATCTCGTAGTAAGTGAGATCTTACTTCACTCTCTAAGAGTATGATGCACATCGCACACCAATCTCCATTGCATCATCATTATCTCATTCTTGATGATCCTCGATTGGGGCTATTTGAGAATCGTGCTAAAGTCATCTGAGTTCTCACACACTCAAAGACAGCAGTGATTCAAGGGAACACATATAAGAATAAATGCAAACATTCAAACATAATATTCTAATGAGTGTAACGCCATACATTTAATATTAACAAACAATAATATTAAACCAATATTGAATATTATCTGAGTATTATGTCCTTACAATGGATTGTCTCTAGGACACTAACAGTAACAGTGTATTCAATTGAGATTCTATTGGATTTTTTTAAGCTTTCAAAAGTCTGTGGACTTAGAAAATTCATAGACTCCATACAGAGTTTGGTTGACTTTTTTTATTGATTTAAATGGATTTTCATAGACTTGACAGGATTGTGGAATACACTTTTTTTATTGATTTACGTGGATTTCTATAGACTCCGGCGCTGGAACTATAGATGCAAATGTATATGGAACACACTTGTATATAAAAAAAGTTATCCAAATTGTTTAGAAAAAATACCAAAAATACATTAGTTCCAAAAAAAATACATTATTATTCATTTTATTATTCTCATCTTCATTTCCATAATCGTTATACCTCGGCCTCATTTTCCACATAGCATTAGCAATACTCGTTCTCCATGCATTAGATTTCGTACTTTATTGTAGTTGGCTTTGAGAAAGCAATTCTAAATTTTTCTCTTCCATGTCGAGATGTGGTGAATCTTGATCTTCTTCATATTCGGCTGGAAATTCATCAGAACGACATTCTTTCTGATGAAAGTTGTGTAATCTAGCACAAGCCAATACTAACTCTGCTTGTGTTTGAAATGGGAACGGAGGTGCAGTTTTGAAAATTGTGAATCACGATTTGAAAATACCAAAAATTCTCTTAATCACATTTTTTTAATAATGCATGACAAAGATTGAATAACTCACTTGCATTTATGGGATGAGGCACCCTGCGTCGTGCAGCGGTGCAGGGTATGGGGGTGAGCGTTGCGACGTCCGGTGGCAGGAGAACGGCGGCGATAGCAGTGGGCGGCGGTGATGGCAGGAGAACAACGAAGGTTTTTTTCTTCTGACCTTTCGTCTTCATAGTTCTCTGAGAGAATACGTAGAAATCTCTGGTTTTTATAAGAGATTTTGGAGAGTGAAATCTATTTATATTTTTGGAAGAGAATCAAAGAAAATCCATAGAGTGTTGAATACCTAAAGATTTTTTGAGACTTTTTTAAAATCCGTATTGAATACCTTGGGATTTTTAAAGACTTTTAAAAATCTGGATTGAATACCCACAGACTGTAGGTCCCGAACGGGTTTTCGTGAGGACAGAAGTCTAGAGGGGAGGGGTGAATAGACTTCTGAAAATCTTTTGCGTGAGATCAGGTGTGAATGACAAGTTGCCTGATCAGAGTGCGAGTGAGTCAGTTTGGACTGATATCCAACTTACTGATCGCCTGAGGGCAGATTAGTTAGGTGTCTATCAGTTTAACTAATGTGCGGAAGCTAATTTTTACCCGTGTGAAAAACCAGTTTGTTAAGTCAGAATTCTAAGCTATCTATTTTGAGTCAGATGACAAAGGGTCAAACTGATCAGATCAGTTGCTTGATGCAGACCTGATCCAAACTTAGAATATGCATGCAATTAAAAAACAAGTAGTGTGCTAAGTGTAAAGCAGGTAAATCAGATAATGCACACCAGATTTTTATAGTGGTTCGGACAACTTGTCCTACGTCCACTCTTCCCTATCAGTAGGGCACCAACTAACCAACTGGACTTAGATTAATGTGTTAGTCCAACACAGTGCAACAGATGTTTCAAGAGTTCTCACTCAACCAATGCCAGAGATCAGAACTAGAAACCCTAGTCTGAAATCTTGTTAAACAAACCTAACGTAACTTTTGGTTTGGGTATAAGATTTGTTGTGTTCCAACTGGAATTCTATCCTAGTATATGAATAGCCTAAAGCTAGAGGATAAGAATTCTTGCTAAGAACCTATGGGGTGAACACTTAGAATATTTTCTTGATCTTGTGTTCTTGGTGCTGAAATGTAGCTTTGTTTGAGCTTGTGGATTATTTCTGTAACCTTACTATGAAGGTTGATCCCATATTTATAGGCACGAAATCGAACTAGCCATTGGAGAGAAATTGGAATTTCGGTCTATTTTAGGTAGGTTTGCAGGCCTGATTTGATGTGCACAGAGACGGCATTGCCGAAAGCATGTATGTTTGTCCTTTCTAGTCGTTTGACTCTGAAGCACTTCATCCTGCAGTTGTCAACTCCATACATACGTGTCTTGCTCTCATTGGTTATCAAGTACACTTATTCAGTGTTTGATTTACCAACTTAGGTTGACATTCTTCGCGTCTGATGAACTTGTATCACTTGGTGAACTTCTGGTTATCACCTGATTTAAGCTGACTTGATCAGTCCAAAGTGATCAGTCTACCTGATTGTGTCTTCTGATGCAGGTTATCTTAGCACAACTTGCAGACTCTTCTTCACTTCTTTTGATGTAGGTCTTCTGGTCTTCTGAGTCTTGTTACCTGGTGGTCATGTGATCTTCAGGTCTTCTGATCCCTTAGTATGTTACCCGATCTTTTGATCTTCACCTGGTTATCTGACTATCTGATCATCTGATCTTCTAGTCTTCTGATCTTTTTCAAGACTTAACCTATACATATTGAGTTCCCCCTCAATATGTGGTCTATCTATTACATCAGCTGTCTATACATCTCAGCTGGTCATCCTAACCTGATATCTAGTTCATCAATCAGCTAACAGGTTTGACTAGTCCTATTACAACCTGTTTTGGAACTTCCATCAAAACTATAAATTTCCCAACAATTTCCCCCTTTTTTATGGAACCAAAACAGTTAATCAGAAAAATGGATAATCAGAAATGTAAAAGACAGAAAGAAACAACAGTTCAGAAGACAACAAGTAGTTGTCTTAAGATCAGAAAGGTAGTACTTTTTTATTAAAGATAGACAAGTTACAAGTACAGCGAAAAAGATAAACAGATACCTAGTAGTCTGATCCTATCAGTAGTCTTCTGAACAAGCCTTCAAAAAGAGAATCTCTTGAGGTTTTCTGGAATAGCAAAAATTTTGTACATCCTTTGCAGCAGTGCTTCCAGTCTATCTCTCTCAATGATGTCTCCTCTTTTTGCGAAATCGTACAACAATTTCTTGAAGCCAATGGGGTCGAGAGATTTCTCAGATCGAAGAGGCGGAATCATCATTTCAAGTTTAGGTGCAGACGGTATTAAGGCCATGATCTTCCCTTCATGCATCACAACCTTGTAAAACCTTTCATACTTCGTCTCCAACCAGTTTAGAAATTCAGCATCGTAAGCACATTGATCTGAGTGTTCTGGTATCTTCTATAGAATGAACACGTCACTTAACCAGTCGACCTTGATCCTACGCCATTCAGGAATCAAGTCTTATCGTGCTATCAGAATCCCTTCAACCTCTTCAGGTAAAGCTCTTTCTTCCCAGTCCATTTCTTCTGCAGCAACAACTTTCTTATTTTGCCTTCTGACGTAAGTTCTGCTCAATCCTGCAGCTTCAGCTAGTTTCTTCTTTTTGATGGCAGCATCAACGACTCTCTGCCTCATTTTATGTTCTTCTTGCGGAGCAGCTGTCATCTATGACTGAGATCGAGTTACGGCTAACTTTTGAATGGGCTTCTTTACCTGCTTCCCTTTTATCTACTTCTTTCTTCCGGCTTCTGTTACTTCAGCTTCTTCCTCCTGCAGCTTCCTTACCAGTTCAAGACTTTTCGCCTGATCTTCAGTACCAAATCTTTTCCGAACATTTGAAGAAAAATCTTCAATCTTGTCAACCCTTGTAGTCAGTTCACCAAGGGAAGACTTCTGTTCAGCAATGGCCTTTTCTTGCTGTCTTCTTCTATTGATTAGAACATATCAGCTAGCTCCGTGTCTGGAGCCTAAGAAGTTATTTTCTCCACTATAGCAAGCCCCTGACCAGAAGAAGTAGGAACCTCAACAGCTGTTTTCTGTTTTCTTGTTCTTCTTCCCCCTTTTTGGTACCATCAAAAAGGTTTTACAGGCGAGCATTCAGGGCGATGAACTGTCTCCTCACATCGTTCTTAAGTTCTTCAACTGCTAGCGGAGTTATCTGAACACTAGCAGCCATAGGGGGAGGTCCTAAAATTCTGGTCAAAGCAAATTCTAGAGATTTTCTTGCCTTCTGCATAGAGCCTTCAAATTTTCTCCAGGAAGTATCGATACTGGAGTCAGTCTTCTCCAGGGAAGTATAAATACTTTCTAGAAGAGTTCCAATATCAGAAACAATAGATACTTCAGCTGCAAGTTTTTCGTAGAGAGGCTCTACGCTCTTCATTGCCCTTAGAGTAATTTCATCGTGCAAATGCATCAGCTTGTCAATTGTTGTCTTCCTTTCTGCTTCAACCAAAGCTTGTTGTTCTTCTCTGAATCTGTTCATCAGGTTTGTTGCCAGATTGTTAAACTGAGAATCAATAGATGTCCTCACCCCATCTTGAATAGTCTTCGAAAGATGATCTAGGGATTCAACAGTTATGGCAATAATTTGTCCAGATGTTGAAGCCTCACCAGTTAGGGTCTCATTTGCAACACCCTGGACTGGTTCATCGGCAGCTTGCTCATATTCCTCGAAGTCAGGAGCAAGGTCTTCATCATCCTCAGAAATACCCAGTTTCTGGTGCACCAACCATCTGATTCATCATCAGTTGTCAATTCTGCAGCACTAGCTACACCAGCATTCATCTTGGCCCTCTTCTCCAAGTCCACAAAATAATCAGACTCCAGGACTTCCATCAGAATAAGAAAGTCTTCAATATCCTTGAGTCTGATATCCCTCCAGAAGACGATATCCTCCATCTGCTTCCTGATCCCTGGATGATTAACCAGATCAGGAAAGTTCCTATCCAGATAGGCATTCACCTGTCTTCTTAAAAATTATATTGTCGAGTGCTCTTGTTCAGGTGATTCTAGAATGGTCTTCTTGTTGAAAGGATTGTGGGTAATGGACAAACATTTTTTCACTCTCTCCTTCTCCTGGTACTAATTGTTCAGGTTCTTGAACAATTGAGATCTCTTCTGGTAGTTTCTCATGTGAGGGAATGAGAGTTTGTGGTTTATTGGGCATGGGAGGTTCAGAATGAACCTTGGGTTGAACTTCAGGTTGAGGTTGAGATGAGATAGGCATTTCTGGTTGTGGGTGAGAAATGGGTTCAGGTGAGGGAGTTTTCTGGGCTGGCGGGGTTGATGGAGATCTGGCTCTCGTAGGTGAAGGTGATTTGGATGTTGGGGTAGGTGATCTGGCAATTTCGAAAATAGTGCTTATCGATATAGAATCAGATGGATCCTGTTCCTCAGCATGTTCCTGTTCGCCTCCAAACTCTCCTCCTCCTCCTTGGTCTTCTTCACCATCCTTTCCGGATGTTTCCATCTCCTCTAACTCCTCTTGAACAGCTTCTCGTTCAGCACTTGTTGTCCTTTCTGAACTGATAATCCTTTCTTCCTCAGATTCAATTTCCACAACCTCCTTCTGAACTCGAGCATAACTGGCTTCTTCAGCAACATCTTCTGAGGGTAGGCCAGAAACCCTAGGTAACAAAGTAGTGATCTTTTTTTGCCTCTTCTCCTGTTCAACTGGTTTCTTGGCCAGTGCCTTTCTCTTCAGTGGCCTCTGCTGTTCCTGTGCTTCTGATTGGACAAATGAGGCGGCAGCCTTTGTTTTCTTGTCCTTCCCTTTGCCTTCTCCTCTTGGCTTGGGCACATAAGGAAATGGATCATCGTCAGCTTGTTCAGAAAGTGGTTCATCCTTCAGTAGAATGGCTTTTTATTTGGTTTGATATACCTTCTTCCGTGCCTCATTCCACTGATAATTAGAAGACATCTTGTCAGCAAGGATCATGGTCACCTTGTGAATGTTAGAAAATTTCGATGTCGGATATACTTTGTTCCGTTCATTCAGACCAAACTTAGCAGTCTCCTTCAGCAACCTTCCCTTAAGCAGTCCTAGCCAGTTCACATCCTGGGTTGATGATCGCCGTCATCACACTTTGCTTCACTCCAGTTAGGGCATCTGGGCTGAAGGAAATACCCAAAATGACCTTTGAAACAATCTCAAAGAGAAGTCTGTATTTTCTCTTTAGATGGAATACCTTGACATTCACCAATTGATCCCAGTTTGCTGGCCTTACCAACTCGGCTCGCAGAAACTCTTTCTCACCAAGATCTGTCTTGAACTCATTTGGAGCAATACTTCCTTGAGGAAGATTGAAAATTCTCCTCAAGTCTTCATCTGAGACGACTATACCTCTTCTTCCAACAGATGATTTCAGCTGATTGTCTTCGGTCTCCTCCAGATTGTATAAGAATTCTAGCGCTTCATGTGTATAGACGATATCGTGAGCAGTCTAAGATTTCCAAAGACTCTGGATCTTTAGTTTCACCTATTATGTTCTTCTTCATCGTTGCAAGTTGCACATTTTCTTGTCTTTCCCGGATTTAGCAATGAGTTGTGCCATTTCTGTGTACATCAAGAGATTTAGTGAGTGGTATAAGAATGCATAGTTAGAATCAAAGCCCTAAATCTATTTCGCACAAAACTCAAGTAACAAACCATTCACAACTTAAACTTATGAACGAATAGCAAGAATTTGCACATAATTTGCAACTTAGATCTATACCCAGAGACTAGTATCACAATTTATTCGCATAGGTAATAAATTGAAACAAGTGAAACTCCTATGATAATACATTAGCACACAGTTAAGAATTACCAGTTGTCGATTCAAAAGATTTGTAGAAATAGAAATTTGTGAAGTGAATTGCTTTGAGAACTTGATAAAATCGAATCGCAAGGGAGCAGTTGAAACGTTCTCAAAGATTTGGTAATTTTAGAAGTGTAAGAAAAAATTTATGTGGACTAAACTAGGGTATAAATAGTGCGAGGGAAAATATTTTGCACGAAATCCCGTGTGTACTCGATTGTCTTTGTTTTGAAATTGACGGTCGAGATTTAGCGGTTAAAAAGGGTTTTAATCGTGCGGTGAGAAAATTAATCCGCATGGATTTTGGACTTGAAAAAGGGTAATAAATGCTATTAAATACAAATTCCCCATGTCCGCATTCAATGTTTTGCAGGGTATGCGTCATAAAGTAAAAACAAGAATAATCATATCAATTAAATAGATAAATATAGATTAATTTAAATCAGAAAGTGTATCTGACTGATTGATATTGTAATCAACCAGTTACCACTGTTGTGACTGGCTATAATTTGTCTAGCCAAACAATGATTTTAACGAGGGTTGTGAGTTAATGGTAATCAACGTAAAAAGAAATAACAATAGATTGGTGACCCGGTTCGTCCTTTGAATCAGACTACGTCCGGGGGCGTCCAAGCCAGGTATTTATGTGTAATATATTTGCCTAGAATGCTAAGGTGTTCAACATTTTTATAAGTGTGGCCATATAGGCCTATTTATATTGTCATTCCCGGTTCATGGGCGGGAAGTTACATTAGGTAATGTGCAGAATGAAAGGCTTCAATCCCACAAGTCGCTCATTTCGCCTCAACGAGTTAGAGGTCGTCTGTCTTTAATGAGAGCCAATCGTGGGGCGGTCCTCTTGGGCGGATCTCATGGCTTGTTGGATGCTTCCCTTGACCATTCTGGTTGGCTGACTAGGATTGGTGCAGGTCGTTTTCGACCTGAATGCCTGGAATGTAAGTCGCCTTGCGACCTCTGGTGGTTTTAACTGTGAGTCGCTTTACGACTTACCATTTTTGTGCCTTGATAGTTGTATGCCTCGCCTTTGATGAACAAGCCACTTATGTGGCCTTTCTCTTGCGGAGGCTTTTTATAGTAAGTCGTCGGGCGACTTACAACTTATGAGAGTGAACTGGAGGTCGGGATTATTCATGCTACAACAATTGCTCCTCAAGTTGAGGTCGCGTGCTTTGCATCGGGACCTCGACTTGATTCATAGGCAGCTCGTCCTACGACTTGTCATTTTGGAGATCTCTTAAAATGACTTGTTACCCCGAGTATGTGAAAAGTCACCTCGACAACGTGAATCGGCGTATCAGATTTCCCTCGGTCTCGGAGATTTTAAATGATGGTGTGTCAAGATGATGACGTGAGGCACCGCAGGCTTACTCAATGGGATGTCGCGGTGAACTGCACGCGCGACTCCCGCGATTTATTGTTGGAGGGGGGCTGAAGTTTCAATTATTTCTGCTTTGGCCCCTCTCCCCTTCTATAAATACGCGGGGTGTTAGGTTTCAAAAACCCTTCACCCCCATGTACTAATTTCTTCTGAATTTCTCTCCCTCTAGTAAGCACAAGACTTCGAAGATTTCAACTGACCAACTAATTGAAGGTAAAAAATCCCTTTTATTCTTCTATTTTCATGGATTCTGGTGCTCCCGTTGCCCCTATTGCTTCTCAGCCCATGGTGGTCTCTTTGTCTTCCGAGGATAATGTTCCTCTTTCTTTGCGTTGCCACCGGGGCTCGAGTTCTGCCGCCAGCAATGTGGGTTGAAGCCCTTCGGCTAGAGCTTTGGGCGATCATCGGGAAGATGATGCCAACGATGAACCAGTGGATGAGCATTTTTTGGAAGAGTTGGCAGAGATCACCCATCTTCCCCCGCTGGATATTAGTCCCCTTCGCCTTGTCTCACCGGGATGGACGGCAGCGGTGGGTCCCTCCGCCCCATCTCCTGACTATAGGGCTTATGAACGGGTTTTTGATTACAACTTGTATCATAATTGCGCCCAATATAAGCGACCTGAGCGCCAATATCGCAAGTCGGTTGTGTCGCAGTTCATTGCGTCGGATAGAAAGTATCGATTGGTGCTCTCTGATCGATATGTGTGGGGACTTCGCCGTTTGTACAAGGCACCCCGAGATGTGCACTTTTATGGGCCGACCTCTGACGAAAGTGTTGATCAGCCTCCTCCGGGAATGATAGTCGTGCATGAACATTCTATGGCGGCCGGAATTTGATTTCCGTTGCAACCGGCCATCTCTCACTTGCTAGCGGCCTGGAATGTGAGACTCTCTCAGATCACCCCAAATGGGTGGAGTTATATCATCTCCACCATGGTTGCATTGGGGCAGGCTGGATTGTATCGGCTACCAAACCCGGGGAAGATATCCTATGTGATAACGCCCATCGCTCAGGCCAGAGGCTATCATGTCGTGCGGCTTCGCAAGAGTAAAGAGCTCGTGAGCGGGATCCCCAACAAGGTCGACGGGTGGCACCAGAGGTGGTGGTTTGTTGGAGGGGCCTGGGAGTCAGTGGCCCCCTCAAGCACTTTACCCATCCAAGTCCCCACGGATTATGCGATCTGTGTTGAAAACTGTACTTCTTTGAGTTTTATGTGCTTACTGTTGTACTGATCTAATTATTTTTCTGTCTTGCAGTGTGTGTGCCCCGATCTTCCGAGTTGTTCTAGGACTTTGTTGAGGCGTTCAATTTGGTTTGAGATACTCCGCCGAGCTGCCGAGATGTCAACACGTTGAACACCAAGCTCGATCGTTTGAAAGCCGGGTTGTACACCTATCCACGCTACCTAAAAATCCCATGTAAGTCTTTACTATGCTTTGTGGGGAGTGTCTTGTCGTTTTTACTAATGATTGTCTATGGTTTATGATAGTTCCCGAAATTCCGACCTACCGTTGTCAGACCTCCGCCTCCGACATGGCCTCCCGAAAGAAGTCGGTGCTTGGCTCTATGAGGCATCTATCTAGCTCGAGCGCCCCTTCCAAGACCCTGATCCAAACTCTGCCTTCCATCACCGATAAGGGGAAGAAGGTAGCCGCATCCGCCCCGGCGGCCGAAGAATGGCCTCACAAGAGGGTGCGAGAAGAGATTGGTACGTACCAGTTTGAGATAAACCGGGGGCTTGGGAGAGCGGCCCCCAGCTCGACCCTATCGCCGACACTCGTACTGGTTGGTGGACGCCCATATCCTAAAGATGATTCTTGGATGGGCTGGGATGAGGCCACGGTGAAGAGGTAGGTTGGAGTTATTTCTTGATCATTTGGTGCTTATTCTGATGTCGCCCTCCTGATGAGTTCATCTTGTTATGTAGCTCGGATCTGACGCCGACCAAATTCTCACCGGAGGTGTTGAGCTTTCTGAGGTCCAAGCTTCCCACACTGGAGAGAGTGTCCGACGACTGGCCTAGCTATCTTCGGAGGTTGGTGAGGAATGAGCCCCGGGTGTGGACGAAAGATGATCATTCTACTGCCTACCGCCAGAAGGTTATGGGTAACTTGTATTCGGCTGTCGTCCATGCCCAGAAAGCGGTTCTCTTTCTGGAGAAGGTATGTGCCCAGTCGGAGACCGAGCTCTCCAACCTCAAGAAAGCCCGAGTGACGATCTCTGAGCAGGCCAAGTCGCTGATAGCTGCCCATGAGGTGCAGAAGAAGCTGGAGACTGCTAAGGCCGACTTGGCCAAGAGAGTCTCGAAGCTCGAGGGCCAGTTGAAGGTCACGGGGGACCTGCTCGGGGAGGATAGGCGTGTCCTGGCCCGACTGAAGGAGGAGCTGATCCGCAAGGATGTCGAGGTCGGGGAAGAGCTAGCGGCCAAAGATGCATATTTCAAATGGGTCGAGGAGCAAAATGTTAATTTTGCTTATGTCTTGGAGGTAGCAGGTGCCATCCGAACCATTCGTCGGAAGAATCCTGCTGCCAACCTCACTGACCTTGTTGTTGAGTTGGCCGACTATATTCGTGACAATCCTCCCGATTCTGACGTCGTACTGGAGATCAAAGATCTGGAAAGATTTTGAATTGATTTGTCCTTCTTCCCTAATCAAAGTCGGATCGTGCACCTTACTCCCGACCCCGATGAGATGCAGTCAGGGAGTTCTGAGATGGTCCTCGAGACTCTGATGGGCGAGACTGGGGCCCAACCGGAGGTCGCTGGGACATCGGGAGTGGCACCTCCAGACGGGCAGGCCTCAACCGGCCTATGAAGGAGGTGTTTACTAGCCCAAGGCGGAGGAGGCGAGTTTCCCACACCCACCAGTGTCATTCAGCAACAATTAGGTAGGCAACCTTTGAACATAGTCAGTGGTGCTACTGTGGGATTCTGGTTGTTCTAAAGAATGATAACTTCAAGAATCCTGATAAGAAAAAGGAGATTGAGAAGTTGTTGAACCCCATCCCCAACAATACTTTTGATCACCATGCCCCAAAGCCTGAAGTCGTCTACCAGTCGTGGAAGTTGGGTATTGGTAAATCGTCTGCTATCAGTTATCATGATGTATCTTTGTTTCCTGTTAGCTTTAAGTCGCTTGATGTAACTAGCCTTTGGTCTCTCTGATGTACCGACCTTCGGGCCTTTGTCATTAATGAAATTTCCTTTATCCAATCACTGTGCCGACTTGATTTCCTTATGCGACTTTAATATTTGCATATGTTCTTATCGTCTTATTGTCGATGTGATTTATTTTTTTGAACTTTGCTTAGTCGTCTTACGAAGTTAGGGGAGGGTCGCACCGCAAAGGGTGGCGACCTCACCGCATGTATGTCAAAGTTGTCTTTGGGAGGTTGATGTTTTACATATGCAACCTCCCTTGGTTTAACACATGAATCATGGAAAGAAAAAATATCATTATTATTGACTTGTCCGAATCATTTACAACAAGGATGCGATTTCGAACCTATTGATAGTATATCTTCAGGTGGGATGCATTCCAAGGATACTGAGCCTTTACGCCATCTGGGCCATCAAGCTCGTAGGCCCCATTAGATAGGACTTTGACGACCTTGGATGGACCCTCCCAATTAGGGCCAAAAGTTCCTTTAAATATCCCAAGTGTTTTCTTCAGGACTAAGTCTCCTTCTTTGAATTGTAGAAGCCATACTTTCGAATTGTAGTACTTTTTTGATTGTTGCTTGTATCTAGCATTCCTCATGTTAGCCTATAGTTGTCTTTCCTCCAGTAGATCGAGATTTCTGGCTAGAGCTTCATCGTTTCGATTGATTACGACCTGAGATGTTCGGAGGGTTGGGAATTTGATCTCCAAAGGTATTACTGCCTCTGTACCAAAGGTCATTGAGTAAGGAGTCTCTCCAATTGAGTTGCGGCAGGTCATTCTATAGGACCATAAAATGTCTGCTAGCTCGTTAGCCCACTTTCCTCTACCTCCCTCAATCTTTGCTTTCACGGTATGTTTGATGATTTTGTTCATAGCCTCGACTTAACCATTCGATTGAGGGTGATATTGGGTAGAGAAGAGCTTGGTGATTTTCCACTTTCTGAAGAAATTATCGACCTTGAGACCGTCGAACTGCTTCCCATTATCTGATATGATTGCTTGTGGTAGGCCGAATCTGCAGATGATGTTCCGTCATATGAATTTGATGACGTGATCTTGATCTATGGTTGCCAATGCCTCAGCCTCAGCCCATTTTGTGAAGTAATCTACCGCGACTAGGGCATACTTGACTGAGCCTGGGGCTGTTGGTAATGGCCCGATGATATATATATTCCCCACTTTGCAAAGGGCCAAGGACTGAGGATGCTGGTGAGCTCTTCTGGGGCGACCTTGATTGATGGTGCATGAACTTGACATTTATGACATTTCTTGGCAAAAACCATGGCATCGGCTCTTAAAGTCGGCCAAAAATACCCTTGTCTCGTTGTCTTATGAGCGAGTGACTGCCCCCAGCGTGGTTTCCGCATACCCCTTCATGAATATCTCGCAGAATAATTTGCCACTGCTCTTATGAAACATATCGGAGCAGTGGTGTGATGAAACCTCATTTATATAATTCGTTATTAACCAGTGTGTACCATGCTGCCCTTAGCTGCAACTGTTTTGCCTAAATTTTGTCTGTTGGTAATGCCCCGACCATCAAGTAGTCGATGATGGGTGTCATCCAGCTCACGTTCGGGGTGTTTAGGGTAGCGACCGTTGTATTAGCAATGGAGGGGTGAGAGAGCTTTGTGATGGTGATATCCTTCATCTCTGTTGGCCCCTCCGAAGTAGCTAGTCGTGCCAGTGCATTGGCTTGTGAGTTCGCATCCCTTGGTACTAGCTTGATGTGGATTTGTTCAAACTTTAGGCAAAGTGTTTTGACGACCTCTTGGTAGGCCGACATTCTTTCATCCCGGGCCTCATACTCCCCCGACACTTGGCGTGCCACAAGTTGGGAGTTTATATGTACCTGAAGTCTTTTGATGCCCATCGCTGTGGACATCTCCAGGCCGCTGATGAGTGCTTCGTATTCAGCTTCGTTATTGGTGGCAAGGAAGTCGAAAGTGATGGTGTTTTGGAAAGAAGTTCCATCCGGACTGATCAATACTACCCCTGCCCCTGACTTGTTAGCAGTTTCAATTTGTCTACATACAATTCCCACGGTGGGTCGGTGAACTGCTGGCCCCTGGGGGAGAGTTAGTTCGATGAGAAAAATCGCCGGTCTTGAGCTTTTATTGCGGTCGCGCGCAGAGGGTCACCCAAGATCTTGCCCAACCTCGATGGCCCATTTAAGGCACCGGCCTGATGTATCAGGTCCATGAAGTATGTTGCGGAGGGGCAAGGAGGTGGGGACCTCAACTTGGTGATCGAAGAAGTAAGGCCTCAGCTTTCTCACGCTCATGACTAAGGCATAAGCTAATTTCTCCAGGAGAGGGTATCGCTGCTCAGTTTCATTTAATATCTGACTAACGAAGTATATGGGAAGATGAATCTGACCTTCTGCTTGCACGAGCACTGCTCTTAAAGTGGTCTTCGAGGCCGCTAGGTATAAAAACAACTTCTCGTCGGGGACTGGTTTGGCTAAAATGCTGACGTTGGCCAGATATGCTTTGATCTTGTCAAAGGCATCCTGACTCTCAGCGGTCCATTCGAACCTCACCTTTTTTCTGATGATGTCGAACATGGGCTTACATTTATCCCCCATCTGGGAAATGAATCTATTTAACGCGGCCAGGCACCCTGTTAGTTTCTGAACTTCTTTCATGGTTTTGGGGGCTCCCATATCCAAAATAGCTTGGACTTTGGCTGGGTTCGCTTCAATCCCCCGCTTGCTAACCAGATGCCCCAGGAATTTTCCCGACTCCACTCCGAAATTACACTTTTTTGGGTTGAGTCTCATATTGAACTTCCTGAGGATCTCGAAAGCTTGCGCGAGGTGGGCCAGATGGTCTTTCCTTTTTTAGACTCTTGACGATGATGTCGTCCACGTATACTTCAACTGACTTGCCTATTTCTCGGCAAACATGTGGTTAACCAGTTTTTGATATGTGGCTCCGGCGTTCTTTAGACCAAAAGGCATTCTTTTCCAGCAATACATGTTCTTCTCTATCAAGAATGAAGTTTGTTGCCGGTTTGGTTCGTGCATAGCTATTTGATGATATCCGGCGAATGCGTCCATGAATGACATCATTTCATGACCCGTCGTGTTATCGATTAGATGATCGATGTGCGGCATGGGAAAAAAATATTTGGGACATACCTCATTGAGATCGATGAAATCAATACAGAGTCACCAAATCCCATTTGATTTCTTTACGAGTACTACGTTGGCGACCCACTGCGGTTGGTCGGCTTGCATAATCAAGTCATTATCCAGCAGCTTTTTTACCTCTTCAGCGAGGGCAGCATATTTCTCTGGGCCGAATTTCCTACTTTTTTGAGCTATTGGCCTTAGCGTCAGGTCGATGTGTAACTGGTGCATGCAATCTCGGGGTCGATTCCAATCATGTCTTTTTGTGGCCACTCAAAAACATCCAAGTTTTTCTTTAGGAAGTCGACGACTTCCATTTTTAGGTCGCTAGGGATCTTAGACCCTGTGATGACCTCTAGATCTGGTCAAGTCGGATCCACCTGGAATCTTTCAAGCTCCTCTCCGAGCACTGCTCTGGGGCCATCAAGTCTGAGATCTTCTATCTCGGCCTCAAATATGAATTCTTCGGGTTCCGGACCCATTCTAGGATCGAGGTCGTTGTGATTTCTCTTTTTATTTGTCTTTTCGACGGTCAACTTGATGTTACATGTTTCATCATCTAACACCATTATGTGATGACTATACGCGTGCGCCGAATTGAAATAAGACGAAGAGTAAAGCAAACAACCTCTAGCATCCACATGGTCACCCTTGATGGTGCCGACTAGCCCACTCTTGGTGGGTAATTTTACACAGAAGTAATAAGATGAGGACGCGGCCTCAAATTCATGCTCAAACGGCCTCCCGAGGAACCCATTATAAGTACTTGGAAGGTCGATTACAAGGAATTCTAGGAGCCTAGTATTCCTAACCTTCTCATCTATGGTAGACACGAGCTCCACAAATAAGTGAATCATGCCAAGCGGTTTCAGAGTAGCATTCTCGAAACCCTTCACTATATGGTCACATGGGGTGATGTATGCTGCATAATCCCCGAGCATAATCCTATATTAATTCAAATAATAATTGCAACAACATATCATGCATATAAAAAACCACGTAAAACCTACGCATGCGGAATCTACGGGTTTACGTGAACGTACCTCTCGGGATGGCAGTGACTTCGGTCGGACGGACTAACCAAAAGGACTTTCCAAGTATTCCCTTAGCCCTTGCTCGATAATCCGGTGGAAGGATACTCGCGAACAATTAACAAAAGGAAAAAAATAAACTTTGTTGCACCACTTTCGTGGATTTGCTAATTTTTCCAGCACATGGAATTGTACTTGGGAATGAACTAATCATCCCCTATTTATAGGAGGGAGATGGTTGAATATTTCAGTAGAAAATCAATGTGGGAAAAGACTTTTCTTGATCACCAAGAAATCTTGAATATATCTCCTATATTCTTTTTCCCATAATTAAAATATTCCACAAAATTCCACCTCCTCTATAATATGGTATTATTTTCAAAAAATACAGTGTGCAAGAATCCAAGATTTGGATCTTCTTGAATTTATGAGATATTCTTGTATTTCAAGAAATACATATCTTCCATAATATCTTTTCAAGAAAATCAAGAAAATCTTTCTTGCCCTCTATTTTCAAAATTTTCGAAATATCACTATGAATAACCAAGTGGGAGATTTCTTGAATTTAATGAGATAATCTTGTATTCCAAGAATACATATCTTCATTCCATAACAAAATTCAAAGAAAACCTTTCTCCCTCTTTTATCCATAATTTTCGAAAATTTAGAAGAAAAAATAAGCAACAATATTTATTTTATTTTAATCACCTTTTCAGTTATTGGACTATTTATTGGGCTACTCAGGGGGCCTTTAGGAGAATTAAGATTAGACCTTCTAATGGATCTAGAATTTCTAATATTGAGCCACAATATAATTCAAGCCCATAAATATTAATTAATCCCACTACATAATTAATATTGCACTATCCATCTTAACCCATATTACAGTCAATATGGCTCCCGGTCATTATTTCCCGTGTTTAAGATTATCTAGCCCATTAATTAATTCAAGCCACTGAAATAGCTTTCCGTTAATTAATATCTTTTGTCCTTGGTCAAGGAACGGTTCAACATTATTATCCATACCGGAAACAAATTCCACTTGCAAGATTTGGTATGATAAAGCTTATGAACCTCCCAAGGGGGCAAATCAAACAAGCGTACATGCACACGATTCTTCGTATTAAATCTTAGCACTCACATGTGACCAATAATATTGCCCAAGATAAAAAGTATTGAATCTCTCTTTGATTCGCTACCCATGATAAGTCAAAGCAATAGTTACCAATCCCACGTGATCGTATTTAAGGGACGAAGGTTAAGAAATAACGAACCACTGAGGTCTAATTCTTCCTTGTTCAGTTCTGAAGAATTTATCCTCATGTAGGTCCTATTCAGCGCATCAGTCATGCACTAGTGTAATCTCTTGGTCAAGACAAACCAATCTGAGCCTTACACCTCAACCTTTCGTGATGGGTTGTTCATTTCCATCTAGGTCGTGAATGGCGTACTTTTAGTTACAAGGGACTGTTAATTTAATCTTTTTTGATCTGGTATCACTAAATTAACTACAATGTAACACGTACAAATTATTGAACAGTTATGCAGTAAATATATGTAACATTCAATCATATTTAAAGCATCAGTGATAAACAATTTATTTCAGTAAATAAGTCTGGAAATTCAGTTTCGATTATACAAAGTAAAAAGCATACTTTTCAGTATAATCCCAACAATCTCCCACTTATACTCAAAGTCTGCTTTTAAGTATACTACAACACGTCTCGCGTAGTCCGTGACATCTAATGTCACCTACACGAACCTAATAATTTCTCCCACTTATACTCAAAGCAGATTGGCAACGGTCTTGACACCCATTCCACTCACATGTCTCTCGAATGTATTAAGAGACAGACGCTTTGTGAATGGATCTGCTAGGCTGTCCTCAGACGCTATCTTTGCCACATTTATATCTCCTCTCTTAACGATTTCTCGTATAAGATATATTTCCTTTAATGTGTTTGTTTGACTCGTGGACTCTTGGTTCTCTTGAATTTGCAACTGCCCCTAGCAGATATTGCTAGACAAATTTAGAACACCATCCAAGTCCACTAAGAAGATCTAGAGCCCAATCGGTTCTTTCACTGCTTCACAAGAAGCTACTTACCCGACTTCCATGGTTGAGTCAGTGATTCATTTCTGCTTCACACTCATCCATTTGATGGCTACACTTCCCAAATGGATACACACTAACTGAGGCAGATAATTTATGGAATCTAAATCTGATTGGAAATCCGAGTCCAGAAGCCGGATGGGGATTGGAGTATTCGATCGATAAATCAACATTCTATCCCGATTTCTTTTCAGACACTTCAGAATGTTTTTAACTGTCGTCCCATGCCTCTTTCCCTGGGTTACTCGATATCTTGCCACCATTCCTACGGCCAGCGTATATTCGGCCCACAAAGAATGCATACATAAGGTTTCCGACAAACCAAGCACAAGGAATGCCTTTCATGTCATCTATCTCCTTTTTTCGCCTTAGGGAACATTTTCTGGATAGATGGATTCCAAGTCGAAAAAGGTACGAATCCTTTCTTGGAATCTTGCATCTTGAATCGTTCAAAACCGGCGTCTATGTATGAAACTTGCGATAACCCGATCATCCTTTTTCGGGCGATCTCGAAGTTATCTTGATCCCAAGGATATGTTCGCTTTCCTAAGTCTTTCATATCAAAACTGTTTTTGAAAACCATGCCCTTACGTCGATCACAACTTCACATCGTTCCCGATGATCACAATGTCATCTACGATAGTACTAAGAATACCAATGCGTCCGACACGCTTTTTTTATACACACAACTTTCAAACTCGTTTTGATCAAACCCATAAGACTTTACAACATGATCAAAACATTGGTTCCAAGCTTTGGATGTCTGCTTTGAATTCAGTAAATGGACTTCTTGAGCTTACAAACAAGATGTTCTTGGCCAGTTTCAATGAAACCTTGGGGTTGTTGCATATAGATCTCTTTATCAAGACTTCCGTTAAGGAAAGTCATCTTGACATCTATTTGCCAGATTTCAAAGTCGAAAATGCGCAAAGAATCGATAAGAGAATATGGATGGACTTAAGCAAGGCTACGAGGCGAAAAAAGTTTCTTCATAATCGATCCTTCTTTTCTCGAGTATAACCTTTCGCCACGATAGTCGGTGCTTTTAAAGGTTTCAACCTTCCCCGTCCGGTCCTCTTTTTTCCTCTTATATACCCACTTGCATCCAATGGATTTGACCCCATTAAGTGGTTCGACTAGCTCCCCACACTCTATTATGAAACATAGAACCCATTTCGCTTTCATTGTTGTTTGCCAAGAACCTGCATCCTTATCTTGGAATGCCTCGTCATATGTCCATGGGTCTGATTCGTCTTGTCCGGGAATCAAGTCCGAGAACTCTCCTATTCCCATGAATCTCTCGGGCTGTCTAACAACCCTCCCACTACTGGCGAGGCTCGGTGCCAGAAAACGTATCGTTTGGTATATCATCTAATCTGATTGGCACCGAGGTTTACCCTCTAAGCTCATTTAAGGTAATCTCACTACGGGTTTTCTTTGGTTCATATAGTCTTCTTCCAAAAATCTAAAGTGGGTGTTGATGACCACCTTTTGATCTCGGGACTATAGAACATACACCCTTTTTGTTCCTCGGGGTATCCTACAAAACAAATTTTAATTACGATCGAGGATCCAACTTACCGGCTTCCTTGTCCAACACGTAGGCCGGACACCCCCAAATTCTCATGTGTCTCATACTAGGCTTGCGCCCGGTCCACAATTCTTTGGGAGTTTTGGGAACCGATTTGGATAGCACCAAGTTCGAGAATGTAAGTCATTTGTTTCCAAGGTATGACCCCGCGACGACGGGGAAGATCCGCAAGATAACTCATCATTGATCTAACCATTTCCAAAAGAATTATGTTTTCGCTCTGCAACCCCATTTTGTTGAGGGGTTCCGGGTGCAGTGAGCTGGGATACAATCCCTTCATCAGATAAATAGTTCAAAAAACTCATCGCTGAGGTATTCACCTCCACAATCAGATCGTAGAAACTTGATACGTTTTTCCTTATGATTCTCTGTTTGAGCCTTAAATTTTTAGAATTTCTCAAAGGTCTCAGATTCATGCTTCATAAGGGAAATGTAACTGTATCTTGAGTAATCATCAATAAAATTACTCATAACCTCCTCTTGCTTTGGTTGACATTGGACTACATACATCTATGTGAACGATCTCTAACACTTCTTTAGCCCCATTCCCCTTGGCTTCAAATGCCATCTTGGTCATATCACCCTCCAAACATGATTCGCAGGTTGGATTCGATTCAACTTGGAGACGCTCCAGTGAACCATCTTTCACCAACCTTTAGATCCTCTTTGGATTTATATGACCTAATCTTAGATGCCAAAGAAGTATTTCGTTCACGCTTTCTTTTGTCGGAAATAGTTGATGTGTTATAGGATGCATTTCGTGAGTGGTGTGCACAGTTAATTGTATAGAGATTTTCTATCAATGTCCCGTAACAGGTACACTCATCATTTCAAAAATGATGTCACTCTTATTAGAAGAAACTTAGTGTCCTTTAATCGAATTTTAGAAACTGAAAGTGAATTCTTTCTAAAACTGGGAACATAAAGATAATCTCAAAAAACTTTATCTTCAAAAGATAGGTGCACTTCTCCCACTTCTTTAACTGCTACTGATGTAGCATTGCAATGTCTGCTACTTGCGTAGTATTGGAATAATCGTTACTATCGTAGCATTACAATATCTGCCACTTACGTAGCATTGCAATGTCTTCTACTTTCGTAACGTTGCCCAATGTGATGAGGATCTCACTCCCACTAAGTTGCCGGATCATTTAGAACCCGTGAAGACAACATGATTAGTGGATCTCGTATCAACCACCCACGAATGAGAAGTATACGCCGCTAAACAAGTTTCAACAACTAGTGCATGAGAATTACCTTTCTTTCCGTCCCTTTTGGGGTTGGAACAGGCAAAACCTCCATTGTCCTTTCTCACCGCAGCTTAAGCACTTCCTCTTTGGATTTTTCTTGACACAACAAGCATTCCTCATCTTTACTTAATTTGCCCTTGGCAATAGTTGAGTTTTATTGCTTATGGCCTTTGGTCCTCTTCTTTATCTTGTCTACCCTTGGCCTAGAAGATGAAGACGGACCACTTGTAAATCAAAGCTTGAGTTTGGTGCCTTATCATCATTTCTGCCGAGACCAAAAGCTTGCAACAAATTAGCTAGCGAGGCCAAAATGCTCAAAAACTTTTGGGAGAGTGAAGTACCAAATTCATCCGAGTCTCCGGATCATAATGCTTTTCGAATCTCAAGTTTGTTCAGATGGGCCATCTATTTTGAGGACGTAATCCCTCACGGCTTTGCCCTCCACCATTTTCAATGATGATATTTCTCAAAGAAGGTGATCCGACGAGTCCGCATGTTTTGACTCGTCGGTTGGCTCATCCGATTTTTGTGTGTCAAAATCCACTTGTGCTTTTTGTGCGATTAGGACAATTATAATTTTTTCAATCAATATAGTTTCCATATAGTATTGACTTTAAGTATAATAACAGTGGATTAAAAGGTAACGACATGCTGAACTGAAATAAACAACTATATGCAATAGCACAAGTATATCACAAGGTTCGATCACATGCATCATATTAAAATCTCAAAAAATATGAACATGCATCAGCCAACATCTCAAAACAGTTTAAATAAGCCACGTTGGGTGGGTCATTATTTAAACACATTCAACGTGTTACAAACAAGAACAGTTACAAACCTTTAATATCCAGATTAATAGTTGGCTCCCACTTGACCAATATAAAATTGACAGGGACTTCGGGGAAGTATATGCATATCAATTTTATACCTAAGTAATAACCATGATTAAATACAGGATTATTATTTCGCTTTGATCGAGCCTCGTTGGGAGGGTCATCGTCGCCACTAGTAATAACCCACAATCATCCGTTTGGAATTCATTCATGTGAAACCTATCTTTTGACCGTCCCGTTGGGGGAATTTCTCCAAAAGAATTCACAAATAAATAAATCATGGAGGTCAAAATTAATTCAATTTTATTATCCGGAATAAAATTGTCAATTAATTATTTAAACATACTTAGTAATTTTGAAGGTGAGATTTTTCCATTTGGCAACCCTCATGCAAACACATTTAAACAAATTAAATAAAGCATAAGATAGCGCAAATAAATCAAGCATATGAGTAAAAAATAAACATATTGGGCACAAATTATCCAATTGTCATGGTTTGATTTTTCTTGGCTTGATCTTGAAGAAACACGTCTCGAATTTCTCCCACTCGTTCGTCTCGAAAAAAATACTTCGTCTTGAACCGCCACGCCAAAACTCAAATGGACGACGCCCGATCCGCCGGCCACTGCCTAGGGATGACCTCGGCAATTCTTAAGACGCCCGGCCACGCCCGCCAAATGCCTCGGCAGTGTCGGCAGATCTCTAAGAAAGCGACGATGCAGCCATACAAGGCTCGCCCGCCTCCACCTCTCCGCGACCTCGGCGGCGCCAGAGCGTATCCACAGCGGCGTCATGTAATGTTTTCCTCATACATACCCGGCCTGCCGGCCTCACGCCCATGCGTAAATAGCGCCGCCCTACTCCGGGTTCGATTTCGTCCCTTTAATTCTTTCGTCTCTTCGTTTCGATCCGGTTACAATTTATTTACAAAAAATAAATAAACCTAGATCTAGACTAGTCTATTACATTGATCAAAATCAAACAAATCCTAGTCTACTCGTGGATTTTCTCATGAGGCAAAACAAATCCGAACGAATCGAATTAAAAAACACAGTTTATATGCATGCATAAATAAACACATTAAAATCCATGACAATTGGATACCGCAAAAACAGATCTAACAGTTCTACTATCCAATTTCAAATTTAATGTTCGTGAATTAAATTACAATTTAAAAAATTGAGAGTCAAAACCGCGGGCTCGATACCGCTTGTTGGGGAATGAGTTGCACAGATCTATTCGGGGTGAATATTTAAATACAAATTTATTTTTTTAATTATTACTAGCATGAATTAATCCTATATTAATTCAAATAATAATTGCAACAACATATCATGCATATAAAAAGCCACGTAAAACCTACGCATGCGGAATCTACGGGTTTACGTGAACGCATTCTCGGGATGGCGTTGAATTCGGCCGGACGGACTAACCAAAAGGACTTCCCAAGTATTCCCTTAGCCCTTGCTTTCGACAATCCGATTGGAAGGATACTCATGAGCAATTAACAAAAGGAAAAAAATAAACTTTGTTGCACCACTTTCGTGGATTTGCTAATTTTTCCAGCACATGGAATTGTACTTGGGAATGAACTAATCATCCCCTATTTATAGGAGGGAGATGGTCGAATTTTTCAGTAGAAAATCAATGTGGGAAAAGACTTTTCTTGATCACCAAGAAATCTTGAATATATCTCCTATATTCTTTTTTCCATAATTAAAATATTCCACAAAATTCCACCTCCTCTATAATATGGTATTATTTTCGAAAAATACAGTGTGCAAGAATCCAAGATTTGGATCTTCTTGAATTTATGAGATATTCTTGTATTTCAAGAAATACATATCTTCCATAATATCTTTTCAAGAAAATCAAGAAAATCTTTCTTGCCCTCTATTTTCAAAAATTTCGAAATATCACTATGAATAACCAAGTGGGAGATTTCTTGAATTTAATGAGATAATCTTGTGTTCCAAGAATGCATATCTTCATTCCATAACAAAATTCAAAGAAAACCTTTCTCCCTCTTTTATCCATAATTTTCGAAAATTTAGAGGAAAAAAATAAGCAACAATATTTATTTTATTTTAATCACCTTTTCAGTTATTGGACTATTTGTTGGGCTACTCAGGGGGCCTTTAGGAGAATTAAGATTGGACCTTCTAATGGATCTTGAATATCTAATATTGAGCCACAATATAATTCAAGCCCATAAATATTAATTAATCCCACTACATAATTAATATTGCACTATCCATCTTAACCCATATTACAGTCAATATGGCTCCCGGTCATTATTTCCCGTGTTTAAGATTATCTAGCCCATTAATTAATTCAAGCCACTGAAATAGCTTTCCGTTAATTAATATCTTTTGTCCTTGGTCAATGAACGGTTCAACATTATTATCCATCCATAAAAAAAAAATTCCACTTGCAAGATTTGGTATGATAAAGCTTATGAACCTCCCAAGGGGGCAAATCAAACAAGCGCACTTGCACACGATTCTTCGTATTAAATCTTAGCAATCACATGTGACCAATAATATTGCCCAAGATAAAAAGTATTGAATCTCCTCTGATTCGCTACCCATGATAAGTCAACTGGGCGTCTGACGCCGGCGCGCTGATGGAGACGCGAAGGCCGCCGGAGGACGCGGACGAGGCGGAGGCGGGCGAAGCGAGCCAAAAGCACGCGCTGCTGATGCTGGCTGTCGCCGCCGAGGATCGCCGACTCGCCGAGGAGTGCCGAGAAAGGGTCTTCGCCAGCGTGCCGCCGAGGTAGTTAAGGCCGCCCTGTCAGCCAAGTGGCGGCCGGATGCGGGCGTGCATCCCAAACGCGAAGCCGCTTGGCGTGGCGGTTCGAGATTTAAGTATTTTTTTCGAGACTAACGAGTGGGAGAAATTCGAGGACGTGTTTCTTCAAGATCAAGCCAAGAAAAAATCAAACCATGACAATTGGATAATTTGTGCCCAATATGTTTTTTTTTTTTTTCTTTTGCTTGATTTATTTGTGTTATCTTATGCTTTGTTTAATTTGTTTAAATGTGTTTGCATGAGGGTTGCCAAATTGAAAAATCTCAACTTCAAAATTACTAAGTATGTTTTAAATAATTAATTGACAATTTTATTTAGGATAATAAAATTGAATTAATTTTGACCTCCATGATTTATTTATTTGTGAATTCTTTTGGTGAAATTCCTCACGGGACGGTCAAAAGATAGGTTTCACATGAATGAATTCGAGCGGATGATTGTGGGTTATTACTAGTGGCGGCGATGACCCCCCCCACGAGGCTCGATCAAAGCTTAAATAGTAATCTCGTATTTAATCATGGTTATTACTTAGGTATAAAATTGATATGCATATACTTCCCTCAAGTCCTGTCAATTTTATATTGGTCAAGTGGGAGCCAACTATTAACTGGATATTAAAGGTTTGTAATCGTTCTTGTTTGTAATCTGCTTGAATGTGTTTAAATAATGACCCACCCCACGTGGCTTATTTAAACTGTTTTGAGATGTTGGCTGATGCATGTTCATATTTTTTTAAGATTTTAATATGATGAATGTGATCGAACCTTGTGATATACTTGTGCTATTGCATATAGTTGTTTATTTGATTCAAAGATGTCGTTACCTTTTAATCCACTGTTATTATACTTAAAGTCAATACAATATGTATGGAAACTATATTGATTGGAAAATTATAATTGTCCTAACTGCACAAAAGCACAAGTGGATTTTGACACACAAAAATCAGATAAGCCAACTAACGAGTCAAAACATGCGGGACTCGTCAGATCACCTTGCGAGAGATGTCGTCGCTGAAAATGGTGGAGGGCAAACCCGTAAGGGATTACGTCCTCAAAATAGATGGCCCATCTGAACAAACTTGAGATTCGAGTGCAGATTATGATCGGAGACTCGGATGAATTTGGTACTTCATTTCTCGCGCTTGAAAGGTTTTTGAGCATTTTGGCCTCTCTAGCTAATTTGTTGCAAACTTTTGGACTCTGCAGAAATGATGATAAGGCACCAAACTCAAGCTTTGACGGCAAGTGGTCCGTCTTCATCTTCTAGGCCAAGGGTAGGCAAGATAAAGAAGAGGACCAAAGGCCATAAGCAATAAAACTCAACTGTTGCCAAGGGCAATGGTAAGATGAGGAATGCTTGTTGAGTCAAAAGAAAATCCAAAGAGGAAGTGCTTTGTCGAGGTGAGAGAGGACAATGGAGGTTTTTTCTGTTCCAACCCCCAAAAGGGACGGAAAGAAAGGTAATTCTCACACACTAGTTGTTGAAACTTGTTTAGCGGCGTTATACTTCTCATTCGTGGGTGGTTGATACGAGATCCACTAATCATGTTGGCTTCACGGGTTCTAAATGATCCGGCAACGTAGTGGGAGTGAGATCCTCATCACACTGGGCAACGTTACGAAAGTAGAAGACATTGCAATGCTACGTAAGTGGCAGATATTGCAATGCTACGGTAGTAACGATTATTGCAATACTACACAAGTAGCAGACATTGCAATGCTACATGAGTAGCAGTTAAAGCAGTGGGAGAAGTGCACCTATCTTTTGAAGATAAAGTTTTTTGAGATTATCTTTGTGTTCCCAGTTTTAGAAAGAATTCACTTTCAGTTTCTAAAATTCGATTAAAGGACACTAAGTTTCTTCTAATAAGAATGACATCATTTTTGAAATGATGAGTGTATCTGTTACGGGACATTGATGGAAAATCTCTATGCAATTAACTGTGCACACCACTCACAAAAATGTATCCTATAACACATCAACATTTTTTAGAAAAAAAAAACGTTCATCAGACGTGAACGAGACACTTCTTTGGCATCTAAGATTAGGTCATATAAATCCAAAGAGGATCCAAAGGTTGGTGAAAGATGGTTCACTGGAGCGTCTCCAAGTTGAATCGATTCCAACCTGCGAATCATGTTTGGAGGGTAATATGACCAAGATGGCATTTGGAGCCAAGGGGAATGGGGCTAAAGAAGTGTTAGAGATCGTTCACATAGATGTATGTAGTCCAATGTCAACCAAAGCAAGAAGAGGTTATGAGTAATTTTATTGGTGATTACTCAAGGTACGGTTACATTTCCCTTATGAAGCATGAATCTGAGACCTTTGAGAAATTCTAAGAATTTTAGGCTCAAACAGAGAATCATAAGGAAAAACGTATCAAGTTTCTACGATCTGATCGTGGAGGCGATTACCTCAGCAATGAGTTTTTGAACTACTTATCTGATGAAGGGATTGTATCCCAGCTCACTGCACCCGGAACCCCTCAACAAAACGGGGTTTGCAGAGCGAAGCAACATAATTCTTTTGGAAATAGTTAGATCAATGATGAGTTATACGGATCTTCCCGAGTCGTTCTGGGGTCATGCCTTGGAAAACAGCGACTTACATTCTGAACTTGGTGCTATCCAAATCAGTTCCCAGAACCCCAAAGAATTGTGGACCGGACGCAAGTCTAGTATTGTACACATGAGAACTTTTGGGGTGTCGCCCTACGTGTTGGATAAGGAAACCGTAAATTGGATCCTCGATCGTAATTAAGGTTGTTTTTGTAGGATACCCGAGGAACAAAAGGGTGAATGTTCTATAGTTTCAAAGATCAAAAGGTGGATATCCGTACCCACTTTAGATTTTGGAAGAAAACTATAGAACCAAAGAAAACCCAGAAGTGAGATTACCTTAAATGAGCTTAGAGGGCAAACCTCAAAGGCCGATATCTTAGATGATATACCAAACGATATGTTTTTCTGGCGGACCTCGTTATAGTGGGAGGGTTGTTAGGCGACCGAGAGATTCATGGGAATAGGAGAGTCCTCGGACTTGATTCAGGAATCGCACCCATGGACATATGACGAGGCACTCCAAGATAAGGATCTGATTCTTGGCAAACAAAGAATGAAAGCGAAGTGGGTTCTATGTTTCATAATAGAGTGTGGGAGCTAGTCGAACCACTTAATGGGGTCAAACCCATTGTATGAAAGTGGGTATATAAGAGGAAAAGAGGATCGGACGGGAAGGTTGAAACCTTTTAAAGCAAGACTAATGGCGAAAGGTTATACTCAGAAAGAAAGGGATCGATTATGAGGAAATTTTTTCGCCCGTAGTTATGCTTAAGTCCATCCGTATTCTCTTATCGATTGCTGCACACTTCGACCTTGAAATCTGGCAAATAGATGTCAAGACAGCTTTCCTTAACGGAAGTCTTGATAAAGAGATCTATGTGCAACAACACCAAGGTTTAATTGAAACAGGCCAAGAACACCTAGTTTGAAAGCTCAAGAGGTCCATTTACGGACTCAAACAGGCATCCAGAGCTTGGAACTATAGTTTTGATCATGTAATAAAGTCTTGTGGGTTTGATCAAAACGAGTTTGAAAGTTGTGTGTATAAAAAGCGTGTCGGAACTGCATTGGTATTCTTAGTACTATACGTAGATGACATTGTGATCATCGGGAATGATGTGAAGGTGTGGTCAGACGTAAGGGCATGGCTTTCAAAACAGTTTGATATGAAGGACTTAGGGGAAGCCGGGCACGTTCTTGGGATCAAGATCACTCGAGATCGCAAGAAAAGGATGTTAGGCTTATCGCAAGCTTCATACATAGACACTGTCTTGAAACGTTTCAGTATGCAAGATTCCAAGAAAGGATTCGTACCTTTCAGGCATGGAATCCATCTATCCAAGAAAATGTCCCCTAAGACGCAAAAGGAGATAGATGACATGAAAGGCATTCCTTGTGCTTCGGCTGTAGGAAACCTTATGTATGCAGTGCTGTGTACGAGACCGGATATATGCTTTGCCGTAGGCATGGTAGCAAGATATCAGAGTAACCCAGGGAAAGCGAATTGGACGACAGTTAAAAACATTCTGAAGTATCTGAAAAGAACTCGGGATAGAATGTTGATTTATCAGTCAGATACTTCAATCCCCATCGGCTACATGGACTCGGATTTCCAATCAGATTTAGATTCCAGAAATTATCTGCCTCAGTTAGTGTGTTTCCATTTGGGAAGTGTAGCCATTAAATGGACGAGTGTAAAGCAGAAATGCATTACTGACTCAACCATGGAAGTCGGGTAAGTAGCTGCTTGTGAAGCAGTGAAAGAACCGATTGGGCTCTAGATCTTCTTAGTGGACTTGGATGGTGTTCTGAATTTGTCTAGCAATATCTGCTAGGGGCAGTTGCAAATTCAAGAGAACCAAGAGTCCACGAGTCAAACAAACACATTAAAGGAAAGACATCTTATACGAGAAATCGTTAAGAGAGGAGATATAGATGTGGCAAAGATAACGTCTGAGGACAGCCTAGCAGATCCATTCACAAAGCGTCTGCCTCTGAATACATTCGAGAGACATGTGAGTGGAATGGGTGTCAAGACCGTTGCCAATCTGCTTTGAGTATAAGTGGGAGAAATTATTAGGTTCGTGTAGGTGACATTAGATGTCACGGACTACTCGAGACGTGTTGTAGTATACTTAAAAGCAGACTTTGAGTATAAGTGGGAGATTGTTGGGATTATACTGAAAAGTATGCTTTTTACTTTGTATAATCAAAACTGAATTTTCAGACTTATTTACTGAAATAAATTATTTATCACTGATGCTTTAAATATGATTGAATGTTATATATATTTACTGCATAACTGTTCAATAATTCGTACGTGTTACACTGTAGTTAATTTAGTGATACCAGATCACAGAAGATTAAATTAATAGTCCCTTGTAACTAAAAGTACGCCATTCACGACCTAGATGGAAATGAACAACCATCGCGAAAAGGTTGAGGTGTAAGGGTCGATTGGTTTGTCTTGACCAAGAGATTACACTAGTGCATGGTGATCTGTTGAATAGGACCTCTGGGAGGATAAATTCTTCAGAACTGAACAAGGAAGAATTAGACCTCAGTGGTTCGTTGTTTCTTAACCTTCATCCCTTAAATAGGATCACGTGGGATTGGTAACTATTGCTTTGACTTATCATGGGTAGCGAATCAGAGAGAGATTCAATACTTTTTATCTAGGGCAATATTATCGGTCACATGTGATTGCTAAGATTTAATCTTAAGAATTGTGTGCAAGCACGCTTTGTTTGATTTGCCCTTGGGAGGTTCATAAGTTTTATCATACCAAATCTTGCAAGTGGAATTAAGTTTCCGGTATGGATAATAATGTTGAACCGTTCCTCGACCAAGGACAAAAGATATTAATTAACGGAAAGCTATTTCAGTGGCTTGAATTAATTAATGGGCTAGATAATCTTAAACACGGAAATAATGACCGGAGCCATATTGACCGTAATATGGGTTAAGATGGATAGTGCAATATTAATTATGTAGTGGGATTAATTAATATTTATGGGCTTGAATTATATTGTGGCTCAATATTAGATATTCAAGATCCATTAGAAGGTCCAATCTTAATTCTCCTAAAGGCCCCCTGAGTAGCCCAACATATAGTCCAATAACCTGAAAAAGGTGATTAAAATAAAATAAATATTGTTGCTTAATTTTCCTATGATATTTTTGAAATCTATGGATAAAAGAGGAGAAAGATTTTCTTTGAATTTTGTTATGGAATGAAGATATGTATTCTTGGAATACAAGATTATCTCATTAAATTCAAGAAATCTCCCACTTGGTTATTCATTAAGGAATTTCGAAATTTTTGGAAATATAGTGGGCAAGAAAGATTTTCTTGATTTTCTTAAAAAGATATTATGGAAGATATGTATTTCTTGAAATACAAGAATATCTCATAAATTCAAGAAGATCCAAATCTTGGTATCTTGCCTAGTATTTTCGAAAATTATGCCATAAAATAGAGGAGGTTGAATTTTGTGGAATATTTTAATTATGGGAAAAAAAATATATGGGATATATTCAAGATTTCTTGGTGACCAAGAAAAGTCTTTTCCCACATTGAAATATCACATAATTTTCGTCCAAATCCCCTCTTATAAATAGGGGATGATTAGTTCATTCCCAAATACAATTCCATGTGCTGGAAATATTTGCAAATCCACATAAGTGGTGCAACAAAGTTTATTTTTTTCTTTTGTTAATTGTTCGCGAGTATCCTTCCACCGGATTGTCGAGCAAGGGCTAAGAGAATACTTGGGAAGTCCTTTTGGTTAGTCCGTCCGACCAAAGCCACTGCCATCCCGAGAGGTACGTTCACGTAAACCCGTAGATTCTGCATGCGTAGGTTTTACGTGGCTTTTTATATGCATGATATATTGTTGCAATTATTATTTGAATTAATATAGGATTAATTCATGCTAGTAATAATTAATGAATTAAATTTGTATTTAAATATTCACCCCGAATAGATCTGTGCAACTCATTCCCCAACAGCAAACACATTTAAACAAATTAAATAAAGCATAAGAAACAAAACAACAATAAATCAAGCAAAGCAGAAAATAAACACATTGGGCACATATTATCCAACTGTCATGGTTTAATTTTTCTTGGCTTGATCTTGAAGAAACACCGTCTTGAATTTCTCCCACTCGTTCGTCTCGAAAAAATTCCGTCCTTTGAACGCGACGCCAAGCGGCTCACAAATAGGGATGCACGCCCAGATCCGCCGGCCACTTGGCCGAAGCGACCAGCGCGCGCAGCGCCCTAGGTCGGCGCCAAGACGCTTGCCTACACGGGACTCGGCAACCTCGTCGGAGGCGCCTTTCCAGATATCTTGGCCGCCTCTTGCCGTGCTTCGCCGCACGCGACGACGCTTAGGGCTGATCCGCCTGATCCGCCCGACGCCATGCGCCTGGGCCCATCCACGTCGTGCGCGTGCCTCTCTTGGCACATTTTGCGCGACGCACGTCGCCCACGTACGGTTTTAGATCCATTTTAATTCCTCGTCTTCGTCTTCATCTTCGATCAGGTTATAATTTATTTAACGAAAAATAAATACACCTTAAATCTAGACTAGTCTATTACACTTGAACAAATCAAATAGCCTAATCTACTCGTGAATTTTCTCACGAGAAAAACAAATCCGAACGAGTCGAATTAAAAACCATCCATTCATACGCATGAAAATTAAACACATTAAATACCATGAGAATTGGATACCTGCAAAACAGCTCCAGCAATTCTACAATCCAATTCTCAATTTAATGTCCAACATAATTTAAATAACAATTTAAAAATCAGAGCTTGAAACCAGAGCTATGATACCAGTTGTTGGGAAATTAGGGGTGCCTGGATCTATTCGAGATGATTTTAAATACATATTTAAATTAATCAATTAATTACTAACATGAATTAATCCTAAATTAATTCAACATAATAATTAATAAATGAATAAACAACATGCGTACACGTAATCCACGTAAATCCTAAGCATGCGGAATCTAGGAGTTACGAGATTACTAACCTCTTGTAGAGACGACGGATGAGACAACGGATCAACCCAAAGAGCCTTCCCAAATATGTCCCAAGTCCACGAACGTAATCCAGTGGGAGGATTCTCACGAACGATTTTAACAAGAGGAAAACCAAAAATATTTTGCCACCACCTTTGTGGATTTCTAATATTTCCAACACATGGAATTGCAGTTGGGAATGAAAAATTCATCCCCTATTTATAGGGAGGAGGGGGCCGATTTTTAGGTCTAGAAAATAAGGGAAGAAAATCTTTTCTTGGTCTCCAAGAAATCTTGAATATATCTCCTATATTCTTTTCTCCTTAATTAAATTTTCCATAAAAATCTCTTCCCCTTTTTTATCCCTATTTTTCGAAAATAACAAGGCAAAAGGAGTCAAAACTTGACTTCTTGAATTTATGGGATAATTATGTATTCCTACAATACTTATCTCTTTCCATAAAATATCTACAAGAAAATCAAGACAATCTTTTCTTCCTTTTCCCTACATATTTCGAAAATTTCAAGGAAATATTAGGCAATAATATTTTCTTCTCTCTTCATTAATTGGACTTTATTTTGGGCTATTTGAGGGGTCTTTAGGAGAATTAAGATTGGACCTCCAATGGACTATGAAACTATAATATTGGGACAAATATTATTCAAAGTCCATTAATATTAATTTATTCCACTATAAAATTAATATTGAACTATCCATCTTAATCCATATTACGACTTCACTATAATATGGTTCCCGGTCATTATTTTTCGTGTTTAAGATTATTTTAGTCCATTAATTAATTAAGCCACTGAACAAGCTTTATATTAATTAATATCTTTATCCTTGGAGTAAAGACAGCTCAACTTTATTATCCATACCGGAAATAAATTTCAACTTGCAAGATTTGGTATGATAAAGGTTCTGAGCCCACCAAGGGGACAAATCAAACAAGACGTACTTGCACACGATTCTCCATATTAAATGTCAGCAATCGTCATGTAATTAATAATATTTCCCAAGATATAAGGTATCGAATCCCAATGATTCTCTTCCTATCATAAGTCAAAGCAATAGTTATTAATTTCACACGATCATATTTAAGGGATGGAGATTAAGAAACAACACACAGCTGAGGTCTAATTCTTGTATATTCAGTACCGAAGAATTTATCCTCCTGTAGGTCCTATTTAGCGCATCCAAATGCACTAGTATAATCTCTAGGTCAAGACAAGTCAATCCGAATCTTATACATCAACCTTTCATGATGGTTTGTTCATTTCCATCTAGGTTGTGAATTTGTACTTAATTACGAGGAGCTGTTAATTTGTTCTTCTGTGATCTGGTATTACCAAATTAACTACAACGTAATACGTACTGACTTTATTGAACGGGTTTGCAATAACTATATATAACATTCATTCATATTTAAATGCAACAGTGATTAATAATTTATTTCAGTAAATAAATGAGAAAAACTCAGTTTGGTTATACATAGTAAAAGCATACTTTTCAGTATAACCCCAACACACAGCGCGCGCATGGAGTGCAGAAGTGTGCGCTCGGGCTGGGCCGTGCTGGGCGATGAAGCGCGGGACCTCAAAGGCGCACGCATCCGGGCGACGCTTCACGCGCGCGGAGGCCGAGGGCGACGGGGCAGGATGGCCGACCCCAGACCGGGACGTGCGCCTAGGCGCACGCGACTCGCATTCCGGGTCTTGAGCACTTGTTTTCCAGACGTCGTCCAAACGCAAGATGGAGGACAATCTTTAAAGAGTTGTTGCGGATTCAGTGAGAGCTTTTCGAGACGGACGATGAAAGCAAAAGAAGAGACGATTTCTCAAGATCAAGATTTGGAATTTAAACCATAACAGTTGGATATATGTGCCCAACTTGATTTATTTTATCCTGATGCTTGTTTTATATTTGTGCAATATTTTATTTTTTAAATGTGTTTGTATGATATAGAATTGTCTAAAGAAAATCTCATTTTCGAAAATTACTAAGTATGTTTATTTTGACAAATTTTATTCCGGATAATAAAATTACGTCAATATTGACCTTCATGATTTATTTATTTATGAATTCTTTTGGAGAAATTTCCCCCACGGAACGGCCAAAAGATGGTTTTCACATGAATAAATTCACAAAAGGATGATTGTGAATTATTATTAGTGGCGACGATGACCCTCCCCACGAGGCTCGTTCAAAGCGAAGTAATTATTATGTTGGGAAATCTGTATTTTAGTTTTGATGGAAGTTCCAAAACAGGTTGTAATAGGACTAGTCAGACCTGTTAGCTGACTGATGACTTAGAATCAGATTAAGATGACCAGCTGAAATGTATAGATAGCTGATGTAAAAGATAGGTCACATATTGAGGGGGAACTCAATATGTATAGGTCAGGTCGAAGTATCAGATGACCCAGATAAGGTCAGATGATCAGAAGGCTAAGAACAAATCAGAAGAAAAGAAGTCAGAAGATCAGGTGAAGACAGAAGACACTGAAGACTCAGATAAACCTGAAGACTCAGATAAACCTGAAGACTCAGATGAACCTGAAGACTCAGATAAACCTAAAGACTCAGTAACAAACCCGAAGACTCAGTATGACTGAATACACTGAGGCTCAGAGTCACCTGAAGATCAGAAGACTACCAGAAGACCTGAAGACCAAAATCAGCCAAGTCTGCATATTGTGCTAAGACAATCTGCATCAGAAGACTCTACAAGGTAGACTGATCAGTTATCTGATCAAATCAGCACACATCTGGCGTCAACCAAAATGGTACACCACACAAGACAAATATTCCACAAAAGGAATATCAATCGTCTAACGGACAAATACTGAAGTGCCACCTCGCGAAGCCAAAGAGAAAGCGACACGTGCACAAAAAGAGCTGATAATGTGGGATTCGACGCTGCGGACATAAACGGCGCTAATCATGCCTACGGCCACGCCGATAATTGGAGCACGTCACAATCATATCCTACAGCCTACCTAATATAGCCCGAAATTCAAATTGCTCTCCAACGGCTCTTTGATTTCGAGGTCTATAAAATGGGATCGATCTTCAAAATTGAAGTAGACTAAGAACAAACACGGAGACACCGCAAAAGAAGCAAAAACTACAGCAAAATCTCCGCTCGAAGAACACCATATTTGAATATTATTCTTAGAGTGTTCATCCCATAGTTCTTAGCAAGAAATCCTATCCACTAGCATTTGGCTACATAAACATTAGGATAGATTTCCAGTTGGAACCACAACAAACCTTTACCCAAACTCAAAGTTAGGTTAAGTTTGTTACCGCAAGATTTCAGACTAGGGATTCTAGTTTCTGATTTTTGGTTCGGTTGAGTGTGAACTCAATAAACATCTGTTGGGTGTTGGACTAACACATAAAACTAAGTCCAGTTGGTTAAATTGGTGCCCCTGTGTTAAGGGAAGAGTGGACGTAAGAGCGGTTTTAAATCGAACCACTATAAAATCTTGTGTGCATTTACTTGTTATTTATTGCTTTACACTATTCACTAACCGAAGTTTAAAAATCGCATACATATTCTAAGTTAAACTCGACCGCACCAAGTGGCCCGATCGTCGAGGTGACACCTTAGTCGCCGGTTGAAAACCGACTTAAGAATCAATTGATAAACCGGTTTTTCACCATCGGTATTTACAAGCTTCCGCACTCTCGGTTAAACCGATAGATATCAAACCGATCGCCTCGGGCACTTTCAAGAAGATTGAACATCGATCCAAACCGACTCACTAGCACTCGACGATCGGAAATCTGCAATCACACCTAAATCCGATGAAAAGTTTTTGTCTCACCCTCCCTCTAGACTTACGCCCTCACAAAACCGTTCGGGACCTACAAGTGGTATCGAGCGGTGGTTCTATTGCACTAATCGGGCTTTGAGTATCATCGATTCTTGAGGAAGAATCTTTGTGGTCATTTGAACAGATCTTGAAAAACCGTTTTCAAAACTCATTCATTTTCAAAATCACTCAGCATGGATAATACCTCTGGTATGTATCATGATTTGCCTAAGTTTTCAATTGATGAGTATGCAGATTGGACTATATACATGTGCAACTATCTGGGATCGATAAGCGGCAGAATGATGGAAGTCATTGAACGAGGACCCATCATCATATATCACGACAACCCAGTGGTTGGAGGAGATCCAGATCATGCACCTGGAAGTCTTGTTCGAAAAAGTCCAGCCCTGATGGATGCAGAAGAAAGAAAGATGTATACTCTAGATACAATCGCCAGGCATATAATCATGAAGACGATGGATAAAGTCACCAAAGAGAAGATAAAGTATCTCAAAACAGCGAAACAAATGTGAGATACTCTTGTTGAGATATGCGAAGGAAATGATCAGATCAAAAAGATACCGACTACAAAATTTGAATCGGTGAAGTTTGAAAAGCTCAAAATGTTGCCCAACGAGACCATCAATGAGCTCGATGGGAGGATCACCATGTCAGTAAACAAGCTACGAGAACTTGGAAGAGAGATGTCAGACAAAGACATAAATTATAAGATACTGAGATCTCTCACCAAGAAGTGGGACATGAAAGTCACGGTAATCAAGGATTGTCAAGACATTTCCAAGATGAACCAAGTAGCTTATTCCTAAGCCTTAAAGCCCATGAGTTCGATTTAATCGAAAGAGGGCAAGCAGATGAAGACGAGACGCCTGCTGAAGCCTCAACCTCAACATCTAAATCAGTTGCATTCAAAGCAACCAGCAGTAGATCAAAGGCCACTGAACCTGTTGGAAACATCATAAGCCAAGCTGAACAGATCGCTTTACTTACCAGGAAATTTGAAAGATCAAATATTCAACTCGGTAAGTATCGCAGATTCTACAAGGATTATCAAAACAGAAGGAACATGAGGCCAACTGACAGATCACTAGAAAGGAATAGATCTGATGACCAAAGGGATCACAGAGATGATAAAAGAGATGATCGGTCAGACGAGAGAAGAGATAACAGATCTGACAGCAGGAGTTCAGACTACAATCAGAAAGGAAAGTCACCTGACAGATCCTACAGACAAAGTGTCTCACCTGGCAGAGGAAGTTCCGTGGATCATGCTTCAATTGCTTGAAACCAGGTCACTACAGCTCCAACTGCCCAGACCTGACTCCCAGAGAAAGAGAAGAGAAGCGGAACAAAAGAGAGTTACGCTTCAAAGACAGAAAAGCCATGGTTGCTGACACATCAGGAATTGATGATTCCTATCTGCCTTCTGAAGATTCTGGCTACTCATCTGTAGAAGATTTATGTCTGATAAGCAATGCAAATGATTTCTTCGACCATGAAGATCTGATATTCTCTTTAGATGACGATGAAATCTACCTGATGGCTAGGGAGGAAGACCAATCTGAGGTAACCTCCAAAACTTCTGCTTTTTCAATTTCCACACCAGCTATTATTAGCACACCTGCTGGAGAGATTGACTTCCAGCTCTACTCTGAGCAATTGCTTGATGATATCTCTGATGCAGTAGACACTTATACAATAGTGGAAGCTGAAAATGACAAGCTAAGGATCAGAAATAATCAGCTTGTTAAAGAGAACGCTGTCAGTAAAGCAGCTGAACTGAAATCAGCTGAAACTGCTCAGAAGGTAACTGAGGAACTTAACGTTCTGAAGGTTAAATCTTCTGATCAGGAGAAGCAGATCAAAGATCAGCTAGCAATCAACAAATAGCAAGCTGATGATTTCAAAATCCTACAAGCTAAGTTTGATGAGCTATTCCGACTACATGAGAGTCTAAAATCTACTGAGGATAGTTTGCGCAAGAAAATAGAGGTTTTCACAAAGTAATCAAAAACCGTTCAAGATATGAACACCTATTTTCGAACCCCGGCTAACAAGAAGGGAATTGGATATGAGAACCCTTCTACATCCTCAAAATCCCCATTTGGTTCACTTCAGAGGGTTGTAATCAAATGAGTCTCTGACAAAGATACACAAAAAGCTAAAAATGTATCTGATAAGGGAAAGAGACCTGTTGAGCAAGTAAGGCAAGTGCCTAATCAGAAAGGGAACAGAAATGGACCCCAACTGATTAAGCATCAGCCGAGGAATCAACAGAACAACTCAGTTCTTCTGAAGAAACCTCAACCTGATCAGCAGATTAGGTATCAGAAGAGACAACCTGTAAAAAGGAAATCTAATCTGAGACCCAATCGAAGTCAGCTGCCTAATAAGCAAGCTATAGGTAAACTGCATAGACCATCTATGCCAAAGAGATATGAATCTTTTAATGGTAGCAGTCGTACCTACCCTTATAACCAGAGATCTAGGGCTACTGAACCTGAGCCCCACTGGGTTAAAGGAAGATAAAATATAAAGAAAAATCCCAAGTCTTCTGATTCACCCAAGGCTCACACGAATAATCATACAAATCAGAAAGCATATAAAGAGACGTATGATTATGTTGATATGTATGGGAGACAAATCAGGCCTTCGATCTATCGATCGACAATAGAAGTGTTCTGTTTGTGTGGATCCCTAAATCCACCACTAACCCCTCAGGACCCAATTCCAAAGGGGTACCTAAAGCCTGATTCGATTGCAGGTTCGCGTGGGACTGGCCAACAAAGGAGGTGTACAAGTAACTATCTGGTACATCGATAGTGGATGCTCAAGGCACATGACTGGAAGCAAACATCTCCTTAGCTCTTACAAAGAACAAGAAGGCCCACGTGTACTCTTCGGTGATGATAACTTTGGTTTTACCAAAGGATTCGGAACCTTAGAGAATGATGATGTACAAGTAACTGGAGTCTTGTATGTCGAAGGATTAAAGCACAATCTACTATCAGTATCACAATTCTGCGACAACGGATTCAGCGTTGAGTTCTCGAGTGACAAGTGTACGATTAGGAATCTAGCTACTCAATAAATCTTGCTAACTGGTTCAAGGAAAGGGACGATCTACACAGCAGATTGGAACAGTTGTCCAAGAAATGCATGCTTAATTGTTAAGAGTTCCAAGAGTAGCAGTTGGCTCAGGCACAAAAGAATGAGTCATCTGAACTTTAAGACTCTTAACAAGATAGCTAGGGTGCCTTTGGTTGAGGGACTTCCGAATGAAGTATTCTCAAAGGATCAGACATGTGCCGCATGTCAAAAGGGAAAACAAGTTAAAGCTTCATTCAAAGGAATACCTGGACCAGCATCCAGTAGAGTACTACAACTGCTCCATATGGATCTATTCGGACCGAGCCATTACCCGGTCGATCTCGATGGATGCAAATATACTCTGGTAATCGTGGATGATTATTCCAAGTTTAATTGGGTTATATTCTTATACAAGAAGAACGAGATAACGACAAAGATACCCGAGCTTCTCAAGAAACTACAAAACGAAAAGGGTATCAGCATAGTAAAAATCAGATCAGATAAAGGTACAGAATTCCTGAATTCTTTTTATTCTTGACAGACCGAGTTTGGTATCAAAGATGAAACGGCGGCGGTGAAGAACGCCACAACAAAATGGAGTAGCAGAACGGAGAAACAGAACTCTCAAGGAAGCTGCTTGCACTATGTTAGCATAACATGCGACACCAAGCCGTTTCTGGGTAAAAGCCATCAATACTGCATGCCACACTCAGAACAGATGTTCTCTGACTAAGACTCACTTCAAAACACCCTATGAACTGTGGAAGGGCAGAAAACCTCGTGTTTCATACTTCCATGTTTTTGGGTGCAAGTGTTTCATTCACAACAATGGGAAAAGTCAGTTGAAGACTTTTGAGGTCAAGTCAGATGAGGGTATATTCTTAGGATATTCCTCATCCGCCAAGGCTTCGGGGTTTACAACAAAGCGAACCTAGTTGTGGAAGAAACACCCCATGTGGTCTTTGATGAGACATCTACGAACAAGAGAAAAGTCGCCTCGGAACAAGCCGCATGGATCAACCGCCACACCGACACGCAGAAAATAGATCACTAAGTATCAAGGAGAAAGAAGTTGAACACGTAACAATGTATATCCCATAACTTGATCTTGCTGATTCAACAGGTCAATCAGACCCTAAGGTACGCATAAATGTCGATTGAAGAAGCCGGCAATTTGAGACAATATCAAGCCCGAACCATCCGGGTTCGGGGAACTCTGAAGTTCCTAATTAATGGACATCGACACATGATGAGTCCAACATCACCGAGACATGTTCTTATCAAGTGGATCATAATTCGCACCACTCTCAATCACTAGTAATGAACTACTATCGAAATGGATGATGTTCTCCAAATAGACCTTAAAATCGAATAGAAGGACTGGATTACGGTCATCCAACCCGATCGATTATCGGAGACCCATCCGATAGAGTCAAAACTAGACATCGAGTTGGTGAAAGTGCCATGCATTGTTGTTATCCGTCTTTGAAGGAACCAAAACTGATGAGGAAGCTCTACAAGACGCAAAAGTTGGATTCTAGCCATGCAAGAGAGAGTGGAGCAGTTTGAGAGGAATCAAGTTAGAAACGGTGGATGCAGACCAACTCATCAAGACGTGATTGGCACGAAGTGGGTATTCAAGAACAAGAGAGATGAGAATAATGTCATAACCGGGAATAAGGCAAGACTTGTTGCTAAGGGGTATTCAATCGGAAGGAATTGATTATGATGAGACCTTTGCCGTCGCTCGCTAAAGCCATTCGCTATTTTCGCATATGTTGCCCACAGAGGGTTCATTGTGTATCAGATGGACGTAAAGAGTGCATTCTTAAACGAGGTACTAGCAGAGGAAGTTTATGTTGAACAACCTCCAGGCTTTGAAAAAGGCAACCAAGTGTACCGATTAAGAAAAGTTCTTTATGGCCTGAAACAAGCTCCTCGAGCTTGGTATGATACACTCTCTCAGTTCTTGATAGACAGCAGATTCACTAAAGGAATAGTGGACAGAACCTTATTCAGAATAGAAGATGGAGAAGATATTACGATGGTTGATTTTTACGCGACATCATCTTGGATCTCCCAACAAGAAGCTGTGTGAGAAGTTCAGTAAATTGATGCAAGGGAAGTTCTAGATGTCCATGATGGGTCAGATGAATTACTTTCTGGGTTTACAAGTCAAGCAGAGTACAAAAGGGATATTCATCTGCCAGGCGAAGTACACAAGGAATCTACTGGCCAAGTTTGGAGTTCAACATTGTAAGGAAGCCGGAATTCCCATGATGACCAGGTTCAAGATGGATCCAGATGAGGACAATCAGAAAACTAATCAGAAAGAATATAGGGCTCTCATTGGATCCCTACTATACTGTTGCCCGCCAGACCGGATATCACTTTTTGCGGTGGGTGTATGTGCGATTTCAAAGCAAATCAATGCAAAAGCCACCTAAAGCGACTAAGCAGATTCTCAAGTATCTGAAGGGACGATAAACCTTGGTTTATTTTACCCATCGATGATAATCTAGAGCTTAGTGGGTATTCGATTCTCGACACGGAGGTTGCGTAACCGAAGCGAAATCAACCTCGAGGTTCATGTCGGTTTTCGGGAAATAAAAGCGATCTCTTGGTTTTGAAGAAGCGGACATCGATTCGCGACATCTCTACTACCGGGCGAATATATATGGCTGCAGGAAGCTGTTGTTCCCAACTGCTCTGGCTAAGTCAGCAGCTAAGGGATTACAACATCGTAGCTAAGAACGTACTTATATTCTGTGACAGTAATAGTGTTATTGCAATCACTCAGAATCCTGTTCTACATACAAGATGCAAGCACGTGGATGTCAGACACCATTTTATCAGAGATCACGTTGAAAAGAAGAATATCAGAATGGAAAAGATCCATACTGACAAGCAGAAAGCTGATATTTTAACTAAGCCGCTAGTTGAGATCAGATTCAGAGAATTATGCAACGAGCTAGAGCTTCTGGATCTCGGAGAAAGTGCACCAGAAATGGTTGGTGGACTGATCTCTAGAACCAGTTGGTTAAAAGACTAACCAGGTTAAGAGGAATCAGTTGAGTTAGGAATCTCAACTGATCGAACTGATCAGACGAGGAGCCGATCCGAAGTTCGGGATAAGGAAGCGGATCGAAAAGTCAGACAAGTAGCCGATCTGAAGTGCAGATAAGGAGCAGATCAGAAAGTCAGACAAGTAGCCGATCTGAAGTTCAGACAAGAAGCAGATCAGTTCAAGATATATCAGATTAAGGGGGAACTGATCAGATTGGAAGATTACTTTATAAGTCGATTAAAGCTGAAGTAAACAAGCAAGTCGTACAAGTTGAAAGCTACAGATCGCATAAGTCAGAAGAGGCAACACAACAATGAAATAACAGAATTTTTCATTGATAAGGACCCGGAGGTCAGATTTACAAGTTACAAGTGATATCACAAGCTACCTACAAGCTATCTTCAAGTGGTATTACAAGCTACAAGTACAAGAAGACCCGGAGGTCGCTACATAAACCATAAACCCTAAGCCAACCCAAGGCAGGGAAAGGGAGAGAGAGAGTTCAAGAGCTTGATGCTCTCATTTTCCCCCGATCCTAAAAGGGGCGTGAGAGGCCTTAAGGAAAATCCTGAGCCACCCTCAGAGCTTCGGAGTGAGGAGCGAGAGCGGCCTTGAAGGATTTCTATGCCAGGAGCCCCTAGAGCTAAAATCAATGGGCTCTCCAGTTGTTAAATGGGACACAGTGCCACAGGTTTGGTCACAAGGACCAAACAGACACTAGTGTCGCATGCAAATATTGAGTTTGATATATGAAGATCAGCTGTTGACTGATGCAGACCATATACCAAATTTATGTTTTGTTTCAGAGTGAGTCTGTTGATGCTAATTCCGTCATCTCGATAGGTGCACAAGGTGCATACGGTTAGGAGAAGTGCCTTCTCATTTGCCTTAGCAGATCCGCCTCCACGGTGGTAAAGAAGCTTTGCATTGATCGTATGTGTAATCTTCGATGGCAAAAGCGGTGTGAAGGAACACACGGGGTTGATTTGAGAAGTTGAATTCATTGGAAAAGGGTTAAAGGTTTTCACCGGAAGTTTCACCGGAAATAAGGAACTCATCGGAAAGAAATGAAGTATATGCTAAATAAGATGAATGGTTTATGTTGTGTTGTTTTTGCCTAACACCCCAAGTTATTTTATAGAAGGAAATTAGGGGTATAAATGCAAATTTATTTTTCTCAGAAGACCTTAAGAGAAATTTGCATCGACAACGCGTAAGGAACACGCGGCTAATGGATGGATGAGTTGACGGTGTGAGTAATCACAGCGTATCTATGCCATTATTACGGAATGTCAAATCGCGCCGATTTGGGAATCGAGGCGACTTTTTAACTCCCCGAAGCAAATGTTTTGGCGGGAGTAGACTTAAGAGAATAGTAAATGCGGGCTGAATAGAAGAAGATTGAAGATAAGAGTATCAGATAAGAGTATCAGATAAGTGGATCAGATAAGTGACGAAGTGTTTCAAGCAAGAATCTGATCAGTTGAGTGGAATATTGTTGGGAAATGCATAAGGCTACCATCAGTAAGGTCAACAAGTACCAGATCAGATCACAGTGGTAACTGGTTGATTACAATATCAATCAGTCAGATACGTTCTCTTATTTATCCCTTTCTGAACTTCTTATATGCGTTATTTAAATAAATTGGTTTTTACTCTGTTTTCACTTTATGACACATGCACTGCAAAACTTTTAATGCGGACTTGGGAATGTGTTTTTAATGCGTTTTATTGCAAATTTTCGAGTCTGAAATACGAGAAGACTACTTTTCTCAACCGTGCGATCAAAATACTTTTTGGCCGACTAATCTCAGCCACTGATTTCAAAACACGGATACTTGAGTACTTTGGAAAGTTGTGCAAAAAGGTTTTCCCTCGTATTCTATAAAATCCAAATCTTTCTCAGAAAACTTCTTTCCACTACTTCGTCTTCTCAAAGCTCTTTAAAGATCAAAACTTTCATAATCTTCAGAAAATTACCTTCAAAATCAATTGATTCCATTTTTGCGATTTCTCATATCCTAAGAATCAATTTCTGGTAATTTCTCGCTTAAATACTGCATTATTTCAATTCACTCTGGTACCTAGGTTTACAAGTCGTGATGATATGTTTCTGTAATTTTTATAAGATCTATACGCTTACTTGCTAAATTGATGCTTAGATTACTGGTTTGACTGAATTTATTGAAATATCTTACTCAAACTAAACATCAATTTGCATATCGTACAGGAATGGCATATCTTGTTCCATGACCGGGCCAAGGGAAAAAGTTCTACAACTTTGCATCGATGAAGAAAGACATCATTGATGAGAAGTATGTAGTATTCACCATCACCTCAGATCCTGAATCGCTGGAAATTCTGGAGTGCTTGCGAGCGTGTGGGCTAGAACAATATTGCTCTACACATCAGAACATCGTCCACACCCATGAAGCCCTGGAGTTTCTATACAATCTACAGAGGGATGAAGACATTGATGCTAACCTGATTTCTTCCATTGGCGGACTGGAAGTGCGAGTGTCGACTGACGATCTCCAGAGGATATTCGGTCTAACTCGAGGAAGCATCAATCCAGAGACCTACACGACTGATGTAGGAGAAAAGGAATTTCTTAAAGCCGAGTTGTTGAGACCAGCAAACAAGGAGAACACGACGAACGTCAAAGCCTCCTATCTGAAGAGGAAATATCGCATTCTCCTTGAGATCGTTCAAAAGGTGATCATGTGCTCAACTTACAGTCTTGATGCTGTCACTTCCTATAAGATCAGTGTCATGGCTGCAATAATAAAGAAGGCTTCAGATATAGATTGGTTGGGTATGGTCAAGACACGACTGAGGAAAGACTCCGGGAAGTTCGAACTGACCCAGAGCAATGTAGTGTGCTTATCTTCCAAGTGCTCCTTCATACACAAAATCTCAATCATTCTGTCAGATAAGCTGCCACAGAACTATGAATGGAATGAGAATGGAGGGAAGATATATCAAGCAAAGCACAAGGTCATATTGGGCAAGGATGAGTCCCTACCTGGACAATCTGATGAAGATACAACTCCTTATGTGCCCAAACTCAAGGGAGAAAAGAAGGAAAAAGAAAAGGCAACTGCATCTTCTGAAGTGCAGGAAAAGGCCATTCTAGAGAAGAGGATGAAGATGAAGGATCTGGCCAAGAAACCAGATGCTCAGCAGAAACGTCAGAAGAGAGTCACTTCTCCTCTGAAGACTGCTCCAAGTTCTGCCCAGCAAGTTAGCAGAACGAAGGATCTGATGCAAGTGGAATCAGAAGAGGAGATAGCAGTCCACTCTGAGCCCACTGCCAGAGAAGTAAGGGAAGAGCAGATGATCGCAGCAGAAGGAGAGAAATCTGTCAGAGAGACAGAAGTGGAGCAATCTGAGGAAGAATCACCATCTGATTCTCTGCCTCTCACCAAGATCTTCCAGAGAGCAAGATCGCCAACGCCCACTTCCAAATCACCATCACCCTCCCCTCAAAAATCATCACCACCACCCTCTCCCCACAAAACCTTCTCACCCTCACCCTCACCTATCAGATCACCCAGATCTCCCACACCACCAATCAATGAACCTGTTCAGGACACTGAACACCCTCAAAACGCTGAAAACAAACCACAAATATCCCAATCTCCATACAAGTCACAAGCACGTGAGAGATCTAACAAGCGAGTGTCCATCTCTAATAATCCCTTCAATACCAGAACCGTGCTTGCTTCACCTGTTTCAGAAAGCCCCATCATAAGGATAATGAAGCAACAGATCAAGGAGTATCTGCTGGATCTATGCCCTGAATTGGATCAACATCCTGGCATCCAGCAACAAATAGAAGAGATTGTGTTCTGGAGGGATATTAGACTGAAAAGCATTGAAGAATTTAGGATTCTCATGACAACTCTGGGATCAGATTTCTTTGTAGACTTGGAGATGAAGTGCTTGAACACTGCTGGGATTGAAAGTGCTGTTGAATTGGCATCTGATGATGATATTAGATGGTTGATTCACGAAAGGTTTGGAATTGCTGATAACAGGGAGGAAACCGTTCAACCTCCTACAGATCATGAGGGAGCTGCCGATGAACCAAGAATGGGTGCTGCAGATGAGACCCGACTTGGCAAGGCTTCAACATCTGACCAGACTGCTACGATGAGCTCTGATACCCTAAATCTTTATACTGAGAAGATTCAGGATGGGATCAAGACTGCTATTGAAGACAAATTCGCAGTGCTCACAGCAGATCTGATGAAGCGATTTGAAGAAGAGCAAGCAAAACTAGTTGACAGAGAAAGAAGTCACACAGTTGGGATGCACAATGCCATCCTCTCTGAAGTTATGGAACTAGTTAATCCTCTTGCCGAGAAGCTCAATCTCCAGTCTGACAAACTCAAAGTTCAGACAGATATGCTCAATCAGACACAGGTACTATTGGAGAATGTCTGGGCATCCTTGGAGAAAACTGACAACCACATGGATATGGGTTGGAAACACTTTGTAGCTTCTACAGAACTAGCAAGACAGGATATTGAAGTTGCTCTCAGACGCTTCTTGAAACCTGCACCTTCTGCCACCGTTCAGATCACTCCTCTTATTGTCGAGGAACTCAGAGAGGAGATCACACGGCAATTCAATGCTCTGAACCGCAGGATGTCCAACCTCTTTGATGAAACCAAAAAGGGGGAAGGACAAGAAAATAAAGAGAAGAAAGAAAAACAGACATAGTTGGTAACAATTACATCTCTACCAGAAACCACTGTACCTGACTTGCCAGCCACTCCATCTATTGATCTCGTTGCTGAAGTAAAAGAAATTGTGGAGCAACATAGCAAAGAGATCACTGAGCAGAAAATTGCTCTTTCAGAAATTATTGCCAGAGTCGACAAGATTGAAGACTTTTCTTCGTTCGTACAGAAAAGAATGGAAACTGATGATCAGGCCAAGAGCCTTGAACTCGCTAAGAAATTAGCTGAAGAAGACGAACAAGATGAAACTGAGCAGACTCTGAGGAGAAAGAAAGGCAAAGGCAAGATGATGAAAGCAACTGCGGAAGATCAAAGACAAGGCCGACTATTCTCTACCAAAAGCCAGATGACTCCTGAACAAGTTCAAGAGCAAACAAGACAGAGAATTAGAGAGGCCGCCATCAAGAAGCAGAAGTTAGCAGAGGCTAAGGGACTGAACATCGCTTACATCCGAAGGAAGAGGAAGAACGAAGTTGCAGCAGAGGAGATTGCTTGGGAGAAGAATGCCCTTCCAGCACCTGTTAAAGACATCCTCTGTGCACGGCTAGATCTGCTTCCAGAATGGGATCAGATCAGAGGAGAATGGTTATGTGACGTATACATCCTGGAGAAGATTCCGATTCATCAAGATCAGACTGAAAATGATGATGAATTCCGGAACTGGTTAGAAATGATGTATCCAGACTTCTACCAGACGGTGATGAAAGAACGGAAAATCATGTCACTAATACCAGAAGCTCCACCCTTTGAACTACTTCTTCCACCTTTGCGTCCAGACAAAAAGCTAGATGTTGTAAAGTTCAAAAATGCCTACTATGGATTTGCTGAAAAAAGAGGGATCCATAGAAGAGAAGATCTGGACAAGCTAATGCAAAGGATGTACAAGATGTTTGGCATCCCCAAAGAGCTGCAAATGTTCAAGTACACCTGAGGAAGATAACTTGGAATCAGATGATAGGTACGTTTTTCATGTATTCTATAATGCACACACCTATCTGAATGAAATATTTCTTCTCTCTGATTCTAAGACAACATCTCATTGTCTTCTGAAATATGTACTGCATTTCATTATCTGCATTTCTATTCGTGGTATCTGTTTTTCTGATTAAATGTTTTGGTTCCATCAAAAAGGGGAAAATTGTTGGGAAATCTGTACTTTAGTTTTGATGGAAGTTCCAAAACAGGTTGTAATAGGACCAGTCAGACCTGTTAGCTGACTGATGACTTAGAATCAGATTAAGATGACCACCTGAAATGTATAGATAGCCGATGTAAAAGATAGGTCACATATTGAGGGAGAACTCAATATGTATAGGTCAGGTCGAAGTATCAGATGACCCAGATAAGGTTAGGTGATCAGAAGGCTAAGAACAAATCGCTAAGAACAAATCGTGAAGAAGAAAAAAAGACTCGATATGGGAAGATCGGATAAACGAAGACTCGGAAAACTCAAGACTCGGATAAACTCGAAGACTCGGATAAACTCGAAGACTCGGATGAACTCGAAGACTCGAAGACTACCGTAAGATAAACAAGACTATTGAATAAAGAATCTTCAAAGACGACCGATTATTCGATCTAGATGACCGAAACCACCGATTTAATAGAATATCAATCGCCTAATGGGTCACCAAAAGAGTTTACACGTGCAAAAAAGACTACCGATGATGCGGACAAGACACAAGACCTATATCACGCCGATATTTGGAAAGACGTCACAATCATATTGTGCTTTCGAAATTCAAACAACGGCTCTTTGATTTTGAGGTCTATAAATGGGATCGATCTTCAAAATTGAAGAATAAGAACAAACAGAGACACCGCAAAAAAGACTACGAAAAATCTTATCCGATTTGAAGATTATTCTTAGAGTGTTCCACACCGATCCCACTAGCATTTGGTACATAAACCAAAATGGTACAAACCTTACCCAAACTCAAAGTTAGACAAATAATATTCCACAAAAGGAATATCAATAAACATCTAATGGGAAAAATAAGTTGATTGGTTAAGTTGGTGCCCTTGTGTTAAGGGAAGAGTGAAGCGAGAAAGTATGAACCACTATAAAATCTTGCAAAAATTTAGCTTTTTACAATATTAATGCGGGATTCGATGATGCGACTAATAAACGGGCGCTAATCATGCCGAGTTGACACCTTAGCCACGCCGATATTCGAATTGATAACGCTGGTTTTTCACAATCATATCCTATTAACCTACCTAATATAGCCCCGTGCACTTTCAAGTAGATTGAAATTCAAATTGCTCTCCGAAACGGCAATCTTTGATTTTGAGGTCATAAAATGGGATCGTATTTTCAAAATTGAAAATTGATATAAGAACAAACACGGAGACACCATTATTAATTTTGAAAAGAAGCAAAAAACTATATGCAAAATCAGTTCACCCCACGTGACTGTTTTCGAAGAATGCATGTTCATAAAGATATTTGAAGATTATTCTAATTTTGTGAGTGTTCATCTTTGAAATATATGTTGTTCAAAAGAAAATCAATCACACATAGTTATTTGAAAGCGTAAAAGAAAATCCTATCCACTAGCATTTGGCTAACAAACATAAACACTAGGATAGATTTTGGTTGGAACCACGGAAATGTATAACAAACCTTTACCCAAACATTCAAAGTTTAGGTTAAGCCTCAAAGATTTTTTACAGAAAACCGCAATCAAGTTTTCGCGACATATGGGATTCTAGTTCTTCAAGCGTAATTTTACGGTTCGGTTGTATAGTGTGAACTTTTTGTTTCAATAAACATCATTGTAGTTATGTGATGGGCCATCACATGTTCACTATAGACTAACACAAGAAAACTAAGTCCATTTGGGACAAGTTAAGAAGCTTTTGTGACTAAAAATCTTTTTCAAAGTTGGCCAATGCAAGATTGATGAAATGATGTTAAGGGAAGAAAAGTAGAGAAAAGATGTGGTCAAATGGTTGGGTGTCAGGAAAGGGGTTTCAATTATGAACCACATTAAAATCTTGTGTGCATTTACTTGCTATTTATTGCTTTACAATATTCACACAACCGAAGTTTATCATGTTTGTTTCACATACATATTCAAAGAAAGTTAATCCTCATCACACTAGGCGATCGTGAAGCTAAATGGGAGACGTGCACTCTTTTGAAGACAAGACTTCGTTTTAAGAGATGTTCTTTGACACCTTAAAACCTTATTTTTGGGTTTCAAAACTATTTAATGATAGATATTATATTCAAAACAAGTTACTATTTTTTAAGAATGTGAATTGATAAACCGGTTTTTTGCGGGTATTTACAAAAGCATCTTTTAACCATCAATTATTTCGCAATTAAACCGAACGAGACACTTCTTTGGCATCTAAACATTGGGATATCAAAATAGGACCGTCGAACCTACAGATGGAACCATTTCAACCCGTGAATCAGATTGAACATTTGGAGCCAAGGGGAACCAAAAGTGTTGCAAATCGTTCACACTAAGTGTGGTCCAATGTCAACCAAAGCTAGAGGTGGTTATGAAATTTCATGAATCATGATTACTCAAGGATCCGCGATTTTCTCATGAAACACAAATCGGAAACCTTTGATAAATTAAAAGTTTTCAAAAGTCTATTCACCCTCCCGTGGAGGCGAATACCTCGGCGATGAGTTTTTGAACTACTTGTCGAGACAAGAATTGTTTCCCGATTTTAACCCTCAACAAAAGCGGGTTTGCAGAATGAAAAACAAAACACTCTTAGAAATTTGATCCATGATGAAGGACTTGGGTCATGCCTGGAAACAAAGCTTATGTTCTAATTTGGTGCCATATTCGGTTTGGGGATCGGGGATCACACTAGAAGATCGAAAAGAAAAGATTGATTGGCTTATCATGGGAACGAAGGGTGTATGTTCTATGGTCATACATAGACATTGTTTTGAAGCGATTCATGAAGATGCCCCAAAAAGATTCCAAGAAAGGTTTGTACCAATGCAAAAGTTTTTCAGTTAAATCCATCTATCGAAAGACATGTATCCCAAGACACAAGGGAGATGAGATGAGAGATGGAAGCCGAGAGCTCAATGGATCATAATAAAAGTGTGGGAGCTAGTGGCATTCATTGGATGCAAGTGGGTCTACGTCGGAGGGCGGGAAGGTCGAAACCTTTAAAGGGAAGCCTGGCAAGGGATATGAGAAAATGTTGATTATGAAGAAACCTTTTCTGCGATTCTCTTGGCAAGACTAGATTTTGATATTTGCTTTCCTTACCGGGAGGTCTTGACGAGAAATCTATGGCAAAATATCAAAGTAAGGCCAAGAAATCTTGTTTGCAAAGTTGAGGAAGTCCATTTATGGACTAAAGCAAGCATCCGTTAAGAACATGTAATCAAGTCTTATGATTTTCTCAAAAAAGTATCTGTGACGGAAAAGCCTTGGTATTCTTAGTCTTCATGGGATAGAATGCTAGCTTTATTAGTAAAGTTTTTGGATAGTTTAGTTTTATGAAGGACTTATGGGATATTCTTGGGATCGGGATCACACGAGATCGAAAAAAAAAGATTTTCCTATCGCAGTTCTTCATACATAGATTCCGATTAAAAATCTTCCTCGATTGGTAGTGTCCATTTTTATCCCAAGGAGGAGGAGCAAGAATATGGAGAAGCGTTAAGCGCATAAATGCATCGCGAGATTCTACCATGGAAGAACTGGGATAGAAATATGTAACCGACATAGAAGAAAAATCTACCTCGGGTAGTGTGTTTTAAGGAGAAAGCAAAGAAAAAGAATGCATTAGCGCAAAAGCGGCGAAAAGCGTTTGGCTCAAGAACTTCTTAGTGGACTTGGACGTTGTTTCAAATTTTCCCTGCACAATCACGGTTTTCTATGATAATGCCGGAGCAGTTGCAAATTCAAGGGAACCGAGAGCCCACAAGGCCAGCAAACACATTGAAAGGAAATACCATCTTATATGAGAAATCGTTAAGAGAAGGGATATAGAGGTGGCAAAGATCGCGTCGGAAGACAACCTAGCTGATCCATACACAAAGGGTCTGCCTCTGTTAACATTCGAGAGACATGTGGAAGGAATGGGTGTCAAGAGCGTTGCCAATCTGCTTTGAGTATAAGTGGGAGATATATTATTAGGTTGATGTAGGTGACATTAGATGTCACTGTATAATACATTAGACATGTTGTGGTATACTTAAAAGCAGACTTTGAATATAAGTGGGAGATTGTTGGGGTTATACGTGAAAGTATGTTTTTACTTTGTATAACCTATGTATTAAACACTTATTTACTGAAATAAATTATTTATCACTATTGCTTTAAATATGATTGAATGTTATGTGTATTTATTGTAAACCGTTCATATAAAAGCACGTGTTACATTGTAGTTAACGTGGTGATACCAGATCACAGAAGATCACGTTAACAGTCCCTTGTAAACTAGTGCGTGTTTCACAACTTAGATAGACCCGAACAGTCTATTGGTAGAAGTTGATGTGTAAGGCTCAGATTGACTTGTCTTGACCAAGAGATTACACTAGTGCATTTGATGCGCTAAAGAGGACCTACAGAGAGGATAAACTCATTCGCACTGACTTATGGGATGAAGAGTTAGACCTCAGTAGTTGTTGATTTCTTAATCTCAGTCACTTAATAAGGACTGTGTGTGATTAGTAGTTATTGATTTGACTTATAAATGGGAAGAGAATCATAGCGACTTCGATACCCTATATCTTGGGCAATAATATTAATTGTACGACAGTTGCTAAGATTAATACAGAGAATCGTGTGCTTGCAAAGTCTTGCGTGATTGGTCCCCTTGGTGGGCTCGGAACCTTTATCATACCAAATCTTGTAAGTGGAATTAATTTTCCGGTATGGATAATAAAGTTGAGATGTCCTTACTCCAAGGATAAAGAAATTAATTAATATAAAGCTTTTTAGTGGCTTAATTAATTAATGGACTAAATAATCTTAAACACGGGAAATAATAACCGGGAGCCATATTACCGTAATATGGGTTAAGTTGGATAGTGCAATATTAATTATATAGTGGCATTAATTAATATTAATGGGCTGAATTATATTGTGGCTCAATATTGAAATTCAGTAGCCCATTGGAAGGTCCATCTTAATTCTCCTAAAAGTCCCTCAAGTAGCCCAAATTAAAGTCCAATAAATAAAAGGTGCTTAAAAATAAATTAAAATTTATTGCATTATTTTTCTTAAAATTTTCGAAATTATTAAAGAGTGAGAAGGATTTTCTTGACAAGATTTTATGGAAATGAGATAAGTATTCTTGGAATACAAGATTATCCCAAAAATTCAAGAAATCTCCCACTTGGTCTCTTTAATGGGAATTTTCGAAAAATTGGGGATAAGGGGAAAAAAAGATTTTCTTGATTTTCTTGGAAAGATTTTATGGAAAAAGATATTTATTCTTGGAATACAAGAATATCTCATAAATTCAAGAAAGATCCAATCTTGAAATTATTCCTCTAAATTTTCAAAAATAAGGGCTAAATAAGGGTGTGAGATTTTTATGGAAAAATTACACATGGAAAGAAGAATATATGGGATATATTCAAGATTTCTTGGAGATCAAGAAAAGATCTTTCTCAATCCCTTGTTGCCCTAATTTTCGTCCAACCCCCTATATATAAATAAGGGGATGAATTCTTTTCATCCCCTACAATTCCATGTGCTGGAAATATTAGAAATCCACAAAGATTGTGCAACAATTGTTTATTTTTCCTTTGTTTATAAATTGTTCAATTGGAGGACCTTCCACCGGGGTCATTGAATGAGTACTTGGGAATACTTGAGAAGGACTTTTGGTTGGTAGCCAGTTACTCGATCCTGTCCGTCTCAACGATTGTCTCTCCAACAGGTATGTTTACGTAAACTCCTAAAAATTCAGCATGCTGGGATCTTTTACGTGAAATATTATTTGCATGGTGTTGTTAAATTAATTATTATTTGAATTCACTTAGGTAAATTCATGCTAGTAATAATTGTTAATTTAAATTTGTGTTTATGAGGTCATCCCGATAGATCCTGGCATATGTTATCCCAACAAGTATAGAAAGGTATAAAGCAAGATTAGTTGTTAAAGGATACACACAAGAGGAGGGAATTGATTATTTTGATACATTTTCTCCTGTAGCCAAGATTACAACTGTAAGAATATTACTTTCTATTGCTATTGCTAAAAACTGGTGCATTCATCAATGTGATGTGAACAATGCATTCTTGCATGGTGATTTGGTTGAAGAAGTTTACACGTCACTACCTCTTGGTTATAAAGTTCCTGTTGATAAAGTTTGCAAGTTGAACAAATGTTTATATGGCTTCAAACAGGCATCTAAACATTGGTTTTTTAAACTTTCTGAAACTCTCCTTTCTATTGATTTTGTTCAATCAAAAGCAGACACTTCCCTGTTTATTAAAAGTTCAGGAAGTGCCTTTATTGTGTTACTGTGCTATGTGGATGATATTATCCTAACTGGCACAAGTTTATCTCAAATTGATTATGTGAAGTCCTTTGTACATGTTAAGTTCACTATAAAGGACATTGGTGTAATTGAAATACATATTGGGAATTGAAATAGCTAGGAATGACAAAGGTCTCCAGCTTTGTCAAAGAAAATATGTTATTGACTTGCTCACACATACTGGTTATCTTGGTTGCAAACCTGGAACAACACCCATGGATCTTAATCACAAGTTTGTAAGTACTTCTCCATTACTCTCTACTCCCTCTGAATATAGGATGATTGTTGGAAAACTTCTATACCATACCATCACAAGGCCTGACATGTCTTATGCAGTCCAAACATTGACTCAGTACATGGGTAATCCAAATGAAAGCCATATGCAGACTGTTCATAGACTTCTGAGGTATTTAAAGTCCACCATTGGACAAGGCTTGTTTTATCCCTCTAACAATAGTTTCAAGTTGCAGGGATTCACTGATAGTGACTGGGAAAGGTGTGAAGAAACCAGAAAGAGCATTACAGGCTATGTCATTTACGTGGGAGAATCACTCATATCATGGAAATCCAAGAAACAAAGTATTGTTAGCAAATCCTCCACTGAAGCAGAGTACATGGCTATGTGTTCTACCACTTGTGAAATTCAATGGATCCTAAACATCCTTCAAGATCTCAAGATACCACACCCTCAACCAGTCAACCTCTTCACAGATAGTAGATCTGTCTACTGCATAGCTCACAACTCAGCCCTTCATGAAAAGAGCAAACACATACAAATAGACATCCACCTCACCAGAAAGAAGATTCAGCAAAGTATCATCAAACTAGTCCAGTTTCCTACAACAGACAACCTAGTTGATGCCCTAACAAAGCCTTTGGGACCTACTCCATTCAACAACTTCAAGGTCAAAATGGGACTTATCAACATTTACTCCCATCTTGAGGGGGGTATAAAGACTCCACATCACCAAAAGTCAAATAAATAAACTAGAACTAATACTTTTACTCAGCACAACTAATACTCTCTATTAGCTATGTCTTGTATATAGATTAGATTTCAGATTAGAGAACTCACTTGTTCATTTCATTTCTTTGCTTTCTAGAGTTTGTTGAGAACGGTTATTGTATTTTCTCAATAGATCATCTCTATGATCAAGATTCTTTTCATGTATTGAATCCATTCTTAATAATATTTTATTTATGCATCTACACGTTTCAGTTACATTAATCTGCATATTCCACCCATGTGTTCAGTCACATGAGACATTGAGACTTGACTCTTCTAATATTATCTTCGATTTATTTTTTAACTTTTTAACATTATCTTCAGTACAATAATTATTTACTTTATCTTTTCAAATTTAAGATTTATACAACTCAGTAAAAAATTGTTTAACACAAATTTTAATATTATACTCAATTCGTTCCATATTTGTTTACCCATTGTTTCAAATGGTTTGTCCCACACTTATTCACTTCTTTCTATAAAAAGTAATAAAATAATCATACTATTTTTAACTATCCCCTCTTAATATCTTAAAATTATATCTCATGTCAACATTTTTACCTACAAAAAATAATCTACTTTAATAATAAAATAGAAAATACTATAATACACTCAACCAAAAACTACTTTATCATTTGAAATACTACTAATAAACAACTCTCACATTAAAAGTCACGCCAAAAGTAAATGGGTGAACAAGCATTCCTAGAGGATGTAATTATTAAAACTTAAAAGCGTTCTATTTTTATTATAATTGTGATTCGCGCTACTAATTAGCGAATACTACATGAAACGAGAGATAATAAACTGCACTTTATTTTCTCAAATTTTTACTCCTCATACGGTTATACTACTTCATTTGTGCACTTTTCCCTATACATTATAACTTTTTGTTTTTTAAATTCTGAGGGAGCAGAATAAAAAATAAGATAAAAGCAAGAAGTAGAAAAATAAGTACAGGTTTCAAAAGTACCCAAAGAAAAAAACTAGAAACCACTGTTTTTCTGTTTACTCATTGCGTCTAAATATGTAGCCTTCAAATTATTAACTGTACCATTCTTCATTCATTCGTATACCCAATGGATTCCTCCAAAAAACCCATCATCAAAACCCAGAGAAAATTCATCGCACTATTTCTATTCCTCACCATTTCTGCAATTCTTGTTTCTTTTTCACTCAAAACCTCATCTTATTCCCAACATTCAACAAACCCTGCAACTCCCTCTCTCTCCTCCCCCCTGCATTCATTCATCAAGAAAGCCTGTTCACAAACTCTCTACACATCTCTCTGTCTCTCCACTTTCTCAACCCCCAAAAACTTCACAAATTTCCTCGATATTCTCAGCTTCACCATCAATCGAACTGCGAATCACGTGAACAATGCTCGAATGGACATTATTGCCCATTTCTCAGATCAAGATTTGAACACACAGGAGAAGAATGCATTTCAAGATTGCATGCAAATGATGGATCAAACCACGTACGAGCTCCAACAAGCCATGCATGAGCTGGGCCCACTCCGTCACCCCTCCACGTCATCATCATACGGTAACATCAAGTCCCTTCTGAGTGGAGCAATGACAAATGAGAATACCTGCATTAATGGGTTTTTAGATCTTGAAGAAATGGATTTGAATACTCGAAAAGGCAACGGGAAACATCTCCAGAATCTGCTGGGTCCAATTTCTCACATGATCAGCAACAGCTTGGCCCTGATAAAGCATGTGGAGAAGAAAAGATTTCAAGAAAGCATCAAGAAACCAAAGATGATGAAGATGATCACCAGAGGGCAAAACGGGAAACTCGTACGTAGAAGAAGGAAGAGGAAATCCGTGATGGATTTAAGGCCAAATGTGACTGTAGCCTCTGATGGAAGTGGGAAATACAGGATGGTAGGAGATGCAATAGGAATGGCGCCAAATATGAGCAAGAATACTTATATCATCAAAATAAAAGCAGGGATTTACAAAGAAAATGTGATGGTTCCAAGAGAGAAGATCAATATCATGTTGGTTGGAGATGGAATGAACTCAACAATCATCACAGGTTCCAGAAATTTCATTGATGGTTTTTCCACCTTCGAATCAGCTACATTAAGTAAGTATACATTATTATTGTTATTTTTAGCAGGGGAAAAGGGTCAAATTGGCCCTTACTTTTTCATGATCAAGTAAGCTCCTAATCACTTTCCCTTTTACTTATCAACTTGGAATCAAATTAGCCCTTATTTTTCTTAAAATCAAACCCGTGGACCATTTTGATCAAATAAGACTTTTTTCAATTCAATTGAATAAATATTAGTATTTAAAATAAAATAACTCTTAGTAAATATATAAATTCTATTTAAACGTAATTGATCAATTAAATATCTTTTATTCGCTATTTAAACAATTTTTTTTACTTTTTTTTTTAAAAAATTTAGGTAAATACGCCATTATTTTCAATCAATTTTCTAAAATCATTTATTTAAACCTATTTTTTAGCTTCCTGGCATCCAAAGAATGTACAAATTGATTTAAAAATTGAAGGAAATGGTCCACTTGTTTGATTTTCAGAAGAGCAAGAGCTTATTCGATCCAAGTTGAAAATAAAAAAAGGTCTGGGTGAACAAAAAATTAAGATTAGGGACTTACCTGATTCTGATGGACAAGTTTAGGTGTCAATTTGACCCTTTTCCCATTGAATATTCAAAATCATAGTAACTTATGGTATCATGATTTTTGCAGCTGTGATGGGGGACAAATTCTTGGCCCTTGACTTAACCATAGAAAACACTTCACCACCAGAGAAGCACCAAGCAGTAGCGCTAATGGTCACCACCAAGGCTGCCTTTTCCCGTTGTGAGATCAAATCCCATCAAGACACCCTCTATGCTCATTCTCTGCGTCAGTTTTATCACGATTGCATAATCCAAGGAACGGTCGATTTCATCTTTGGAAACGCAGCAGCAGTTTTCCAAAACTGCAGGATTCTGGCCCGAAAACCCGTCACAGGCCAGAGTAACACGATCACAGCCCAAGGGAGAGACGACCCTAATCAGAACACAGGGATTAGTTTACAGAATTGTACGATTGATGCTGCTAAAGAATTCAATCTTATAGAGAGGAAGAACTTTTCGACTTATCTGGGTAGGCCGTGGAGGAATTACTCAAGGGTGGTTGTGGGGAATAGCTATCTTGGTGATCTGATACACCCTCGAGGATGGTTGGAGTGGACTGAGTACAGTAGTATGGATACAGTTGCGTACATTGAGTACATGAATTCTGGACCAGGTGCTGATACGAGACGTAGAATTACCTGGGCAGGGTATAGAAGGAACTGTAGTGACGATGTGCTGAAGCAATTTGAAGCTGAGGAGTTTCTGCATGGAAGAGATAAATGGTTAGAGTCCACTGTTCTTCCACTGATTCATAGCTCGTAAATGATGCAGCAAATGAAATTTACTTTGCATTTGAATATTTCTGTAAATAGATATGGTTGAGAATATTAATATGCAATAATATCCAGTTGCACTGCTTATTCCAGGGATAGAGGACACTGCACATATAAGTTGATTGTACACCAGTTGTATAGTGCAACTAATACTGTTTAGTCAAAAGATCTAATACTGTTCAGTGAAAACATCTAATACCGTTTCAAAATGCACTTTTGTAGCACGGTGCACCCAGTGCATACAAGACTTTGTCCTGCACAAAAATATCAGCATTTTCCTGTAGAACTGTATCACAGAGACAGAAGGTTACACTGCGGATTATTGTTCAGCCTCTCAAGGGTGTAAATAAAATAGAAAACCTGGAAGTGAAATTTACGTACTTTAAAAAGCTATCTACAACTGAAAGCATAACATAACCCTTCCTTCACATGGTACATTTTATACACGTATCATTTTCCTGCTCAAAACGGGCTGAATTTAGAATTCTCAAAATTATAGATACATGTTGAATTCTAATCCCAGCTACACATAGGAAAAACTTTCTGGAGTGGCATAAGAAAATACGAAGCAGCTTCCTGTTAACTGTGTTTCAGCTCCATTCGCTTGTTGAGAGAGAGAATTTAGTCTTTGATCACTCTGGTTGTTGTTTTCTTATAAAGTGGCTGTAGATAGAAAATACCAGCCAAGAGCAAAGAAAAGGCAAGACCAACAACTCCACTAAACGGTTGAAAAGGGTGGGCCCCAGTGACCCATAGAGGGAAATTTATCTGATATTTCAAAAAGCCGCCCGTCTTTAAGATAAAATTAGAAGCCAGTATGCCTGTGCGGAATCCTATTGGTAGGGCGAGACTTCCTCCGCTTCTTTGTCGAGCTCCAGATAAACTTAGAGATAACATCCATAGACCGGGAACTTCCCAGATTGACCTAAGAATTAAGTCATCAGCAACATTGACACTTATAAAGCTTACAAATGTAAAGGAAAAACTGAGCTAGGGAATACATAGGGAGCTAGATAAAACTAGTTGGGATGCAATATCAGTAAAAAATAGGGTTAATTGCATAAAAAGACACGTTTTTTCAATTACAACATGTGTTTTCAAAGTTCGCAATTCAATGCACATAATTTTTATATCATAACATATGACTATTTTCCGGCTGACATGGCAGACAGAAAATCTTTGGAAAAAACTGGAAATAAATCTACGATCTTATTTTATTGTTTCAACTTTATCACAAAATTTTAGTTTTTTGCAATTTCATATTTGAAAGGTCGTGTATCAAATTGCACATTTAAAAAACATGTATTATAATTGAAAAAATGTAAAGTAATGATTTATTGGCAACCAACACTAAAAATATATATATACTTCAAGTAAATTCTACGAGAGGACTGTAAAGCAACAAGAAAGGAGTGCAATATAAACCATGAAAGCATCTACCTTTGAGATAAAGCAAATAAAAGCCCTGAGATAAGTACTCCACGATGATATCCAAAGTCAGTTGCAATTTCTTGAGGCAACCATGACCGAAAGAACAATTCCTCCACAACTGCAATACCAGTTGCTCTAGTGACTCCTTGAGTAATCAGCAGAAGCAACTGCCCGTACGATTTCATCAACGCTACAGGTTTTAAAGATAACGATGACAGATTTGTCGGCCAACATAGATTTGCGCAGCCAAGTAATGCATTGCCAGTATGTATCAGTATAACAAGGATGGTTCCTCCAACCAAACCTTTCAGAAAATTCTACAACCGAGGGCACAACAAATATGTGAAGTTAGATTTACAATGCATTAAATATTAATCAACCCCAAAAGTTTATGTCAATATAAAAAGATTTAACACGAGAGTCTCAATCTCAAAGTGGCTGCTAAGAAGAATAACCACGGAGAATAATTTGATCTGCCCTTCCCTCTTTCTTCCATCAACCATATCCCAGCATGACAAGTTTGTGGATGTGGTGGGTTAGGGGAATCTCTATAGGTCAGGGATAGGACAAAAGTAATTTAGTCTCATGAATTCCATGTAGGGATGACAATTTGACCCGCCTTGTGACACACAGCAGGGAGGGGTGGGTCCGGGTACATCTTCTTCCCAGCCCCGACCTGTTTACATTACTAATTTTTTTATATATTATGTCTAACGTAGATGGTATATATATATAATATAATAATAATAATAATAATAATTCAATTTTAAAAATATATTTTAGGTCAATATATATTGATAAAACATAAAATGAAGTATGATATGATATTGCACCTAAAAGTTCTTATTGATGTCAACATCTTTTAAAGGTAAATATAAATCCATAAACATGTTTCTACTATCATCTATTTATTTTTTTTCAATTGAAATCTTAGTTTTATGTTAAATATTTAAAATATATTATATATTGATAATAATAAAATAAAATGAAACCAGCAAGGCAAGTGGCGACCTGCTCAGCCCAGCATAAGGAACGGGGCGGGTCTGGGCCTTCTAGTACCCGCCCACACCCCATTGCCATCCCTATTTCCATGTGGCTCCACATAAAATATGGTAAAGAACTATCCAAGTGAGACAAAGTTGATCAGTTCCTCTCAAAAGCAGGTATGAAGTATAGTAGGAAATCCCAGGGTGTCCACCATACTCACCAGGTAAAAAAATAAAGAACACGAAGAAGCTGATCAGAGGGGAAAAAGGGGTCACAATTCCCTGATTATGTGGCATTCAAGCTGAAGAAGAAGTAGCAGGGTAGCAAGTTTAGGAAGTCATCAAGCTTCAGCCTTGAGAACCATTTAAAGCACTCTTCACAAGCTACTTGCGTATCTCAGTAAACCAGAAAAAACAAACCACAGATGTTTGTATTGATATGCAGTTCTAGGTATCAGCATATTAATAATGAGTAACACTTGGGTACACCACTTGCACCGTGCAATTGGTGCACAGCTAATATTGTCCAATTAAAACAGTTTCCAAAAAAAAAAATATTATTGTTCAATAAAAATAATTAATACTCCCTCCACCCCAGAAAAATTTGCCCAATTTCTCTTTTGGGACGTCCCACAAATATTTGCACACCTAAAAAAGGAAACTCCTTACTAATCTTCATCCTCACAATATTCACATATTTACACAAAATGCCATTACTTTTGTGGCCCACATATAAACTCAATCCATTTAAATCTTTTACTTTATACATATTAACTTACTACATTACCCCTCAACACTCCACTCATTACACCTTTTTCTTAACATGCGTGCAATAAAGTTGGGGCAAATATTTATGGGACGGAGGGAGTACTATTCAGTGAAAACACCCAATTAATATTTTTTTAGTGAAACAACTAATACCATTTAAAAATGAACTTGAGTTGCACGATGCAACTGGTGCATAGAAGTATTTGCCATCAATAATATATGGCCATGCTTCCAGCCTTGCACTGTGTTAAATCCATACCTTTGAGACTGAATTCACATCGAGCCCGTACCGCAGTAGAGGATCGTCATAATTGCGAATTCTTTTGCCCCACAATGTAATCATAATCATGATGGAGATGTAAAGGCCAACAATGCAAGCAAACTCAGCAATTTTGAGGGGGTTATGTGTTGCCCAACCTTGAATTAGTGTTGGAAGCAACGGAATAACCACAGGCGACCATAGAAGAAGCACCATGAAAACAAAGCCAGGAATCCTGTGATTACAAGACAAATTTCTTTTAATAACCTCTTTTGGGGAACTAGCTCATTTAATGCAGATGGTGGGAGAAGAAAGAAGTGTTTAAGTAATAATAACAATAACATTCTATATAATAATTAGTTGAAGAAGACATGTAAAATGTGAGTCAAGGAAGTGGACACACAAAATACTGCTAAAATAAACTAAAATTGAAGAAAGGAAACGAAAGAAACACCAGGAACTTCCATCCAAGCCGAAGCCGTCAAAAATCATAATCCAAAGATGCACTAACTAAGAAAGCCAAAAGCAATACAAATTAAAATTCCAGTAAACTTTAACTATTGTAGATAAGAAACTAACACGTGGATATGATTAATACAAATTACAAGGAAATACACAATGGTGTTCTGTTTTTTGACAACATTGAACCACATTTAACCAAGAGACAGTTATAAAAGAAAATCCAATAATACAGTTACCTCTGAAACAATGGACGTTCAGCAATGCGCAGAACTGACATGAGCTTGTCTGTTAAACTCATAGCACCACGTATCCCACCCCAAAGTAAAGCAAGTTTGCCAACAAGCCTCAAAAGACCCCCCCTCTGTCCCCATTCCGACAACACGGCGACCACCCTATTTCGTAGAGCCAAAAGTTGAAGAGAAAATAACTCAAAACATATAAGGTAGAGTAAGTCTCCTGTACACCAGTTGTACGGTGCAACTGTACACAACTAAAACTTTTTAGTGAAAACAACTAATACTGTTCAGTGTAAACAATTAATACCTTTCAATGGAAACAACTAAAATCATTTAAAATTGTACATGAGTTGCACAGTGCACCTGGTGCATATAAGACTTTGTCTATATGGGAAAATATAAATAAATCAATCAAACCTTTCATGATCGACTTCCCCATCTTCCTTAAAAGGCACGACAGGACTAGCAACAGAGAATGCTTTTTCTGCAAGGCTTGTCATCGTATTGTTGTGGGTTTTATCAGAAATTTCATCTAGCTTGGCTGACTCTTTGCTGTTTTTCTCATTTGAAGGTCCGGGAGTTCCAGAATTCTACAAGCACATCGAAAACATTAGTAAGCCGGTGATAAACTTTAAAGCACATAGAGGTATCAGCCCATGTAATCCAGCACCAAATAATGATGAAATAATAGAGAAAGCGTCATTCTGAACTTTCCGAACAATGGAAAAGTCTGAAATGAGATACAAGGGCACAACTATTAACACCCGGACTTGCTCGATACACCATATGTACAACACATTATAGCACATTGTACCATCAAATACAGTTGTAAGATGGGTGTATTGAGTAAAAGCTCAGGTGTCGATAGCTGCGCCCATGAGATAATCGACGACTAACAACTGTAAATAATAATACGAAGCAACATTAATACAATGGAGGTTGTGGCAACTGGTGGTCATATATTATATTGAGATATTTTCTATTGTTATCAAGCATTTTTTGATATCATGTTGAGAAAAGAAGAAGGTGGTAATGCATAATCAAATATATACCAAATAACCAATGATCAAAATATATATTTTACCGGTTGTTGAGTAAGTAAGGCAGATGCCCCCAGAGCAGCCGTAACAGCACCAACCATAACTTTGTTGTTGTTAGGTATTCCAAGATCGAAGTCACCCTCTTTTTCATCAACCGAACTGATCAACTTATCTTTATTTTCTATTTTCGTTAGAAGTCTTGGACTACTCTCCTTTTCACCAACTTGAACAGGCCTGTCTATCTTTTTACCCTCCTGATCAAGGGCAGAAGTTTGTTCGTCACCACCATCCTCAGCAGCAACGTTGAAGAACTTTCTAAGGGAAGCTAAACAAGAGCCCACAACAATGCCAACAGGTAACACTGTTCTTAAACATTGTGTCTCCTGTACAGAAGAAATAACTCTAACTATACTCTCCCCATGAAGGTCATCATTCACATTATGCCTATGATGTTTTTCTTTCAATGCAGCCACAGATACAACATTTGCAACATACTCTATTTCTTTGGAAAGTTTCTCCATATCTTCCATGTTAATCCCACTGGCCCTACGCTTCACTTCGACAGTTAAACATTCTAGCACGAGACTTTTGATTAGAAGCATGGGATCATCGAATTTGTCCTCACCAAATTCAACATTATCATTCTTAGGTTCCTCATTGTGGTCCTGGGGTTCACCAGAACCCAATATTACATAAGATGGTTCGATAATATTATCACTGTGATCAGATCTTTCCTTGCTGTCGGTATGACTTTCTTCATCAACAGAAACAATATTATCGTCTGTCTGCTCTAGAAGCTTCCATCGGCTTTCTTCTGGTATGTAGTCCAAAGGTAATGCTGACCTTTTATCCATATCTACAGGCTTTGCACTTTTCATCTTTAAAGAAAGATATGTCTTGAGGTATTCCTTGTAAAGTGGATCTCCATACGGAAAAGTAGGCACGTAATTTGGCACCTTTTCTGAATTTTTATACAAAGAGTTCGCAAAATTTCTCATTTCAATTTCTCCAGCTGCAGGCACAACACTGATTTTACTTTCGGGGTTATTTTCTGTCAGGTGATTTTTAGAAACAGATCCTTCTTTCTCCTCATTATTTTCATTCTTTGTTTCATCTACCTTGTCCTTTTCTACCTCCAAATTATCAATCATGTCCTCATTACGTTCATTCTTCATTTCATCTGCCTTGTCCTTTTCTACCTCCAACTTACCAATGATGTCCTCATTATTTTCATTCTTCATTTCATCTACTACCTTGTCCTTTTCTATCCAAATTATCAATCATGTCCTCAATTACATGGAATACACTATTAACAGCAACTTGGGTGGAATCATCAAATCCCGTCAACGCATCTAATGCCTGAGAGACGCTAAAACTTGGAGGATCACTTGCATTTTGGCTTAAATCAGGCATGGGGCCTTTTTCTTCCTTCTTTTCACTGTTTACTGCTTCATTTTCAAGGACCTGAGCCTCAGAAGCAGAGGAAGAAGCTGAAGTGTTTTCGTCTGTCTTATCGGCTTCTGATACCTTATCCTGATCCTTTGGAATATCATTTTTCTGCTTATTATTTTCATCCACTGGGTCTGATTGACTATTATCCTCTCCTTTCTCCACTTTCTTTTGGACAGGAATACCCTCAACACCATCAGGTTCATTAGGCATGTTTAAAACCTCTTGATTATCCTTTATTTCAGACACAATTTCGGTATCAGATGTTTGGGCAGTCTTACTCCCTGATGATTGCTCATTTTCATGAGATTTTCCTGCGTCATTCTGGTTCACATTTTCTGATTCAGAACTATTCTGATTCTGTGATATCTCTGACAACTGTTTCTCTATTTCGATATCACCAGGAGACTTTTCAGAGTTGTGTTCAACTTTAGAGGAACCATCCTCAGGGCCATCAATCCTCCCCTTCGGATCCAAAGCATGAACATCTTCGTCACTATTATCTTTTGTTGGTCTATTTTTTACTACGACTTTAGAGTTCAATCCTGATGCCACTTTAGAGTTCAATCCTAAACTTAGGAGCTTATCAAATTTCAGATCAGTTTTTTGACTCTGCAAAATTCCAGAAACAGCAGTTGTAAGCTTTCCTCGAACATCTTCAGGGACAGCACCTTGTAAAGCGTTGATTAGTGTTTCTCCTCGACCCATAGCATTAAGGACCTGAACATAATCCGAGTTATTTTTTTAGTTTTCAAAATTTCCAAAAATAAATACCATGGATAACCTTCTCGATAGATATTATGTGAAAATTGAATTTCAAGTTAGTAAAACCATAATTTAACGCTTTACAAAGAGACTTCTCACATAAATTTGTAAACAAAGTAGTGTAGGCCAACAATTAACTATGAATGTAATATATATATATTTTTGATATGGAGCGAGATGGTGGGTTTCTTATGGAGCCCAGCGCCTGGATAAACTACTTGTACCATGCTATAGTAAAAAAGTGTTTTATACAGGTGGTGGGCTCCATAAGAAATCCACTACCGGGCTCCATATCATTACTCATACATATGTTTATGTGTAGGCCAAGTTCACGTTTACTGCAACATTTCCAATAATCGATAATATATATCTCCTACATAGCTTTTGTCAACTATCCAGAACTGCCATAGCCATTTAACTGTTAGAGACCGTTTGGCGTAGCTTATTTTAACATTTTATAAGCTCTTACATCTTATAAGTTGTTTCAAGAGCTTATGAGATGTAATTATTAAGTAACTTATAAGTTGTAAAAGTGTTTGGCTAATAAAACTTACAAGTTGTTTGATAATTTGAGTGAAATATTTTTAAAATAAACAATCAAACTGAGCCTTTCCCAAATAATTGGGGAGGATAGACTGAAATATATTTAAAATTTTAATTATAATATAAAATAACTAATTAGGAGAGTGGGGGTAGGGTGGTGACGCAGATAAAAGCATGATAAAAGTATAAACTTCCACTTTTCATTAATTAATTCAACTCTCCTAAGAACAATATAGAACCTATATATTTATAAAAATTTACTTAGTGAACCAAGACACTAAATAAATCCTAGATATCAAATAACATAAAAATCTAATATAAATCTTCATCAATATCTCCATCAGGTGGTGGTTGGGTGGGGTCAATTTTGTTTTCTAAAAATTAATTTCTTGAAGAAATTAGAAAAAAAGGTTGGAGAGTTGGTACTTTCTTTGGAGCTTATAAACTGTAAAACAACTTATAGGAGTGTATACTCTCAGCCAAACATGCCCTCAATTAACTCAGATTAAACAATACAGAAAATTCATGAGCCTTACCTTCTTTTTCTGTTCCTCTGACAAAGCATCGGGCATAGTAACATCAAGCATATTCAAAACCACTTGAGCAGTCTGTAGAACTTGCCCTCTTTCACCATCTAAAGGGTCGATTCCTTCATCAATTGTGGCATTAGATTCTGTCCCTACATTGCTGTCCTCTTGCTGCAATCCTTCGATTACAGGTGGCGGTTGCCCCATATCTTTTACAGATTTTGATTGAATGCTCTTAGCTGTATCATTCGTCTGAAACATCTCTAATTGGGTATTTGTGGGACTCCCGTTAGTAAGATTCAAGAGCCTATCAACTCTACCCCTTTTGCTAGAATCTCTACGTTCTACCAGTGCTAAACCCTTTGAAGGATTTATAGTGACATCAACATCTTTCAAAAGTGGATGGCGACCCTTTAGAAGTCCGAGCTCGACAGCTGTGAGCCACTGCAAATGAGCATTTTGGCAATCAAGTTAGAGTTGGTGCATATCACACATATTGTTGTAATATCATGTCAAAAGTTGAAATTCGTTTGGTCCTTTATCTTTTGCCTTCTCCACAAAAGGTCCCAAAAAAGTTAAGATTTTCCCATAGTTCCTTAATTGGTCATACATTGGCCCCAAAGTCGCCGAAAATTTGAGAGTAAATATCAAGAACCCTCATGTAACTAAGGCCGTGTCCAGTTTTGCAGTACGACGTTGTTATGGTTTTGGCACCTTTTGCAGAAAATGTAAAAGTTATTGAGACCAATTTCACACCTCACGTGCCCCAAAACGACGCAGTACTTCAAATTCCGGCGACTTTGGGACCAACATCAGACCAATTGAAGAGTTATGAGACTAAATTGAAAAACTTAAACTTTTTTGGGACCTTTTGCGGAAATGGCCTAAGTTATGGGACCAAAATGGATTTTAACTCATCCTGTAAAGAAGATCACAGTTACCTCCAAAGTGAGGTGCTGGCACCAAGAGAAAGCAAATTTGTCATCCATAATCTTGCTAGATGGCTTGTAAGAACATAGAAGTAAGCTTGTATATGGGTTCTCAGCTATCAAACTCCGTGGAACAGAGAAAAATGGAACTTTCCCATCATCATTCTATGAATCAATCACAAACATAAAAGTCAACTCCAAAGAAAATGAAATAGATTTAGTTTGCCTCATCAAGACATTACACATAAATTATTTCTGGCACAAGCAAATAGATGTTAATGGCCACCTCAATTATGTTACTTGGGCTTAATATCTGGCTCAGGCTGACAGGCTCATCAAATTTTAATACGAGAAATAACAATTCAATTCTGATATATTTCCAAAATCATTGATATTGCATGAAGGAGTGTTACCCAAAAGATATAATTAAGTGAAAAGCAGACAATCAAGTGCAAAAGCCAGATTATCATGGCGTCATTTTTATCCAGAATTGTTGGGAAAAAATAAATATAAAACAAGTTAACTGCATTGTACTAGAACTGCTCCTAATTATCAAGTCCTGTCTGTTGCTTTTACCTCAAGGGATTATTTTGTAAAGAAATGGGACTGAAGAAATGGGCCAAAATGTGAATAGCAGGAGAGTGGTTGGAATTATTTCTATCCAGAATTGTTGGGAAAAAAATTATAAAACAAATTTTCTACATCATGTCAGCACTACTCCTGAAATCAAATCCTGTCTGCGCTTTTTCCTCTGAGGGATTTATTTTTAAAACAAATGGGAGTAAAGAAATGGATAAAATTTGATTAGCAGGGTAAAACATTACTCATAATCTACTAAACCTACTTAATTCTAATTCTCGCCATCTAAAACTACCAGACTAGAATTAACAGATCATATTAAACCTACTTAGTTCTAAATCTCGCCATCTAAAACTACCAGACTAGAATTAACAGATCATATTTTCTACAATTGCTAGCTATCATCATGATGGCTATGTAGATATAGAGATGATACACCACAACAGTCTCTTCTAGTTCTTACAAAAAAATAAGGATGCAACATGGGTTGATACAGTTCTCTATGTCTGTTCTTATGTGTCTGTTTTTTGAGAACTACCAAGCAATCATCAGATAATGGAAAGAGGCATCAAAGATTTTTTAAGTTTATCGATCGAATTACTACATTAACTATGTCTTGTTCATATGTAAGATGCTATACTCATTAAGATATAGCATGTCATGCGCTGAAGCACAATTACCATAAATAGAAGTATAGACAAAATATCTAATTTCAAAATTCAATTTCTTATCAATATATAATCTTATTTCCATTTCATTTAAGGAATAATAAAAACATTATTGATGATGAAAGATAATAATATAATCCAACAAATTTGATTTTAACTTATTAGTTTTGATATTAAGTTTAACTTTATCTCAATTGAACAAAATATCAAGATATTCTTAAAGCAGCATAAAGTCATTGCATCATACTATCATAGTAAGGGAATAAAACCTGTATAAACAGAAGAGGAACCTCCACTTTGCCAACCACAGTTCGTGTGCTAGATTTTGCATAAAATTCATCAATGTTATCAATTCCATAAGACACCATGGAAATTGCTTTCTCAAAATCCCAAATGGATGATGCAGACAGAGCTTTTTCAACATCAAATCCTTTACCTAGACCTTGAAATAATTCCTGAGTATTACAGTAACAGAAAGATGAAAGAATCAAAACAACTTATAGTATCTAAATCAGTCGGTTCTCCAGTATGATTTCTTCATGATAACCAAAATAATCGCACCTCACAAAGAATTGCAATTTACTTTTGCAAAAGCACTATTACACAGATCTAGATTGGAAATTATTCTTACTAAATAATTAACAGTTAAAAAGGATGCATGTTTTAGATAATTGAAGTTTAGACTCTTAACACGCAAAGTTTTGTCACTCCAACCTCGATGGGCAGAGTGTGACTCAAGAAATTTCTCATATACTGGCAAAAAAGATAGGGGCAAGCATCGGTCGGTTCGGTTACCAAACAAAATAGAAATCTCATAACCAAAATTTTCATAATTGATAACTGAACCGACCTAATATAGTTAAAAGCCTAATAATGAACCAAAATTATCGATTTCTGAAATTTACTGCAGTATATTTTATTAAAAAAAACCTATTTTTTTTGCTCTCTACAATTTAAAAAATCTATTTTGACGGACACTCCTATTATGATAAAATCTACTTCATAAGAGCTCAAACATTAATAACTATACATAAAAGTTTTCTTAGGCACATAAACCAAGATGAGAAATCAAATATCTAGTTTTATTTATCTGTGGCCATTTCGGTTTGGTTTTCCGTGATTCGGTTTTTCAAATATGAAAACCAGAACCGAACCGAATAACCAAAAATTAAAATTTAAAACCAAAAGCAAACCGGGAAAATAAAAACGAAATGAGTTGATATTTTCAGTTCAGTCGGTTATTCTCACCCCTAATAAAAAGTCTTTTCAAGTAACAAGCATGATCATATACAGTATTCTTGGGAATATGCGTGTAACTAAAGCAATGCCAGTCGGTAAAAACAACCTTGTTACACTGAAGTATATTGATTAGGCCATCGGTGTGCCTCTGGTTAAAATCGGTATGATAGGCAGAGGACCTCATGGCTTCCTCTAAGTCGAAAGGATTATCTATGCATGTTCCAGCAGTAAGAGGTGTTCTCTGTCCACATTCAGCCAAGTACATGGTCAACATGTTTGCACCATATTCCCAGCCCACTGCCATTAATGTTGTCCATGGTCTCTTCTTGGTTATATACTGAACAGCTGTGGAGATATCATCGCTGTCAGCTGCTGTAAATAACCTACATAAATGAATCTTCTCAACTAGGAACCTGACCATTAAACTAAATAACCAACATGGTTATTATCATTTTACCCAATTGCATCCAGCTCAAGAAACTAATTTATTTTATATGCAACTTCCTCTATATACTATGTGCATTTTTGGGAGCACATTTGGAATGGAAGCCCGTTTTCAAATGAACATGGGCTTTCCAAAAAGTGCTTGTAGATTTTTTTGGATGTTTGGTTAAAATGCACTTTGATATCCATCTATCATGAGCGCAACGAGAAAATTTCAAAAGCTAAAATGTAAACTCCGGTAAATACATTTCTAAACAAGCCACTCATTCTAAATGTGCCTTTGAAAATAACCACCAAACGCGTGATTTTTTCACAAATGGTCTTCTATGTCTAGATATTGAAATAAACATAAAACATTTGCATCAGTTGTGGACTGCAGAAGCACTCCGAACTCATAACTTGTGAGGGAGAACATAAAAACGAGAAAGAAAGAAGCCAATAGAAACATCATGTATATTCAATAAACTAAAGAAAGGCACCATTTACTTCAACATTGCAGGTATGTCTGTAAGATTACAACTTAGGAATTACAATTAGGGTATTGTAATTAGCATTTAATAAGTTCATTAAATGCTAATTACAAACCTAAGCATAATCCATTAGCTGTAATCTTAACCTAACTATAATCCATAAGCTCACAAGTAAAAACATCCTGCTAAGATAATCCATATAAGCTACACACTGCACTGAATTTGCTGCTTGGCATAACATCATTATAAGTTGAAATGGTATTTGAGGATACTAACCGTGGAGTGGTCAAAGGGGAGCCAGCACATCCTCTTGGATTCATGACCACCGGAAAAACACCTCTCCTCAAGCAATCGCACACAAAATCCCTGATTTTCCGCTCATTACTCCCTTCTGGAGACCCCGGAACAATCAACACGGTGGTGTCAAGCCCACGCTCCTCCTCCAGCTCCAAATTCGCCGGCCAGTCAAGTGACAGAACTCCACCATCATCAGCCCCAATACAGAGCCTCTGATACACCATATTCTCATCAACACCATCGTTACTCTTAACCGGCTGAATTATTCTCCCACTGTCCAGCTTCACGTAATGCCTGTCATCCTTGACAAGCTTCTCGCTAACATTTTCGTTCTCAGGTAAATAAATAGAAGGGCACCGCAGCGTCACGAACCGATTAAGGCCGTTTGGCAAAACTTATCTTTAAGACAAAAACTCGTATGAGACGGTCTCATGGATGAGACGGAGTACAATTTAGCACAATTAACACTCATTCCTTCCAAAGTATTAAAACGTTATTGTCGAAATTAAATTTCGTCTCATCGTGAGACGATCTCACGCAAGAGTGTCTATATTTTAAATATCTTATTACCTTAATAAGATGTTTTAAAAGCTTATGAAATATAATTTTTAAGTAGTTTATAAGTTGTTAAAGTATTTGACTAATAAAGCTTATAAATTCTTTAAAAATTTTAAAAATATATTTTTTAATTCTAATTATTTAATGTAAAATAATATTTTTAAATTTTTTGCGTATGAGTTGGTCGGGTTGGGGCGATATGATAAGGTATAGCTTATATAAATTTAGTAAAATAAGTTAGGATATCTCAACTTACCTTTTTGGAGCTTATAAGATCTTAAATAAGCATTTAAGAGCTTATAAGATGTTGAATATCTTACTTTACCAAACAAATTTAGACAATTTATAAGTTCCTAGACAGCTTATAAGCTGTTTTAAAGAGCTTATAAGATGAGTCAAACATGCTCTAAATCAAATACACATAGTTTTATATTTCACCTTTTTTTCACTTTTCTTGATGACTCATGTACGGTTCAAGTACCGATTAATTTGAGAGAACAATTATAACATCCACTAACGGAGGCCTCAACTGAAGTCGGTACAAAATCTTTATAGACTGATTCATTTCAGAAACTAATCGCATCTTGGGGGGTTTCAAACCTAAGATCTAGATAGAAACATATTTCTAAATCTTAAATATGTACCCCATGTCAATCCCTGGGATACATTTACTTTGGGTTATTATCTGATTTTTAAAAATTAATTTTTGAATGGGGTTTCTGAAATCCTCATAAATAGTAATATATATATGTGTTTCTTTTGGGTTTTAAGTGGGGATATATCGCTTCAGAAAGGAAAAAAAAAAGGTAGGGAACATATTTAATTTTATGTCAAATTAATTAATGTATAAAAGTGAATGAAATTGTATTATTATATTATTATTGAGTGAATTTTATGCCAAAGCGTTGTATAAAAGTGAATAATGTTATATTACTATATTATTATTAAATGAGATTCTAATTATTAGATGATTGTATAATGTTAATAGTTCATATGTGTGGTGATTTTTTTAAATCGATTTATAAAATTTCAAAGTAAATTTAATTTATAATTTAAAAGTAATCGATTTAAAATTTTAAAATTCAAAACCAGATTTACAAAACTTAAACTAAGTAGTGGTTGGATCATCATAATCATACATCTTCATCTATTCAGGCTCACTTGGATAATTTCGTCTCGAGAGGTGTAGGTAGGAATTTTAAGAAATGCTTATTACTCATTTGACAATGTGTGGTTTGAAGAATTTGGAAGTCAATGAATGATATGATTTTAAAAAACGTTACTCCGCTTTCGACTGTACTCTTTGATGGCATTATGATTTCATCGTGGGAGTGGCTTCAAGCTCACTTCCCACGCTCCTTCTTCTACTCTATTAATGAGTGGTGTGAACAACCCTTAAATTGTATACCTTGTTTAGTTTGGGGTGTGTTACATATTTATTTTGCTTCCTGTGTTTTAGTCTGATATCCCTTTTAGGAAGAAAAAAAAGTTAATAGTTCACTTGATTTAATTGCACACTAGTAGTTATTAACGGAGTTACTATTGCACCAATTTATTTCATGCAAATGACACACAATACCAACTTATCATCATGTTCAAAAGGGGAAAAATATTTAATGTCTCGTGTGTGAAGATATATGCAGGCGTGTCGCTAAAGCAACATTTAATATTATCACATGCAAACGAGACACTTAAAACCACTTTACCACTATTGCACGGGCATGTGAATCACGTTAACCACTTAGGTCATGTTTGGTCACGGTTTGTCGGGATTTGAAATTCTCAAAGGATTTATTATAAAGTAAAAAATATATTTGTATTTGTATATGTTTAGGAGCAGTGTTTTCATAACCGAACCGGTGATCAAACCGGTCTAGGCATCGGTTGCCGGTCCAACCGGTTGGACCGGTTGAACCGACGGTTCAACCGTTAAATTGATTTATGCATATTTCTTTTATATTTTGTATGTTACATTAAAAAATAAATATTTATTCATAAAATATTAAAATTATACTAATTTATAACTTATAAATCTTATATTAAAATAAATACAATAGAGTTTGGAGACCAGAGATGATGACGTTGTGGATTAATTTCACACAATATGTGATGACGATAAAGAGATTAAATGAAATTAATGACTTGTGAATGAATTTATTTGAGAGAAAATGATATTGAGATAAAAACAATAACATTATATAGAGAGGTTTAGAAAAAAATAATAATAATAAAAAAAAAGTGATTTAATAAATAATAAAAATAATAAAATCGAATTAACCGTTTTTAAGGAGTAATTTGACCGGCGACATGAGCGGTTCACGGTTCGACCGGTTCAACCGGGCGGTTCAACCGATTTTTGAAAACACTGTTTAGGAGTGTGAATTTTATAAATTTTAATAGATTAGGATTTTGAAAAGGTAAATGATAGAAAGAATATTATATTGTAAAAAATAATGTAAAAATGATTGAATGATTGTGTAATGATTAATTATATATATATATATATGATGTTAATAAAGTAAAATATGAGGAGAGAACATTGAGTTGAATAAATAATAATAATTGAAAAGTATGTGATATATGATTATTTTAAAAGGTATGTGATAGGTGATTAATAGTGTACTGTTTGTGTTTGAAAAATATAAAATAAGTGTATTATATGTATTGTATAGTAGAATTTTGAGGGATTTAAAATTCTATACCGAAATTCTGATAAATAAACTGGGATTTGAAATTTAAAATTCCAAAAGCCACTCCCCAAATCATAAACAAACAAAGAGTCAACAAAATTTGATACTCCACCATTTGTTTGTTTCAACAAAATTTGATACTCCACCATTTTATTGTTTCAAAATATTAATATATAATTATCGGTATATAGAATATTTAAAAAGTTTGACTGTCGCAGAAATTGCAACTTTAGACCTAATTATAATTTTAACTAAGCTCTTGGATACTTGCAAACTAAGCTCTAATTTAACAATTCAATAGCAATTGAGACATCGAGCAGTTTTGGCTTGAGCTCGTGACTTCAGTTTCTTATCGATCTAATTCTAATTAATTCTTAGCAATTCGAGGTGCAAGTCATATAGCTAATAGCATAATCCATATCTATCTGAATTTGTTAGATTGGACCCCCCCAATTGTGAATTTTATATGTCACACATTTCAAAAAAATAGTGTCAATTACAATTTTTTAACATACCTACTAAATATGTCAATAACAAGGTCACGGTTATTGACACCGCCCATATTAGTAAGTACACCTTTCAAATTAGTATACCACCCCTAAGATTAGTACACTCCCTAATATTGGCGCTTTCGAATTTTTCAGTTTGTTTTGATAATTTTTTTCGAGATATGTGATTATTTTCAGTTAAATGACCGAAAGTTCAGGTAAAAAGGTCTGAGTTAGCGGGGACTCAACAATGACTTGGCAGCGACTCGACCGCAACTCGGTGGTGACTCGACAATAGTGTATATATCAGGATTTTAATGAATTAAATTTAATTAAACAAAATGGGTAATATGGTATTTTCACATGTATGTTTAAAAGAAAAATAGATGAGGGGGTGTGCTTACTAATATGGGCGGTGTTACCGTGGCCCAATAACAATTGGATCTTAAGTTGCGATATTTACGGCAAATATGCCAAAATAAAATTAGAATCCAAGATTCAATCGTTAAAATCTATTATCCAAACATATGGATTTACCTTGTCTAAAATGAAAGGCCCAATAACGTGATACCCAATTACCTCTGGGAAAACCTTATGGGCTTTGAGTTAGCCAGAGAGAATTTAATTGGCCTATATTATGACTAATTAATCAATATATGGTATACGGCTCAAAAAAGCCCAATTCTGTGTATATAATTTTTTTTTTTGCCTTAGTAAATAGTCTTGAGAAAAGCTAGTAAAATTTTGGATAAATGGTGACTCGAACTCATGACCACACAATATAGATTGTGATGCTCTAACCGCTTAAACTAGGCCCTCTGTATACATTAAAAAAAATTTAATTATTAATGAGAAGACAATTTCATTAATTAACCAAATAAAGTGAAATGTAAAATAATAAAATACTGCAATATTTAATTATTTTTATACCGATCAAATTAAAGTAATAAAATATATTGTACATTTAGAAAAAAATAAGTTATTTATATATTTAGATTTTTTTAAAAGCAGATAATGAAAAAAATTAAAAGAAAGAACCAGAAATTAAAGGAGGTGATGGTGGAAATAATAATTAGAACCACAAAAGAAAGGGAAAAGTAGATTTAAACTAAAAAAAGGAGTTTCAGTTAACCGAAACCCACGACCTCCTCTATGCATCGATGAGCAAAGCTCTAAAGAATAGTCAGACACCCATCTTGGCTAGCCATATCTTGTGAATTTAACTGCAAACTATCTATATATATAGACAACATATATAATTAATAAATAAATAAATAAAAACAGGGGGCCCTCCGCCGGAGTGGGGCCCTGTGCGGCGGCACGGGCGGCCCCGCCCCAGGGCCGGCCCTGGATGTGTCACAAATTATGCCTATTTTTTAAATGATGACATGTGTACAATGAGATTGTGACCTAGATGATTATGCATGGGGACTCTCATGAGGCTGGAACTCCAAGAGCTCCACAAAGTTGCTTGAATGGATAAGAATTGATCGAGTGTTGAAGAATATTTGACCAAAACTCTTGTGGACTGAGCAATGGGATAAGACCACGTATGAAAGCAGTTAGATCTTTACCATTTTGAGGGAAGAATATTCCTGCGCCATCATAAGGAAACTGGGGGGTTGTTGAGAGATTTCAGGAGTTTGTCTCAGTGAGCAAAGGAAGACTAGCATGAAGAGAAGATTGACTGGATCAACTCGAGAGGCAGAAGACACCAGGAGCGATATCTTCGGGAGCTAAGAAGAAGACATAAGTGATTGAGATATTTTCAGAACCTCGAGGGTCGAGGTCGTGGACAGTTAAGTTATTCTTGGAAGAGTGACTGGAAAGCAAGTTAGTTGAGAAAATCTCAGGGACCTCGAGGGCCGAGGTCGTGGGCTCAGTGGTAATATCCAAGTATTATATGTACAACACTCATCTATATTTATTAGGACAGAACATGAGTATGGACCAACACAATCTAAAATACACGAAGTTGCATGTATGGAGATTCACAAAAAACCCTCATGTTCATCCAAACGTGAATATACACATGAATTAACTTAGAGAAAGTGAGATATACTCTACTACACATTTGAGCTTGGAGAGCTCCATTTGGACAGTCCTTTTTTCGAACAGCTCTCCAAGTGGTTCCTTGGAGAGCGGTTCTATTAAAAAAAAAAAAACAAAGACAGCGGATAAAAACCGCTGTCCAAGATCAAAACTTAGACAGCGGTTCATAACCGCTGTACAAGGGTAATTGGAGAGCGGTTTTGAACCGCTGTCCAAGGTAAAGCTTGGACAGCGGTTCATAACCGCTCTCCAAGTGAATTATTATTATTATTTTTTTGTAAAGCTTTTATTTTTTGTTTTAATTTGTAAATTCTTTTTAGGTACAGTTCAAATATTTTATTCTTTAAATTCTCGTGTTATTTCTTTTTAATATTTGTCGTATATAATGAGATTAACACAAACTCTTATGTAAACTTTGTTCATAGTATTACTTGTTTAAATAGAAAAGTATTACTTGTTTAGATAGAAAGGTATAACTTGTTTAAAGAAAAGTATTACTTGTTTAGATGAAAAAGTATTACTTGTTTAAAGGAAAATATTACTTATTTAGATAGAAGAGTATTACTTGTTTAGAAGGAAAATTACTACAAGTTTAAAAGAAAGGTAGTATTTTTTTTTAAAAAAGTACAAGTAAAAAATATAATTTTAATATAATTTAATTTAATTTAATTTAAATTTATATAAAAAAAATTATTATATAAAAATGTGATTGAATTAATAAATAAGATAATTGAAATAAAGAATTTTAAAAAAAATTGTAAGAAAAAACAATTTTTAGAACATATAGAATTAATTTCATTAAATAAACACAAGAAAAGTACTACTTGTTTAGATGAAAAAGTATTACTTGTTTAAAGAAAAGAATTACTTGTTTAAATAGAAAAATATTACTAGCTTGTTTAAATAGAAAGATATAACTTGTTTAAAGAAATATATATATTACTTGTTTAGAAGAAAAAGTATTACTTGTTTAAAGAAAAATATTACTTATTAAGATAAAAAAAGTTTATTACTTGTTTAAAAGGAAAAATATTACAAGCTTAAAAGAAAGGTACGTAGTGTACTTTTAAAATAAAAAACAAGTAAAAAATATAATTTTAATATAATTTAATTTAAATTTATATAAAAAAATTATTATTATATAAAAAAGTGTGATTGAATTAATAAATAAGATAATTGAAATAAAGAATTTAAAAAAAATGTAAAAACAAAACGAATTCTAGGACATATAGAATTAATTTAATTAAGTAAACGCAAGAAAGCTAGTGCCCGAGCGGAATTGATCCCCGCTTAGGCGCCTAAGGTCCCGTGTTCGGTCCCCCATGGGAGCGAATAATTGCCTCAATTAATTGGGAGACTTGGTGGCTTTTATATGAGATGTTTGGTGGGTCTGTGCCTAAAAATCGATTTTTTTTAAAAAAAAAAAGTGTTGGAGAGCGGTAAAAACCGCTCTCCAAGATCATTTTTAACTGTTGTCCAAGCTCAAATCTGTATTAGTGATACTTTCATATGGACAAGAGCTTGATGATAACGAGAGAATACATGATTGTTCGACCGAGATACTCTGATAGAGACAAGTTTCTAGATGATTCCTGATGAAAACGAGATGATCCCTTCAGGACCTTGAGAGTTTCGTGTGAGATATTTACTTCGAGATAGAAGATTCTTACTCAGTTTTGTACTATAAATTTTCTATTGTTCTTCGTGATCAAGAGAGACTTGATCACGTCCTTGATATTCCTTGAGGATCAAGAGAGATTTGATCGTATAATGGTATTTCATGAATCAAGAGAGACTTGATATGTCCCTCCTGTTTATTTCTTATTCATGTTGATATGATTTACAATTATCCCTGCATATCTGACTTGAGTGTCGGAGTGCCCTCGTCGGGGACTCTCTGGCGTGTTTGCAAGTCTAATGTAGGAATCACGCTAAATTAACCATAAAAGTCCGTCCAGGAGTACAAGCGTGAAAATAACCTTGACGGTCCACCCTTCTAGATCCAATTAGAAGGCAGCAAAGAAGCTCCCACGATGACTAACCACTCTCTAGGTACTTGTGATCTTGAAGTGGAGTTTGCTCTTATTTTCAACCCGTTGTTGCCATGGGAAATTATTGATGCAGGTCTCGAGTTCATTTTTTTTTTTAGGTTCGCTTATTTTTGCATCTATCACTAAGAATTTATGATTAAAAGAACTGGGGACTATTTTTTATTTACACATCCATACCTTTATAGTTTATACACTTCCCCAGTTTACCCTACAAAATAATTAAACGTATTTAATTAAGTATCTGCAATTTATTAAAGTAAAAATTGTATTCGAACGATTTTAAACACCTTGTTGACTTTACATTATCTCATAATTAAGCATCTTTCTTTTACTAAAACAAAATTAGCACTCTTAATCATCAAGAGGGTAGCTAATTAATTACAGTTTAGTCACGTTGATCATAATAACAAATATGTAACTCCAATTAGCACATGACAGAATCCATTTTAATCATAATTCTATAGCTAATTAAATTAATTAATATATACCTCAGAAACTTAATTATTAGTATCCGTTGGGAGATGAATTTTAATAAAGATTTATGATTTTGATTAGATCCCAAAACCCCTAAGTATGACATGTTCAGAATGATCTTGATAGTTGAGTCAGGATTCAGTTTTTAGAATATTCAGTATGTTATCTGCAGAATGTATAGTCAGCAGATATAGTTCAGATAATTATCAAGACTCATGAGGATCCGAAAATCGAAGACTCAACGTGAAGACTCAGTACATCAGTCAGTACAAACTACAAAGACTCAGAAGACCCTGAAGACTCAGAAGACCCTGAAGACTCAGAAGACTCTGAAGACACAAAGACTGAAGACTGAGAAACTGAAGATCAAGAATACTGGAGGCACATTAAGAATCAAGACTCGAATAATATATGAATGCTCAAGATGAACTCCGAATGTTCCGAGGCAATCAATATATCTATCTCAAGGATGCAACATCGAGAAGATCGCGATTCCTTAGAAAATAGATATTTGCCAAGACATTCAAATGCGCATAAAAGGAACTAAGTCGAAGTGTTGTTAAGGTTATATCAAACTCGTAGTTTGTAACCAAAAAGAGCCGTTGAAGGTGTCTACCTTTTAATCGGAGACAAAAGTCAAAAAAGAGGAAGACAACACTGCATTATATCGACATCGACAAAGGATGTGTCTCTCGAAAAAGGATGTCAAATGTACAAAAGTTCCAGACTGCAAAAAGTGAAGACCGGCTACATGAAAGGCTATTGCCTAGAAAGTGTTAGGGAGTTTCAAACCCTAAATATAGCCGTTTCACACACCACAAGAGGGAACTCACTAAGCTGTCTCTCCAACGGATAGTTTTCAAGAGTGACCTTGGTGTATGCCTATAAATACTGGTGACCCTCTACATTGTAAGGTAACGGGAAATTTATACGCAACTTAAGAGCTCAAACTTATTCTTTTAAAAAGTTAAAAAGCACTAAAAAACTTAGAATTTCCCAAGTGCTTCGATATTGAAGAGAGCTCACTATACTAAGCCTAGCTTGATAAGAATTATCCAAAGCTTAGTCGAGATATCCTAACCCTTTGCATTTGCGCTTTTATTGTAAAGGATATCTCATCCTAGTTGAAACCAACCAAGAAAACCCCCAAACCCTTGTGAAGGTAGTTGGAGTGTGTTTGTTGGTGAGAAGAGTTGTAAAGAGTTAGTAAACTACGCGGAGTAGTCTATAAACTCTAGAGGAGAAGTTAGTAAGCCTGTGGGGTAGTCCGAAAGCTTGTGTGTGATTGAGTAAGTAAACCACAGAGGTAGTGAAAAGCTCAAGGTCGGGTTGAGTAAGTAAACTACGTGGAGTAGTCGTAAAACTCAGTACGAAGTTGAGTAAGTAAACTACGAGGTAGTCGTAAAGCTCGAAGTTGATAGTGAATTTCTCTCGAAGAGTCGGGAGAGTGGGACGTAGGAGCTTGAGTCTCTTAACCACTATAATTGTTGTGTTCTTTATTGCTTTTCCTTATCTCGCAGGCTTATCATTTGCATTGTCTTGATTTTGAAAGCATACTTTTTCATCGATATTGGTTGGAATCAATCCAATGAAGTTGCATAAGTAAATCACAGCCTAATCACTATTTCATAAAGGGAAGGTTTTTTCAAAGAAAACTTAAAAACGAGTATAAACTAAGGGCCAACCATTCCGCACAACTGAGTAGCTAGAACAGATAGTTACCAAACTAAACGTACTCTTCTGAGGGTTCAAGAAGTTAGTTATCTGATCCAAGCAACTCAGGATCTCTGACACTCGGGACTCGGGGTTGGGATTATCCGAGGTTTTCGAAAGCATTTTCGGGATCACCGTCTCAATAGACTTTGATTCAGAGCGATCTGTGCTTCTCGTAACCTAATCTTCTGGATTATCGACTCAAGTCGGCCTCAAGAAGAAAAAAAAAAGTTTTAAAAACACTGAACACGTGTATTCCCCCCATACACGTGTAAGACTCGTTTGCACCGGAACCAACAGTATCATTGTCTATCACATGATGTCTACCATGAACCTAGCCAGCTAGTGTAATCCTAGTATAGATGCAATACTAAATTATTGGCAAATTAGTTTCCTATGAATACCAATACAAGGTTTTTTTTTCTCAAATTCTTAATATAAACGAATTTTATGGTATAATTATTTTATATTAATTTTGTGATTATACTTTTAAATAGTGTTAATTGTTTTATTAAAAATATACTTTAAATTTGAAAGAATTGATTGTTTTTCTAAAAAAATATTATTATTTGTTTTGTTATAAAATGATAATTGCTAATTAGTTGCATGATTTTTTGTGAGACCTACTTAATTTTTAAAGAGAGTCTCCCATGAATCAGGTTCATGGCATGAACTTGGATTAGTTGACCCATTAAACTTATTTTTAACAAATTTTTCTAAACCACTAAATTTGATTCGTATTATATCCTGGATATGGTCAAATGCCATGAATTAAAAATAAAGTTCATAGCATGAACCAGATTCATACAAGTTTTTTGTCATTTTAAAATTATTTTAAGAAGAAGGCAATTAAATAATTAATTGACATAATAGCCAATTATCATAAGAATCAGCAAATCTTGATATAATGGGATTATGCTTCCCGTCCAGTGAAGAATCATATCTACATAAAATCTCAAACCTTCATCACTGTCACTGCTGTTCTGATTTCTGACATATCTGTATATTTATATATATATATACACATACGTAGAGACATGTATACATATATTACTTACCAGATTGTGCAGTTTTTTTTCATTTTTAATCAGAGCTAGAGAATCTTAAATAATAGCTAAATCTTGTATGAGCCCCGGTGCAATATGCACATTTATAGTGCATTTTAAAATTATGTTACTTGTTATATTAAAAAATATAATTTAAATACAAAAATATGAAAAAATAATTACACAGTTTAGTGTAAATAAATTACATTTTCAATATAATAAGTTACACGGTTCTAAAATACACTATAAATACACAGCGCACCTGGATGCACATGAAACCCCATCTATATCTTCTTCTCCCTTTGTAAAATCATATCTACAATTTTTATATTGTTATTTTTTTCATCATGGAAATTAATTTCTTTTGACAAAAATTTGTGTGAATTCGAGTTGATGATAAATTATCACTGTTTAAAAAATAAAGAATTTTTAAACAATAAAAGTATACATAGACATGATTTATAGGAGTATTCTTTTTTTTTTAAAGAAAATGTTTACTATCATTGTCATTAATTTGGGTGATTTGGGGAACAAAGCACCGACATTCATGGAAATTAATTTTAGCAACAGCATTAATCATGTTTTTGACGCTTACCTAAACGTTATTTAACGATAGATTAATTCAATCTAGACAAGATTCATATACGTATATTGTCCTAATTGTCTTTCTAATTCTATATTAGTACTAATGTTTGTTAAAAAAAGTACTAATGTATGTTAATCTGATAGTAAGTAAACCTTTTTTTTTTGTACATTTGCAAAAGCCATCCTCTGGATTAATTTGGCCTTTACGTGTGAATTTTTTTTTTTTTTTGTCACAGAACGTGTGAAATTAATCATCAATGACTGCACTGTTTTAATATCGCCTCACTGGGACGAATTAAAATTTATTAATGAATTAGAAAAATATTCAAATTAATTAGTAAATAATGAGTAAAAATGTAAAATGTATTATTTAATTTAAATTCGTCTAACAACGTTATACTGTCTCACACATAAAAATTAATCCATGCAAGAATGATTACATCATACATCTTCTAAACTTATACTATTGTTTTCATATTTATATTGTGTTTTATCGTATATGTATCAATCAATTGCATAAAAAACATTTAAAATTATTAGGAAAGAAATTACAGAAAATGTTCAGTGTATGTGTTTCAACCGAACATGAGAGATTTGATCAATAAAAGACAACCTTATATAGTGTTATAGTGTTATATATCCACATTGAGTAAATAAAATGAGAGAGATAAGCCCCAAGGGCATAGCCAAGTGGTAAAACTTGTAGTGATGTAGGGAGAAGTCCCCTGGCAACGCAGGTTCGAACCCTTGTGGGACAAATTCTCCATTGAAATATTATGGGGGTTTGTCCTGGGGATTGAATCTTGTTGGCTCTCTCCCACAAGTGTCTGCCACTTGGGCACATCTTTCGATTTACAATCCGTCCGGTTGTGGGGTCATCGACACGAGTGGGGGGAGTTTCTCATCTCTTCCTCACAAAAAAAAATAAAATGAGAGAGATAATGCACATTTTTTTTGCTTTTTTTAGTTTTTCTTCTTTATTTTTTATCCGATTCCAAATTTACTGTTGATGCTGATATTGATTTTGATTTTTACCTTATAATGATTAATTTTACACATGATATAATGCAATATACATTGGGAGACGAATCAAGATTAAACATATATATATAAATAACAAATAATTTAATTAGTATTTTCTACTTAATTAATCATATATGATGAGTATGAGACAATATATGCTATAGAAAAGTGCTCTCTCTAATTATTTAAAAAGATAATGATCATATGTAAGTATCTTTATATAAAACATGACCTAGTGGCAACCTACACATATAGTTTAATAAGACCAATATCCCCTAGAATAAAGCATATAATCCAATCAATTTTGTTTCCACACATAAAAAAATACATGCAATTTCGGCTATTACAAACCAATAACATGATTTCGGTTAGTAGTATATTAGACACGTGGCCTAGTATGGGCATTTAAATAGATATGTAATAAATATATTACGTGGATGAATGGGGGGAACATGCAGTAGGCATGTGGCCATGTATATTTCACTTTCAATTATAAGTCTGAAATGCAATTTTGAATTTATGATCCCATGATTCACAACACAACTGAAGTGATCATAATTGTTTTTGTAATGTTTTTCTTTGTCACTGACTATATCCTCTTGGTTTACCCAGCAATCAACAGGACCACATTCATTCATGCCTACACAAGTAACATAACCTGCCTATATATATCTATGTCTTAATATAGGACTATTTTATATTATTTTTTCTTTATTTGATTAGGTTGCAGTTGCTAAATTTAAATGCAATATGTGCTTTTTTATCAATTTTTTAGTGCTGTGATCCACAAAATTTGAACCAAATAATATTTTTGCTTTTCAGCATATGTATGTATATATAACACAAAACTTACTGGAAAAGTATTTGTTCATAATATAAAACTCATACCATTACACTTTATAAATTGATACTATTATTCTTATAAATTAGTATCAATTACATTTAATGCTATGATTTCAATTTATAAGTGCAGTGGTATTGATTTGTAAATATAACGGTACAAATTTTATAATATAAACAAGTTTCACCGAAACCCTACTCTTTTTATTGTATTATTCAATAAATTAAGTTAAAATTAAATTAAAATTGCAGCTGCACAGTTTTTTTTTACATGATGTGTTTGTGTGTAGTGAAAGACTTTATACATGCATGTACACATATTTTAAAATAAGATATTCTTTCACAGAGAATGTCGTCCTAATAAAGGTTGATATAATCAATGAATGCTAAATTATGTGAATTCCCAATATATATATTTTATGTTAATTATCTGTTTAAGTATAGTGAAAGACTTAATACATAAAATAAATTGTTGAGTGGTTTATATAATGCTCTTGCATCTGTTCGATTGTTATAGTTCATTGATCTATTCAATTTATATATATATATATGTACACACACATGTTGTTAATGAACTATTCAATTTATATATATATGTACACACACATGTTGTTAATCGGTCTTATTGTAATTTTGATGTGACTTTGTGTTATTTCGACTAACAAACAAAATATACACATGTCGAATATAGATTGATCAAAATATATAGAGTAAATATAGATGTTTGGTAGGAAAAACACAAAGCCACATCAAAATCCAAATAAGACCGACTAACAACAATTGGCGCTAGAAGAAAGGTAGTCAATCATACACAAATTTCCTACCAAACATTTCTATATTTACTCTTTATATCCTGATCAATTGGTGTTCAACACTTATAAATTTTGTTTGTTAGTCAAAAAAATATAAAGCCACATCAAAATCCACATAAGACCAACTAACAACAACACAAATTTAGTTCTAAAATGCATCAAGCAGTAATTAATTAATTATTTGAAATATTTTTCTAAAAAATATTTCATTTAAAATATGTAGGACTCTGTACATCTCATAGACATGCTAGAAATAATGTTGTAACCCGTAAATATTGCCGGACAATAATAATTAAGATAGTGAACTATGAACGAATGAGTAAAGAACACAAGAGATTTGATGACCTAGTTCGCTGGAAAGGCTACGTCTGGGAGCAATATCAAGCCATGAATAATATAATGCCTAGAGTCTAAAATTCGATCCCCTTACAATGAGTAAAATACAACTATTTATAGAGACACGTTAGGGTTTTCGACCCCTATGGGCTTAACCGAAAAGACACTAAAATTGCCTATGGAAAGGCTTCCTTGGATGGCGATTCCCTAGATTCTCGCTCTACTCATCGCCGAGAATCACGCTTGATGGCTCACCTTCCATGTTTATCCTGGAATGCGTTTGGAACGCACTTCCCACTAGATCTGGAATCTCTTCCTTACTTATCTCGGGCGACCTGCGATGGACGCCGAGTTCTGGCGACTACCACGGGAGGTCGCCTAGTTGGGCTCTCCTCGGTAGGTCGCCCGCTGGTCGGGTCTCGCCCTACTTGGCCGCCTCGCGTCCTTGCGCGGTCGAGCTCCGGCTGCCATATCATTTTTCCGACCAGGAGGTCGTCTAGTTACCAGATGACTATAACAAATAATATACGGACTTAATACATTAATTGTTTCCAAGTTATATGCATTGTTGTGATTCCAATAAAATATTTAACACTTAAAAAGTATACAATATTAGCACTCTTTCAATATACGATTGAACAATTTTATTTTATGAACTAACATTTTTATTCTACGAACTAATATTTCGACCTTTTTTTCTTATGCTATTGGTTCGCCGAACTACTACTGTTGATTCCCAAGAAGTAAGGAATTCACCATACCTCAATAACCCGATCACCTATTTAAGAGGTATGCATATGGTTTTTTTACTCTTTTCATTCCTCACTATTATACCAGACACAATTATAATGCCCTGTTCTTATTTTTTACTTCTAATTGAAATTGAAATGAGTATTTAAAAATAATAAATTTAACTATTTTGAAACGAAGAGACAATTTCTAATGAAACTTGTTTACTTTTTAAAATTTTCATTTAATAATATTGTAGTATTCATTTAATAACATCATTACACTTATAAATTAATTAATATCACACATAGTTCGTTGTGTTTGAGTGTATAAAATATTATGATATTAGTTTATAAGGATGGTGATATTACTAAATAAATGTAATAGTACGTACTACTGAATAAAGTACAATAGTATATATATTAAATAAATCTAATTTCATATTAATTATGAAACTATTTTAAAAATACTTGTTCATAGAAAATTTTGGGTAGAAAGGAAAAGCAATTAATGGCTAAGAGCAGAAGCAAATTTTAACTTATTTTACCTATATTTTGTTGTAGATGATTAATTTTACCCTCAAATTCTCCATCTACTTCTAATTACAAAAAAAGTATCACAATTTTAAATTATCATTTCTCAAAAAGAAAAAAGAAAAAAAAACCACAAAGGAGTTCGAAACGTCTACACCTGAGACACATAAATTTAATTTGGTTCATTGCATTCAGACTGAACAAATTGTAATATTTATTCAATTTGAATTTTTTTAAAGTTAGCTGTTTGTCCTCTACTCTTCTTAATTTTTTAATTGATAGGATTACGATCCACTAGGACTATCGGTTTATAAGCTACTAATTAATTAGTAAAAACAAATAGACTGTAGATTTCATGGATATCCAAAGAACAACTGCAGACTAGAAGCTTGTTCGGACATTTAGGGTGTATTTTGAAACACTTAAAACAGTTTTCAGAAGCACTTATTTTTAAAAATTGTGAGAGAGAGTTTTAAAAATAAGTGCTTCTGGAAGCTGTTTTAAGTATTTCAAAACACGCCCTTATATAATTATCAAAAAAATTATATTATAAAACAATTCATGCATACATAAAAAATTATTAATGGATATAATTTTTTAATGTAAATTATAAATAAATACAAATAAAATTACATATATAGCGAAGGTTGCACATAAAATGACAAATGTACCTATTTATATACAATCACATTGTTAAGTTAGAGTCCGAGCTTTCTCATTTATTTATTTATAGTGAAAAAGCCCTATTGTGTAAAATAGTGTCTCTCAACATAATCCAAATTTCAAAAATGAAATACAATAATTTTTATTTTTTATTTTATAGGATATTTATGCATTCACTTGCTAGAAGATAGATGTAAGAGAAGGTGTTTTGTTTGCGACCTTCGTGCCAAATTCTTCCTACTGCAACTACACATTTTTATCTACTAATTTCACCAACCGTTTTAAATATCATAGGCATAAAACAAATTGATAAAGTCTCAAAGGCATTTGGTGAATCGTGAATTAATTTAAGTGTGTTTTTGAAAAATACAGTTGTTTTCATTGGAAATGAAAGTGAAAAACACCTGCACTTATAAAATATGCACATGAATTGCATTGTGCATTTAGTGTACAAGAGACATACTCAACCAAATTACATGAAAAATACCAATAAAAAATAAAAGAATATTTTAAAAATGAACATGAGTTGCATTGTGCACCGAGTGCACACAAAATCTACACAACCAAACTACATACACAGTAAATTATATAATTTTAGGAATTTAATCCAGATGACTATAAATTACTACATTAGATTTGGGCTTGTTCTGTATTGTATATCGAAAATACAATTTTATACTATTATATACCATACCGAATATTTTGGTATGAAAAATTTCATATCATTAGTAACTCAAACTTTTTCTATAAGAAAATTATTTATTTATCGAAATTTTGGTATTATACCAATTTTTTTTAAGTTTACTAGTATATAATGGTCCATATTGAACATTTGATATACCATTCCATATCAAAATTTATATAGGCCACTGATATGCATTTTTATCAAAACTAACGAAATTATACCCATTTTTTGGTATATACCGGAGTACTGAAATTTTTGAAAGCGCTTACCATATTAAAAATATTTCTATTAAATTGTTGTGTTCGATATAATAAATCATGATTAATCGAACATCAAAGAGCGACACGTGTAATATTTGAATATAATAATCATGCCCGGTGGATGAGTTACTTTTTGTTCGCTAACCGATCGTAATTGTTTCGGCCGCCCTACCGAACAAAAACGTAACGGTCAAGATGTTCGAACTCAAATCTCTCAAGAATCGACATCTTAAAAGCGAAAACGTAAAAGTCCAACCGAACAAAAGATTAATTCTGACGATCAAAAGAGCGTCCTACAGACGACGTTTGTACAAAGATCAATCTAGAAGATGAAGTCAGAAACGTGGCAACACCACCGAAGTTCTTGCATGATCCAAAGAATCCAGCTCATGCTTGACGAAGTACTATAAATGGAAGAAAAAAGAAGAAGAAAGGGGTTGGTTCAGAAAATAATCCCATAAATATAGCCTACAAAAAATCCCCGAGAGGTGAGGAGCGAGAAAAATTAGAGTGTTCATCCACATATATGAAAAAACCCTAGAACTCATTCGATAACCAAAGATCGATTCATCTTCATAAGATGTATCAAGAACTGTGACGATGTAAAGCTCTCAAGATTACACCCCCGGCTTGGTATGCCTCAGAGTAGTCATTTGTTGATTTAACCGGGTCAACAAATTCATCTTATTTATCGCTTATTTTACACGATATGATTTGTTTTTGCGAGTTGTAATTAAATTAGCCACATAATATTCATCAACTAAAAACGACTCGCGACAATTGGCGCTTAGAAGGAGGGTGAGGAAAAATCAACCCATACATGAACCCCTAGTTAGCCGAGGCGTAAAAAAAAGAAATATAATGCCTCAATCTAGGAACACCTAAACGGAGAGGTCGGAACAAAGCCGAATTATATGAATAAAAAAAGAGGCCCGGGTCGACCTCATAAAGATCAAAAAAGGGAAACTATTAATCTTGAGGATATAGCCAATGATCCCGTGGCCACTATAAAGCAATCACTTTCTTTGCTACGAGCACACGAAAAGAGAGGGAAAAAAAAGAATTGGGGGTTAGAGGCTCAAAAAGGGGAAGAGCAACACTCACATACACCCGACAAAGAAGCAAGCTAAAAAAGAAAATCGCAAAGCGGACTAGTAAAAAAGCCGATGATATGTCGGATGACTAAACGACCTCAAGGGTCTAGACCATCAGCGTTTGACGTTTGAGGCTCTCCGCCAAAGACCGAATCGGCAATAATAAGGCGGCAGGATCCGTGAAAGAGACATCCAATAGAGGTGCTTTCAAGATTCAGATCTTCAAAAGCATCCGCACACCGAACAAATATCGGCGGGAACAAAGTTGTCTATCCATCACCGATTGGGTAGTCAAGGACAAACTTGGAGAGGGGGACTGCCCCGTCACGAGCATGATCCACGAGATCCTCATGATGGGAAACAGCCCCAATCCAAGTCTATCAGTCCCGCGAAATTTGCGGAAATGCAAAAAGCCATCGAGGAATTACAAGCCGATCTGGCCGCGACTAAGAGCTACCCTCGAACGAGCACCGTACCTTGTTCGCCATTATCTCCAGCGATCATGGCGGCCGAAGTCCAAGAGAAAGTCGCAAAGACCCGACCACCAATTCCTATTTTTCGATCTTCGAAGTCGGATCCTCATGTCCATCTCAAAGAAATTTTCGGACTTTTTATGATCGCGATGGGGGGCTACAGACGCTGACGCAAAGGCCGATCATTCCCCATGACTTTGGGTGATCGAGCACATAGGTGGTTTACCACTTTACCCGCTGCATCCATCACATCTTTCGCACAACTGGGACGGCAATTTTTGTCCCATTTCTCGTCCATGTGTGCTCGCCCTGCGCCGAAACAAAGGTTGGCGCATTTTTCCCAATTAAAAGGTGAGTCTGATCGATCATACATAGAAAGATTTGATAAATGTTTATATGATGGAGCCCCGGTTGAAGAGGATGCTAAGATCCTCGCGGTGGTCGGAGGCCCCGACTTTAAATACAGACACATGGAAGGCCATGCATCAAGATTGGGCGAACTCATACTCGAGTTTAGAGAGCGAAAAAAACTAAAATTATAGCCATGCAAGATTTGCTCGCACAATCACAATTGAGACAGAGCCTATCGCTAGGAAAGCTTAAAAAAAAAACAATGAATGAAGGGGTACAGATCCCAAAACCTCCTTCAAACCTTTTGAACAAAGAGCGTAAGCAAATGCCCCACGAAGTCTTTTTTGGGTGTTTTACAGAAACTATCTTTAATCAAATCAAAGATCGGGACATGTTGGATGGGCCAAGAAGAATTGTAATGGATAAGCGTCGACTAACGCTTCCAAATATCGTAATTATCACGAGTACATCGGGCATAATACGTAAAATTGCCGCGATTTACTCCGCCAACTTTGGAAGTTATATATGAAGAAAATCGTCTTTCCCAGTTCTTAAAAAAACCAGCGAACAGGGATTCGCGAACGGAAAAGACAGAAGACCGAAGGGGAAAGCGGAAGGCCGAACAAACATTTGACAGTGATCCCGAAGAATTACGCAAGAGATCTGAAACGTCCAAAAGAGGGCCTCCTACTATTGGAAGAGGTCGAGAAAGTCAAGAAATCCAAATGATTAAATCCCGAATATGGTCCCGTGGGTGGATGTTACCAGCGCCAACGTTATCTAACTATCAGACGTAAAAAGATGGAGATGCGTGCCATGCAGAACATCCATCGTAAAGGTGGCGAAAGCACATCATCCGGTTCCCCACCTACACACCAAATCATTTTCTCGGAGGACGATCTCGACGGGATTATAACTCCCCATAACGACTCCTTAACCATCAGTGCTCGTCTCCTTGGGTTGAAGGTACATCGCCTCTTAGTTGATACTGGGGCTTATGCAAACATTTTGTTCGTTAATACCCTTCGCCAGATGGAAAAACAAGTTGGGGATTTGAGCGATTATATTGAACCATGTAATCATACTATAATGGGTTTTGGGGAATCAGAATCCGACCCTATGGTATGATTAGGTTAGAGTCGAGTTAGAATCAACTTTGAATTCGGACATTAGATTTAACTAGAATGTTAGATTTTGTAATCGCCGATGTTGATCCACTTATAACGGGTTTCTAGGTCGCCTGCTTATTCAGAATTCAAAGCGGCACATTCCACGACATTATTGTGTTAAATTTCCGACACAAGATGGAACGGGGAGTGTAAAAGGAGAGAAAAGAAGGCTCGAGATTGTTTTGTTGTCATGTGTATTTTAAAAAACAAAATATTGTTAACATGATGGAACAAACGGGGGAGATTGGTGAGTCAAGCTACGAAAAAAAAAACACCGTCTAAACGTCTTCCGACGAACATGAGTTCGGCGAGCATAACCATTCGTGCAAATACAGAAGGCGCGAACATAAACTTCGGAAAGACAACTAATTCCCCCGATCTCTTAGAACAAATGAATATTGATCATTTAACGAGCGAGTTAATCGGACTAGAGCCTCGTGATAGGTTTTGAACCCATGGAGGTTGATGATGAGCCCCGAGGATCCATTCAAGACCCTCGGTGGAAGCAAAAAAGAAAAAAGCGACTCTGTTGAGCAATTGGAACCAATCAGTATCGACCCGAACAGACTGAGTTAGAAGTGTTCGTTGGTTCAGAATTACCTGAACCAATCCGAACGGAAATAATTACTTTCCTTCAAGCAAATTTAGATGTGTTCGCATGGTCACACGAGGACATGGTTGGAATAGATCCGAGCATGCTCGCCACTCCCTCAACCTTGATCCAATACAAGCTCCAGCTTGTCCAAAAACGAGAAAATTTAGTCGGAAAAATATGCGGCGATGAATAATGAAATCAAAAAGTTCGCCGACAACAAACCGATTCGAGAGGTAAAATGCCCAAGATGGCTTGCGAACCTCAGACTCGTTCGCAAATCAAATGGATCTTGGAGACCGTGGTATCGATTTCATCGATTTGAATAAGGCATGTCCAAAAGATAATTTTCCGATGCCCCACATTGATTATTTGGTTGATAATACGGGCCATGAACTCATGACATTTATGGATCGTTATTTGGTTATCACCAAATACCAATGCATCCGGACGATCAAAAGAATACAAAGACGTTCGCAGTTGAAAAGAACATGTATTGTTGGCAACGCATGCCGCTCGGATTAAAGAATGCCGAGCAACGTATCAACGTTTGGTGAACAAAATGTTCGGATTTAACACATCGGCCGAACAATCGAGGTATATATCGATGATATTGTGGTAAAGAAGCGAACATAAGGAAGACCACATCACCCACCTCGCACAAAGCGATTGATATATTGAGGAAGTATAATATGAAGTTAAATCCCAAGAAATGCGGTTTTGGGATTCATTCAGGAAATTCCTCGGACATATGGTTAGTCGGCGGGGATTGATGCAAACCCATCAAAGATTCAAGCAATGCTCGATATGCAAGCCCCCGTAAATGTGAAAGAGGTCAAAAGTTAACCGGACGATTAGCTTCCGTAAGCGGGTTTATATCACTTAAATGGGGACAAATGTAAACCTTTCTTGACGACATTAAAGGGAAATTTCGATGGACCGAGCATTGCGAATGCATTTGAATCATTAAAGCAACACCTTGCAGATACTCAGACACTGTCTAAGCCTATCCCAGGCGAACAACTCTATATGTATCTTCTTGTGCAGATCCGAACATGCGATCGTCTGTTGTGCTTTCGTCTGGGTAGAAGAGACAACACATTTACCCATTTATTATGTTAGCCAAGTGCTAAAAAAGTTTCGAACTCCAGTATCCTCCATTGGAAAAATTAGCATACGCCCTCGTAATGAGTGTGCGAAAATTGCGACCATATTTTTTCGACCACTCAGTTGAGGTATTGACTGCGTTTCCATTGCGCCAAGTCCTCCACCGACCAGATACTTCGGGCAGATTGCTCAAATGGGCGGTGGAGTTAGGACAGTTCGGCATTACCTTCGCTCCACTTAACAAAGAATGAAGGCCAAGCTATGGCGATTTCATGGTTGAGTTGACATATCCACAGATTCTCGACGAAATTGTCGATCAACCATGGCACATGTATGTTGATGGATCATCAACAAGTTCAAGAGCCGAGCAGCGTAGTTCTCATCATTTCAACTAGGCAAACGTTTAAACAATGACCATTCGTTTTGATTTTCCGGCTACAAATAATGAATTTGAATATGAAGCTTTGATCATTTGGACTACGATGGCAATGACAATGGGAATTCAGAGGCTGATGATCTATAGCGATTCTCAGGTAATCGTTTATCAAGTAACAGGCGAGTATGAGGCCCGAGGCGAACAAATGGCACAATATCAACAACTAGCAAAAGAGTTGCTCGAGCATTTTGACCAAGTTTTCATTGAACAATTACCACGATTGGGTAATTCGTTCGCCGATGCTTTGGCACGCCTGGCAACAGCAGAAGGAGTGACGAACACAACAGACATTGTGATCGTCACAAACTATTATACGCCCATCGGTTCGAGATTGCGATCGCACGAGATAAATGTTTAACAAGAAACTTGGATGACTCCAATAATGAGTTATTTACAAAAGGACTTCTCCCCGAAAATAAAGCACAAGCTACTCGCCTCAGATTACAGTCTGCTCGATATACTATTATAGACGAGCATTTGTACAAAAGAAGCTTCTCTCTTCCACTTTTGAAGTGTATTACTCCTGAAGAGGGACATGTACTTCTGCAACAAATCCATGATGGAGTGTGCGGAAATCATACAGGTGGGCTCGTCCTGGCACATAAAATAATCAGGCAAGGTTATTATTGGCCAACCCTTAGAAAGGATTCGCTTGCATATGCTCGTGCATGTTATCAGTGCCAGGTACATGCTCCACTCATTCATAGCCCACCTGAAGAATTAGTATCAGTTTATAGTCCATGGCCATTTGCTAAATGGGGGATCGATTTAATCGGCCCATTTCCTACTGGCACATCAGGAGTTAGATATGCTGTGGTAGCCGTTGATTATTATACTAAATGGGCAGAAGCCGAGGCAATTGTTAAAATCACCGAACAAAGGATGTGGAACTTTGTTTGGAAAAACATCATCTGTCGATTTGGGCTTCCCCAATCATTGGTCACGGATAACGGCAAACAATTCGATGGAAGTGAATTTAGACAAAATTGTGCTCGCTGGGGGATAAAAAAGCACTACTCAACTCCATATTATCCCCAGTCAAATGGTCAAGTCGGTTGTCAATAAAATTATCAAGCATACCCTCAAAGCTAGACTTGATAATTCAAGGGGGAGGATGGGTCAAGAATTGCTCGAAATATTGTGGGCTTAATAGAACAACTTTCGAACATCAATCGCAGAGACCCCTTTTGCTTTAGCATTTGGTGCGGGGGTGTTATACCCGAGAATCAAAGTTCCAAGTCATCGAACAATGACTTTTGGAGAAGCATATTAATGACCAGCGCCGCTCTGAATTCGAGACTGTTGGAAGAAAAAGAAGGGCGGAGGTCGATTTCAAGAATGCTATGTACAAAAAGAGATCGAAAAGGTTTTATAATTCCAAAGTCCGAATCGCAGTTCAATGTGGGAATTTGGGTTTTAAGGCGATCGATGGGGGTACCCAAGTGGTGTGTTGGTCGAGCATGGGAAGGTCCTTTCAGAGTCACGTAACGTTTACCAAGCGGGGCATATGACTTGGAGGACTGAATGGAGTCCCATTGTCTTACTCGTGGAACGCGTCAAATTTGAAAAAATATTATCAATAAAGGCATAAGCATAGTATTCGATTTAAACAAAGTTAAAACAAATTGAAGCAAGCATATTGTTGACCTAACACAATCAACCATTCGGGGTTCAAACGAGTAAGATGATCATAAAAGAAGAATATATTATTTTCGATACTTATCTTCAAGAAAAATCTTTGGACAAAGACTATTGACACACAAGGAAGACATGTCACAACGAGTTGTCAATAGAAGATACGGGTTCGGGCGAAGTTAACAAGTGGTGGCGACCATGCGAGGATAAGTTAATTTTTAAGCAAGAGGCCAAAAAGCGGACGAAAATAAGAGAGCTAGCACCAACTATCTATGCCAAAGACTAGCTTAGGACGTTCTATAAATAGGGGCATACTTATACTTAAGAAAAGAAAAAAAAGAAAAAAGAAGATGAAGAAGAAAAAAGGAAAAATATCTGCGATTCTCGGAAGGAAAGGCGGTTTAGTATGCCCCCAGACGTGAGAAGAATCGGCTCTCGATTCAAAGATCAATTATTTGAATCGAGCATCCGTCCGGGACGAGCTTTTTACCTCACATTCGATTTAAAGACAAAGTTGAAGCCCGTTCCCGGACTCAAGATGCTCGGAAGAGTCATGGTTGCCACTCCACGTTACTTATCGCCACGCGATGAATAAGCCGTGAGTCCCCTATGAATCCCCAAAATCTCCTCTGAAGGGAGGGATGTCATAGAGTCCACCCAAAATAAGATGCCGATTGTGATGCTCCAGCATCTACCTGGAGGGGACGGAATGGTGCGGTGAAAGTTTTGCTCAAGACCTATTTTAAGGCGAAAGCAGAATGCGCGCCACATGCTCATGTTCATGACGCCAAGATAACCACAAACTTGTCCAAGAGGGACAAAAGTTTATCTTCTTCTTTGCTTGAGCATGTTACAAAAAGAAGAAAGGGGAAACTGACTGATGTGCCACATCCTTGTCAACATCAATTCCGCGGACAAGGTGAGGGCGGTTAGGTGTCTACTCAAGAGAGATTTAAATTCAAAACCCGGTCCGATAACAATAGTTGTGTAATAGATAGTCTTCTTCAGCTATGAACGATGTAATAGAATACAAAGTGTTGCAAAAAGAAAAAGAATGATATATGTACTTTTGTTCGCTAAAGATTTTCTAGTTCAGGCCTATTTGAGGTCGCACCTAAGCCGGACGACCGAACAAAGACTTAACGAGCCCCAGTCTATGTTCACCGATTTAAGCGAATTCAGATTCTCGATTCCCCGCAAAAAAAAAGCTTAGTAATGGGTACGCAGCGATAAAGATAAGTCGACTAGTACTTTACAGATATACCAGAAGACGGCGGGGTGTTTAAATACTTGGTCGCATTTAAATAAGACGCCCGAAAGTACGAAGTGATCGCACCTAAATAAGACGATCGCAAGACTAAGAAAGGGGGTTCATAAAGTAACCCATCTGGGTCGCACCTAAATAAGACGATCAACCGATTACAACGTCAATAAGATAATCAAAACCGAAAAGAAGTCGAGCGGGCATAAAAACCTAATGTTGAATTCATTCGTAAGAAAAAGAGGCAAAAACCGGAAAGCAATAAAGTTTAACGTAAAGCAACAAAGAAAATATCGAGCAACACAAGTATCAACATTCATTCAAATCCTCAATGCAATATGAAATTCATTTGTTCAATTGAAGAAAAAAGTGAAAAAGACAAAAAGTTAAAGATATAGTCTTACAAAAAGTTACAAAAAAAAAAAAAAGACATCAAGGCATAAAGTCAAAATTAGGGGTAGATGGAAGAGAAATGTCGAACACATTATGTTCGGTCCCTCAATGCCTTCGGGATGTCGGGTATCGATGCTCTCTCGGGAGGCGATTTTGCTTTCGGTTGCCGGAGGTTCTTGCTCGTCCTGTACTTGATTGATCCCAGATTCAGTGTGGAGATTTTGATCGGCAACCTCAGTAGCAATAACGTCTGAGTTCTCCTCTTCATCCTAATCGATCGTCAATTTTGATCCCTTCAGAAGAACGGAAAAGTCACACAGCACCATTCAAATCGACATTGGGAGGTTGCGATCCGGAGGGTTATCAACCGTGCATCGCCGAAAGTCGGATATGAGGGGGGGCAATTTGCTCGCTGTTGAGTGTGTGGCGAACAGATCGAACAGCATCGGCAAAAGCGCAAATATACGAGAAATTAGACATGGAGTCAATGTATTCGTCGTCATGCAACTTAGAGTTTTCAAGGCCTAAACGAGTGTTAGTCTCTTCAGCAACGATGAGCTGTTGGCCAAGTTCGTCCCTCTCACTTTCCATTTTTTCAACACTACCGAAGTTTCTGAAGCTCAACATTCATTTCTTCTTGAGCCCCTTCAGATATTGATCACCTCCTCCCGAGGCCCGATTGATTGCCTCTCTTGTGTGACGAGCATCCTCTTGAGCTAGGCGAGCATCCTCTTGAAATTGGCGAAAGCATCCTCCGAGGCAGGTTGGGCGCGACTTGTCAAAAGCAGTTTGCTCTCGAGCAATTTCAGTTCATCCACGACCTGCTCATTTCGATCACTTTGTCTTGAAGTTTCTAATCAAAGCCAAATAATTGGCTTGGATGTTATGGGTGAGCATAAGCTTTCTCAAGAGCGACCAAAGATCTGACCTGAAGCAATCAACCCCCAAACGCATAGTTTCAAGGGGTGGGACCCGTCGAGACTCCTCCAGATCGATAGTCCACGCTCGAGCGAGTCGGCAAGCTTTTTGAACATGCTCTCGCACGCGGAACTTTTGGCGAACACTCGGCGAGCAAAAGTAATTCTTTTAGGTCGGGCATTAAGAGGCGACAACCTGCTCAACCTAAAGTATATACATGTTGACCAAGTGAGTACGGAGATATCGACCCGTAAACCAAAGCGACTCTGAGCGAGCAAAATGTACCCCACGCCGGTGGATCCCATCAGGGAATGATTTATCTTCGGAGATCGTGGCTAGAGTCTATTGGAGTCCATGATCGAGGTCCGGTGGAGGGAGGAGAAGATGTGCAACTTCCATTTCGACAATCTGCGAAATGGGACCAACAACGAAGCGGCGCTCGATCGCCTCGACGGTGGGGTCCGAAGTCGACTGACTAAGATCGGTGCTTGTTTGAGTTTGCTCGGTTGGCCCTGATTCGATCGGCCTTTGTTCGCTTCGGACCTGTTAAGCAGCCTGTTTCTCCGATCTCCACCCTTGGTCTTTTTCGGTGGTGGAGTTTGTTCGCCGACCCATGCTTTCGGTGAGAAGGGGAGCCCTACTGTGCTCGACTTGATTCTCCAGACCGAATGAGGGTCGTTTGGCCCCTGCTTGCCTCCCCTCTACATTGTTTGAGCTGAAGCTTCGGCTGAATCGAGCAAGTTCTGTGGGTTTTTTTTCTTGAGCCATCTCGGTGTGTTCAGACGTACTCACGGCCCGATGGTCACAAATTTGAAAAGCTATAAATAAAGCATAAATCGAGAATCAACGGGTGACAAACGAACAAAAAAAGACACAAGACTTATACAAAAACAAAAGATAATCCTTAGGAAGGATCAACAAAGAACAAGATGATGAGGAGGCACGAACAAACCTCCTTTCTTTCTCTCGTTCTAAGTGTTCAAGGTTATCACGGATCTTTTCGAACGAGGTTCCAGATCAATCGCCAAACGCTTTGAAATAGCCGTCGCTTGTCTCCTTATCCGTCATGGGCCGAATCTCGAAATAAAAAAGTGAGTTAAAATCGGTTCAAATTGAAGAATGAAAATTACAAAATCACTTACTTCGCACACTCCAAGTTGGGGATGTCCAAACGAGCATTTGGCTCGCTTCCAGAGGCCGGGCTTTTCCAATCGCCTCCTACGAACCAGAACTTCTCTTTCCAGTCACTGATTTTGTTCGGCACATCCTCGATAATTTTGCACTTGGCGTTAGCTTGCATAAACAACCACCCATGTTCGCCCCTCGGACGAGTCAAGTGCACTAACCGAGCAAGTTCAGCTGCCGAAGGATAATACCTTGGTTTCATTTTGCCGAACAACGTCAAAAAACTCATAACCATATGCCATCCATTCGGTTTGAGTTGTGTAATGGAGATATTCCATTCCACGAGCAAACGGGTAATTGCCGGATGGAGAGGAAATCGAAGACCAGCCTCCATGGTGTCCAAATTCACGGCAACACAACCCTCAGGGGGTTGGTCGGCCCGCTCATCAGGACCGGGTGCCCAGAAAAAGACATCCTTAGGGGTTTCATAAATTCTATGCAGCTGAGCGAGCATATCTACATCAATTATGCTCGCCATTTTGCTCATTTGGGTACTCGTTCTCTACACTAATCCTATGAGGTTGTTAAGGCAAGCCAAAATTATAACGAGCATTATACTCGCTTATATGTTGGATTGTGAGGAACACCAACAGTATACCAAGTTCGAGTTTTGCCCACCATCTACACCTATGTTCGATTCGACTAAATTTGCGATTCTTAAAATTTCCCCCACAAAGAAAAGATCATTTCTATCTACATCAACATTATCAATAGTCATAGACCTAATTTGAATTTGGGGCGAAGAATTATAATCGTAATCGTCCAGATTTAATCATTACGGGACAAACCCCTATCCCGACTCGTTTGGGCTTTATCGAGTCGGAAGAAAGAACGGTAAATGGTTGCGAAATTGCCAACGGAATCCGAATTCGAGGCATTTACCTCCGATGTACTTACATTATTACGGGGATTCTACTAATGGGGGGAAGGCGAAGGGGAACTATAATGGTCGGATTGAACAGAGGAATTGAGCAAGAGGTCATGATTATAAAGTAGAAGAAGAATCTTGTAGATTACGAATGAATTTCTTCGACGGAACAATGAATCCTTCGCCGGAAACTTTCGAATGCGGAAGACGATAAAAGAGTAGAGGAGAAAGGAAAAATTTTTAAAGTAGAGAAATATGATTCAAATAGACACCGCACTAATTCAAGTTTCAATTATGAATTGAGCGATGCCAAACGGGCCCAATCAGATTTTTTAAAGGCCCAATGTAGAATACAAAAGCGACCCTATTGGGGGTATTGTTGTGTTCGATATAATAAATCATGATTAATCGAACATCAAAGAGCTTGACGTGTAATATTTGAATATAATAATCATGCGGTGGATGAGTTACTTTTTTTGTTCGCCAATCGATCGTAATTGCTCGGCAAACCCTACCGAACAAACGTAACTGTGTCAAGATGTTCGAACTCAAATCTCAAGAATCGACATCTTAAAAGCGATTTAACGTAAAGTCCAACCGAACAAAAGATTAATTTCGACGATCAAAAGAAAGCGTCTGCTGGGCAACGTTTGTACAAAGATCAATCTAGAAGATGAAGTCAGAAACGTGGCAACACCACCGAAGTTCTTGCATGATCCAAAGAATCCAGCTCATGCTTGACGAAGTACTATAAATGGAAGAAAAACGAAGAAGAAAGGGGTTGGTTCAGAAAATAATCCCAGAAATATAGCCTACAAAAAATCCCCTGAGAGGTGAGGAACAGAAAAATTAGAGTGTTCATCCACATATATGAAAAACCCTAGAACTCATTCGATAACCAGCATCGATTCATCTTCATAAGATGTATCAAGAACTATACGTGTAAAGCTCTCAGTACTACACCCTGGCTTGGTATGCCCCCAGAGTAGTCATTTGTTTGAATTTAATTAACCAACAAATTCATCTTATTTACTGTTTATTTTACACGTATATGATTTGTTTGCGAGTTGTAATTAAATTAGCCACATAATATTCATCAACGAAAACGACTCGCGACATAAATATCATACCGTATTAAAAATCTCGGCGTACCCAAAAAATTAACATTTTTAGTATTTATTTGGTTCCATAAGTATAATATTTTTTTCAACCCCACATTAGACAATGAAAATATTAAGCGAGTAACAAGATAGATCAGAATCGGTTAATTCGAACCACTTCCTAATTATTTCATCTAAAGTCAGACGACAATTTTATTTCTCTGTGTCATTTTCTCATGTTTCAAATATACTCACTTTCTAGATTTTTAACACATGGACCCAGGATTATGGTGACAATTGAATAATATTTTACTTTTCACTTGTTATACATCCACAATATGGAATATGGAGTGGAACATCAAAAATGGAACATATGATATCATTCGATCAGACGGTTAAACAAAAAAATATTATATCTTACTCCCTCTATTTTGTAATAAGTGTCCTTTTTTTAGTGAAATTAAAAAGGGCATGTATTGATAAATTTGTCCTTATTTAGTGAAATTAATAAAGACAAGTTAAAAATAAAGAATATTTTTTAAAATTAAAATAAGGATAAATTTGAAAGTAATTGTATAAAAAAAAAAGACTAAAACACCATTTAATATTGAACAAATAAAAAAAGTTAAAAACACATTTATTCCAAAACGGATAAGGAAGTACTTTTTAACACATTGTCGTTCTAAAACTAGCCAGTGACCGAAACAGATCTCCTACTGCATAGCACCGTGATGTACAGCAGAGGATCCACCCCTGCTAGTGACTGCTCTAATTTTTTATTAATTTTTCTTTTGTGGAGTTTGAAATTTAGTTAATTGTATATGACAGGAATTTATGGTTGGAAATAAACAAGTATGTTAATGATGATAATAAAGTTTGCTCGCACATGTCTGTCGTTATCATCAACCATCTCTATTTTGGAACCTCAAATAAATTGCATACCAAACTCTTTATTTTTCTGTTGAATCTCAAAATTGAAAACGAATAAGGCCGTCAATTATTTGGATGTATATGTGGGGTGGGACCCTCAACCGAAAATCTTATTTTTCTAAATAAAATATATCACAAACCCTTCCTTATTCCTACTATAAAATTGATATCATTACACTTATAAATTAATATAATTAATTTCATAAATCGGTACTTATAACATTCAATGTTATGATCTCAATCTACAAGTATACTTCTATAAATTAATGTTATAATATTAATTTTATAAATATATTAATATAAATTATATATTATTGTAGGTCCCGAACGGGTTTCGTGAGAGCAGAAGTCTAGAGGGGAGGGATGAATAGACTTCTGAAAACTTTTTCGTGCAGATCAGGTGTGATAGCGGTTTTGTTCGATCAGAGCAAATGAATCGGTTTGGATCGATATCCAACTTCTTGATCGTCTGCGAGGCGGATCGATTTAAGTATCTACCAGTTTAACTAATTGTGAGGAAGCTAGATTATACCCGCGTGAAAAACCAGTTTATAACAAATCAGATTCCGAAGCTGTTTTCAATCAGATGACTATGGAGTCAATCGATCGGATCGAGATTTTGGTGCTAATCGATCCTAACTTTCGAAATATGTATCAGATTTAATCAAGTTGTGTGCAATAGTGTAAAGCAATTAATCAAACAGGTAAATGAACACAAGATTTATAGTGGTTCGGACAACCAGTCATACGTCCACTCTTCCCTATCACAAGGGCACCCAACTTAACCAACTGGACTTAGATTATTGTGTTAGTCCAACACATTACACCAACAGATATTTATAGAGCTCTCACTCAATCGATCCTGTAAATCGTAACTAGAAACTCTAGTCGAAATCTTGCTAAACAAACTTAACCTAACTTTGGGTTTTGGGTAAGATTTGTTGTTTTGTTCCAACTTTGAAATCTTTTCCGGTATTTAAGTAGCCTAACAATTTAGAGGATAAGATTTACGTCTTAAGAATCTATGGGATGAACACTTAGAAAATAATCTTCAATGTTGTGTTCTTCGTGCGGAAATTTTGCTATAGTATATGAGCTTCTTGATAATTTTAAATGCGTCTTTACTCGAAGAGTAATCCCATATTTATAGACCGAAATCAAAAGAACCGGTTGGAGAGCAATTTGAATTTCGGCTATATTTTGGTAGATATGTAGGATTTGATGTGACGCGTCTTCGGGGACGACATGACCGAAAAGCATGGATAGTTGTCTTTTATAGCCCGGTTTGACCAAGCGGCACCAAATCCGTATTGTCGGGCCCGCTCGGTTAAACGCGTGTCTTGTTCTTATTGGTTAACAAAAAATACTTTTTCGGTGTTTGTTCTACCAACTAAAGTTGACATTCTTCCTGTTCGGATCAACAACGTATGACTTGGTGAAACATTAGTTACCACCGGTGTGGACGACCGATCGCCATAACCGATCGGTCTACATGATAGAATCTACGGTGCCGGTTGTCTTAGCTCAACTAGCGGATTTCGACCGATGTAGGTCTTCCGGTGCGATCTTCGGTAGTCACCGATCTTGTGTCTTCGAATTTGAGCTTCATGATTTCACTCGATCATCCGACTTTATAAGATCGATCGATCTTCCGTCCTTCCTCGCTTTTTCCGCCTATCGAACTTCGGTGATCTTTTGTTCTTTTCCGATCTTTAGATTCGACCTATACATATTGAGGTTTCCCTCAATATGTGACCTATCTTATACATCGGTTGTTCTATATAATAATTATCAACTCGATCATCTTATAACCGGTATTTAAAAACATCGATCACTAACAAGTCCGATCGTTTTATTATTACATGTGTTTTGGAACTTTCATCAAAACTCTAAATTTCCCAACAATTTCCCTTTTTTGATGAAACCAAAACACTTAAGAAACCAAACACGGTTGATAAATATAAAACAATAAAGAACACATAATCGGAAGACAATGAGATTTTGTCTTAGGATCGAAAAAAGAATAAACTTTTCATTCATCGATTTATCGATTACATATTACATCGTAAAAGTTTGGGTTTAAATTGGATTGATCCTAAATGGTCTTACGATCTTCAATCTCTTCGCTTATATCCTCCTCGAATTTTCGTTGATCCCGAGGAATGTTGAATATCCCAGTATAGCTTCCATTTGACATCATTGATCTGGCCGAGGATCGGTTATGCAAGATTTGTCGGGATGTCAAAATAGAACCTTTGAAATGTCACCATCAAATGAGCCATCCGCGCTTTCTTCGAGTAGTCCATCACGTCATACTCTTGACGAGATATTCTCACATTGATTACTCTCGGCCTCATTTTCCGGATATTTCGAAAAAAACGGGTGCTTGTTCTCCAACCGGTTGAGAAATTCAAGATCGATGATTCTTCTTGTGGCACTAGGTCGAACAAATGCATCCGAAGCCATTCACTTCGATCTTATTCCATTCCTCGAACTATCGGATGAGCGGCTAGTTTTCGGAATGATTTCATCAACTCTTGCTAGCAACTGAGTTTCTGCTCCAAATTTTCCGGCTCTGCCTTTCTTTGCCCTCGATCTGTATTTCTTTTTCAGATCTTCTGCCTCTACCAATTTTTCTGCTCTTCTTTCTACTTCACTAATACGAGCTTCTTTGAAATACTCTCGTGAGTGGGGTTTTTTTTCACCGAGTTCTTATCGGCCATGTCGGGCTAGTTTGTGTTTCTCGTGACTCTCTTAATCGAGTGGGTGGTCATACAGTTTTGATGTCAAAGACCCGCAGCTAACTTTCTTGCCTTTGACTTCTCCATCTTCCCAGAAATTTAATTAGCAAACAGATCCAAATGGTCAAGTCTCTGGCCATAAGATTCAACTGTCTGAATCAGTTCTTTTGTTGTTCTGATAAAGTCAGTTAGTTTCTCAATCTGTCCTTCCCCCTTTTTGGTTTGATCAAAAAGAGTATTGAGGTGGGAAGTCAGAGATCCAAAGCTGACTGATATGGCCTTGTTAAGATCTTCAACAGATAAACCTTGAGCTTGAGTAGATAGATTTTTAATCTTTGAGATTAGCTCAGTCTTGACAGATTCAACTGCAGTAGAGAGGGTAAGAATGAGTTTATCAAGTTTTTCTTCAGTCATTTCAAGCTTTTCTGTGACCATTAGAAGAGAAACTTGTTGTTGATCAACCTGAACTAACTTGTCGTCAACTGTCTTCTTAAATTCAGCAGTTAGGTTGATCACGGTTTGAGAGAACTGATCTTTGATTGCTTCAATCTGGGAAATAGCCAATTCCCGTTGATCCGTTATTTCTTTGAGGCCAATCTGCCTCTGATCAGCTATTGTGTTGTTAAGTTCATTAGCCAACACTCCCTCAACTTCTTCTTTCGGGAAGATCTTTAAAACAAGATCGATCTCTCGAAGTTGATCGGTGGTGATGTGTGTTGAGGAATATTTTGCATCACCGATCATTTCGGTTGTTTGCGCCTCCGGTGGTCGGGTCATGAACTGCAACACCAGTTCCACTATCATCGGCAACTCTCACATCCTTCATAAGATCATCTTCCTTAGGAGTTTCTGCAACAGCCTCTAGTTCAACTTGTTCAATTATTCCCAGCTTTCTGTGGATCATAGCTTTGATCACTTCAAATAGATTATCGGCCAAATTTGGTGATCCTACCGAAAGCGATTTCTTCATGTCGAAATCAAAATCGCGAATGCATCAACACCTCCCATTTGTTCCATAATGATCATGAAATCTGAGAAGTTCTTCAAACGGAGATCTTTCCAGGTGAGGATCTCCATTACTTCCTCTCGAATAACAGGATGGGCTACCAACTCTGGATACAACTCATCAATATCGCGTTCATTCTCATTCTGACCATTTTCCCGGTGATGGTCTTGGATGATCTAGACTCGGGAATCATATGTTTAGATCGACCAGGTTCCGGTTGATGAGATGTAGAGGGTTCCGTGGTGTCCGAGTATTTGGATGTTTGTGATTGGGTGAATCTGCGAGAGGTTCTGGCCAGAGTGACAAGTGCTTACGGTTCGCGGCGGTGATCTTCTTGGTTCGCTATTTGGTGAACTTTCATGTTCGTGAGCATGTGAAGGAGAAGGAGAGATATGCTCAGTAGCTAGAAGTCTGAGTGGTGAATCAGCACGAGATTGAGGTGAAGGAGATTGTTCGTCCCTTGCTCTTCCCTCAGATTGTTCTGGCGAGCTCTCAACTTGAGAGGTCTGCCTATCGATGTTTCATTGAGATCTCTGCTGCAAGATCGAGTTCATCCGCACTCCTTCTTCATCGACTCGTCTTCGAAAAAAAAGAGTCATGGTGGCTGTTTTTACCTTATTTGGCCTCTTCTTCCGAGTCTTTACAGTTTTCTCTTCTTCTTTTTTGAGGAGCATCGATTTGCGGGCGTATTTGCCTCCTTTGTTTTTTCCCTTTCTTAGTCTTAGGGGGTGGGCATATCATCATCATCTGTCGGCCCATAGATGGCCGTTATGGTTGAGAGAAAGGCCTTGCGGGACTTGATCATTACGATCCCATTCAAAGATTGGGCATCTTGTCCTTCGAGAATGACCGCAACCTTGTTGAGATGGCCGATTCTCTTCTTGGATAGACTTGTCTCTGTTCACTAACTCCAAATTTGTTATGTTCTTGGAGCGAGAATAGCCTTGAAAACCATGCCAATTAATATTTTTGGCTCCATCGATAATAGCGCCATACTATACATTTTGACAAAGATTAATCCATCCGGCCGAAAAGAGATACCCATAATTGTTTTTGATGGAATGTCAAACAACGAGACGGTATTTTTTTTCAACATAGGCCCCGACAAAGCCTACGATCCGGTGTTTATCAGCCTATCTGAAGAGTTCATTTTTGATAAGTTCGTCTTTATTCTCCCTGTAGTGAGCAGGAGAGATTTTTCCTTTGGGCAGGTTGAACAGTCGAGATATATCATCATTTGTAAGTCTGATCTCCTCTCCATTTACTGAAGATATCAGTTCGTGTCCAGGATTCTCCTCGTCAACCTTCAAATTCCTCAAGAATTTCAGTGCTTCATGCTGCATTACTGGATTGCAGTGAGCAGCACAGTATTTTTCGAGACCACCATTCCTCAGAATTTGTTCCACCTCCATTGATTCCGGATCCCATGTAACACCAAACCTTACAAATTTGTCTTCAACAATTTTGGTTGCCAAATCCGCATAGTTACACATAATTTTGCCCATTCTGTGAGTGGCCATCTACAATAAGATAGACTCGATTACAATTTGTGCATAACCATAAAGATATCATATATTGATTATCAGACCTATTCTCAGACCTAGTAATCGATGAATACATACGGATATCAAGAAATGATAAGGCATAACATTAGATAACATAAATAGACGTAATCTATATGTTCATTGGATTTTAGGAAAGTAATTCATCAAATAACCAGAAATTACCAGATTCTGCTTTTCGATTTTGAAACAGGTTGAATCGTAAGAACACTTTGAATCGCAGAAAGATAATTGTGAGTTTGCAGAGAATAAATCACAAGAATTTTGAGAAAAATACTCTGGTAGAGTTTTGATGAAGCTTATAAAAAGGAGGGAAAATTGAGATTAGAAGATCAAACGTTTGAAACGAATAAACGATCTAGATTGAGCGGTTTTGATCGTGTGGTCAGGATATGCACGCGCGATTGCCTTTTGGATTTAAAAACACATTTAGTGGTATTTAATACATATACCCTACATCCGCATTAAATACTTTGCAGGGTATGCGTCACAAAAGTATGTGTACAGTAAAGGCAAATATTATCAGATAATTTCAGATATGTAAGCAGTAAACAAATAAATAGAAATGTGTATCTAGTTGACTGATATTGTAATCAGTCAATACCATTGACTGATTACAATATCACTCTGAGGAAGAATCTTTGTGGTTACTTGAACTGATCTTGGAAAACCTTTTCAAATCTCATATGTTTTCAAACACACGATCAACATGGATAATACTTCGGGTATGTACCATGATTTGCCTAAATTTTCCATTGATGCGTATGCAGACTGGACGATATACATGAGAAACCATCTGGGATCAATAAGCAGCAGGATGATGGAAGTTCTTGAACGAGGACCCATCATCATCTACTATGACAACCCAGCTGTAGGAGGTGATCCAGACTTTCCAGTTGGAAGCCTTGTCAGAAAGAGTCCTGCCCTGATGGATGCTGAAGAGAGAAATCTGTACACTCTGGATACGATAGCCAGGCACATAATCATGAAGACCATGGACAAGATAACCAGAGAAAAGATAAAGTATCTCAAGACAGCCAAACAGATGTGGGATACGCTTGCTGAAATGTGTGTAGGAAATGATCTGATTAAAGATGGCAGACTGCAAGCTGAACTGGTGAAATTTGAAAAACTTAAGATGCTACCAAATGAAACCATCAATGATCTCGATGGAAGAATCACCATGTCAGTCAACAAGTTACGGAAACGTGGACGAGAAATGTCAGATAAAGACATCAATTACAAGATCTTGAGATCTCTGACAAAGAAGTGGGATATGAAAGTCACTGTAATAAAGGATTGTCAAGATATTGCTAAGATGAAGCCAAACAACCTGTTCCTGAGTCTTAAAGCTCATGAGTTCGATCTGATCAAAAGAGGGCAAGAAGAAGAAGACGAGTCGCCTGCTGAAGCCACAACTGCCACATCAAAATCAGTTGCATTCAAAGGAGCCAGCAGCAACTCAAAGTCTACTGAACCTGTTGGAAATATTATAAGCCAAACTGAACAGATTGCTTTGCTAACCAGAAAACTTGAAAAATCTAACACCCAACTTGGTAAGTATCGCAGATTTTACAGGGATTATCAAAACATCAGAGGAAGAGATAGGAGGTCAGCTGACAGATCTCCAGAAAGGACCAGATCTGATGATCGTAGAGAAGATCGTAGAGAAGATAAGAAAAGAGATGATCCGTCTGATGAAAGAAGAGACAACAGATTTGAGAGAAGAAATTCTGATTACAATCAGACAGGTAAGTCACCTGACAGATTCTACAGACGGAATGACTCACCTGGCAGAAGAAGTTCCGTGGATCGTGGAGCATGTTTCAACTGTGAGAAACCAGGTCATTACAGCACAGATTGCCGGGACCTGACTCCAAAAGAAAGAGAAGATAAGCGGAAGAGACGAGAACAAAGATACAGAGACAGAAGAGCCATGGTTGCTGATACATCTGAGATCGATGATTCTTATCTGCCTTCTGAGGATTCTGCCTACTCATCAGTAAAGGACTTTTGTCTGATAAGCAACGCTGATGATTTCTATCACTACGATGATCTGATGTTCTCATCTGATGAAGACATCTGTCTCATGGCTAAGGAGGAAGACCAATCTGAGGTAACCTCTAAACCTTCCACTCTTTCAGTTTCCACATCAGCTATGATTGGCACACCTGCTGGAGAGATTGATTTGCAGCTCTATTCTGAGCAATTGCTTGATGATCTCTCTAACGCAGTAGACACTTATACGATAGTGGAAGCCAAAAACGATAAGCTAAGGATTGAAAATACTCAGCTTGTTAAGGAAAATACTGTCAGTAAAGCAGCTGAACTAAAATCAGCTGAAGCTGCTCAGAAGATAACTGAAGAACTGAAAGTTCTGAAAGTTAACTCTTCTGATCAGGAGAAGCAGATTAAGGAACAACTAGCTATCAATAAACAACAAGCTGATGATTTTAAAATCTTACAAGCTAAGTTTGATGAACTCTTCCGACTACATGAGAGTCTGAAACTAACTGAGGATAGTTTACGTAATAAAATACAGGTTTTCACGAAATCTTCTAAAACCGTTCAGGAGATGAACAACTATTTTCGTACGACAACTAATAAGAAGAGTATTGGGTATGAAAACCCTTCTACTTCCTCAAAAGCTCCGTCTGATTCACTTCAAAAAGGTGTAATCAAACGAGTTTCTGATATAGATACACACAAAGCAAAATATGTATCTGATAAGGGAAAGAGACCTGCTGAACAAGTAAGGCAAGTGCCCAATCAAAAGGGAACAGAAATGGACCCCAACTGATTAAGCATCAGCCGAGGAATCAACAGAAGAACCCAGTTCTTCTGAAGAGACCTCAGCCTGATCAGCAGATTAGCTATCAGAAAAGACAACCTGTCAAAGGAAAATCTAATCTGAAACCTAATCAGGGTCAGCTGCCTAACAAGCAAGCTAAAGGTAAACTGCTAAGACCATTGATGCCAAAAAGATATGAATCTTTTAATGGTAGCAGTCGTACCTACCCTTACAATCAGAAACCTAGGGCTGCTGCACCTGAGCCCCACTGGGTTAAAAGAAGACAAACTGCAAGGAAAAATCCCAAGTCTTCTGATTCACCCAAGGATCACACAAATAATCATACTGATCAGAATGCATATGAAGAGATGTATGATTATGTAGATGTTTATGAGAGACAAATCAGACCTTCTGATCTATCTGATTACAATAGAAGTGCCCCGTTTGTATGGATCCCTAAAACCAACTCTAACCCCTCAGGACCCAATCCAAAAGGGGTACCTAAAGCCTGATTTGATTGCAGGTTCGCGTGGGTTTGGCCAACAAAGAAGGTGTACAAGAAACTATCGGGTACATCGATAGTGGATGCTCAAGGCACATGATTGGAAGCAAACATCTCCTTAGCTCTTACACAGAACAAGAAGGCCCGCATGTACTCTTTGGTGATGATAACTTTGGTTTTACCAGAGGATTCGGAACCTTAGAGAATGATGATGTACAGGTTACTAGAGTCTCGTATGTCGAAGGTTTAAAGCATAACCTGTTATCAGTTTCACAATTCTGCGATAACAGATTCAGTGTTGAGTTCTCGACTGATCAGTGTACTATCAAGAATCGAGCTACTCAACAGATATTGTTAACTGGTTCAAGAAAATGTACGATTTATACAGCAGATTGGAACAGTTGTCCAAGAAATGCATGCCTGATTGTTAAGAGTTCAAAAAGTAGCAGTTGGCTCTAGCACAAAAGAATGAGTCATCTGAACTTTAAAACTCTTAACAAGATAGCAAGGATGTCTTTGGTTGAGGGTCTTCTGAATGAGGTATTCTCTAAGGATCAGACATGTGTCGCATGTCAGAAGGGAAAACAGGTTAAAGTCTCATTCAAGGGAATCCCTGGACCAGCATCCAGCAGAGTATTGCAACTGCTCCATACGAACTTATTTGGACCAGTTACACCAGTCAGTCTCAGCGGACGTAAATACACTCTGGTAATCGTGGATGATTATTCCAAATTTACCTGGGTTGTATTCTTGTATAAGAAGAATGAGACAACATCAAAGATACCTGAGCTGCTCAAGAAACTACAAAACGAAAAGGGTGTCAGTATAGTGAAAATCAGATCAGATAAAGGTACATAATTTCTGAACTGTTTTATTACTGATTTTTGCACTAAGTTTGGTATACAGCATGAGACATCAGCTGCAAGAACGCCACAACAGAATGGTGTAGCAGAACGGAGAAACAGAATACTCAAGGAAGCTGCTCGCACTATGTTAGCTGAACATGCAACACCAAGCCGTTTCTGGGCAGAAGCCATCAATACTGCATGCCACACTCAGAACATATGCTCTCTGACTAATGCTCACTACAAAACACCCTATGAACTGTGGAAGGGCAGAAAACCTCGTGTTTCTTACTTCCATGATTTTGGGTGCAAGTGTTTCATACACAACAATGGAAAGAGTCATTTGAAGACTTTTGAGGCCAAGTCAGATGAGGGTATATTCTTAGGATATTCCTCATACAGCAAGGCTTTTAGGGTTTACAACAGGCGAACCCTAGTTGTGGAAGAAACACCTCATGTGGTCTTTGATGAAACATCTTCTGAACAAGAGAAATCTGCCTCAGAACAAGAAGTACCAGATCAACCGGTACCTGATGCACAGAAAATGGATTAGCTAAGTATCAAGGAAAAAGGATCAGAACACGTAACAATGTATATTCCAGATCTTGCTGATTAAACAGGTCAATCAGACCCTAAGGTACGTACAACTGTTAATGAAGAAGCTGGTACAGCTGAGACAGTATCAACTGAACCATCTGGTTCAACGGGAACACCTGAAGTTCCTACGGACAGACATCAACACATGATGAGTCCAACATCAGCTGAGACTTGTCCATGTCAAGTGGATCATAATTCTGCACCACTCACAATCACTAGTAATGAACTACTATCAGAAGAGGATGATGTTCTCCAAACTGATACAAATCAGAAAAGAAGGACCTGGGTAACCAGTCATCCAACTGATCTGATCATCGGAGACCCATCTGATAGAATTAAAACTAGACATCAGATTGGTGAAAGTGCCATGTATTGTTGTTATCTGTCTTTGAAGGAACCAACTAAAGTAGAAGAAGCTCTACAAGATGCAAACTGGATTCTAGCCATGCAAGAGGAACTGAAACAGTTTGAGAGGAATCGAGTTTGAGGCGGTGGATGCAGACCCAACCCATCAAGATGTGATTGGCACAAAGTGGGTATTCAAGAACAAGAGAGATAAGAATAATTTCATAACCAGAAATAAGGCAAGACTTATTGCTAAGGGGTATTCACAATCAGAAGGAATTGATTATGATGAGACCTTTGCACACGGGTCGTCACTTTCGAAGCCATTCGGTTTGTTTTTTGGCATATCTCGCCTGAGAGGGTTTATTGTGTATCAGATGGATGTAAAGAGTGCATTCTTAAATGGGGTTCTAGCTGAGGAAGTTTATGTTGAACAACCTCCAGGCTTTGAAAAAGGCGACTAGGTGTACCGTTTAAGAAAAGCTCTTTATGGCCTAAAACATGCTCCTCGAGCTTGGTATGATACACTCTCTCAGTTCTTGATAGACAGTGGTTTCACTAAAGGGATAGTGGATAGAACCTTATTCAGAATAGAAGATGGAGAAGATATTTTGATGGTTCAGATTTATGTGGACGACATCATCTTCGGATCTCCCAACAAGAGTTTATGTGAAAAATTGACAAAGTTCGATGCAAGGGATGTTCGAGATGTCCATGATGGTCGAGGATGAGTTACTTTACGGGTTTACAAGTTAAGCAAAAGTACTGAAGGGATATTCAATGCCAAAGCGGCGAAGTACACTAGGAGTTTATTGGCTAAATTTGGAGTTCAAAACTGTAAGGAAGCGAATTCCTATGATTTTTGGATTCAAGGTGGATCTACGATGGGGATGGTCGAAAAAACTAATCAGAAAGAATATAGGGCTCTCATTGGATCTTTACTATACCGACCGCCCGGCCAGACGGATATCACTTTTGCGATAGGTGTATGTGCGATTTGAGTGTAAATCCAATGCATAGCCACGGAAGAGCGACTAAGCGGATTCTTAAGTATCTGAAGGGACAAGAAACCTTGGTTTATTTTACCCATCAGATGATAATCTAGAGCTTAGTGGGTATTCTGATTCTAATTATGGAGGTTGCATAATTGACAGGAAGTCAATCTCAGGTACATGTCAGTTTTTAGGTAGTAAACTGATCTCGTGGTTTTCAAAGAAGCAGACATCAGTTGCGACATCTACTCTTGAAGGAGAATATATGGCTCTGAGAAGTCGTTGTTCCCAATCGCTCCGCTTAGTCGGCCGGTGAGGATTATAACATTGTAGCTAAGAACGTACCTATATTACGTCGCGATAATAATCTTTGCTATTGCAATCACTCGAATCTCGTTCTACATACAAGATGCAAGCATGTGGATGTCGGGACGCCATTTTATAAGAGATCATGTTGAAAGAAGAATATCAGAATGGAAAAGATCCATACTGATAAATAGAAAGCTGATATTTTAACCAAGCCACTAGCTGAGATCAAATTCGGAGAATTATGCAATGAGCTAGGGCTTCTGGATCTTGGAGAAAATGCACCAAAAATATTTGGTGGACTGATCTCCAGAACCAACTGGTTAAGAGACTAATAAGGTTAAGAGGAATCGGTTGAGTTAGGTATCTCAATCGATCGGAAAGATCGATCAAGGAACCGATATGAGAAGGCTTTATCAAATTAAAGGAATCGATCGATTAAAGAATTATCGATTAAAGGAATCGATCGTTTTGGTTGTTTCATACTTTATAAGTCGATTAAGCTAATGTTCAACAAGCAAGTTACATAAGATTAAAGATTCAATCGCATAAGGAAGCGTAAAAATACACAACAATGGAATAATAGAAATTTTCATTGATAAAGACCGGAGGTCGGATATACATTACAAGTTACAAGTACAAAAGGACCCGGGAGGTCAAGACATAAACCATAAACCTAAAAACCCTAAGCCTAACCCTAGAAGGGGAGAGAGGCTTTAAAGATTTTAAAGCCCGATGTTCCCATTTTCCCCACTTAACCTAAAAGGGGTGTGAGAGGTTTTGAAATAATCCTAAAGCCACCCTCAGAGCTTCGGAGTTAGGAGCGAGAGCAGCATTGAAGGATTTCTAAGCCAGGAGCCCCTAGTCCTAAAATCAATGGGCTCTCCAGCTGTTAAATGAGACACAAGTGCCAAAGATGTGGTCCAAAGACCATATGACACAAGTGTCGCATGTAAATATTGAGTTTGATATACGATGGTCAGTTGTTTGCCTAAATCCCCAGATCCTTTTATAGAAGAAAAGCAGGGGTATAGGTGCAAATTTAATTTTCTCAAAACCCTTAAGAGAAATTTGCACCACAAGGACAACGCGTAGGAAACACGCGATTGATGATTGGATAAGCTTACGGCGATTGATATCCCAAAGTATCCAGACTATTATTACGAATGTCAAATCATGCCGATTTAGGAAATCGTTTAAAGTCACCTCCCATTGAGATTTTACGAGTTATAAATTAGGTTTTTCGGGACCAACAATTATGAACAAATTTCACCCGAAGGTACACAAAATATATTTATAATTTAGACTTTCAATTAAATAAACAAAGACCTCAAATGCTACGATGTTTACGGTGCTTCATGAATTTCAATCCCATCGATGCGTGGCAAGTTTTTTGTTTAAAAAATTGGACGTCTCCTCAATTTTATTTGGTGGTCCAATTTCAATCCCATCGATACGTGGCAAGTTTTTTCCTTAAAAAATTGGACCTCAAATGCTACGATATTTGGACGTCTCCTCAATTTTATTTAAAAAATTGGACGTCTCCTCAATTTTAAACAAAGACCAACTTATTTATTTTTAAATATTTAATTATGAAGTGGGTCCAATGTATATTTAGCTAATCATATCATCTGTTCCACTTTCAATGTTCCACTTCATGTTCTATACTTTGAATGTATGACAAGTGGAGATTAAAATATTATCCAAAGACCCACCATAATCCTGGGTCCATGTGTTAAAGATCCAGGAAGTGAGACATTTTTAGAACATGAGAAAATGATACAGAAGAATGGAACTGTACATTTAGGTGCATTTTTCGTGCACTCATAGTGCATTTTAAATACGTGTAATTTATTATACTGAAAGATGCAACTTATTATACTGAACCGTGTAATTATTAATAGTATAACTATTAATATGAAAAAATAGTTGCATGTTTCAATATAAATAAATTGTATATTTCATTATAACAAATTACGCGATTCTAAAAGACATGCACTATAAGTGCACAGTGCACCTGAATGCATACAAAATTTCGCCTTAATTGTGTGTTTGTTTGTCTCTGTTTTGTATTTATAATTTTGCTTTTTTATCAACTATAGCAATATTGATCTCTTTTTACTACTCCGTATAATTAATAAATGTAATAAATAATATCACAAATCATATTTAATTATACTACTCATGATAATAAAACACAATATAAAATGTCTATTTTGAAACATTACTAAAATACAAAAATCACTTAATTTTCCAAAAAGCTAAATTACAACAGCTGTAAAATAAGCATTTTTACACTATTCAACAAAAATTGAACCAAATATTACTCCCTACGTTCAAATTATATATACTTATTTTCCTTTTATAAATATTCTAAATATATAGATTTATTTTTATATAAAATAATATTTTTTAATTAATTTACTAATCTAACCCTATATATTAATAATATTATAAATTATAATCATCATTAAATAAATAGGAGTACTAAAATATAAATTTGACCAATTAGCCTAACATGCAATTATGCAAACAGTCAACAATATGCACAACACTTATTTTGGGAGAATGAATAAAAAGTAGATTCACTTTTGTATTAAAATAATAAATAAAAAAGAAGATTAGAAAATGAAATCAAACAGTTGTCCAGAAAGTTTCCGAAGAAGACTGCTTACCTTACTCTTGGTACAATATTTGTGGAACCCCTACAACTTAACCTCATTCTTGCTTTAAGTTTTTTATTTTTATGCAACACACCTATTAATTTGTCATAATCTTGACAAGATATGTTGCAATTAATCAATGTAAACAAGTTAAAATGCGCCAACGTTAAGCTTCACAATCACAAGCAATCACCAATATATTGTTGACAAATTCTCCATTGCCCATTTGCACTAATTTTAATTTTGTGTAATTGGATGTTGGTCCCGATGGGAAAACCCATTTTGCGCGTTCGGAAGCAAAACGTTTTAAAAGCGATGCATATAAAACAGGGGTGAGGGCAGAGTGTTTCCAATTTTTGTTTTTTTTAAGCTCATGTGTTGTGTTTTGCTTATAATCGAATGCATATGACAAGATAAGAACTTAAAGCAGTAAACAACACAACAAAGTATAGTGGTTTGGAGACTCAAGCTCCTACATCCACTCTCCTTGTTCCTAGGGAAATTCCTTCCAACTGGACTTATCACCCTCTCGGGTTCGCCTCTAGATATTTAACGAGCTCTCACTCCAACGGGACTTATCACCCTCCACGGGATTGCCTACAGATGTTTACCGAGTTCACACTCTAACGGGACTAATCACCCTCTCGGGATTGTCTACCCTCCCTTTCGGGATTGCTAGATGTTTACCGAGTTCACACTCACCTACAAACTTAACCGACTGATTTGAGTAAGGTTTGTTTGGTTATTAACTATGGTGAGATTTTCCCTTACATTTGTTTAGCCTCAAAGCTAAGGTTGGGAAAATATCTCTAAGCTTAGGATACATCGTGGGTTGCTTAGATTGGGTTCTAGAACACTCTTTGAATATATGCGTGTATTTCTTGCTCAGTGTTCTATGGTGGGAATGCTTGATGATTTGGCTTGATGGATGTTTCACGCATTTTTCCACACAGAATTATGAAGGAAGAACTTGTATTTATAGTGTGGATTTGAATGTTACCGTTGGATGGAGTCACATTCAAATCCATACTATTCTCAGTAGCTTCTTTGCAGACTTTTCGGTCGGGTTGTCTTCCTCTCATTGGTCCACGTCAGCTGATTCTAATGGCTATATTCCTCAGATTCTTTTGAGTCTCAGGATCTTCAGTTCTATCTGAGCCTTCAGTCCGTCTTCGAGCCTTCAGTCTGTCGAGCCTCGATTAATGCGGTGACATACCGAGAGTTTGAGGTTTCTTGATTGGCGAGACTTCTCTTGGCGGACCTTATGCGTCGGGCATCTTGACATTTTCTCAGCCGACCGAGTTGATTCTTCGACTTCGGACATCGACCCTCGAGGTCACTAGCTTTTCGAGGCTAAGCGATCATCGATGGCGTTACGATTCTCAATGAATATGACTTTAGATGACTTCTCTCGATCCGGTATGCAGATTTACGGTTTTCGATATCTCGATTTCTCTTCTCTGATCGACCATCTCATGATCGGATCATTATAGCATCGAAGTCGACTATCAATTTATCTCGCATCAGATTAGTACATCGAGTTAGCATATTAGGTTAGCATATCGGTTTAGCACATATCGATCTCAATCACGTCGATCTTGATCATCTGCTCATCTTCATATCGATCTCGTCGTCTCATCTGCTCCTCTTCCGATCGCAACCTTCTCTTACGATCTTCGGCGGTTTCTTTCGATCGGCTTATGCGCTCTTTTGATCACCGGATCAATTTGGTGCATTCTTCCGATCATCCGATCGGTATGTTACGGTCATCCGATCAGGTCATCCGTCATCTAATCTTTCGATCGGTGGCTTAGCTTTTTTTTTCTTCCGATTTTGCTCGGCTCATCGAGTTAACTCGGAACTCATCTTACTCATTTGATCTCGATCGGTCTAAATCTCATGACCTCGTCGATCTCGATCATCTACATCTGATTTCGTGAGTTCCCCCTCAATTTGTTCTCTCGTTCCCCCCTCAACTTGTTATCGTAGAATCAACTTCAACAACACAAGTTGATAATGTTTTGGCATAATTCATCAAAACTAAAATATCCCAACAATTTCCCCTTTTTTGATAATGACGCCAAAACATTTTAAAATATATGCATTTACAGAGATCGGGTTTTTGTTTAAAATAGATTCTTTCAAAGCGATCACTTTGAAGATAGTGATCTGTTGAGTACCGCTCGATACCAATTGTTGGTCGATTGGGAAAACCCATTTCTTGGCGTCGCGGAAGCAAAACTTTTTAAAAGCGATGCATATAAAACAGGGGTGAGGGCAGAGTGTTTCCAAATTTTGTTTTTTTTAAGCTCTTGTGTTGTGTTTTGCTTATAATCGAATGCATATGACAAGATAAGAACTTAAAGCAGTAAACAACACAACAAAGAATAGTGGTTCGGAGACTCAAGCTCCTACATCCACTCTCCCTGTTCCTAAGGAAATTCCTTCCAACTGGACTTATCACCCTCTCGGGTTCGCCTCTAGATATTTAACGAGCTCTCACTCCAACGGGACTTATCACCCTCCACGGGATTGCCTACAGATGTTTACCGAGTTCACACTCCAACGGGACTTATCACCCTCTCGGGATTGCCTACCCTCCCTTTCGGGATTGCTAGATGTTTACCGAGTTCACACTCACCTACAAACTTAACCGACTGATTTGGGTAAGGTTTGTTTGGTTTCCAACTATGGTGAGATTTTCCCTTACATTTGTTTAGCCTCAAAGCTAAGGTTGGGAAAATCTCTCTAAGCTTAGGATACATCGTGGGTTGCTTAGATTGAGTTCTAGAATACTCTTTGAATATATGCGTGTATTTCTTGCTCAGTGTTCTATGGTGGGAATGCTTGATGATTTGGCTTGATGGATGTTTCACGCATTTTTCCACACAGAATTATGAAGGAAGAACTTGTATTTATAGTGTGGATTTGAATGTTACCGTTGGATGAAGTCACATTCAAATCCATACTATTCTCTAACTTCTTGCGACTTTTCATTTGGTTGTCTTTCTCTCATTAGTCCACGTCGGTGATTCTAACTTTGGTATATTCCTCGATTCTTTTGAGTCTCGGGATCTTGATTCTATCTCGAGCCTTCAGTCCATGCGAGCCTTCAGTGCATCCGAGCCTCGATGTGCAGTGACATCTTGAGTTTGAGTTTCTTGATTCAGCCAGACTTCTCTTCACGGACCTTATACGTCAGCATCTTGACACTCAGCCGACCGAGTTGATTCTTCTAACCGGACATCGACCCTCGGTCACCTTTTCGAGCTAAGCGATCATCGATGGCGTTCGATTCTCGGTGAATATGACTTGGATGACTTCTCTTACGATCGGTATGCAGAATTACGGTTTTTCGATATCGATTTCTCTTCGCTTTGATCGACCGGCTCACATGATCGATCGGTATAGCATCAGTCAAGATATCGGTTTATACGCATCAGTTAGTACATCGAGTTAGCATATTAGGTTAGCATATCGGTTTAGCACATCGATCTCAATCCGTCCTATCTTGATCATCTGCTTTCATCTTCATATCGATCTCGATCACGTCGATCTCGTCGGTCTCATCTGCTCCTCTTTTGATCCGCAACCTACTCTTCCGATCTTCGGCGGTTTTCTTTACGATCGGCATGCGCTCTTCGATCACCGGATCAATTTGGTGCATTCTTCGATCATCGATCAGTGCATTACAGTCATCGATCGGGTCATCGGTCATCTAATCTTCGATCGGTGGCTTAGCTTTTCTTTTCTTTCGATTTTGCTTTCAAATTTCATGATTAACTCGAACTCATCTTACTATCGATCTCGATCGGTCTAAATCTGTAGCCTCGTCTGATCTCGATCATCTACGTCTGATTTCGTGAGTTCCCCCTTAATTTGTTCTCTCGTTCCCCCTCAACTTGTTATCTGTAAATCAGCTTCAACAACACAAGTTGATAATGTTTTGGCATAATTCATCAAAACTAAAATATCCCAACATTGGATTTTTTCTATTTTTTCAGCATTTTATTTTCTAGTTTTTTACCCGACTCGGACCCGAACTCGGCCCGATACAAACTCGGTCCGACTGGTTCATGGTTCACCTGACCCGAATGAATTTAGATTTTTCTTTTAATTTTTTCAAGTTTTTTTAACCCTGTCCGGACCCAATCCGACCCGATCCAAACTCGACCCAAGTGGTTCATGGTTTACCCGACCTGAATGATTAATGATTTAGGATTTAGATTTAGGGTTCATGGTCCATCTAAATTTAAATTGAATCCAATTGCACTAATTGCATCTTGTGCAATTGGTCCACACAAGCATCACTCTATATTGTTGCATCAAGTATAGATACAATATGCACTATTAGTTAGGGGTTAATTCTTATATACATCCAGGTGTACCGTGCACTCATAGTGCATTTTAGAATCATGTAAATTGTTATATTGAAAGATGCAACTTGTTATATTATAATTTGTTAGTTTAATAACATCATTACACTTATAAACTAAAAATATAGTGTTGTTTAAATCTAATTTAGGTTCGATTTGGTTTGATTTTTTGATTTTTAGCAAATAATGCTCACCCAAGGTCCTATGGCTTATGTTTCCATTTTAGCGTCCTCTTAATTAATGATGTGTCAGTCTAATTGAAAAATGAGGATTATGAATGTGATTAAGTGACAAATAAATAGGGAGTTTTGTCTTTTGTTATGGTATTAATATTTTTTTATTAATTTAACTATATTTTAGTTATTTTATTCTTTATTTTAGTTGACTAAATAATTCTCCCTATGTCATAAACTTGTTTGTCCATTTACTTTGGGCACGGGTTTTAATGTGTGAGCTTGACTAAATAATACTCCATACATCCCAAATTGATGTGATAAAATGGTTTTTGGTTGAAGATATTATAGTCATTTCTACTTTAATAACTTATTAAAATAGATGACTTTTTGTGGGTAAAAATAATGACATGAGATGTAATTTTGAGATGTTGGGAGGAGATAGTTGAAAATGACGTGATTATTTTATTGCCTTTTTTTTTTATAAAAATGAGTAAACAAATTTAAGACTGGGTAATAAATTTGGGACATAATGAGTATAATTTAATTAAAAATTCCATTAAATGACTTAATTTAATTTAATATAAAAATCTATCTCATGCAGAATGAGATAATATTTCCAGATTTCATGTTTTGTGTGGAGGAGTTACGGTGATGGGGCAAGGGGTAATGGAAGGTGCAACAACGTTGGGTGGGATTAAATTTTACCGATTTAAATTAATCTGATTTTTGACTGATCATTTTCCATTTTTAGGATTCTAATTGCATTTTATTAAGGTTTTATGTTAATCTGATTTTTGACTGATCATTTTCCACTTTTAGGAACCTATTTGCATTTTATTAAGATTTTATGTCAGGTATTTTTATATCTAAATATTTTATTTTAAAATTTTCTATTTGGAGTTTAAATATTAATTAAAAAAATATTGATTTCCCCCAATTTTCCCCATTATTGGCGGTTTCTCTATATTTTGATATTTTCCCCTTTCTTGACAATTAATATGTGATACTCTTTTATTTTTTTATGGACAAACCCCAATACTTTGTTTGCTCTTTGTGAATTTTTGGATCTGAATACCAGATGATTCGAGCCTTACCCGGACGATAGAGATTCGAGAGGCATCGATATTCAACAAATTATTTATTTAAAATATATTTATTCATTAATATTAATTTTTTCACTTAAAAAAAAATCATTATCTTAAAAAAGTTATTCTCCAACTAGGCTTGGCAAATGGGGGTCGGGGACAACTCCCATCCCCCCGCAAATTGCAGGCGGGGAATCCTCGCGAACCATTAGGAAAAAAAATCGGCCCTGTTTCGCCCGGCCGGGAATTTCATTCAAGCATTGGGAATCGAATCGGCCTAGTCTCTTTAAAAAAAAAAAAAATGAATTTTCACAATTTTAATATGAATATAAAAATTCAAAATACAAATTAAACAACATCAATAAAAGTTAAATAATAGTTCAACATCAACAAAAATTCAAAAGCATACAACATAAATAAAAATTAAAAATAATATATTGTTCATCTCATTTGTTCTCTCCCATAATTAAACAACCTCAAATCTCCGTTTCACGTGCATCCATATCAAGCTTCTCCTTAAAAAATATAAATAATTTCAATATTATATATATTAGTAAATTATAATTTCAAGATTAAAGTTTGAAATTTTTTAAAATATATATATATATATATATATATATATATATATATTAATTTAAATTATAAAAATTTAGGGGTCTCAAGAAGAAACGGGCGGGGAATGCTATCTGCCCGCCCCCCTAAAAACTTTGGGAAAAAATTCCCCATCCCCGTGGAATTTTCATGAGGATTCCCGCCACCACGCCAAACCTTGCTCCAACTGAGCAATTGAGTAGGTCTCGTGTGAACCCTAATTCACGTGAACTCTATTGCGTTTTTTACACTTTTGGTCCCATAGGACACACCATATTTTCAAACGAGTCCCAAGTCTGGCAAAACCAGTCCCAAATTTTAGAATTGGTCCCGCCGTGATTTTAAAACCGATTAACTTCACTTGCAGACTTGGTCCCAAACGTTATACAACACATTTAATACACAATTAACCCTTAACTACCATTCAACAACTTGCAGTTTTGGTCCCATATGTTATCCAACATAATCAATACAAATTTAACACTAACTAATTTTTAACCACTTGCAGATTTGGTCCCATATGATCAAAAAATTAATTGATTACTTACCTTAATTTTTGGCGCCAAAATCTCAACAACTACACAAAATTTGGCCCCAATTTACTTGCAAAACTAGTCCCAACAGATTGAAATTGGGAAAAAAATGGTGAGAAAACTTGATTTTTCCCACCAATTTCTGCTCGATCAAAAGTATACCAACAAAGTAAACCAACAATATATACAAAGCAAAACTGATTTTCTGCCACCAGCAAAATCATCAATATATATCATCCAAAATCACCAGCAAAACTGATTTTCTGCCTTGGGGTTTCCTACGCTAGTTTCCTAAATGCATCACATGAGTAAAATGCACAATGCTAAACAACTTACTCAGTAATTCGTCATTGTTTATATCGCTCTCGATGATGTAAACGCCCTGGCGCTCAAGGAGGCTTTTTCGGGCCTTTTTTCACCTGTTTCATAGTAAGCGTTGAAATTGTCGGCCCACGACTCCATCTCCTCGACTCTTTTAACGCTTATGGCGACGTGGCTTCAAGCGAAGCCGGGTGGTGATGGTGACGAGAACCGTGAATCCCGCCTTTGAGTGCGGTCGGGCGAATTACAGGCCTTGGCTTCCCAATTCTTGCAATGGTTGTCCTTGAGGGAGCGGGCGCTTTTCGGTGGAGGCGGGCGGAGAGCAAAAAGAAGAAAAGCGGGAAAAAAGAGGAAGAGGAAGGACTAGAGAGTGAGCCTGGGGTGGAAACGGAGGCGGTGGAAGGCATACTGCGGTGATTTGAACTTTCCGGTAGAGGAGGGGATGATGGGGTCCAGGTGTGAGAGTATGGGCTTCAACTGTGTCATCACAATTTTTGACCTAGAAAACTCAAAAACCTCCAATTCTTCTTCGCTAATTTCCCACTCGGAAGAAATTGGAGTGAAATTGAGGGCGCAAATTGCTTCTGCGATCTAGCTCCTTGTGTGTGTGTTTTTACTGTGTGTGTGTGTGTGTTTGTAAACGTATCAGAAGAAATCGTGTTTTATGTTTAAGGGTAATATTAATTAGTTAAGAGTGTTTAAGAGTTAAGATAAATTAATTAAATGTTAAACAGGCTTCTAACGGATCTCGTCTCCAGCCGTGAGAAATTGGGACCGAGTTTGCAAGTTTTATAAATTTTGGGACCAAGTTTGCAACTTTTCAAATGTTTGGGACTAGTTTGACAGACTTGGGACTTGGTTGAAAACATGGTGTGTCCTATGAGACCAAAAGTGCAAAAAACTCGAACTCTATTTTTCGAATATCACTGTTATGTTTACGAAATGTCACAATTTTAAAGATGTTTGATTTTTAAACACTGACACTTCATATGCATAAAAGTGTTTATACACACAATGAATACATACTATAGATAAATGATAAATCAGTTTGTTGGACAGGGCCTACAAAGTGAAATATGGCTTTAATGGATGCTAAACTAACCAACAATCACACAAATATGAAATATATGCTTGAGAAGGACAAGATTTGGTGAATGTATGAATTTCCAATAAAGTGTAGTTCACTTGTATATTGATTGTGTAATGAATGTAGAGACCAATCTCCATTTTCTAGTTTATGGGTTATAACCCACTTTTCTTCTCCACCTCATTGCCAACTCAACATTTCACTAAAAATAACTTACTCTTACTGACATCCACAACCCTTCATATGGTTATAACTCATTTTTATGGGACCCACTATCCATTAACTTTTCATATAAATACCAAATTATTACAAATTGTATATTTTAATCGACAATCATGATAAAGAAAAAATTTAAAAGTAAATTACCTCTGCCACATCATTGTTGTTCACTATAACGAAGTAAATAAGAGATGAGAGAGAATATTATGACTTTTTGTTGCATTGCGAATAACCAAAATATTTTAGGTTATAACACGAAAATGACCACCATTGTGAAGGCTCTATTTATAGGGTACAAGTTGTGTTTGATTGGGCAATCGCATCCCTTGACAAAAGAGGGTTAAGTTTGGGATGATCTTCTCATCGTAGGCCGACCTTTGTCTCCCTATTGGCGGCAGATTTCTAGTTTAATCACAGTGCTTGGGCCTCCGTAGGAGCATTTAATAGTTACTGTAAATTCTTGATCAGATATATCCTTATACTAATCACCGAGCTGATATCTCTATAGTAGCATTTAATGGCGTGTACGGTCACATTAAATGCATGTTGTTTTCATTGTCTTTTTGCCTTCGATGCCCAACATAGTATCACGAAGTTGATTTCATCTCCAAATTATAAAGCAGGTTGGGGTTTTCTACTTTAGAAGGAACGGGCTCTAAACCTCGGGCTCCGAGCTTATCGAGCTTTTTCCTTTCCTCGTCACTGATATTTATTAATGTAGAACGGTCTGTGAGCCTAAGTAGATCGCCAGTCTAATACTCAATTAACTCAGTTGATTCGTATCAACAGTCTACATGCATAATAATGTTATAAAAAAAATCAATTAAACTTGTTGTTGTGATCGGTTACACACCTTCCCACCTCATGCTCGTTGAACGAGCACGTGGACAAATTAAACGGTCAAAACGCCACCTCAACACAGATGTACCCCGACTTGGCAAACAAACCTGCTCGCTAGATTGGCTTGCAGGTCAGCAAACAGATTGGTCGATCACATATACTCGCCTATGAGTTCATCCAACGCACAGAGACATCCTGCTCGCCCAAGCGAGCAAAAAGACAAGATAAAGAGACCTGCTCAACCTTGAAGACGAGCAGGAAGTGTTATCTAGAGCTTTTGATCTGCGGTCATGTTATTCAGACGAGCAGAATATTTAGGCGAGGGCAAATACAATTTTACTAATGCCAGAATCAAGCCACCTGCTAAGCCAATACCACTTGGATGACAAATCAGAAGCGTCACAAGCAGGCAAAGACAAGTGTCCACCAAAGAAACGCCGTAGGAGAAGTGGCAATCCCACATACACTCACTTGCGTGACAAGGAATCGACAACTCATACTTACGGGGCAGCACGTGCTTATCCCAAACCCTATAAATATGCCCTCTCAGGTCATTAATAGGGTTCAGAAATTGGAAAAAAAAACAACACTAGCCATATCTATTCACAACCTCATATGTAACTTTTGCTCGTCACAAGTACCTTGTACTCGACGCAAATCTCATACAATAAGTAATATAACCCTGGCTTGGTTTTCCCCCAGAGGTAGTCAGTTAAGACGAACTGGGTCATCAAATCATCTTTGTCATATTACGTCACGTCCTGTTCGCCTCAAGTGTGTCCAAAGTTCTGAAAAGTAAACATCTTATTTGTTAAGTCGTCACAATTATTGCCACATCATATTTTCCACGTCATACGACTTGCAACAATTGGCGCTAGAAGGAGGGTGTGTGCCATGCCTCAATCAAAAAATACTCAAACTGAAAGGTCAGGACAGAGTCGACCTCAAATTCCGGAGGAAGTCCAAATTCAACCTCAGGAAGGTCAGCCTCGGCTAGTGACCCATTTGAAAGATATCGCCGATGATCTAGCCGCCACCGCCAAGGCTATTACTTTTCTTTTAAACGCCCAAAAAGAAAGAATCGATAAAGAATTGATTAATCAAAAAGCTCAAAATGGTGAACACTCGCATATTCTTGATAACGAGCAGGTCAAAGAGAGGGCAGACTCTAACTCTCTTTTAACATCATCTACGCACAGCGGGCCGAGAAAATAGCTAACAGTGCATCTGACAACGAACAGCCCCAGGGTTCTAGGCGATCGGCGTTTGAGCGACTGAGAGTGCTACCAAAAGATCGGCTCAAGGACAATAGGCGCCTAGATCCAGGAAAGGAACCACGAATAAATATGATGGCCAAATCAGCTCCTCATATTCATTTCCGCAAGGAGAGGCATCCAGACCCCGAAAAGTCAGTTGGCACCAAGTTATCCATTCACCATCGGAGGAACAGTCCTGAGCGACCTCAAAAGGAGGGACTGCCCCGCCATGAGCATGACCCCCTGGGTCCTCATGAAGGAATCCAGCCTCGTTCTGGGTCGGTCAGCACCACCAAATTTGTTGAAATGCAAAAAGCAATTGAGAGTTTACAAGTTAATTTAGCTGCCACTAAGGGGGTTCCACGGGCGGGCACAATCCTGTGCTCTCCGCTCGCCCCAACGATTATGACGGCTGAACTACATGAAAAGGTGGCAAAAAATAGACCACCCATCCCAATGTTCGATGCGGAGTCCGACCCTCATGTTCACCTCACCAAATATACGGACTTTATGATCGCTATGGGGGCAACTGATGCGACACAATGCCGATCTTTCCCGACTCTAGGTGATAGAGCGCACAGATGGTTCTCAACTTTGCCCGCCGCTTCCATCACATCTTTCACTCAACTGGGTCAAAAATTCTTATCTCACTTTTCATTCATGTGTGCTCAGCAGGCCCCAAAACAGTGGCTGGCACATTTTTCTCAGTTAAAAGGTGAAACATATAGGGCATATGTAGAAAGGTTCGACCGATGTCTGTATGACGGAGCTCCCGTAGAAGAAAACACCAAGGTCCTCACGGTGGTCGAAGGTTTAACTCTGAATACGGATATGTGGAAAGTGATGCACCAGGATTGACCGAACACATATGCCAAATTCCGTGAGCGAGCAACCAAGATCATAACAATGCAAGACCTACTCGCCCAATCGCAAGCGGGCCAAGAGACGGTGACCAAAAAAGAGGTGGCAAGCAGAAAGCTAGTGGGTGAAGGGGGATATAAGCCCCCAGGTTCTTTCAAACCTTTTGATGAGGGAACCAAAGCACATGTCTTATAAAGTGTGCTCGGCATTTTTGTAGAAACCCTGTATAACCAGATTAAAGACCGAGATATGCTTGAAAAACCCCGGAAGATCTTCAAGGATAAAAACTGTCTCAATGCCTCCAAATTTTGCTCGTATCACGAATACATAGGACACAACACCGAAGACTTCCGCGATCTGCTTCGACAACTCTGTAAACTATATGAAGAAAATCGCCTTACCCTATATATCAAGAAACCAGCAAATAGGGAGGCCAAAGCAAAAAGGGCCAACGACCAAAAGAAGCATAAAGCAGAAGAGATATCGGAGAGCGATCAAGAAGAGTTTCGCCGACAGCTAGACTTGCCCAAGAAGGGCGCCCCTACCACGGATAAGGGCCGGGATGGGCAAGAAATCAACATGATCCACCCCGATTATGGGCCAGTGGGGGGATGCTTTCAGACACCTACGTTGTCGAACAGATGGAAGAAGATGGAAATGCGCGCCATGCAAAGCGTCCACCAAGTAAATATGGCGAGCACATCGGCTAGCGACCCACCTTCCCACCAGATCATGTTTTCGGATGATGACCTCGACGGAATCATCACCCCCCACAATGACTCTCTAACTATCAGTGCCCGACTCCTCAGGTTAAAGGTACATCGACTTTTGGTCGACACATGGGCGTATGCGAACATTCTGTTCGTCAATACTCTACACCAGATGGAAAAGCAAGTTGGAGATCTAAGTATGTACATAGAATCATGTGATCATACCATTATGGGTTTTGGGGAATCTATAACCCGACCCTATGGTCTGATTAGGTTAGGAGTCAAACTAGAATCGACTACGAATCCGGAGATCTGACGAACTAGAATGCTAGATTTTGTAATCGTCGATGCTCCGTCAACTTATAACGGATTTATGGGTCGCCCTTTCATCCAGGAATTCAAGGTTGCCTGTTCAACTTACTACTATTGTGTCAAGTTTCCAACTGTTGACGGAACGGGCAGTGTAAAAGGCGATCAGAAAAAAGCCCGAGATTGTTTACTATCGTGCACTCCGGAAAAACAAAGCATGGTAAACATGATGAACCGAACACCAGAGGAAGTAGGAGAATCAAGTTAAGCGGGTGCCAGGGCGAGCGCAACACCCTGGGCGAGTGCAATACCCAGGTCGAGCACAATGCCCCTGGCAAACGTGGAACCCCGATAAACTGAACAAATCCCAGAGCTTATGGACGTAGATTTATCCAATCAACAACCCAGATATGAAGTGCCAGACATTGAACCTAGAATAGGATTTTGTCCTATGGAGGTCGAACAAGAGCAACCGGGTTCGATCATAGACCCTCGATGGAAACAAAAGAAACGACGAGCAACGCCCGTCGAAGAATTGGAATCTGTTATGGTTGATCCGGATAGGCCAGGTCTAGAAATTTACATCGGTTCAGAACTCCCAGAACCAATCAAAACAGACATGATTACTTATCTCCGGGCAAATCTGGACGTATTTGCATGGTCGCATGAGGACATGGTTGGCATTAACCTAAAACATGCATACGACCACCTCAATATTGACCCAATACGGGTCCCAATAATTCAAAAAAACGAAGGAAGTTCGGCCAGGAAAAGTATGCCGCTCTGGATATTGAGATAAAGAAATTGCTCGATAACAAACTAATTCTGGAGGTCGAATGCCAAGATGGCTAGCAAATCCTGTGCTAGTTCGGAAATCAAATGGTGTCTGGAGATTATGTATAGATTTTACCGATCTAAACAAAGCCTGTCCCAAAGATAACTTCCCGATGCCACATATCGACTATTTGGTCGATAGTACGGCGGGTCATGAGCTCTTGACGTTTATGGATGCGTTCACCGGGTATCATCAAATCCCCATGCATCCTGTTGATCAAGAAAGCACAGCTTTCTGCACCGATAAGAATATGTATTGCTGGAAGCGCATGCCGTTTGGATTAAAAAATGCAGGAGTGACTTATCAAAGGCTGGTGAACAGAATGTTCGACGAACACATTGAGCGAACAATTGAGGTATATATCGACGACATTGTGGTCAAAATCGAACACAAGGAGGATCATCTCAACCATCTCGCTCAAACTTTTGACATTCTCCGGGCATATAACATGAAATTGAACCCAAAAAAATGCAGTTTCGGGGTTCATTCTGGGAAATTTCTCGGACATATGGTCAGTCAATGAGGAATTGAAGTGAACCCCATGAAAGTCCAAGCCGTGCTTGACATGCAAGCTCCCAGGAATGTTAAGGAGGTCCAAAAATTGACGGGTCGTCTAGCTTCCTTAAATCGCTTCATATCACGAACCGGGGATAAATGCAAACTATTCTTTGAGGCACTAAAGAAAGGAAAATTCCAGTGGACTGAACTTTACCGAAGCGCATTCGAGTCACTAAACTCATACTTGGCTGACACACAAATTCTGTCCAAACCAATACCAGGCGAATAACTTTATCTTTATTTCGCCGCTTCGAAGCACGCATCAGCAGTTTTTCGTCTGAAAGACGAAAGGTCAAACACATTTGCTCGCGGTATTATGTTAGTCAAGTACTTAAAGATGCTGAATTACGGTATCCACCTCTGGAAAAGCTGGCGTACGCCCTTATAATGAGTGTTCGTAAGCTAAGGCCATATTTTTTCGACCACTCCGTCAAAATTCTCACCACTTTTCCACTACGTCAAGTCCTACACCGACAAGACACGACATGAAGACTACTCAAATGGACGGTGGAGTTGGGCCAGTTTGACCTCACTTTTGCTCCACGAACCGCGATCAAAGGCCAAACAATGGTGGATTTTATGGTGGAATTAATGTATCCACAATTGCCTAAAAGAGGAATCGATCTCCCATGGCACATGTATGTGGATGGATCTTCAACAAGCACAAGAGCCGGAGCAGGCATGGTTCTCATTAGCCCAACATGACAAACTTTCACGACAGCTATCCATTTTTATTTCCTGGCCACGAATAATGAAGCCGAGTATGAAGCTCTGATTGGCGGCCTACACATGGCTATGTCAATGGGAATTCAAAAACTAATGATATATAGTGACTCTCAGTTAATTGTATACCAAGTATTAGGCGAATATGAGGCACGGGGTGAGCATATGATACAATATCAGTTGCTCGCCAAGCAACTACTCGAGCAGTTCGAGCAAGTTTATATCGAACCACTTCCCCGATTAGGCAACTCGTTCGCCGATACCTTAGCACGGTTGGCAACAACCGAGGTGGTGACTAACACAACTGATATTGTGGTCATCACGACTTGCTCACCATCAATTCCGAGGGCGGTGATAGTCCAAATGGAAATCAAATAAGAAACCTAGATGACTCCAATTCTAAAATACCTGTAGAATGGTGTCCTCCCCGAAAACAAAGCGCAAGCTGTTCGCTTACGGTTACAGGCTGCTCGCTATACAGTTTTAGGCGAGCACCTATATAAACGGAGTTTATCACTTCCATTGCTGAAGTGTATCACCCCTGAAAAAGGCCACCAAGTCCTAGAACAGATTCACTTAGGAGTCTGTGGAAACCATACAGGCGGATACACCCTGGCGTACAAAGCCATTAGACAAGGATATTACTGGCCCACATTGAAAAAGGATTCGATTGCCTATGCTCAAGCGTGTCATAATTGCCAGGTATACGCTCCGCTCATCCATAGTCCCCCCGAAGAACTGGTGTCAGTTTACAGTCATTGGTCGTTCGCTAAATGGGAAATCGACCTAATCGGCCCTTTCCCTACTGGCACGGCGAGAGTAAAGTACGTTGTGGTCGCCGTCGACTACTTCACCAAATGGGCAGAGGCGGAAGCCGTAGTTAAGGCTACCGAGCAAAGAATGTGGAATTTTGTTTGGAAAAGCATCATTTGTCATTTTGGACTCCCACAATCTTTGGTCACAGATAATGGCAGACAATTCGATGGGAGTGAATTCCGACAAAATTGTGCCCGCTGGGGAATAAAAAAATATTATTCCACCCCATATTATCCACAGTCGAACGGACAAGTTGAGGTCGTCAATAAAATTATCAAGCATACCCTCAAGGCTAAACTTGATAATTCTAAGGGGGAAGGATGGGCGGAAGAGTTGCCCGAGATCTTATGGGCATACCGAACTACTTTCAGAACATCAACGTCGGAAACCCCATTTGCCTTGGCTTTTGGGACGGAAGTAGTCATTCCAGCGAAAATCAAAGTTCTGAGTCACCGAACCAAGTGTTTTGGCGAGCACATCGATGATCAAGCACTCGCCTTTAACACATATCTGTTAGAAGAGAGACGATCCACGACTGACTATAAAAATGCAATATACAAGCAAAGGTCAGAAAAATTTTATAATTCCAAAGTTCGACTTCGCAGATTCAACGTTGGCGATCTTATTTTGAAGCGAGCAATGGGGGTCCCGGGCGGTATTTTCGGTCGAGCTTGGGAAGGTCCATTCCGAGTAACGGAGCGCTAGTTGAATGGAGCGTACAAATTGGAGGAATTAGATGGAACCACACTTTCCTACTCTTGAAATGCCGCAAATTTGAAAATATATTATCAATAGGGACCCCGAGAACGGGAAGAAACTAAGGGCGAACATACCATTATGCTCGACCGACTGCAAGCAAGATGACCGAAATGACCTTTTACAGTTGGGCGATCAGAGTGATCCTTTTCGAGCAGGCGGTTAGGATGCCCACTCAACAAAGGAACAGATGAGAGGGTTTAAAAGGCCGAACAAGAAAACGTTGAACAGAAACATTTAAGGCTAAGCTGGGGGTAGGAATTTTATAAAGGCTCGAAGACACATGTTACCATCTCTAGCACATTCAGAAGGTATCTAGAAAGTGCGATACGTGTCATCTACCCTTCCACATGCAGAAGTATGGACATGTGTCAACTAAATATGGACACATGCTGCACCATTGTTGAAAGAACTGGATAATGGGAACCAGCTCATGCTTCAGAAACTTGTATAAATAGACCCGTTGTGGGTCGAAAGAGATAGAGGAAGTTTCCTCACCATATAAAGAAAATTTCATGTTCTGGTATCATTGTTTATACAGGTCACATAACCGATTATAAAGTGACCGGTTTAGTATGCCCCCAGACATAGCCATCATCATTGAGTTCAGCATCCACTTTGCTGACTCAACCATATCTTTCGGCCCCAGTTTTGGTTTGAGCTCCAATTTCCACATCTCAAAGGCAAAGCAAGATATTTCTGCCTCGATTATCCAATCCAAGTCGAGCAAAATATTACCTACCGGACTGCCGGTGCTCGCCCCGAGCATAACTTGTGCTCGCCTCCAGCACAATCTGCTCGGCTGAAATGGAGTTACAACCTCACATTGACCACTGCTTATGCAGGGATCGATCATAACTTCCCCTCGCATCCCCACAATCTCCTTACAGGGGACGGTGCTCCGACGCACTTTTACAAGGCAGCGTGTCGACGCTGATGTTCAAGCATCAGTAGTTGGCATGGACAAATACTCGGATGCACCAGCTAAGGATGAAGTTGGTGGGAGCAGAGGGCTAAAGGATGAGGAACAGGTGCCTCTGCTCGCACCAAACATGCGAGAACAAGATTGCTCGCCACATGCTCAGGAGGATGGGTGGCCGCATAATCACAGCTTGCACTAGAAAGAGCCTCTGCTGCTGCTGCTCTTGAGCATCTTGATAGAGGGTGAAAGAGCGAAAGGCTTCGCCCTGGCTTTCCAAAGCGAAGAACTCGGACGAGAAGTCGGAAGCCCATAACTTACCCACCGCAACTACAACTTGAACTGACTGCTCGACTACCATCCTCGAAGTCTTAAGACAGCTTGGTGGTATATGACAAAAATGACGACCATCTTGGAAATATTAAGACAGTTAGTTGGTAGGAAGTAAGAAAGTCGTTTGTAAAATTATTGACAAGTGAAAAGTCATGTAATAGATTAAAACATCGTATAAGGTGTCTATTTTTTTTACTTATATGTAATTTTGGTCGACCTAAGTCTGATCGCCCTAAAGCAAGGTGATCACATCCACAACTGATTGAATGAACTTAGCCTTATGTTTACCTGACGCAAAGAATTTGTACTTACAATATCTGTAGCGAAGCGGATTTTGGGTACAAGGTCGCAACTAAATAAGACGACCAAAAACAAAGTGGTTGCAGCCAAATAAGACAATCACAACAAATAAAAGGTTGCAACAAAGTAAGACAACCGTTATGATTGCAGCTAAATAAGACAATCAAACACCAAGTCGGGCAAAACATAAGCATACTAAAGATAAGACAAGCAAAAGTTCCATTCATTCATAAAAACGCTTTAAAAAGCGTGAAGACCAAAATCCAGCAAAAAAAGCCACAAGTGGCTAAGTTCCAAACAAGGACGTCTCGGCCGATCACAAAATAGTAAAATAAAAGAAGTTTCAAAGGAAAAATAAATTATTCGGGGTCGCCAGAAGAGAAGTACTTAAAGGGCCCATCACATTTTGCTCGTCGAACGAGCTAACCACCTGGCCATCCCGCTCGGCCCCAACCTACTCGCTATCTTTCGGCCCATCCTGCTCGCCTCCATCCTGCTCGCGGTTATTTGGCCTTTGCACACCACCCTGCTCGCCTTCGCCATGCTCACCCACTTTTTGGACACCCGGCTCATCATCATCTTCTTCATCTGAGATGCGATCCCCAATCTCGACCCCTTTGGGGAGTTTGGAGAAATTGCATATGTCTTGCAGATAGGCCAGGGGCAACTCTCGATCACCTGCAGGGGGGTTATCGACCAAATACTTCTCAAGATCGTTGACGAAAGGCTTCACCTGGTCAGCGGAAAGAGTCCGCCTTGCCGTACGAATAACATCGGTAAAGGCACAAATATAAGAGTAGTTGGACATAGAGTCCACATACTCATCGGTTCGCAGCTTGGAGTTTAGTAGGCCTATTCGGGTGTTGGTCTCCTCGGCAGTTTCTCACGAACATGAACATCAATTTCGAACTGAAGTCGGCGAAGCTCGCCATCCATTGCAATCTACTCAACCTGAATCTTTTTCAGCTTATCTTCCTTCTGACGCAACCCCACCTGAACTGCTTTGGTTTCTCCTCGCGCTTTATCCAGTCCTTTCATCTTATCATTAAAGCTCGCCACGAGTAGGGAGTACTTGGAGTAAAAGTTGGTCACCCTGGCAAAGGCGTTCTCCAGGATCACAGCAGTCCAACCATGATGAATCAGACCCATTCGAAGTCGCTCCATATTTGATCGACCGACTAGGGAGTCCTCTAAATCCGTTGTCCAGGATCGAATGGGGGACTCACAGACACTTTGAATATGCTCAGGAAGCTCAGGGACGTTGCACACCTTGGGAGAACAAAAGTAGTTCATCAAGTCCGGTGGCAAAGATGGTTGCCTATCCACGTACCTAAGGAAAAAAGGACAAAAAATATTTATTAAGCTACAAGTAATTCGAAGGAACAAATACGCTCTAAGGCAAACAAAATTACCTGCTCGCCCGAGCTTCATCCCAGCCAAGGAAGGATATGTTATCAGGGCGGCGAACCCGAGAACTATAAGGGCCGGGAACCTCTGTAGATGGAGGTTGAGGCACGGTTACACCCGTTTCAACGATTGGCTCGCCCGCAACTGCAGGAGGTATGCTCGGCTCGATTACAAGGTTTGCTGACTCTAGAGTCTGCCGCTGAGTCCACTTCGGTGATCGAGCCTGCTCGCTCGTTCCTTGATCGGCCAAGCGGGAGGACCTTTTCGGTTTGCTCGACTCCCCGCGAGAGGGTTTTTGCGCTTCCCGCTTTGACTGAATCTGAGCCATCTCACTAGGTTTCCTCCTCCGTGCCATCTCAGTATGTTCGGCAGTACTCACAGCGATGGTAACCGCAGGAACAACTGTCGAACACAAAAAGATCTACATAATAAAAGTGAAATTGAAAGAAGGATGCCCAAAAAGAAGTACGAGATTTAAGCACATACCAGTAGGGTCAAGAGCAACCAGATGATGAGGTGGCACATACAAACCGCTTTTCTTGCGTTCGCTCTCCTTGTTTAGGGTCAACACTGAACGTTCAGTGCGGGATAGAAGATCAATTTGCCAGATATAACTAAAATACCCATCTTTTGCCCATTTTCTGTGGCCGTCTCGACTTCTGAAAAAGGAAAACAAAAGTTAAAATCAGTCCGAAGAACAAGGAATGCGAACAAAAGGTACTCACTCCGTAAAACCCCAAAATCGGTTGGGATATCTAAACGAGCATCCGGTTCGCTCGCCGAAGCGGGACTTCTCCAATCACCCCCGACAAACCAAAACTTATCTTTCCAGTCCTTGATCTTATTTGGCACATCCTCGATAACTTTGCACTTGGCGTTTGCCTGCATGAATACCCACCCGTGCTCACCCCGTGGACGGGTTAGATGAATCAGCCGAGTGAGCTCCGCAGCAGAAGGGAAATATGAGGGGTCGGCCTTACCGAATAACGTCAAAAGACTCATAATTATATGCCACCCGTTTGGCATAATTTGGGTGATAGTGAGGTTTCATTCCACAAGCAGACGAGTAATCGCAGGATGAAGGGGGAATCGCAACCCTGCCTCCATAGTATCCACATTAACCGCCACACAACCTTCAGGGGGTTGATCTGCTCGCTCGTCGGCTTCTGGCACCCAAAAGAAAACATCTTTTGGGGTTTCATAGTTTCGATATAGTTTCGCAAGCATATCGGTCTCAACTATGCTGGCTAGTTTGCTCGCCGGGTATTCATTTTCGACTCCAACTCAATGGGGTTGCTTCGGCCATTCAAAATCATACCGGGCATTGTACTCGGCGTACGTTGGACTGTGGGGAACCCCGACAGGAATTTGCTGAACATTTTGCTCATCGGGGAGCACGACAACTTGCTCATCCCCATCTCCCCTGCTCGGCTCGCCCAACCTAGTGGCGTTCAGAGCGCTCACATCGCGATCACCCACGCCACCGGCGGCTCCTATCGACTGAACCTCCTCATCGGAATCACCAAAATCAGATTAGGCTAGTTCCCGATCCAATTAATTTATAGCATCATCGGAATCCGAAGTAAGAATAGCAAATGGTTGCCGAATTTTCCAACGAGGACTCACTTCGGCAGTTTCCCCCGTTGAGGGACCAACCCTACTATGGGAAATTGGGCGGCTTTGCGAAGAAGATGACCCACAGGGGGTTTCGGACTCACCGGAACTGGGTCGAGCCTCATTCAGACTCGGTGAAGACATGATAAAAAATTAAATGAAGAAAGAATAAAAATCTTTACCTGAAGAATCCTCACCGGAAAGGACTCGCCGAAAATTAAGAAGAAGAAGAAAAGGAAAAAGGAGAAGAAAAGAAATGAAGGAAAAGGGATATTTATAAGCCCCGGGAATTAGGGTTATACATTAAGTTCAAATTTTCAAAAGTCTGTCCATAATCATTGGATCTGGATATGCGTGCTTTCACCGTCCTGAACTTCACAGAAGCCGAGGCGACACCTTGAAGCATTCCCAAGGCATTTAAACAGTCGCCCCCCCCCCCCGTGACAAGCACAAAGGCGGACCGACTGGGGTATTGTTGTGATCGGTTACACACCTTTCCACCTCATGCTCGCTGAACGAACACGTAGACAAATTAAACGGTCAAAACGCCACCTCAACACAGATGTACCCCGACTTGGCGAACAAACCTGCACGCCAGATTGGCGAGCAGGTCAGCAACCAGATTGGTCGATCACATATACTCGCCTACGAGTTCATCCAGCGCACAGAGACATCCTGCTCGCCCCAAGCGAGCAAAAGACAAGATAAAGAGACCTGCTCAACCTTGAAGACGGGCAGGAAGTGCTATCTAGAGCTTTTGATCTGCGGTCATGTTATTCAGACGAGCAAAATATTTAGGCGAGGGCAAATACAATTTTACTAATGCCAGAATCAAGCCACTTGTTAAGCCAATACCACTTGGATGAAAAATCAGAAGCCTCACAAGCAGGCAAAGACAAGTGTCCACCAAAAAAACGTCGTAGGAGACGTGGCAATCCCACACACACTCACTTGCATGACAAGGAATTGACAACTCATACTTACGGGGCAACACATGCTTATCCCAAACCCTATAAATAGGCCCTCTCAGGTCATTAATAGGGTTCAAAAATTGGAAGAAAAAACAACACTAGCCATATCTATTCACAACTACATATGTAACTTTTGCTCATCACAAGTACCTTGTACTCGACGCATATCTCATACAATAAGTAATATAACCCTGACTTGGTTTGCCCCTAGAAGTAGTCAGTTAAGACGAACTGGGTCATCAAATCATCTTTGTCATATTACGTCACGTCCTATTCGCCTCACGTGTGTCCAACGTTCTGACACGTAAACATCTCGTTTGTTAAGTCGTCACACTTATTGCCACATCATATTTTCCACGTCATACGACTTGCAACACTTGCATTCACACAATTTTTTTTAGGCCAAGTCTCTTATGAACTCGGGTTCACGCGAACTCTTTTTTTCGAGTGTCACTGTTATGTTTATGTAGTGTCACAGTTTAAAAGATGCTTGATTTTTAAATAGTGACATTTGATATGCACAACAATTAACACAAAGTGACACTTCATATACACTATAGATAGATTGGTTTGTTGGACAGGGTCTACGAAGTGAAATACTATGTTTTAAAAGTGGAAGGGGACGATGAATCAGACAACCTTAACGCTTTCGGTCGGACCGAGTTCGACCAGTTCCAATCGTTATTGTATAAGTTGAGTCTGTATGACGTCATAATTACGTTATATATAAATAAATATATAAATAATAAATTTCAACTATATTTTTCACTTTGCAATAGTATATCCTATAAATAAGTTATCATAAAAATTAAATAAATATGTATTTAAAATTGCAATTTAAAATTCAATTTGAACAATATAAATCAAATATTAGTAATACTAAAATTTTTTTAGTGTATCTAATATGAGATTCTAATTAGAGTTTGAATTTTAAAAAATACCAAAAAAATCCATAACATTTTCACCCAAATACAGAAAGCGTTGAGTCGACCAGTCCGACTAGTGACCGGTTCGACCCGCTTTTGCCACTTTTGGCCGGATTGCAGGTGTTTTTGGGGGCACCCTGCCCAACGCTTTGAGCCTTCGGTGGGCTTACCGCTTAGCAGTCCGACCGGTCGGTCCAACCCGTTTTTTAAAATATAGGTGAAATGTAGCTTTAATGGATGCCAAACTAACCAACAATCACTCAAATATGAAATAAATGCTAGAGAAGATAAGAGATAAGATAAAATTTGGTGAATGTATTAACTTTCCACTAAAATGTAGTTCACTTGTATACTGATTGTGTAATGAATGTAGATTTCAATCTCCATTTTCTATGTTAAAGAGCATTCACATTGGTTTATGGGTTATAACCCGCTTTTTTTCTCCACCTCATTGCCAACTCAACACTTCACTAAAAATAGCTCACTCTTACTGACATTCACAACTCCCTATGTGGTTATAACTCACTAGTTTTGTGTTCGCGTATTACGCAGTTCATTAATTTAAAAAACTATATTCATAATATATAATATATTTAACAATAAAAAATATAATTATTTACATAAATACATTAAATATAAATTAATAGTTGTTTAAGGAGTATATTAATATACATGCTTAAAGAGTTATTTGAATAAAATTATTGTGTCAAATTCTACATATTCTACAATTTATTTACGAATCTCTAACTTAAATTTGAGTGTTTTTTTTTTATCTTTCTTCAGACTTAAAAAATTGATAATTGAGAAACAAAAAAATTTGCAAATCAGTTGTAGTATGGGTTTAACAAAAAAGATTATGCTTAGTATATAAAAATTAACGAAAATATCTTTTCAAAATCACGTGTGGTGCACATGTATGAAACTGGAATAAAAATTGACTTGAAAAATTAGTTCGGTGGTTTAAATGTAATAAAATAATAGTTTGTATAGTTTAGTGCAACAAAAAATAATTAGGTGGTTTACATACAATTTCAGTGATAATTTTATGGGCTTAGTACAATTACTCATAAATATGATGTAAGAGGTGCAAGGTTCAAATCTTAGTTATTGCATTTTTTTTAATTAAACTACACAAAAAAATGCCACATATCAACTACAAACCAATAAAAAAATGACACATAAATACAATACAATGTGATAACTCATCCAAATTAACCTCAAAACGACACATCATTCAAATTAAACACAAAATAACACATCATCAAAATGAACCCTCTATTAGTAATAGAGGGAATTTTTATTGGACCCATTATCCATTAACTTTTCATATAAATATAAAATTATTATAAATTATATATTTTACTACCTCCGTCCCAAACTCGATTGCCACATAACTGTGTGCTCTGATTTTAAGAAAAAAAAAGCTATTTATTAGTATTTTATGTGATAAAGTGATGGGTATTTGGGGTTAAAAAGAGTTGTTTTAGTATTTTATGTGATAAAGTAGGTATTTTCATTTAAGGAAAGTGTTAATCAAGTATGGGATGCCCGAAACGGAATTGTGGCAATCGAGTTTGGGACGGAGGGAGTAATCAATAAGCATGATAAAGAAAAAATTAAAAAGTAAATTATATTTGACACATCATTGGTGTTAACGGTTTGGGTTATTATAGAATAAATAAGAGATGAGACAGAATCTTAACCAAAATATTTTGGGTTATAACTTAAAAATGACCAGCATTGTGAAGACCCTAAATACTCTATTTATAGGGTACAACTTGTGTTTGACTAGGCCGATCACATCCCTTGAATTTAGGTCAGAGATTGTGATCTTACACTTGCCATGCGACAAAAGAGGGGCAAGCTTGGGACGATCTTCTCATCGCAGGCCTACCCTTTTCTTTTTATTGGCGACAAATTTCTAGTTTAATCACCGAGCTCTGGCCTCCACAGAAGCATTTAATAGTTATTACAGATTCTTGACTACATATATCATTCGACTAATCACCGAGTTGTATGGCCGCATTAAATGCACATCCTTTTCATTGTCTTTTTGCCTTCGATGCCTAATATAGTACCACGAAATTGATTTTATCTCCAAATTATGGAGCAGGTCGTGTTAAATTCTTTAGAAGGAGCGCACTCTGAGCTGCAGGCTCCGAACTTACTGAGCTTTTACCTTGTTATTGATTTTTATTACTGCCGCACGGTTCATTTGCTTAAGTTGGTCGTTAGCCTAAAACCAGATTAACTTGGCTTATTCGCATCAATCATCTAAATACACGACAATGATACTTGAAAAACCTCAGGCTCTGAGCTTACTGAGCTTTTTCCTTTCCTCGTTAGTGATATTTATTAATGTAGAACATTTCGTGTGCCTAAGTAGATAGTCAACTTAATTCCCAATTAACTCAGCTTATTCGCATCAACAGTCTACATACATAACAATGTTATTAAAAAAAATCTATTAAGCTTGCATTCACATAATTTTTTTTTGAGGCGGGTCTCTTATAAACTCGGGTTCACGCGAACTCTTTTTTTTCGAGTGTCACTGTTATGTTTACGAAGTGTCACAGTTAAAAAGATGCTTGATTTTAAACAATGACATTTGATATGACAACAGTTAAGTGTTTGTACGCAAAATGACACTTCATATAAACTATAGATAAATTGGTTTGTTGGATAGGGTCTACGAAGTGAAATCACTGAAATGCGGCTTTAATGGATGTCAAACTAACCAACAATCACTCAAATATGAAATAAATGCTTGAGAAGATAAGGGATAAGACAAGATTTGGTGAATGTATTAACTTTTCACTAAAATGTAGTTCACTTGTATATTAATTATATAATGAATGTAGATTTCAATCTCCATTTTCTATGTTTAGAGCATTCACATTGGTTTATGGGTTATAACCCACTTTTCTTCTCTACCTCATTGCCTACTCGACATTTCACTAAAAATAACTTACTTTTACTGACATTCACAACTTCTTATGTGGTTATAACGCATTTTTATTGGACCCACTATCCATTAACTTTTCATATAAATATAAAATTATTATAAATTGTATATTTTAATCAACAAGCATGATAAAGAAAAAATTAAAAAGTAAATTACCTCTGCCACATCATTGTTGTTAATTTTTTGAGTTGTTACAGAATAAATAAGAAATGAGATACTAGCATTGTGAAGACCCTAAGTACTCTATTTATAGGGTACAACTTGTGTTTGACTGGGCCGATCACATCCCTTAAATTTAGGTCAGAGGTCGTGATCTTACACTTGTCATGCGACAAAAGAGGGGGTAAGCTTGGGACGATCTTCTCATCGCAGGCCTATCCTTGTCTCTTTATTGGCGACAAATTTCTAGTTTAATAACCGAGCCCGGGCCTCCACAGGAGCATTTAATAGTTATTACAGATTCTTGGCTACATATATCATTCGACTAATCACCGAGTTGTACGGTCGCATTAAATGCACGTCCTTTTCATTGTCTTTTTGCCTTCGATGCCTAAACAATACTGCAAAATTGATTTCATCTCCAAATTATGAAGCAGGTCGGGTTAAATTCTTTACAAGGAGCGCACTCTGAACCACAGGCTCCGAACTTACCGAGCTTTTACCTTGTCAGTAATTTTTATTACTGTCGCACGGTTCATTTGCCTAAGTTGGTCGTCAGTCTAATACCTGATTAACTTGGCTTATTCGCATCAATCATCTACACACACGACAATGATATTTTAAAAAAAATCACATAAACTTGCGTTCACATAAATTTTTGCCCAAGATAAAACCAACTCCTACTTAAATTGCATGAATTTTGAAAATTGGCCAATTTATTTACTTAATTTTTTGACAAAGACAGAAAAGGGTAGCATACGGTTTTTGCTCTCCAGCCACACCACACAAAAAAAAAACCTTGGGTCCAAAGGCTCCGACCTGTACACCCGGGCCCCACACCCTTCTTCTCATTTAATGTTACACCCCTAACAATTCCTTTATATACCGAAGCTTCCTCCCAATTTCTCAAACCCCTCAAATCAAAACACCCAATTTTAAAATCACAATTCTCTCTCTACATTCTGCAATGGCCAAAGGAGGCAAGCTAACAAAAATCAAATCCGTCCTCAAAAAAATGCAGTCCTTCAAGCTAGGCCGCACCAGCTCAATCGCCGCCGCCAACAATTCCTCCTCCGACGACGATTCCGCCGCCGCCGCCAACCTCCACCCGGTCTTCGTCGGAAAGTCGAGGCGGCGCTACCTCATCACCTCCGATGTCATGGAAAACCCCCTCTTCCGCGAGCTCGTCGACCGCCGCTCCGGAGACGGCGAGTCCGTCACCGTCGGCTGCGAGGTGGTGCTGTTCGAGCACCTGCTCTGGATGCTCGAGAACGCCGACCCGCAGCCGGAGTCGCTCGACGAGCTCGTCGATTTCTACGCCTGCTGACGGCGGCGCGTGGCCGGTAACTGAATGAGTAACGGAAAAGGGAAATGGTCGCGTGCGGTCGGGCGCATATTAATATGGTGTATAGGTGGGTGTATATTTTTTGGATTTTTCGACGGGATGTTAATAATGTGATGATTAGCGGTGTAGATTATATACCTTCGAAGGAAGAGAGAAAAATGACGGTGAGGATTTAACCCATTTTACACAACGGCTGATCGGAAAGCCTTAATTTAATGGGTGTTGTTTGCACTAATTTCTTTTTTCTGTATTTTGTTATTCTTGATACTCATTATTCTTTTTCCCCAAGTTATTATTGAATATTTAGTTACTCCATATTTCTTCTACTCGAGAATTTTGTTCTTAAATTATGTTAATTATGTCTTTCTTTTTGTCAACAATTTAAACTCTATATTGTACTCAAACTTCGCTAAGTTTGTCGCATTTTTATGTTTTGTATAAAAATATAGAACATAAAATTTTAACATATTTATCCTTTAATAAAAATGAAAGAGAGGAAAAGGATGTGTGCGAGGAAAATAGACTTACCATAAAAAATAGATTTTTAGGGGTAAATAATATGAAAAGGAGTGAGTATTATTGTGATAGATAAATCTTTATTAACTAACTCAAGCATAGTAGTGCAACTTGTAAATGTTCAATAAAAATAATTGATGTTGTTTAGTAAAAAATATTAATACAGATCAATTAATAATGTTTAATGAAAATATGAAATATTCTGAAGCAATTAATATTGTTCAATATAAATAATTAATATTGTTTACTTGCAATTGATGTACACAAGAATTTGTTATTTTTATATAGTAGTATGAAGTTATACTAATTACTCCTTAATTTAATATCTTCATTGTTTTTAAAGGATTGATAAATTCTTTGGAGATAATCTTTCAATAAAATAGTGATTGTGCATTTTATATTTTGGCACTCGAACAATTTAGTTTGGCAAGATAAAACGCCACTTGAAGTCGAAAGATAATTATTTAGACTTTGAGATAAAGAATGTATGATTCGAGTAATTAATGGAGACCACATCAGTTTGTTTTGTCGAAAGAACGACAAGTATCATTTTCACTTATTTTCATGTCAATGTGTATTTTGCATCGGATAATTACGTATATTAAATGGGGATGCCTCTATGTTATTCTTGATAAGTATGTCAATTTATACTAGATAATATATGTAAAATAAAATAAAATATGAAGTAACATCCAATTGACCTATAGTACAAATATTTAATGAGATTTATAGGCCTTTATTGTTCCATAACTAAAAAATGACTCTGGAGTCTTGACTGAAGAATAGTCTCTATGTACCTGATCAACATATAAAAATGTTTCAATAATAATAGTTTTTACTTGGAAAATATAATGTCTGATCAACATATAAAAATGTTTCAATAATAATAGTTTTTACTTGGAAAATATAATGCCTTTCACGTTATTTTCAGTATAAACCCAACAAATCTTTCTCCCTCTTTTATTTGTATTTTTCGAAAAATTGGAAAAAAAATAAGCAACCATAATTTATTTTATTTTAAACACATTTTTCAGTTATTGGACATTATGTTTAGGCTACTTGAGGGGCCTTTAGGAGAATTAAGATTGAACCTTCTAATGGACTTCGAATATCTAATATTGAGCCACAATATTATTTAAGTCCATAAATATTAATTAATCCCACTACATAATTAATATTGCACTATCCATCTTAACTCATATTACTGTTAATATGACTCCTAGTTATTATTTCCCGTGTTTAAGATTATTCAGCCCATTAATTAATTCAAGCCACTGAAACAGTTTTCCTTTAATTAATATCTTTTGTCCTTGGTCAAGGAACGGTTCAACATTATTATCCATACCGGAAACTAATTTCACTTGCAAAATTTGGTATGATAAATCTTATGAACCTCCCAAGGGGGCAAATCGAACAAGCGTACTTGCACACGATTCTTCGTATTAAATCTTAGCAATCGCATGTGACCAATAATATTGCCCAAGATATAAAGTATTGAATCTCATTGATTCTCTACCCGTCATAAGTCAAAGCAATAATTACTAACCACACACGATCCTATTTAAGGGACGAAGATTAAGAAATAACGAACCACCGAGGTCTAATTCTTCATAATTCAGTGCGGAAGAATTTATCCTTCTGTAGGTCCTATTCAATGCATCAGTCATGCACTAGTGTAATCTCTTGGTCAAGACAAGCTAATCTGAGCCTTACACTTCAACCTTTCACGATGGATTGATCATTTCCATCTAGGTCGTGAACAGCGTACTTTTAGTTACAAGAGACTGTTAATTTAAACTTCTGTGATCTGGTATCACTAAATTAACGACATTGTAACACATACTATTTATTGAACAATTATGCAGTAAATATATGTAACATTCAATGATATTTAAAGCATCAGTGATAAATAATTTATTTCAGTAAATAAGACAGAAATTCAGTTTGGTTATACAAAGTAAAAGCATACTTTCCAGTATAACCCCAACAATCTCCCACTTATACTCAAAGTCTGCTTTTAAGTATACTACAACATATCTCGTGTAGTTCCTAATGCGTGATATCTAATGTCACCTACACGAACCTAATAATATCTCCCACTTATACTCAAAGTAGATTGACAACGGTCTTGACACCCAATCCTTCCACATGTCTCTGTTGGGGAATTATTTGCCCGGATCTATTCGGGATGAATATTTAAATACAAATTTAATTCTAACAATTATTACTAGCATGAATTAATCCTATATTAATTCAAATAATAATTCAACAACAAATCATGCATATAAACAGTTCACATAAATCCTACGCATGCGGAATTACTACGAGGTTACGTGAACTAACCTCTTGGAGTGGCAATGGTCTCGTCGATAAAAACACACCAAAAAGCCTTTCCAAGTATTCCCTAGTCCTTTCTCGTCAATCCGGTGGAAGGAAGCTCGCGAACAATTAACAAAAGGGAAAATAAAAATTTGTTGCACCACCTTTGTGGATTTACTAATTTTTCCAGCACATGAAATTGTACTTGGGGATGAAAGAATCATCCCCTATTTATAGAGGGGGGGTTGGTCGAAATTTTGGGATAAAACAATATGGGAAAATCTTTTCTTGATCTCCAAGAAATCTTGAATATATCTCATATATTATTTTCTCCATAATTAAAATATTCCACAAAAATCCCAACTCCTCTTGTTATGGGATATTTCAAAATTTTAAGAGAAAAGAATCCAAGATTTGGATCTTCTTGAATTTATGAGATATACTTGTATTGCAAGAATACATATCTTCCATAATATATTTTCAAGAAAATCAAGAAAATCTTTCTTTCCCTTAATTATTCAAAATTTTTGAAAATTTCATAGTAAATAACCAAGTGGGAGATTTCTTGAATTTAATGAGATAATCTTGTATTCCAAGAATACATATCTTCATTCCATAACAAAATTCAAAGAAAATCTTTCTCCCCTTTTATTTACTTTTTTCGAAATTTAGGAAAAATAGGCAACAAAAATTTATTTTATTTTTAAACACCTTTTTCAGTTATTGGATTTTATGTTGGGCTACTTGAGGGGCCTTTAGGAAAATTAAGATTGAACCTTCCAATAGATTTTGAACTATCAATATTGAGCCACAATATTATTCAAGCCCATAAATATTAATTAATTCCACTACATAATTAATATTGCACTATCCATCTTAACCCATATTACAGTTAATATGGCTCCCGGTTATTATTTCCCGTGTTTAAGATTATCTAGCCCATTAATTAATTCAAGCCACTGAAATAGCTTTCCATTAATTAATATCTTTTATCCTTGGTAAAGGAACGGTTCAACATTATTATCCATACCGGAAACTAGTTCCACTTGCAAGATTTGGTATGATAAAACTTATGAACATCCCAAGAGGGCAAATCGAACAAGCGTACTTGCACACGATTCTCCGTATTAAATCTTAGCAATCGCATGTGACCAATAATATTGCCCAAGATATAAAGTGTTGAATCTCGTTGATTCTCTACCCGTAATAAGTCAAAGCAATAATTACTAACCACACACGATCCTATTTAAGGGACGAAGATTAAGAAATAACGAACCACTGAGGTCTAATTCTTCCTAGTTCGATTCTCAAGAATTTGTCCTCCTCAGAGGTCCTATTCAGTGCATCAGTCATGCACTAGTGTAATCTCTTGGTCAAGACAAACCAATCTGAGCCTTACACTTCAACCTTTCACGATGGATTGTTCATTTCTATCTAGGTCGTGAATTGTGTACTTTTGGTTACAAGGAACTGTTAATTTAATCTTCTGTGATCTGATATCACTAAATTAACTACAATGTAACACATACTATTTATTGAACAGTTATGCAGTAAATATATGTAACATTCGATGATATTTAAAGCATCAGTGATAAACAATTTATTTCAGTAAATAAGACCGAAATTCAGTTTGATTATACAAAGTAAAAGCATATTTTCCAGTATAATCCCAACAATCTCCCACTTATACTCAAAGTCTGCTTTTAAGTATACTACATCATGTCTCGTGTAGTTCCTTATACGTGACATCTAATGTCACCTACACGAACCTAATAATATCTCCCACTTATACTCAAAGCAGATTAGTAGCGGTCTTGACACCCATTCCTTCCACATGTCTCTCGAATGTATTCTCGAGGCGGACCCTTTGTGAATGGATCTCGCTAGGTTGTTTTCCGACGCGATCTTTGTCACCTCTATATCTCTCTCTTAACTATTTCTCGTATAAGATGGTATTTCCTTTCAATGTGTTTTTTGGCCTTGTGGGCTCTTGGTTCCCTTGAATTTGCAATCGCTCGGCATTGTCACAATAAAAATGATTGATTGTCTTTGGGCAAATTCAAACTACATCCAAGTCCACTAGGAAGTTCTTGAGCCAAACCGCTTTTTCATTTGCGCAAGTAGCTACATATTCGGCTTCCATGATAGAATCTGCGATGCATTTCGCTTAACGCTTCTCCATGTCATGGCTCCTCCCCATGCAAAACACACTGGGAGGTAGATTTTTTCGAATCTAAGTCCGATTGGAAATCCGAGGAAAGGTGTAACCGATAGGGATTAGACTATCGACCGATAAACCAACGTTCTATCTCGAGTTCTTTTCGGATACTTGAGAATATTTTTAATCGCCGTCAATGTTCTTTTTCCCGGGTTACTTTGATATCTTGCCACCATGCCAACGACAAAGCGGATATCCCGGTCTCGTCTTGCGGCATTGCATACATAAGGCTTCCGAAGTACCAAGTATAAGGAATGCCTTTCATGTCATCTATCTCCTTTTGTGTATTAGGGCACATTTCCTTGGATAGATGGATTCCATGCCTGAAAGGTACGAAGACTTTCTTGGAATCCTGCATGCTGAATCGTTTCAAGACAGTGTCTATGTATGAAGCTTGCGATAAGCCTATCATCCTTTTCTTGCGATCTCGAGTGATCTTGATCCCAAGGATGTGCCCGGCTTCCCCAAAGTCCTTCATATCAAACTATTTTGAAAGTCATACCCTTACGTCTGATAACACCTTTCATCGTTCCGATGAGCGAATGTCGTCTCACGATAGTACTAAGAATACCAATGCGATTCCGAAACCACGCTTTTTTGTACACACAACTTTCGAACTCATTTTGATCAAACTCGTAAGACTTTATAACATGATCAAAACATTGGTTCCAAGCTCTGGATGCTTGTTTGAGTTCGTAAATGGACTTCATGAGCTTACAAACTAGGTGTTATTGGCCCCTTTCAATGAAGTCTTGGGGTTGTTGCATATAGATTTCTTCATCAAGACTTCTGTTAAGGAAAGCTGTCTTGACATCCATTTGCCAAATTTCAAAATCGAGATCTTTAGAAAGAATCAACAAGAGAATTCGGATGGACTTGAGCATTGCTACAGGTGAAAAGGTTTCCTCATAGTCGATCCCTTCTTTCTGAGTATAACCTTTCGCCACAAGCCTTGCCTTGAAGGTTTCCACCTTCCCGTCCCGTCCTCTTTTTCTCTTGTATACCCACTTGCAACCAATGGGTTTGACCCCATTAAGTGGTTCGACTAGCTCCCACACTCTGTTATGATCCATAGAACTCATTTCGGCTTTCATTGCTTTTTGCCAAGAAACCGCATCCTTGTCTTGGATTGCCTCATCATATGTCCATGAGTCCGATTCGTCTTTGTCAGGAATCAAGTCCGAGGACTCTCCTATCCCCATGAATCTCTCGGGTTGTCTCACAACCCTCCCACTACGACGAGGTTCGGTTGTGAAAGTGTGTCGTTTGGTATGTCATCTTATACGATTTGAATGAGGTTAGCCCCCTTAGCTCATTTAAGGTAATCTCACTTCTGGGTCTTCTTTCGTTCATATAGTCTTCTTTCAAAAATCTAAAGTGGGTGCTTATTACCACCTATTGATCTTCGGGACCATAGAACATACACCCTTTTGTTCCCTCGGGGTATCCTATAAACAACCTTAATTCTGATCGACGATCTAATTTTCCTGCTTCCTTGTCCAACACGTAGGCCGGACACCCCCAAATTCTCATGTGTCTCAAACTGGGCTTGCGCCCGGTCCACAATTCTTTGGGAGTTTTGGGAACCGATTTGGATAGCACCAAGTTCAGAATGTAAGCCGTTGTTTCCAAGGCATGACCCCAGAACGACTTGGGAAGATTTGCATAACTCATCATTGATCTAACCATTTCCAAAAGAGTTATGTTTCTTCGCTCTGCAACCCCGTTTTGTTGAGGGGTTCCGGGTGCAGTTAGCTGGGATACAATCCCTTCATCTGACAAGTAGTTCAAAAACTCATCGCTGAGGTACTCTCCTCCACGATCGGATCGTAGAGACTTGATACGTTTTTCCCTATGATTCTGTGCTTGAGCCTTAAATCCTTTGAATTTCTCAAAGGTCTCAGATTTATGCTTCATAAGGAAAATATAACCGTACCTTGAGTAGTCATCAATAAAAGTGACGAAATACTCATAACCTCCTCTTGCTTTGGTTGACATTGGAACACATATCTGTGTGAATAATTTCTAACACTTCTTTGGCTCTATTCCCCTTGGCTCAGAATGCCCTCTTGGTCATTTTACCCTCCAAACATGATTCACATGTTGGAATTGGTTCAACTTGGAGAGACTCCAGTGAACCGTCTTCTACCAACCTTTGGATCCTCTTTGGATTAATATGTCCCAATCTTAGATGCCACAGAAGTGTTTCATTCACGTCTGATGAACGTTTTCTTTTATCGAAAACAATTGATGTGTTATAGGATGCATTTCGTGAGTGGTGTGCACAGTTAATGTTGGGATTATACTCGAAAGTATGCTTTTACTTTGTATAATCAAAACTGAATTTCGGACTTATTTACTGAAATAAATTGTTTATCACTGATGCTTTAAATATAATTGAATGTTACATATATTTACTGCATAATTGTTCATTAAATAGTACGTGTTACATTGTAGTTAATTTAGTGATACCTGATCACAGAAGATAAAATTAACAATCCCTTGTAACTAAAAGTACACCATTCATGACCTAGATGAAAATGAACAATCCATCGTGAAAGGTTGAAGTGTAAGGCTCGGATTGACTTGTCTTGACCAAGAGATTACACTAGTTCATGACTGATGCACTCAATAGGACCTACAGGAGGACAAATTCTTCAGAACTGAACAAGGAAGAATTAGACCTCAGTGGTTCGTTATTTCTTAATCTTCGTTCCTTAAATAGGATCACTTGTGGTTGGTAACTATTGCTTTGACTTATCATGGGTAGAGAATCAACGAGATTCAATACTTTTTATCTTGGGCAATAATATTGGTCACATGCGAGTGTTAAGATTTAATATGAAGAATCGTGTGCAAGTACACTTGTTCGATTTGCCCCCTTTGGAGGTTCATAAGCTTTATCGTACCAAATCTTGCAAGTGGAACTAGTTTCCGGTATGGATATTAATGTTGAACCGTTCCTTAACCAAGGACAAAAGATATTAATTAATGGAAAACTATTTCAGTGGCTTGAATTAATTAATGGGCTAGATAATCTTAAACACGGGAAATAATAACCGGGAGCCATATTGACTGTAATATGGGTAAAGATGGATAGTGCAATATTAATTATGTAGTGGGATTAATTAATATTTATGGGCTTGAATAATATTGTGGCTCAATATTGATAATTCAAGATACATTGGAAGGTTCAATCTTAATTCTCCTAAAGGCCCCCTAAGTAGCTCAACATAAAGTCCAATAACTGAAAAAGGTGTTTAAAAATAAAATAAATCTTGTTGCATATTTTTCCTATTATTTTTCGAAAATTATGAATAAAAAGGGGAGAAAGATTTTCTTTGAATTTTGTTATGGAATGAAGATATGTATTCTTGGAATACTAGATTATCTCATTAAATTCAAGAAATCTCCCACTTGGTCATTCATAGAGAAATTTCAAAAATTTTGTAATATAAAGGGCAAGAAAGATTTTCTTGATTTTCTTGTAAAGATATTATGAAAGATATGTATTTCTTCAAATACATGAATATCTCATAAATTCAAGAAGATCCAAATCTTGGATTCTTGTTCCCTAATATTTCAAAATATTCCATAACAAATAAGGGAGTGAGATTTTGTGGAATATTTTAATTATGGAGAAAAGAATATATATGAGATATATTCAAGATTTCTTGGAGATCAAGAAAAGATTGTTTCCTCCCTATTTCACATGAAATTTTGACCACCACCCTCTATAAATAGGGGATGGATGTTTCATTCCCAGCAACACACGAAAATTAGTTTTTCGGAAAAATATCAGCGTCGATAAAATATCAAATATTTTAAAACGTCGACAGATTGTATTTTTTTCGAAAAACGTCAATTGTGAGTAGTGTACAATTCCATGTGCTGGAAAAATTAGTAAATCCACAAAGGTGGTGCAACAATTATTTATTTTTCCTTTTGTTAATTGTTCGCGAGCATCCTTCCACCGGATTGTCGAGCAAGGACTAAGGGAATACTTGGGAAGGCTTTTTGGTGTGTTTTCATCGACGAGTCCATTGCCATTCCAAGAGGTACGTTCACGTAAACTCGTAGTAATTCCGCATGCGTAGGATTTACGTGAACTGTTTATATGCATGATTTGTTGTTGAATTATTATTTGAATTAATATAGGATTAATTCATGCTAGTAATAATTATCAGAATTAAATTTGTATTTAAATATTTATCCCGAATAGATCCCTGCAATTAATTCCCCAATAGTTAATTGTATAGAGATTATTCGACAACGTTCCATGACAGATAAATTTATCATAAAGAGAAATGGTAACAACTTTATCAAAAGTAACCGAATATCCACCAAGGTAAAGTTTAGAAACCAAAATTAAATTCTTTCTAAAACTAGGAACGTAGAACATCTCTTAAAATTAAAACTTTGTCTTCAAAAGACAGGTGCACTTCTCCCACTGCTTCAGCTGCCACTCTCGTAGCATCGTCCAGTGTGATGAGGATCTCACTCCCACTAAGTTGTCGGGTCCGCTTGAACCCCTGTAAAGTGAAACAAACATGATCAGTGGATCCCGTATCCACCACCCATAAATGTGAGGCATACGCCGCTAATCAAGTTTCAACAACTAGTGCGTGAGAATTACCTTTCTTTCCATTCCTTTTGGGATTGGAACAGGCTGACCTCCAATGTCCTTTTTCACCGCAGTTAAAACATTTTCCTTTTGGTACTTTCTTGACACCCATCCAGCTAGCTGTCTTTCTCTTACTTTTCTTAGTGATGAGTTTGCTTTGGATCTGACCACTTTCCTTTTCTTGAGTCTTGCCTTCCATTGGCCTAGATCTTGAGAAAAGACTTTTGGTCACCAATGCTCCGTCTTTCTTTCCTAAATGCTTCTCTATTTTCTCCAAGGCTTCTTGTAGAGTGTCCATAGTAAACATGTGATCGCTCATCACAAAACTACAGTAAAACTCATCAAAACACCTTGGAAGAGTTAGGAAAAGAAATTCGATTTGAGCCTCATCACAATACTTAGTACCGAGATAAGCAAGTTTATCAAAATGACATTTTATTCTGAGAACATGCTCCCTTATGGGTGTTCCCTCAGCCATTTTTAGCCTAGCCACGTCGTCGTTTTTAGCCTAGCTGGGATACAATCCATTCATCTGACAAGTAGTTCAAAAACTCATCGCTGAGGTACTTGCCTCCACGATCAGATCGTAGAGACTTGATACGTTTTTCCCTATGATTCTCTGCTTGAGCCTTAAATTCTTTGAATTTGTCAAAGGTCTCAGATTTATGCTTCTTAAGGAAAATATAGTTGTACCTTGAGTAATCATCCATAAAGGTGACAAAATACTCATAACCTCCTCTTGCTTTGATTGACATTGGACCACATACGTCTATGTGAACGATTTCTAACACTTCTTTGGCTCTATTCCCCTTGGCTCCGAATGCCCTCTTGGTCATTTTACCCTCCAAACATGATTCGCAAGTTGGGATTAGTTCAACCCTTTTTTGGATTAATATGTCCCAATCTGAGATGCCATAGAAGTGTCTCGTTCACGTCTGATGTTGATGTGTTATAGGATGCATTTCGTGAGTGGTGTGCACAGTTAATTGTATTGAGATTATTCGACAACGTTCCATGACAGATAAATTTATCATAAAGAGAAATGGTGACAACTTTGTCAAAAGTAACCGAATATCCATCAAGGTAAAGTTTAGAAACCGAAATTAAATTCTTTCTAAAACTAGGAACGTAGAACATCTCTTAAAATTAAAACTTTGTCTTCAAAAGACAGGTGCACTTCTCCCACTGCTTCAGCTGCCACTCTCGTAGCATCGTCCAGTGTGATGAGGATCTCACTCCCACTAAGTTGTCTGGTCCGCTTGAACCCCTGTAAAGTGAAACATACATGATCAGTGGATCCCGTATCCACCACCCATAAATGGGAGGCATACGCCGCTAAACAAGTTTCAACAACTAGTGCGTGAGAATTACCTTTCTTTCCATTCCTTTTGGGTTTGGAACAGGCTGACCTCCAATGTCCTTTTTCACCGTAGTTGAAGCACTTCCCCTTAGCTGGTTTACTCACTCCTCCACCTCCCTTCACCTTTTCTTTGCCCTTGGCAACACTTGAGTTCACTTGCTTGTGACTTTTATCCTTTTTCTTGTTCTTACCACCCTTTGGCCTAAAATAAGAAGAAGGTCCATTTGCCACCAAGGCTTGGATCTTTTGCCCCAATATCGCCTCTGCCGAGACTAAAGCTTGCAACAGGTCAGGCATCGAGAACTTCTGATTGTTCATTTGGTAGTTCAAATTAACTATTTCAAAACTTTTCGGCAGAGAGTGGAGCACTAAATCGATTTGGGTCTCGATGTCGTATTTAGCGCCAAGCACCTCAAGCTTGTTAAGGTGAGCCATCATCTGGAGAACGTGCTCCCTTACGGGCGTTCCCTCCACCATTTTCATAGAGAGCAAGTCCCTCATGGTGATCTGACGAGCCACACGGTTCTGATGTTAAAACATCGCTTTAAGACTAACCATGATGTCTGCAGCGGTCTCAACGTTTTGGTGTTGGTGTTGCAACACATCTGACATTGAAGCCAAGATGGTACACTTTGCCATTTCGTTGGAACGCTCCCAGTTAACATACTCTTTCTTAACCGCTTTAGTTGACTCATCATTTGGCTTTTCTGGTTTAGGTGTAGTGAGAACCCAGTTATGGCTTTCTGCAGTGAGGACAATAGTAAGTTTACGACTCCAATCAACGAAGTTTTCACCAGTAAGCAAATTGTCTTTAAGTATATTGAACAGTGGATTAAAAGGTTGTGACATGCTGAATTGAAATAAATAACAATTTGTATAAGCACAACATATCACAGGGTTCGATCACATGTATCATATTAAAATCTCAAAAAAAATATGAACATGCATCAGTCAACATCTCAAAACAGTTTAAATAAGCCACGTGGGGTGGGTCATTATTTAAACACATTCAAGCAGTTTACAAACAAGAAAACAGTTACAAACCTTTAATATCCAGATTAATAGTTGACTCTCACTTGACCAATATAAAATTGACAGAGACTTCGGGGAAGTATATGCATATCAATTTTATACCTAAGTAATAACCATGATTAAATACAAAATTATTATTTTGTTTTGAACGAGCCTCGTGGGGAGGTTCATCGTCGCCACTAATAATAACCCACAATTATCCATTCGGAATTTATTCATGTGAAATCTATCTTTTGGCCGTCCCCGTGGGGGGAATTTCTCCAAAAGAATCCACAAATAAATAAATCATGGAGGTCAAAATTAATTCAATTTTATTATCCGGAATAAAATTGTCAATTAATTATTTAAACATACTTAGTAATTTTCGAAGGTGAGATTTTTCAAAACATTTTCTCATGCATCGCATATTTAAACACAATTTAAATAAGCATAAAATAATGCAAAATATCAAAACAAAAAATTAAACACATTGGGCACATATATCCAATTATCACGGTTAATTTTTGTCATGTCTTGATCTTGAGAAATCGTCTTCATAGCCTTCATCGTTCGTCTCGAAAAGCTCCCACTCGTCCGCAACATGTTCTTTAAAATGTCCTCCATCTTGGATTAGGACGACATCCGGAAAACGAGTAGCTCCCGACCCGAAACGCGAGTCCTTGTGCGCCTATGCGCACGCCTCGGTCCAGCTCGACCATCTCGCCCCATCGCCCACTGCCTCGCGTACACAAAGCATCGCCCGGACGCGTCCTCATCCAGGGTCCCACGCCCTGTCGCCCAGCTCGACACTGCCCAGGCGCATGCCTTGCGCGGCTGCGCCTGACACTCCGTCCAACTAGCACGCTCACCACGTCCCGTCCGCGATCGCCCGGGTGGTGCGCGAGGTCGCTAGGCATTCCGCCTAGCCCGCGTGCTCCGTCTTGGCTCACGTACGTCCGGGCACTCGGACGTCCGTCTTTAATTCTCTGTCTCCGTCTTCGTTCACGATCCGGTTACAATTTATTTACGAAAAATATATAAACCTAGATCTAGACTAGTCTATTACATTGAACGAATCAAACAAATCCTAATCTACTCGTGGATTTTCTCACGAGGTAAAATGAATTCGAACGAATCGAATTACAAAACCACAATTTATATGCATGCATAAATATAAACATTCATCAAATACCATGACAATTGGATACTTGCAAAAAATATCTAGCAATTCTACTATCCAATTTCAAATTTAATTAAAATGAATTAAATTACAATTTAAAACTCAGAGCCCGAAACTGATGCTCTGATACTAGTTGTTGGGGAATTATTTGCCCAGATCTATTCGGGATGAATATTTAAATACAAATTTAATTCTAACAACTATTACTAGCATGAATTAATCCTATATTAATTCAAATAATAATTCAACAACAAATCATGCATATAAACAGTTCACATAAATCCTACGCATGCGGAATTGCTACGGGTTTACGTGAACTAACCTCTCGGAGTGACAACCGTTGAGAAGATGGATCCCGTTCACACGAACACACCAAAAGACCTTCTCAAGTATTCCCTTATCATTGTTCAACAATCCGGTGGTAGGAACTCGCGAACAATTTAACAAAAGGAAAAATAAAATTATGTTGCACCACCTTTGTGGATTTCTAATTTTTCCAACACATGGAATTGCACTTGGGGATGAAAAAATCATCCCCTATTTATAAGAGGGTGGTGGCCGATTTTTGCTAGGAAAAAAGGGAGAGAAAATCTCTTTCTTAATCTCCAAGAAATCTTGAATATATATCCCATATATTCTTTTCTCCTTAATTAAAATTTTCCATAAAAATCCCACTCTCTTATTGTTATGGTATTTTCGAAATTTTTGGATAAAGATTCCAAGATTTGGATCTTCTTGAATTCATGAGATATACTTGTATTCCAAGAATACATATCTTCCATAATATATTTTCAAGAAAATCAATAAAATCTTTCTTTCCCTTTATTTCTCATAATTTTCGAAAATCCCCATATAAATAACCAAGTGGGAGATTTCTTGAATTTAATGAGATAATCTTGTATTACAAGAATACTTATCCTCATTCCATAACAAAATTTACGTATACTACAGCATGTGTCGTGTTCTATGTGACATCTAATGTCACCCTACACGAACCTAATAATATTTCTCCCACTTATACTCAAAGCAGATTGACAACGTTCTTGATACCCATTCCTTCCACATGTCTCTCGAATGTACTCTGAGGCAGACCCCTTGTGAATGGATCTGCTAGGTTGTCTTCCGATGCAATCTTAGTCACCTCAATGTCTCCTCTCTTAACAATTTCTCGTATGAGATGATATTTTCTTTCAATGTGTTAGCTGGCTTTATGGGCTCTCGGTTCCCTTGAATTTTCAACTGCTCTGGCATTATCACAGTAGACCGTGATTTTGCTGGGCAAATTCGGGACCACGTTCAAGTCCACCAGGAAGTTTTTGAGCCAAAACACTTCCTTCGCTGCTTCACAAGCAGCGACATACTCGGCTTCCATGGTAGAATCAGCGATGCATTTCTGCTTTACGCTTCTCCATGTCATGGCTCCTCCCCCCATGCAGAACACACTACCCGAGGTAGACTTTCTGGAGTCAATGTCTGATTGGAAATCCGAGTCCGTGTAACCGATGGGGATCAGACTGTCTGACTTGTAAACCAACATTCTGTCCCGTGTCCTTTTCAGGTACTTCAGAATGTTCTTTACTGCAGTCCAATGCTCTTTCCCAGGGTTACTTTGATATCTTGCCACCATGCCTACGGCAAAGCAGATATCCGGTCTCGTACACAGCATTGCATACATGAGGCTTCCCACAGCCGAAGCATAAGGGATGCCCTTCATGTCATCTATCTCTTTCTGTGTCTTGGGACACATCTCTTTGGATAGATGGATTCCGTGTCTGTAGGGCACAAAGCCTTTCTTGGAATCCTGCATGCTGAAGCGCTTCAAAATAGTATCTATGTATGAGGCTTGCGAAAGCCCGATCATTCTTTTCCTGCGATCTCGAGTGATCTTGATCCCTAGGATGTGACCGGCTTCCCCTAAGTCCTTCATATCGAACTGTTTTGACAGCCATGCCCTTACGTCTGATAACACCTTTACATCATTTCAGATGAGCAGAATGTTGTCCATGTATAGTACCAAAAATACCAATGTAGTTCCGTCACGCTTTTTATAGACACAACTTTCAAATTCATTTTGATCGAATCCGTAGGATTTTATAACTTGATCAAAACACTGATTCCAAGCTCGGGATGCTTGCTTCATTCCATAAATGGACTTCCTGAGCTTGCAAACCAGATACTCTTGGCCTTTTTCAATGAAGCCTTCGGGTTGTTGCATATAGATTTATTCGTCAAGATTTCTATTTAGGAAAGCTGTCTTGACGTCCATTTGCCAGATCTCAAAATCTAGATGCACAACAATCGACAAGAGAATGCGGATGGACTTGAGCATGGCTACGAGCGAAAAGGTTTCCTCATAATCGATCCTTTTTTTCTGAGTGTACCCTTTCGCCACAGGTCTTGCTTTGAAGGTTTCAACCCTTCCGTCCGGTCCCCTTTTTCTCTTGTATACCCACTTGCATCCGATGAGTTTTACCCCATCAAGTGGTTCGACTAGCTCCCACACCTTGTTGTGATCCATTGAACCCATCTCGGCTTCCATGTTTGCCAAGATTGAGCATCTTTGTCTTGGATCGCCTCGTTGTAGGACCATGGATCTGATTCTTCTACGGAGATCAAGTCCGAAGACTCTCCGATCCCCAAGAATCTCTCGGGTTGTCTGATAACCCTCCCATTACGACAAGGTTCCGGTTGTGTAGGCGTGATGTTTGGTATATCATTTTGTACAGTTGGCAACGGAGTTGGCCCCTTAAGTTCTTCTAAGGTAATTTCACTTCTAGGCTTTCGACTGTTCATATAGTCTTCTTTCAAAAATCTAAAGTGAGTGTTGATTACCACCTTTTGATTTTCGGGACCATAGAACATGCATCCTTTAGTTCCTTCGGGGTACCCTATGAACATCCTTAATTCCGAACGTGCATCCAATTTACCGGCTTCCTTGTCTAGCACGTATGACGGACACCCCCAGATCCTGATGTGTCCAAGACTGGGCTTGCTCCCCGTCCACAATTCTCTCAGGGTTTTTGGTACCTATTTGGATGGCACTAGGTTCAGAATATAAGCCGCTGTTTCTAATGCGTAACCCCAGAACGATTTTGGTAAATCCGCATAACTCATCATTAACCTTACCATTTCTAAAAGCGTTATATTCCTTCGTTCTGCAACCCCGTTTTGTTGAGGGGTACCGGGTGCAGTCAACTGGGATGCAATCCCCACTTCCGATAGGTAGTTCAGAAATTCATCGCTGAGGTATTCGCCTCCACGATCAGATCGTAGAAACTTGATACTTTTTCCCTTATGATTCTCTGCTTGAGCCTTAAATTCTTTGAATTTATCAAAGGTCTCAGATTTATGCTTCATTAGGAAAATGTATCCGTAGCGTGAGTAATCATCGATAAAAGTAACGAACCTCTACCTTTGATTTGCATTGGACCACACACATCGGTGTGAACGATTTCTAACACTTCTTTAGCTCTAAGCCCCTTGGCTCCAAATGCCCTCTTGGTTATTTTACCTTCCAAGAACGATTCGCAAGTCGGAAATGGCTCAATTTGGAGAGACCCCAAAGAACCATCTTTCACCAACCTTTGAATCCTTTTCTGGTTAATATGACCTAATCTTAGGTGCCAAAGAAGTGTCTCGTTCACGTCAGCCGAGCTCTTTCGTTTACAAGAAATAGTAGATGTGTTATAGGATGCATTTTGTGAGTGATGTGCACAGTTAATAATACAGAGATTGTTCCTCAAAGTTCCACGACAGATAATCACATCGTTACGAAAAAAAGTAACATCTTTATTTAAACGAACAGAATATCCATCGACAAATAGTTTAGAAATTGAAATAATGTTTTTTCGAAAAACAGGAACATAAAGAACATCTCTTAAAATTAACGTCTTGTCTCCAAAGGACAGGTGCACTTCTCCCACTGCTTTAGCTGCCACTCTCGTAGCATCGCCTAGCGTGATGAGGATCTCACTCTCACTTAGTCGTCGGGTCTGCTTGAAACCATGTAATGTGAAACATACATGATCAGTGGATCCCGTATCCAATACCCACGAATGGGTAGCATACTCCGCCAAAAAAGTTTCAACTACTAGTGAGTGTGAATTACCTTTCTTTCCATTCCTTTTGAGTTTGGAACATGCCGACTTATAGTGTCCTTTTTCTCCACAGTTAAAACATTTTCCTTTTGGTGTCTTCTGGATTTTCAACCAACTTGCTTTCTTACCCTTTTCTTTTGTGGCCTTGCTTTGGATCAGACTATTCATCTCCTTCTCAATCTTGCCTTCCTTTTTCCTAGATTTTGAGAGCAGTTTCTTAGTCACCAAAGCTTCGTCTTCTTGTCCCAAGTGTTTCTCTACCGTCTCCAAGATCTCTTGTAGGGTATCTATGGTAAACATGTGATCGCTCATCACAAAATTACAATAGAACTCATTAAATCTCCTTGGAAGAGTTAGGAACAAGAATTCGATTTGAGCCTCATCATCGTATCGTGCACCAAGGTAAGCAAGTTTTTCAAAATGACGTCTGATTTTGAGAATGTGATCCCTTACGGGTGTTCCCTCAATCATTTTCAGCCTTTCGACTCCATTTTGATGAAACTCTTTGATCATGCAGTTCTCAGAGGAAAACATTTCCTCAAGACTTTGAACAATCTCCACAGCTGAATCAATTTCCTCATGAATGAGCCTCAAATCATCAGACAATGAAGTCAAGATTATCAGTTTTATTGATTCATTGGCTTGCTCCCAGATTTCGTAAAAACATTTTTCCGAACTAGATGACCCTTTAGTGATTCTATCAGGTTTATGTCCGCCAAGAACCCAATAATGTTTTTGTGCAGAGAGGACAAAAGTCATATTACGTTTCCAAGTGACATAGTTTTCACTAGTGAGTTGGTTTCTTTTCAGTATACTGAACAGTAGATTAAAAGGTTGCGACATGATAAACTGAAATAAACATACATCTTGTGTCAATATCCAGATCAACACAAAATTAAATCACATAATTCGATCACATGATTCATATTAAAATCTCAAAAAAATATGAACATGCATCAACCAACATCTCAAAATAGATTTAAATGAGCCTCGTGGGAGGGTCATCATTTAAATCACATTCAAGCAGGTTACGAACAAGAACAGTTACAAACCTTTAATTAAAAAATTAATAGTCGGCTCCCACTTGACCAATATAAAATTGATAGGGACTTCGGAGAAGTATATAAATATCAATTTTATACCTAAGTAATAACCATGATTAAATACAGAATTATTACTTTGCTTTGATCGAGCCTCGTTGGAGGTCATAAATGCCACTAATAATTATTCACAATCATCCTTTTGGGAATTTATTCATGTGAAAGCTATCTTTTGACCGTCCCGTAGGGGAATTTCTCCAAAAGATTTCACAAATAAATAAATCATGGAGGTCAAAATTAATTTGTGTCAAAACAAATTAATTATCATAACATACTTAGTAATTTTTTGAATTTGAGATTTTTCGTTGGACAATTCTCATGCAAACACATTTATACAAATTGAATAAAGCACAAGAAAATATTAATGATAATAAATCAAGCAAAAGCGAAAAAATAAACACATTGGGCACAAATTATCCAAATTTGTCATAGTTTGATTTTCTTTGGCTTGATTTTGAAAAAAACGCGTCTTGAATTTCTCCCACTCGTTCGCCTCAAAAAGAACTCCTTCTTGAAATGTCACGGCATTTCGCAGTGGGATGATGCACGCCAAGATCCGCCGGCCGCTCGGGCGCCGCGCCCGCACCTAGGGCACACTGTAGCCGCCACAAAGGAAAGGCGGCCTCGGAAGGCGGGGCGGTCGCGCTTTATGCGCGCACGCGATCCGCCCACACACGCCAAAGACTACCTTATAATCGTCTGGCGCCCTTCGTCGCGTCCGCCCGCAGTGATCCCTTTGGCGCCTAGGCTTAAAGTTCGGCGTCATCTGCGCACTGCTGGCGTGCCTCTCTTGGCACATTTTGCGCGACGCATGTCACCCACGTACGGTTTCAGATCCGTCTTTAACTCGTCTCTGTCTTTGTCTCATATCAGGTTATAATTTATTTAACAAAAAATAAATATCTTAAATCTAGATTAGTCTATTACATTGAACAAATCAAATAGCCTAATCTACTCGTGGATTTTCTCAAGAGAAAAATAAATCCGAACGAGTTGAATTAAAATCCATTTATTCATACACATGAAAATTTAACACATTAAATACCATGACAATTGGATACCTGCAAAACAGATCTAGCAATTCTACTATCCAATTTCAATTTAATGTCCAACAATTTAAATAACAATTAAAAAATTAGAGCTCGAAACCAGAGCTCTGATACCAGTTGTTGGGAAAATCGGGGTGCCCGGATCTATTCGAGGTGATTATTTAAATACATATTTAAATTAAACAGTTAATTACTAACATGAATTAATCCTAAATCAATTCAACATAATAATAAACAACATGCGTACACATAATTCACGTAAATCCTAAACATGCGGAACTAGGAGTTACGGAATTACTAACCTCTTGAAGAATCAAACGGATGAATCAACCCAAGAGCCTTCCCAAATATATCCCCAAAGTCCACGAACGCTATCCGGTGGGAAGATTTCAACGAACGATTTTGATGGAGAGAAATTGAATATTTTGCTACCACCTTTGTGGATTTCTAATATTTCCAACACATGAAATTGCACTTGGGAATGAAGAGCTCATCCCCTATAAATAGGGAGGAGGGGTTCGAAATTTTAGGGTTGGAAAATAAGGAAGAAAATCTTTTCTTGATCTCTAAGAAATCTTGAATATATCTCCTATATTCTTTTCTCCTTAATTAAATTTTCCATAAAAATCTCTTTCCCCTCTTCTACCTATATATTTCAAAAATTACAATAAATAAGGAGTCAATATTTGACTTCTTGAATTTATGGGATAATTATGTATCCCTACAATAATTATCACTTTCCATAAAATACATACGAGAAAATCAAGACAATCTTTCCTTCCTATATTTATACAAATTTTCAAAAATTATAGCTTAGAAATTTAGCAAGAATATTTTCTTCTCTCTCTCATTAATTGAACTTTATTTTGGGCTATTTTGGGGGACCTTTAGGAGAATTAAAATTGGACATCCAATGGACTATGAAGCTATAATATTTTGGGCCAAATATTATTCAAGTCCATTAATATTAATTTACTCCACTATAAAATTAATATTGAACTATCCATCTTAACCCATATTACGATTTCACATATAACATGGATCCCGGTCATTATTTCCCGCGTTTAAGATTATCTTAGTCCATTAATTAATTAAGCCACTGAACAAGCTTTATATTAATTAATATCTTTGTCCTTGGAGTAAAGACATCTCAACATTATTATCCATGCCGGAAATAAATTTCCACTTGCAAGATTTGACATGATAAAGGATATGAGCCCACCAAGGGGACAAATCAAGCAAGACGTACTTGCACGCAATTCTCCGTATTAAATGTTAGCAAGCGTCATGTAATTAATAATATTGCCCAAGATATAAGGTATCGAATCGCATTGACTCTCTTCCCATCATAAGTCAAAGCAATAGTTATTAATTTCACACGATCCTATTTAAGGGACGGAGATTAAGAAACAACGCACCACTGAGGTCTAATTCTTATATATTCAGTACCGAAGAATTTGTCCTCCTGTAGGTCCTCATTCAGCGCACCTAAATGCACTAGTGTGATCCCTTGGTCAAGACAGGCCAATCTGGGTCTCACACTTCAACCGTTCATGATGGTTCGTTCATTTCCATCTGGGTTGTGAATTTGTGCTTAATTACGAGGGCTGTTAATTTGATCTTCAGTGAATGAGTATCACCAAATCAACTACAACATAATACGTACTTCCTTATTGAACGAGTTTGCAATAAACATATATAACATTCATTCATATTTAATGCAATAGTGATTAAATAATTTATTTCAGTAAATAAATAAGAAACTTCAGTTTGGTTATACAAAGTAAAAGCATACTTTTCAGTATAACCCCAACAAATCTTTCTCCCTCTTTTATTTGTATTTTTCGAAAAATTGAAAAAAAATAAGCAACCATAATTTATTTTATTTTAAACACCTTTTTCAGTTATTGGACATTATGCTTGGGCTACTTGAGGGGCCTTTAGGAGAATTAAGATTGAACCTTCTAATGGACTTCGAATATCTAATATTGAGCCACAATATTATTCAAGTCCATAAATATTAATTAATCCCACTACATAATTAATATTGCACTATCCATCTTAACCCATATTACTGTTAATATGGCTCCCGGTTATTATTTACCATTTTTAAGATTATCCAGCCAATTAATTAATTCAAGCCACTGAAACAGTTTTCCTTTAATTAATATCTTTTGTCCTTGGTCAAGGAACGATTCAACATTATTATCAATATTGGAAACTAATTCCACTTGCAAGATTTGGTATGATAAATCTTATGAACCTCCCAAGGGGCCAAATCGAACAAGCGTACTTGCACACGATTCTTCGTATTAAATCTTAGCAATTGCATGTGACCAATAATATTGCCCAAGATATAAAGTATTGAATCTCATTGATTCTCTACCCGTCATAAGTCAAAGCAATAATTACTAACCACACACGATCCTATTTAAGGGGCGAAGATTAAGAAATAACGAACCACTGAGGTCTAATTCTTCCTAATTTAGTGCTGAAGAATTTATCATCCTGTAGGTCCTATTCAGTGCATCAGTCATGCACTAATGTAATCTCTTGGTCAAGACAAGCCAATCCGAGCCTTACACTTCAACCTTTCAAGATGGATTGTTCATTTCCATCTAGGTCGTGAACAACGTACTTTTAGTTACAAGGGACTGTTAATTTAATCTTCTGTGATCTGGTATCACTAAATTAACTACAATGTAACACGTACTATTTATTGAACAATTATGCAATAAATATATGTAACATTCAATGATATTTAAAGCATCAGTGATAAATAATTTATTTCAGTAAATAAGACAGAAATTCAGTTTGGTTATACAAAGTAAAAGCATACTTTCCAGTATAACCCCAACAGGTTCAACGGCTAGAAAGGACAAATTAGCAAGCGTTTAGCCATGCCGTCTCTGATGAACATAACTTCATTTCTGCAAACCTACCTAAAATAGATTAAAATTCAAATTGCTCTACAACGGCTCTTTAATCTTGAGATCTATAAATAAGGGATCAACCTTCAGAGTAAGGTGACGAAAATTCTACAAGCTTAAACACTCAAGTCATTTCCGCAAGAACACAAGAACTCAATCAAATATTCAAGTGTTCATCACTTAGTTTCTTAGCAAGAGATTTATCCTTTAGCTTTAGACTACTCAAAAACTAGGATAGATTTTGGAAACCAAACAAATATTACCCAAAATCAGTTGATAGGTTAAGTTTGTTAGCAAGATCTCGAACTAGAGTTTCTAGATTGATTTATGGGATTGTGAGTCAGAACTCTATAAATATTTTTATGTATTGTGTTTGACTAACACATTAAACTAAGTCAGTTGGTTAGTGTATGCCCCTGCTGATAGAGAAGAGAGGACGTAGGACAAGTTGGTCCGAACCACTATAAATCTTGTGTGATTTACTGCTTTACATTCTTGCACACTACTGATTCTAAAATATCATGCATGTCTTAAGTTGGATCAGTTTAGCACCAAGCTACTGATCTGATCAGTCTGACTCTTTGTCTACTGATCTATCAGAAAACCTTAAGACTGGTTTTTGAAAGAGGTTTTTCACACACGGGTTAACATAAGCTTCCGCACTTCAGTTAAACTGATAGACGTCCAACTGTTCAGCTTCACAGCGATCAGTAGGTTTGATATCTGTCCATATTGTTTCACCCACACTCTGTATCAGCACTTACTTGCAAACCACGTTGATCACGTAAAAGGTTTCAGAAGTCTATTCACCCCTCCCCCCTCTAGACTTCTGCCTCATTGAACTTGTTCGGAACCTACACTAATGTTGGACTCCTACCGGCATGTTCGTCCAACAGGCGAGCACAACTAGAACCCTTAGTGTTGACTTGCTTCACATATTGGACCATATGTGAGCTAGGTGAACACGTGGCGGGTAATTTTGACCGGCTGCGAACCGAGTACAATAGTCATGTTTGTAAATATGAAATTAGTTTCACAATAGACCTAATGAAAAAAATGAAAAGACTAAAGACACTTTTTTTCCTAGAAAAAGATTTGGTAAATTAAACTATATCTTACAATTAGTTGACTAGCTACAGAACTGGATTATCGAAAAAAGTTTAATGTATATAAGCTCTTAAATATCTATTTAAACATATAATAGTAATTTTTAAGTAAGACTTTAAAATTATTACAAAGTCAATGTATTTTTATTTGGACAAATTATATTTTATATTTAGCCGGACATTCACAAAGTCTAAAATATATTTGTTATTTATATGAAGTAATTATCTTTTTAAAATATTATAACACTAATTTATAACATACAGAAAGTCTAGCATGTTGAGGTCAACTCAATTGGTACAAATAACAAAACAAATTTATAGCCCTAAGAACTAATTTCATCATTTTATAATATTATGTTTCGAAGTCTATGGATTCCAATTATCACTTCTTTCATTCTTTTTCTTGGAATAATTGTATCACTAATTAATGTAACACAACCCAACACTTATAATGTTGATAAAGTTTATCAAATTATAAAATTATTTCAAACTAATTAATATTATAGGATATTCGAGTCGAAAGAATGTGTGAGCTTCCTATATAAAATTAGGAGACTTATTGATAAATACATTTAAAAATTACAATTTATTAATATATATAAAATAATTGCATATATATATTAATATATTTGTATTTGCACATACAATTTTAACTTTAAATGTAATCCTATTTGTACCTATTATTAATTTTCATTAACATTTTATATTTATTAGTAATCTTCCCTATAAAATTTACCTAGTTCAATATATTTTTACATATTTTTACGAGCTATATATTGCACCATTTCTCGTACACATCCTCAAATAGGGTCTACAAATTCCCTTTTAAAACATATTTAGTTAACGAGCATAACAAGTTATTAAACCCAATTAAGAAATGGTTTACACTTTACAGCATATATAGATTATAAATTGGTAAGAAAGATTAGGTTCCTTTTTACATAATTTAGTCCAGCTTTCTCTCTTTCCAATCTTCTTTTCACCCAACAATTTGGATTATCTATCACTATCATACTAACCTAATTAACTTTAAAAAAATAAAAAACGAATTAACATTTCTTAATCTCCTAACTCAAACAACAAGTCAAACAAAACTTAAAAAATATTTTACTTAAATAACATTTCTTTTTTCGACTGGTATTGTTCGTACATATTAATTAATTAGCCTAATTAAATTGCGCAATTTGATATGCCAATGATTGGTTTGTTGGAGCAACCTTTAGAAGTTGTGTTTGTTGTTAGACACAACTTTTGGATCACACTTTGTTAATTAAAATATGGAGTAATATTAAAACGCTAATTATTATATGCATCCAGCAGTGCATTTTAAAATCGTGCAATTTATTATACTGAAAAATGCAACTTATTTATACAGAATCGTACAATTATTGATATAAAAAATTAATTGCACGATTCAGTATAAATAAATTACATCTTTTAATATAACAAGTTGCATGATTTTAAAATGCATTATAAGTGCACGTGAGACCCACTAATATTAAATTGAGGTTTAATGGAAGACAAGAGAATTAATTTGTTGAGTAAACGCATTTGGTAAACACGATTATCTGTAACGCGTTTGTTCCAAGCTGCCTTCTAGCCCCCACCAAAGTTGTGGCATCCCATTTTAATGGCACAAATTACACTCCAAACTTATGTGTTTTGGACTTTCAAAGCCCCACCTCGTATTTCTTTTTCACACTTGTATTTTTGAGGAATTATGACTCTGTTAATTCTTTATCGTATTAAATTAAAAGTATATATCATTGCGTGTGCATTAGCTTTAAGGTTGAAATGAGCTAGTGTTGTCAAATGACAGTTTTCCGGTTCTTATAACATTATTTTAAAAAAAATAGTATCATTGGCTAATTGCATAAACAGTCTCTTTCTTATTATATAGTGTCCATCTATGGGCATAAAATAATATGCACATCCTTTACGTGTTAAAATGTTAGTGGTGAAATTATACCAACATATTAAAATATCACAACTTTTTTAAGATTACAATATATAATTAGATAATGTCATGTTTCATTTCACCGTAGACATGTTATAATATCATTATCAAACGTACATCATCGTGTCTAAATTTTACAATACAAGAAAAGTAGAGAATTCACAGCAAAATTTTCTCACATGGCTATAGAATTTTCCAAGAACTTAATTCCGTTCTTAAATAGTGAGCGTTACTTATGAATATTTATCATTATTATAGGCAAACATATTATCTACGAATCGCTTACGGTTTCTTAAAGTTAAACAAATTATCTACGGATAAATTGCCTACATATTTGCAATTTCGTAAGCAAATAAATTTCATACGCAAACAAATAATTATGTAGTCAATTTATATTTTCGTAGGCAATTACATTTATAATTTAGAGTAATTTATAATTGCCTACAAATATAATTTGATGATTGAAATTGACTATATGATTAGGAAAATTTGTGGGTAAGTCGTAGGTAATCATCAATGTTTAAGAATGAATTTATTTTAGTTAAAATTTCGTAGACAATTATCTATTTTCTTATAGTGTTAAAAGTATTTATAAAATTTAATTTTTTTTTTCTTATAGTGTTAAAAGTATTTATAAAATTTAAATTTTTTTAAAGAATATATATCATACTTCGCAATAAAAATTGAAGTGAAATTGCCCCACCTTACTTGTGTATGCCCTTAATTACAAGCATTACCAGCTAATCACAACAATAAACATACTTGTGACCAACGAATTATATAAAAGGGGGCAAGTCGAGGGCCAAGATTTTTGAGATATATATATATATATATATATATATATATATATATATATATATATATATATATATATATAATATTAGTATGTGTACTTTGTTTTTATGTTTATATTACGTGTTTATGTGTGTATAATATTAATATGCAAGTAATTATATTTATTAGTTAGACTTAGTACATGTTTGTTAGTTATATTAGTTAGATTTTTACCTTCAAACTTTGAATTCTGAATCTGTCACTACTTATGACACGTCTTTTATTATGTATTTACTTATGAACTTGTTCTAATGTAAGTACGCCATAATGTATTCACTAATGACATTTAGCATAAGAAATTGCAAGTTCTCTCCACTAAATACATTTACAATTTCATTATTAGAAAAAAATATTGTTCGTATGAGATTTGAAAGATAAAAAATCATCTATTTTTTTTTTTACTTGCATGTGATATATTTGACTTTTTAAAATATTTGTTAAAATGTATTAGAAGAGATAGTTCTTGGTATTGGAAATACCATATAGGAGATAGTATGAAAAATGTCATCATTGATACCAAACACTTGAAATTGTGGAAGATGATTTTTTATCCCTTTTTTTTCAAAGAAACAAACGGACTTTAAATGTATTGTTTGTTTAGTTGTTTGGCTCTACTTGAGCACCCTATCAAATTTTTGTATCAATATTACACAGTGTAACACTTTAAATATTACGAAACACTGTCCAACAAGATAACATAGACAAAATCATATAAGGCTTATCAGCAACCACACCTGACATCACATTTTAAGGAAATAATTAGCTGGCAATTACTTGCCGCCAAAGTAGGCTAATTAATTAACTAGTAGTACACGACAATGAATTCGACTCTTTAATTAATACGAGAAAATGTTAGCATAACTTAATCAAAACAAGAAATTGCTTTTACTTAATTTTACATTAACAAATTACAAATTATTCCAACCCATAATCAGTGTGCATGGTTTATCGATCAGTCATGTGATTTGCGATAACATGCATGATTCATTATGTATCATTAAACAGGGAACACAAATTCTTTTCTTGGAGGACAAAAAAAGGCAGATTTGATTGATGAATACATGTATGTGTATATTATATACTAACAAAGTATACACTACCGAACAAATTTCACATAAAGAGATCCTAAAATAAAATCACATAACTGAAGAGTGACTGTATTACAAAAGAATATTAGATTTGATACGGAAGAATATAAATTATTATTACAGAAAGAATATTACTCATACCTAGGTATATGACTTATATATATATATTACAAATCGATATTAATCGTAATAAATTCTGAGTTACATCTGTAATATAAAATTAATTTTACAGTGAACAAGTTTGGCGGTATCATCTTATATTATATTATATCATATGAATTGATATAGGTAGATGGATGAAGGTGTGAAAAGAAATAAAAGAAAAGGTTATGGGAATGGGAGTTAGTGAAGGAGAAGACAAAATGAAGAATAGTAGGAAGAAAGAAGACGAGCGCATTTTTCGGTTTTGTGAAGGAACAACACATTACAATTTACACACCCATCCTAATCATGCTCTATTTATTTATGTATCTATCTATCTATGCTTTCACCCCAGCCCCTACTTTATTTGACGCCATATTCTCTTGTTATTTCTTTCTATTTAGTTTGGGTGGGTCTTGTATGCATCTAGGCGCGTCGTGCATTCATAGTGAATTTTAAAATCATACAATTTGTTATATTGAAAGATGCAATTTATTTACATGAACCGTGTAACTATTTTTTTAATATTAATAGTTGCATGATTCAGTGTAAACAAGTTGCACATTTTTATATAAGAAGTTGCATGGTTCTAAAATGCATTATAAAACCCGATTGATAGCCACCTTGGAAATAGTGGAAATAGTAGTATCTTCACATTTTAATAAAGATAAATACTTTAAAGTTAATTGATATGAATTATTAAAAAGAATGTGCTAAATGTATGTTGATGGGTAGATCTAGTTAAAAGTGGTATAATTATATATGCTGATTGGTAAACCCTATTAACCCCTTGGATAATACTGTAGAAGCCAACTTATTCAAGTGAGGGGGAAAATGTGATATTATTTTCACGAAGGGAAAAAGTGATTGGGGGGAATAAGTAAAGGCGGACCAACTGATAACATTCGGGTTGAGACACATTTTGTATCAACTACTAGTCAGTTTCTTATTTTTAAAGAAGGGTGCTTTTAGCGGAATAGGGTCTACCAATCGGCCCTAAGTGCAAAGTGCACCCGATTGATTACAAGACTTAGTCATTTAGTTTTCGATATTAATTTACTTACTTTTTCCTTCTCTTGACAAAAAATATAATACTCCGTCTCTCATGAATTTTGTTTTGTTTTGGCTTGTGACTAGAAGATTAGGCCAATCTCTCCTCTTTTAAAAGTGGAGTTTAATTATTAATTCAAGTCCGTAAAATAGCAGAACTATCAATTTAGGGGAAAATGTTTTTTTGTATCAATACAAGACTTAGAAGATAGATACAGAAACCTAAAAGATAAAAACTACTCCATACATTTCATAATTGTTTGCATCATAAAATGAGCATACTTTTTAAGAAAAGAGTGTAAGGAATAGAGTATTGAGGGTCCCAAAAGAAATTGTTTGGATTGAATGTGGTGTGGGTCCCAAAAGTAATAAAATTTCGTGTAAATATATGAATACTATGAGGTATACTTTATAATTTGTTTTTATTTTTTTGGTGTGCAAACAATTATGTGACATACAAATGAAAAGAAATATGCGAACAATTGTGGGACAGATGAAGTAATTTTTAGTGAAAATAATTGATATTGTTCATGAAAGTAACTGATTTATACTGACTAACTAATCAGTGAAAATAAGTAATACTATTTTAAATAGATGTTTAAATTGCATTGTGTATAGAAGACTTTATAGATACTGAATTATTCAGTCCGTACATCTTATGTAATTGGTAACGACTGAATTTTTTTTGAATGACAACTACATAAATTTAAAAATCAACCCATCTAAAGAAATTGAAATCGAAAGTCATCTTGCCCGTCAAGTATTCAACCATTTTGACTTGTCAGTTCATCCTTTCCTTCAATCAGCTGTTTAAATATTTAAGGTCTAAGATGTCAATTCTTGAATTTGTATTTTCATTATTTACCATCTTTATAGGGGTGTTTGCAAAAAAATATTCTTTTGAAGAAATGATTAAATTAATGATTATGAGAAAAATAATTAACAGTAGAAGTTAACGGTGTTTGTAAAAAAATTTAAAAAAAAGTTGATAGTGTTTACAAAAAATTAATAATACTTAAAAAATGCTCATAAACTACTAAAAACACCTCCTTTAACTTTCAGTTTATAACTTTTGAAGGCTTATTTAATCTAATAAAAGAGAAATAAAACACTCTAAATTGTTTACGCATACAATTTTAATTTTTAAGTGACTATAATTATTTATAATTTTTTGTGAATACTTTTAGAAATATATAATTTATTATACTGAAATATGTAATTTGTTACACTAAAACATGTAATTTTTTTTACAAAAAGAAGTTAACGCTGTATTAAATATATATTTCAGTAATGTTGGTGTAAGAAAAAAAAAAATCTAGTGATTTTATTGTAACTTGGAGTAATTGAAATTAAATAAGTGAAAAATTCCTAACAAATAAAAATAAGAAAAAAGGAGAGACCAAAGCATGTGTTGGGGCCTATATGGAACAAGAGGAGAGGCCCCGTGCGGCTTACAATTTTTGGTTCTCTTTTTTATTAATTAATTAATGAATTAATTAATTCTCACGCATTCACAACTCACAACACCCAAACAGCTCAAAACAAGACACATTAAAACATTGCTAGCTATCAACAATATCTCCATTTATTACACCACATCCACATATTCTACCCACTTGCTCTTTCATCTTGCTACTTGATTTTTTTTTTTTTTAAAGGAAGAGACGAGAAACTCCCTCCACCCGTGCCGTTGGCCCCTCAGTCGGGCGGGTAGTAAATCGAAAGATGTGCCCAAGGGGCAGACACTTGTGGGAGAGAGCCAACAAAATTCAATCCCTAGGACAAACCCCCATAATATTTCAATGGAGAATTTGTCCCACACGAGGTTCGAACCTGCGTTGTCGGGGGACTTTTCCCCACATCATCACAAACTTTATCACTTGGCTATTTTCTTTTATACAACGTGAGGATTCCAATTATAATACATTTTGTTGAATTTCATATTAATAGTTACACGGTTCACTGTAAATAAGTTGCATAATTTTAAAATACACTATGAGTGCATGATGCATACCGTACTTACCCTTAAAAAATTCGGGAATATTTTTTGTTAGCCCAACTTATTATTTTGATTCTAGTTATGAGATTTTACTTTATCAACTTTTTTGAGAGAATTTATTTCAAGAGTTCCGAATATAGTAAAAACTCCATACAGTCATATTATTGGGACCGGGAAAAAATATTACTATAGGGAGGTTATTCTTAAATAGAATTTTACATAAAAAATTATTTTTTTAAAAAAAATAATACATTCAATATAATACATATTATACTACATGTATATAAATTTATTAACAAATTCATATATTTAATTAATATGAATTGACTAAAAGAAATACATACTCTTTCAAGGTGTATAAAATACATGTATCAACTAATATGCATGTATTTAGGAACTAAACAATAATTATTGTTGACATATGTATAAATGTTTGTTCAATACATATATATTTTTCATAAAATTAGTACACTTTTTCTATTTCAAGCAAATGGCAACCAAAGTTGATAAACGAACTCAAATCGTTGAAATTAAGATGTGTCACAATTAACCATAGATAGGCCATTTTAATTGTAATGATATATAAATTTTATATATAATGTAATTTATTCTTATATGGAGACATAAATCCTTAAAACGGGACCGGAAAAAAATATGTCTTATTACAATGTGGAGTTTATTCTTAAATATAACTGGTCCTATGCTGGGACTATAATTTTTTATTATTATAAAGAATTTATTCCTATATAGAGTATTCCTAATTTTTAATGTATATCCTTCAAAAGATGTTCAACTTGATGAATATCATTGAGTTAAAATTACATGTCAATCCTTTTCGGACAAGCACTTTGTTGGGAATAAATTTGCAATTATGAAAAAATAAAAGGAATGAAATTAAAAATCATAAATTTGTTGACTCAATTCGTTAAGAATGATTTTGTCTGGGGTACTATTAAGTTATAAGATTATTTAATTTTTGTGTGATACAAGATACAATAATTTAAAGAGTTATTTATATCAAAATTAAGTTGTAACTATAAAATTCCATTGAACTCGAATATTACATAAAATACCCAAAAAAAAAATTTGTCGTGGACATGTTACGCTATATTAGCTATATACAAAATAATTAATTCTTCACCTCACTATATGTTCAAACTTTTAGATGATATGTAATTCTGTCATGGTATCAGAGTCTTCAAGCTCACGTCCACGTTCAGAATTCAAACCCGGGTTAATAGCCCAAAGGACAACTCAACCCATAAGTGAGGGAGAGTATTAGGTGAAAGAATTATGTCTTATCTAAAAGTCTGAACTTATAGAGAGGTGCAAAATTAATTCATTTATTTAATTTCCTTCAACACTCCCCCTCACTCGTGGGCCGAATCATTGCAAGTGAGGGAGAGTATTAAGTGAAAGAGGCAAAATTAATTAGTTTATTTAATTTTCTTTAACACTCCCCCTCACTCGTGGGCCGAATCATTACAAGTGAGGGAGAATATTAGGTGAAAGAGTTCCGTCATATCTAAAAGTCCGAAGGCCCAACGAGTGGATAATTTTAAATGGGTGTAGTGCTTTTCACGAGAATCGAACCCAGGATCTGAGCGAGTTTAAGCTCTGATACCATGAAAGAATTTCGTCACACTAAAAATCTGAACTTATAGAGAGGTGCGGAATTAATTAATTTATTTTATTTTTCTCAATATTAAGAAACTATATACAAAAAATTAATTCTCCATTTCTCTACAAATTCTTTATAAATTCAAACTTTTAGATGAGATAAATTTCTTTCACGGTGTATAATCGATCAGGCTCCATAACCTCTAAAAGGCATCTCACACATAATTTATCTTATGTAATTTATATATTCCATGTAACAACTATACCACAATGAGAATTTATCATGAAATTCATATCTTCAGATAATGTTATGCAGCTGGAAATCAGGACTTTCATGATTTATATAATAATACCAAAAAAATTGAAATTAAAAAGAATCATAATATAACATAAATGCATGCATACGGTGGGAGCATAAGGCCAACAGGAAGAAAATAAGGCCGGATTCGGCCCACAGGATTTTAATGGGCCATGAAAATTGCAGGACCACATGCTGTTCCATCTAATCTGTAATCCATTATAATGTTCCAAGAATGTTTTTTACTTTTCTTCTCTCTCTCCAGTAAAAAAAACAGCATCCATTCTTGAAAAGATATGTATGGATTAAATATACACTCTATAATCATTTGTTATTGAATATCCATAGTGTCATGTTGGATTAAAGTTCAAGATATATGTGTGAGTTTTTGCCACTTACAAATAAAGATTGTGAATTGTGGGCCCTTTTGGATTCTCATATTCTCATTTGAGGAAAAACTATATTATTTTTTGGATGTGAAAGCCATCGTAATAATTATAAATGTCTAGTTCAGATAACCGTTGTGAATGTTTTTTTGCTTCTCATGATGTCTGTGGAAAACTTTTGTAATTGAAAGACATAAATGGTCCTTTCTAATAACTTAGGCTCCATTTGGATAGAATTCATGGATTTCACAGACAAATCATCATTTTACAATGAATTTACAAATATTTAGATTTGAGAGTCTAGTTTAAAATAGAGGGATTTCAAATCCTCATCAAAACCTAGTCATTTATGAAATTCCCTCATCTCTACCCCTCCCTCCCTCTCCCCCTCCACTTTCTGTTAGGAATTAAACAAGTAATTATGGAGAAAATAATAGAATTAGGAATTTAGAGACAAATAATTTGGTTACCCAGTTCGTCAGGAATGACTACGTCTGGGGGCACTACCAAGCCAGGAGATTCACTATTTTCGTGTGTTTTTCGTACAAGAGGCAAATACAATGAGTCAAAGGTATTTAAATGAGACTTGGGCCAAAAAACCTTAATTCGCGCACTGGGCTGCGGAACTGCTCGACCTGGGGCTTTGGTCGAGCAGAACCGCTCGAGCTAGCAGCCTGGTCGAGCGCCCAGTGCGGTCTGGAAAGAGGCCTGCTTGATCGAGCACAAGTGCTCGACCAATGGCTTGGTCGAGCGCCTCCCGTGGTCTGCCTCCGGTCTCCACAACCCAACAATCTCCCACCTAGAGACCGACTCCAACTGTAACTTGTCTTCTCCGTTTCAATGGTTTCTCTCCCTGGTAGTAGTGCCTGGCCTTATCCTCAGTTTCCAAGGCCAGTTGAGGTCATGCATGACTTCAACTTCTCTAAGGTCACAACCTTAGTCAACATGTCAGTGGAATTCTCACTTCCTCGGTTCTTCATCTCATCTTCCATTGCAAGTTTCCACTTGGTCACCTGCTCACTATGTGTAGCCTCTGCATAACATTCGGGCTCACCACCATCAGTGAACAATATATAATGAAGAGAGGGTGAATACCTATCAGGAGATCTCCGTTCTCTCGTTGATCTCCGCAGCGGAATTGTTGGTGGTGGTGTACTTGGTTCTTCCTCAACAATCACCTGATCATCTAGAACCCCCTTGCTCCCACCCGAGTTCGAAATGTCTAACTCAACAACCTGTTTCTCAGAACCACCTGCTTTGGATATCCCCAACCTGTCCTTGTACAACACCTGCTTCATTAAATATGACATCTCGACTACGAATTATATTTCGATTATGCTCATAACAAAATCGATACCCAAATTCATCACCGTCATATCCAATAAACGTACACTTAACAGACTTAACATCCAACTTGCTTCTACTCATAGCATCAACAAGAACATATGCAACACACCCAAATACTCGAAGAAACGACAGATTTACCTCCTTCCCGACCATGCCTCCTCCGGTATGCCATTTTACAAAGGAGTTGAGGGTCCTCTGTTTATCAAGTAAGCTGCTGTGTTAACTGCCTCTGCCCAAAACATCTTTGGCAGCCCACACTTCAATCTCATGCTTCTAGCACGTTCACATAGGGTCCTGTTCATACGTTCTGCCATGCCATTCTGCTATGGTGTTCCTCTCACGGTTTTCTCAATTCGGATTCCATTCGCCTCACAGAATCCTTTGAACTCTCAGAGCTCGTACTCTCCACCATTATCAGATCTCAAACACTTCACCTTGAGACCTGTCTCAGTTTCTACAAGGGTCTTCCACTTCCTGAAAGCATTAAAGGCATCAGACTTATTTTTCAATAAATAAACCCATACCTTCCTCGTAGAGTCGTCAATGAAAATCATATAATATGATGCTCCACCAAGGGATGTCACTGGTGCTGGACCCCACAAGTCACTGTGAACTAACTCCAGCTTCTGCTTCTTCAAAGCTCTGCCACCCTTCGAAAAACTCACCCTTTTCTGTTTTCCGAAAACACAGTCCTCACACAAACCGATGTTAACTGTCTTGAGGTCTGACAGTTTACCCTTCGAGCACATAACTTTCTGTTGGGGAATAAGTTGCACAGATCTATTCGGGGTGAATATTTAAATACAAATTTAATTCTTATAATTATTACTAGCATGAATTAATCCTATGTTAATTCAAATAATAATTCAACAACATATCATGCATATAATTATTCACGTAAAACCTACGCATGCAGAATTCTACGAGTTTACGTGAACGTACCTCTTGGGATGGCAACAGTGTGGCTGATTAGACTAACCAAAAGGACTTCCCAAGTATTCCCTTAGCCGTTGTTCGACTATCCGGTGGAAGGACACTTGTGAACAATTAACAAAAGGAAAAATAAATTATGTTGCACCACCTTTGTGGATTTACTAATTTTTCCAGCACATGGAATTGTACTTGGGAATGAAAGAGTCATTCCCTATTTATAGAGCACAAGGTGGTCGAAATTTTTGGCCAAAAATAATGTGGGAAAATATTTTCTTGATCTCCAAGAAATCTTGAATATATCTCCTATATTCTTTCTCCCATAATTATAATATTCCACAAAATCCCACCTACTCTTTTATTATGGATATTTTTGAAAATATGAGGGATCAAGAATCCAAGATTTGGATCTTCTTGAATTTATGAGATATTCTTGTATTTCAAGAAATACATATCTTCCATAATATCTTTTCAAGAAAATAAAAAAAATCTTACTTGCCCTCTATATTTCAAATATTTTGAAATTCTCTTATTAATAACCATGTGGGAGATTTCTTGTATTTAATGAGATAATCTTGTATTCCAAGAATACATATCTTCATTCCATAACAAAATTCAAAGAAAATCTTTCTCCCAACTTATCCACAATTTTCGAAAATTACTTGGAAAAATAAGCAACAATATTTATTTTATTTTAATCACCTTTTTAGTTATTGGACTATATATTGGGCTACTTAGGGGGTCTTTAGGAGAATTAAGATTGAACCTTCTAATGGACTTTGAATATCTAATATTGAGCCACAATATTATTCAAGCCCATAAATATTAATTAATCTCACTACATAATTAATATTGCACTATCCATCTTAACCCATATTACAGTCAATATGGCTCCCGGTTATTATTTCCCATGTTTAAGATTATCTAGCCCATTAATTAATTCAAGCCACTGAAATAGCTTTCCATTAATTAATATCTTTTGTCCTTGGTCAAGGAACGGTTCAACATTATTATCCATACCGGAAACTAATTCCACTTGCAAGATTTGATATGATAAAGCTTATGAACCTCCCAAGGGGGCAAATCAAACAAGCGTACTTGCACACGATTCTTTCTTATTAAATCTTAGCAATCACATGTGACTAATAATATTGCTCAAGATAAAAAGTATTGAATCTCGTTGATTCGCTACCCATGATAAGTCAAAGCAATAGTTACCAATCCCACGTGATCCTATTTAAGGAACGAAGATTAAGAAATAACGAACCACTGAGGTCTAATTCTTCCTTGTTCAGTTCTGAAGAATTTGTCCTCCTGTAGGTCCTATTCAGTGCATCAGTCATGCACTAGTGTAATCTCTTGGTCAAGACAAGCCAATCTGAGCCTTACACTTCAACCTTTCACGATGGATTGTTCATTTCCATCTAGGTCGTGAATGGCGTACTTTTAGTTACAAGGGACTGTTAATTTAATCTTCTGTGATCTGGTATCACTAAATTAACTACAATGTAACACGTACGACTTATTGAACAGTTATGCAGTAAATATATGTAACATTCGATAATATTTAAAGCATCAGTGATAAACAATTTATTTCAGTAAATAAGTCCGAAATTCAGTTTTGATTATACAAAGTAAAAAACATACTTTCTAGTATAATCCCAACAATCTCCCACTTATACTCAAAGTCTGCTTTTAAGCATACTACAACATGTCTCGTGTAGTCTGTGACATCTAATGTCACCTACACTAACATAATAATTTCTCCCACTTATACTCAAAGCAGATTGGCAACGGTCTTGACACCATTCCTTCAACATGTCTCTCGAATATATTCAGAGGCAGACTCTTTGTGAATGGATCTGCTAGGTTGTCCTCAGACGTTATCTTTGCCACATCTATATCTCCTCTCTTAACTATATCTCGTATAAGATGGTATTTCCTTTCAATGTGTTTGCTGGCTTTGTGGGCTCTTGGTTCCCTTGAATTTGCAACTGCTCCGGCATTGTCACAATAAACAGTGATTCTGCTGGGCAAATTCGGGAACCACATCTAAGTCCACTAGAAAGTTCTTGAGCCAAACCGCTTCTTTCGCTGCCTCGCAAGCAGCTACATATTCGACTTCCATGGTAGAATCTGCGACGCATTTCTGCTTGACGATTCTCCATGTCACGGCTCCTCCCCCCATGCAAAACACACTACCGGAGGTAGATTTTCTGGAGTCTATGTCTGATTGGAAGTTCGAGTCCGTGTAGCCGATGGGGATTGGACTATCTGACTGATAAACCAACATTCTATCCCGAGTTCTTTTCAGATACTTCAGAATGTTTTTAACTGCCGTCCAATGATCTTTCCCCGGGTTACTTTGATATCTTGCCACCATGCCTACGGCAAAGTAGATATCCGGTCTCGTACACAGCATTGCATACATAAGGCTACCAACAGCCGAAGCATAAGGAATGCCTTTCATATCATCTATCTCATTTTGCGTCTTAGGGGACATTTTCTTGGATAGATGGATTCCATGCCTGAAAGGTACGAAGCCTTTCTTGGAATCTTGCATGCTGAATCGTTTCAAGACAGTGCCTATGTATGAAGCTTGCGATAAGCCGATCATCATTTTCTTGCGATCTCGAGTGATCTTGATCCCAAGGATGTGTCCGGCTTCCCCTAAGCCTTTCATATCAAACTGTTTTGAAAGACATGCCCTTACGTCTGATAACACATTTACATCGTTCCCGATGATCAGAATGTCATCTACGTATAGTACTAAGAATACCAATGCAGTTCCGACACGCTTTTTATACACATAACTTTCGAACTCGTTTTGATCGAACCCATAAGACTTTATAACATGATCAAAACAGTGGTTCCAAGCTCTGGATGCCTGTTTGAGTCCGTAAATGGACTTCATGAGCTTACAAACTAGGTGTTCTTGGCCTTTTTTAATGAAACCTTGGGGTTGTTGCATATAGATCTCTTCATAAAGACTTCCGTTAAGGAAAGCTGTCTTGATATCCATTTGCCAGATTTCAAAGTCAAAATGCGCAGCAATCGATAAGAGAATACAGATGGACTTAAGCATGGCTACGGGCAAAAAAGTTTCCTCATAATCGATCCCTTCTTTTTTAGTATAACCTTTCACCACTAGTCTTGCTTTGAAGGTTTCAACCTTCCCGTCCGGTCCTCTTTTTCTCTTGTACACCCACTTGCAACCAATGGGTTTGACCCCATTAAGTGGTTCGACTAGCTCCCACACTCTGTTATGAAACATAGAACCCATTTCGGCTTTCATTGATGTTTGCCAAGAATCTGCATCCTTGTCTTGGAGTGCCTCGTCATATGTCCATGGGTCTGATTCGTCTTGTCCGGGAATCAAGCCCGAGGACTCTCCTATTCCCATGAATCTCTCGGGCTGTCTAACAACCCTCCCACTACGACGAGGTTCCGGTTGTGAAAGCGTGTTGTTTGGTATATCGTCTAGTACAATTGGCATTGAGGTTTGCCCTCTTAGCTCATTTAAAGTAATCTCACTTCTGGGTTTTCTTTCGTTCATATAGTCTTCTTCCAAAAATCTAAAGTGAGTGCTGATGACCACCTTTTGATCTTCGGGACCATAGAACATACACCCTATTGTTCCCTCGGGGTATCCTACAAACAACCTTAATTCTGATCGAGGGTCCAATTTACCAGCTTCCTTGTCCAACACGTAGGCCGGACACCCCCAAATTCTCATGTGTCTCATACTAGGCTTGCGCCCGGTCCACAATTCTTTGGGAGTTTTGGGAACCGATTTGGATGGCACCAAGTTCAGAATGTAAGCTGCTGTTTCCAAGGCATGACCCCAGAACGACTTGGGAAGATCCGCATAACTCATCATAGATCTAACCATTTCCAAAAGAGTTCTGTTTCTTCGCTCTGCAACCCCGTTTTGTTGAGGGGTTCCGGGTGCAGTGAGCTGGGATGTAATCCCTTCATCAGATAAGTAGTTCAAAAACTCATCGCTGAGGTATTCGCTTCCACGATCAGATCGTAGAGACTTGATACGTTTTTCCCTATGATTCTCTGCTTGAGCCTTAAATTCTTTGAATTTCTCAAAGGTCTCAGATGTATGCTTCATAAGGAAAATGTAACCGTACCTTGGGTAATCATCAATAAAAGTGACACAATACTCATAACCTCCTCTTGCTTTGGTTGACATTGGACCACATACATCTGTGTGAACGATCTCTAACACTTCTTTGGCTCTATTCTCCTTGGCTCCAAATGCCCTCTTGGTCATTTTACCCTCCAAACATGATTCGCAGGTTGGAATTGGTTCAACTTGGAGAAGCTCCAGTGAACCGTCTTTCACCAACCTTTGAATTCTCTTTGGATTTATATGACCCAATCTTAGATGCCAAAGAAGTGTCTAGTTCACATCTGATGAACATTTTCTTTTCTCGGAAACAGTTGATGTGTTATAGGATGCATTTCGTGAGTGGTGTGCACAGTTAATTGTATAGAGATTATTCGACAACGTTCCATGACAGATAAATTTATAAAAAAGAGAAATGGTAACAACTTTATTAAAAGTAACCGAATATCCATCATGAAAAAGTTTAGAAACTGAAATTAAATTCTTTCTAAAACCCATAACGTAAAGAACATCTCTTAGAATTAAAACTCTGTCTTCAAAAGACAGGTGCACTTCTCCCACTGCTTGAGCTGCCACTCTCGTAGCATCGCCCAGTGTGATGAGGATCTCACTTCCACTTAGTTGCCGGGTCCGCTTGAACCCCTGTAATGTGAAACAAAGATGATCAGTGGATCCCGTATCCACTACCCATAAATGGAAGGCATACACCGCTAAACAAGTTTCAACAACTAGTGCGTGAGAATTACCTTTCTTTCCTTTCCTTTTGGGATTGGAACAGACTGACCTCCAATGTCCTTTCTCACCGCAATTAAAAGATATTCCTTTTGGTCCTTTCTTGACACCCAAACAGCTAACCGTCTTTTTCTCACTTTTCTTAGTGATGAGTCTGCTTTGGTTCTGACCACTTTCCTTTTCTTAAGACTTGCCTTCCACTGGCCTAGATCTCAAGAAAAGACTTTTGGTCACCAATGTTTCGTCTTTCTTTCCTAAATGCTTCTCTACTTTCTTCAAGGCTTCTTGTAGGATACTCATAGTAATCATGTGATCACTCATCACAAAACTACAGTAAAATCCATCGAAGCTCCTTGGCAGAGTTAGCAACAGAAATTCGATTTGGGCCTCATCACAATACTTAGTTCCGAGATAAGCCAGTTTTTGAAAATGGTGTTTGACTCTGAGAACATGCTCCCTTACAGGTGTTCCCTCAGCCATCTTTAGCCTAGCCACGTCGTCATTTTTAAACTGATTGATCATGCGGTCTTTTGTTAAAAACATTTCTTCAAGACTTTGCATAATTTCCGCAGCAGATTCAACACCTTCATGAATGTGTCTCAGATCATCAGACAGTGAAGTCAAGATTACACGTTTCATGGGTTCATTGGCATGCTCCCAAATATTATACTCATGTCTTTCCCCATCAGGTGATTCATCAGTAGGCGTACGTGGCTTGGGTACATCAAGAATCCAATAATGTTTTTGTGCAGGTAGGACAAAGCTCATATTTCGTTTCCAAACAACAGTGGATTAAAAAGTTGCGACATGATGAACTGAAATAAATAATAATATGCATAAGCACAAATATATCACAAGGTTTGATCACATGCATCATATTAAAATCTAAAAAATATATGAACATGCATCAACCAACATCTCAAAACAGTTTAAATAAGCCACGTGGGGTGGGTCATTATTTAAACACATTCAAGCAGGTTACAAACAAGAACAATTACAAACCTTTAATATCCAGATTAATAGTTGGCTCCCACTTGACCAATATAAAATTGACAGGGACTTCGGGGAAGTATATGCATATCAATTTTATACCTAAGTAATAACCATGATTAAATACAAGATTATTATTTCGTATTGAACGAGCCTCGTGGGGAGGGTCATCGTCGCCACTAGTAATAACCCACAATCATCCCTTTGGAATTCATTCATGTGAAAGCTATCTTTTGACCGTCCCGTGGGGGGAATTTCTCCAAAAGAATTCACAAATAAATAAATCATGGAGGTCAAAATTAATTCAATTTTATTATCCGGAATAAAATTGTCAATTAATTATTTAAACATACTTAGTAATTTTGAAGGTGAGATTTTTCATTGGGCAATTCTCATGCAAACACATTTAAACAAATTAAATAAAGCATAAGATAGCTCAAAATAAATCAAGCAAAACAGAAAAATAAACATATTGGGCACAAATTATCCAATTGTCATGGTTTGATTTTTCTTGGCTTGATCTTGAAGAAACACCGTCTTGAATTTCTCCCACTCGGTCGTCTAGAAAAGATACTCCGTCTCGAAACGCCACGCCAAGCAGCTCGAAGCCGGGATGCACTCCCGCATCCGGCCGGCCACTTAGCCAGGTTCAGCCTCGGCAGCGCTCGGCAGGCGTCGCCAGCCCGTGCCTCGGCATGCCTCGGCAGGGTCCTGCACTCCTCGGCAGGCAATGCACGTAACCACGTGCATCCGCGCGCGCGCTCGCCAGCCCTGCCTCGCCCGTGGTACTCGGCAGCCGCACACGTCCTCGGTTCTTCATCTCATCTTCCATTGCAAGTTTCCACTTGATAACCTGCTCACTATGTGTAGCCTCTGCATAACATTCGGGCTCACCACCATCAGTGAACAATATATAATGAAGAGAGGGTGAATACCTATCAGGAGATCTCCGTTCTCTCATTGATCTCCGCAGCGGAATTGTTGGTGGTGGTGTACTTGGTTCTTCCTCAACAATCACCTGATCATCTAGAACCCCCTTGCTCCAACCCAAGTTCGAAATGACTAACTCAACAACCTGTTTCTCAGAACCACCTGCTTTGGATATCCCCAACCTGTCCTTGTACAACACCTGCTCATTAAATATGACATCTCGACTAAGAATTATTTTTCGATAATGCTCATCCCAAAATCGATACCCAAATTCATCACCGCCACATCCAATAAACGTACACTTAACAGACTTAGCATCCAACTTGCTTCTACTCATAGCATCAACATGAACATATGCAACACACCCAAATACTCGAAGAAATGACAGATTGACCTCCTTTCCCGACCATGCCTCCTCCGGTATGCCATTTTACAAAGGAGTTGAGGGTCCTCTGTTTATCAAGTAAGCTGCTGTGTTAACTGCCTCTGCCCAAAACATCTTTGGCAGCCCACACTTCAATCTCATGCTTCTTGCACGTTCACATAGGGTCCTGTTCATACGTTCTGCCACGCCATTCTGCTGTGGTGTTCCTCTCACGGTTTTCTCAATTCGGATTCCATTCGCCTCACAGAATCCTTTGAACTCTCAGAGCTCGTACTCTCCACCATTATCAGATCTCAAACACTTCACCTTGAGACCTGTCTCAGTTTCTACAAGGGTCTTCCACTTCCTGAAAGCATTAAAGGCATCAGACTTATTTTTCAATAAATAAACCCATACCTTCCTCGTAGAGTCGTCAATGAAAGTCATATAATATGATGCTCCACCAAGGGATGTCACTGGTGCTGGACCCCACAAGTCACTGTGAACTAACTCCAGCTTCAACTTCTTCAAAGCTCTGCCACCATTCGAAAAACTCACCCTTTTCTGTTTTCCGAAAACACAGTCCTCACACAAACCGATGTCAACTGTCTTGAGGTCTGGCAGTTTACCCTTCGAGCACATAACTTTCTGTTGGGGAATAAGTTGCACAGATCTATTCGGGGTGAATATTTAAATACAAATTTAATTCTTATAATTATTACTAGCATGAATTAATCCTATATTAATTCAAATAATAATTCAACAACATATCATGCATATAATTATTCACGTAAAACCTACGCATGCAGAATTCTACGAGTTTACGTGAACGTACCTCTTGGGATGGCAACAATGTGGCTGATTAGACTAACCAAAAGGACTTCCCAAGTATTCCCTTAGCCCTTGTTCGACTATCCGGTGGAAGGACACTTGTGAACAATTAACAAAAGGAAAAATAAATTATGTTGCACCACCTTTGTGGATTTACTAATTTTTCCAGCACATGGAATTGTACTTGGGAATGAAAGAGTCATTCCCTATTTATAGAGCACAAGGTGGTCGAAATTTTTGGCAAAAAATAATGTGGGAAAATATTTTCTTGATCTCCAAGAAATCTTGAATATATCTTCTATATTCTTTCTCCCATAATTATAATATTCCACAAAATCCCACCTACTCTTTTAGTATGGATATTTTCGAAAATATGAGGGATCAAGAATCCAAGATTTGGATCTTCTTGAATTTATGAGATATTCTTGTATTTCAAGAAATACATATCTTCCATAATATCTTTTCAAGAAAATCAAAAAAATCTTTCTTGCCCTCTATATTTCAAATATTTCGAAATTCTCTTATGAATAACCAAGTGGGAGATTTCTTGTATTTAATGAGATAATCTTGTATTCCAAGAATACATATCTTCATTCCATAACAAAATTCAAAGAAAATCTTTCTCCCAACTTATCCACAATTTTCGAAAATTACTTGGAAAAATAAGCAACAATATTTATTTTATTTTAATCATCTTTTCAGTTATTGGACTATATATTGGGCTACTTAGGGGGCCTTTAGGAGAATTAAGATTGAACCTTCTAATGGACTTTGAATATCTAATATTGAGCCACAATATTATTCAAGCCCATAAATATTAATTAATCTCACTACATAATTAATATTGCATTATCCATCTTAACCCATATTACAGTCAATATGGCTCCCGGTTATTATTTCCCATGTTTAAGATTATCTAGCCCATTAATTAATTCAAGCCACTGAAATAGCTTTCCATTAATTAATATCTTTTGTCCTTGGTCAAGGAACGGTTCAACATTATTATCCATACCGGAAACTAATTCCACTTGCAAGATTTGGTATGATAAAACTTATGAACCTCCCAAGGGGGCAAATCAAACAAGCGTACTTGCACACGATTCTTTCTTATTAAATCTTAGCAATCACATGTGACTAATAATATTGCTCAAGATAAAAAGTATTGAATCTCGTTGATTCGCTACCCATGATAAGTCAAAGCAATAGTTACCAATCCCACGTGATCCTATTTAAGGAACGAAGATTAAGAAATAACGAACCACTGAGGTCTAATTCTTCCTTGTTCAGTTCTGAAGAATTTATCCTCCTGTAGGTCCTATTCAGTGCATCAGTCATGCACTAGTGTAATCTCTTGGTCAAGACAAGCCAATCTGAGCCTTACACTTCAACCTTTCACGATGGGTTGTTCATTTCCATCTAGGTCGTGAATGACGTACTTTTAGTTACAAGGGACTGTTAATTTAATCTTCTGTGATCTGGTATCACTAAATTAACTACAATGTAACACGTACGACTTATTGAATAGTTATGCAGTAAATATATGTAACATTCGATAATATTTAAAACATCAGTGATAAACAATTTATTTCAGTAAATAAGTCCGAAATTCAGTTTTGATTATACAAAGTAAAAAGCATACTTTCTAGTATAATCCCAACACTTTCATCCCCTTTTCACTCATGTGGCCAAGACGACAATGCCGCAAATTTGCATTCCCTTTTTCACTTGCAAGAGCAATGCTATCCCGGGTATTGCCTGTCATATACAACGTCCCCTCTTTATTTCCACGAGCCACTACCATGACACCTTTGGATATATTCCACGAGTTACACCCAAAGGTCACCTTGTAGCCCTCGTCATCAAGTTGCCCAACTGAAATCAAATATCTCTTCAAACCAGGAATATGTCTCACATCTTTCAATTGTAACACAGTCCCATTTGGTGTCTTAATCCGAACATTCCCCTTCCCTTTGATTTCTAGAGGCTCATCATCAGCTAGATAAACCTTCCCAAAGTTCCCAGAAGTGTACTTTTCCGTTACGTCAGCACTGCTGCACGAATGAAACGATGCTCCAAAATCTAACACCCACGACTCCAATGGACTGCTTACACTCAGAATCAATGCATCTGAGTCCTCATCAGTGGCAATGTTGGCTGAGTTGTCATTCTTCTTTGGTTCATTCCCTTGTGCCTTACACTCACTTTTGTAATGACCAAGTTCATGACATTTATAACACTCAACTTTACTCTTATCCTTCTTGGGCTTATCTTTGCCCCTTAACTTCGATCTACCCTGATTTGGCTTCCCCTTGGATTCAGATCTGCCTCTGCTTCCCGCACTCAAAGCAGATCCTGTGGCCACACCCAACTCTTTCCTGTGAATTTCTTCGCTCATGACCAGATCCCTAACCTCATCAAATTTCAGTTTCACTTTACCTGCTAAAGCACTAACAGTCGTTACCGTCCCACTCCAACTTTCTGGTAAATAAGACAACAAAATAAGGGCTTGAACCTCATCATCAAAATCAATCTCAACCGAGCTCAATTGGGCTATGATCATATTGAACTCGTTGAGATAGTTGGCTACCACATTATCATCCGCCATCCTCAGGTTGAATAACCTCCGCATCAGATTAACCTTGTTCGCTGCAGACGGTTTTTCATACATCTCAGTCAATATCTCCAGCATCTCCTTTGTGGTTTTTGCTTTCACCGTATGTAGGGCGACGTTCCTGGATAACGACAGACGAACCACACTCATCGCCTTCCTATCCTGCAACTTCCACTCATTATCCTTCATCTCTTCAGGGTTTTCACCCAACGGTTGATACAGATCTTTACCGTACAGGTAATCTTCGATCTGTAATTTTCAGAATCCAAAATCCGTTCCATCAAACTTCTCAATAGGCGATTTCCCTTTAGCCATCATAATTGCTCTCCACAGATCCCTTTAACCCGATGCTCTTTATACCAGTTGTTAGGAATTAAACAAGCAATTATGGAGAAAATAATGGAACAACGAATTTAGGAACAAACAATTTGGTTACCCAATTTGTCAAACTGATTACATCTGGGGGCACTACCAAGCCAGCAGAGATCTACTATATCGTATAAGATAGTGCAAGTAGTGCAAGATACAATGGGGGAGTTAGGGGGTTATTTATACAAAAACCCGAACTGGGAAACTTGGCCAAAACCCTAGATTTGGCCCATCCTGGCAGAAACCCTATTTTCGCATCCAGGCCTCCGGAATCGCTCGACCTCAGCCCTTGGTCGAGCGATTCTGCTCGATCACATACATTGCTCGAGTGCCCTCATGGCGCTGGATAGGGGGGCGCTCGTCCGAGCACACCTGCTCGACCTTGAGCGCTGGTCGAGCGCCTCCTGCGCCCTGCATCCCGTTTCACTCAGGCTCCATAACCCAACAATCTCCCACCTGGAGACTGAACCTGGAGACTAACACTAGAGCGGAAGTGCACGACCTCAACTAGGTCGAACATCTTGTCCTCCCTGAACTCATTCCGAACGTCTTGTCCTCCCTGGACTCAATCCGAACGTCTTGTCCTCCCTGGACTCATTACGCAACTCAGACTCCAAAATCCAACAATCTCCCACCTGGAGACTGACTCCAACTGTAACTCGTCTTCCCAATCTCTCATCCAACCTGATACAACGATCTCAGCCACGTGTCAACGCCCATCTTGATCTTCCATCCAACCTGATACAACGATCTCAGCCACGTGTCAATGCCCATCTTGATCTTGCATGAACCTGATACAATGATCTCAGGCATGTGTCTAACGCCCATCTTGATCTTGCATCTAACCTGATACAACGATCTCAGCCACGTGTCAACACCCATCTTGATCTTGCATCCAACCACCTACTCCAAGCAAAGCCCCATACTCCGCGAACTGCCTACCGAACCCGCTCGACCTGGGGCTTTGGTCGAGCGGTTCTGCTCGACCAACCAACTTGCTCGAGTGCCTTGTGCGTTCTCGGACGTTCAGTGGTTGTGCCCGACTGCATACCAAATGATAAATCCAAAATCCGTTCCATCAAGCTTCTCAACAGGCGATTTCCCTTTAGCCACCATAATTGCTCCCACCAGATCCGTTGAGCCTGATGCTCTGATACCAGTTGTTAGGAATTAAACAAGCAATTATGGAGAAAATAATAAAACTAGGAATTTAGAGACAAACAATTTGGTTACCCAGTTCGTCAGGAATGACTACGTCTGGGGGCACTACCAAGCCAGGAGATTCACTATTTTCGTGTGTTTTTTGTACAAGAGGCAAATACAATGAGTCAAAGGTATTTAAATGAGACTTGGGCCAAAAAACCCTAATTCGCGCACTGGGCTGCGGAACTGCTCGACCTGGGGCTTTGGTCGAGCAGAACCGCTCGAGCTAGCAGCCTGGTCGAGCGCCCAACGCGGTCTGGAAAGAGGCCTGCTCGATAGAGCACAAGTGCTCGACCACTGGCTTGGTCGAGCGCCTCCCGTGGTCTGCCTCCAGTCTCCACAACCCAACACTTTCTTCCCTAAACTCTCACGTCTAAGTATTTGTAAATCCATTGGAGAGCATAATTTATGTGTAAAATCTATGGATTTCTAAATCCATCCATCCAAATGGAGCCTTAGAGAATTCCTAATGCAAAATGCAAAGAAGTAAATTTGCCTCTACTTCACCAAATTTGCTTCTAATAATAAAATCACTCCCAACTATAACACTCATAGAATATTCTTAATTTAATCAATTTATTTTTTATTTTATCTAATATTTATATATTATCAAATTTATAATTTGATATTTATATTTAAATATTTAAAAATTAAACACAATTAAAATATAATATATTTAATAAAAAAATTAAAGCACAATGATTCAACGATATAAAATATCAAAGTTCAATAACACAATTTATCACAATCACATATTAGTACTAAAAAAATTACATATTTAATACAACACAATTTATGGACAAAGATTTGAAGACCATTGATGATTCGGTTAGACGTGAATGATATCGGATTGAGCAAATCAAAATAGTGCAAAAAAGTTCTAATCAAACTCAATTTGGAAATCCCCCTGACACTTTTGGACAATATTTTGATAATATTGGAGGATCTGGAAGTGGTCTTGGAGAATACTAAATTCATGTTGTTCATGTTTAATTTGTATTTCGTATTCGTAGTTATGCTTTTGTGTGTTTTAGCTTAGCATGTTTGTGTTTTTAAATTTAAAATTTGGTATTTCTTTATATTATGAAGTTTTATTGTATTATTGTATTTTGTAATTTAATATCTGGTTTATTTAATGTTGTCTTATTATATTTCAATTAGTTATAATTTGTGTTTTTATTAAATCAATACATTATTTTATTCACTCAAAAGAATATTACATAATTTAAATTAAATAAAAACAAAAGACCTAATTAAAACAAAAAGAAAAAAAAAAGAAATAAGTTGCCGGGTGAACAGTGTAGAGGCGAATTTGTCATACACTGTTCACCATCATCAAATTTGTCTCAACAATTGCCTTTGCATTAGAGGAGCATTTAGAGGTAAATTTGTCTTTGCCTCCCCATTTGCCTCTGCATTGGGAATGCTCTTAGTATATAGCATTGGTGGTAGGTTACTAGGTTTCATGTGAATCTGTTGAAAATGTGAATTCTTTTTTTCGAGTGATATTGTTATGCATATAAAATATTTTTATTTAAAAATGCTTAATTTTTAAATAGCGACACGTCATATATTTAATTGTGATAGTGCATACGTACAATAATATATAACACTTGATATAGTTAATAGTTATAACATATATACACAATAATGACACCTGAAAGAAAAAAGTTCACGAATTCAAGTTTGCATAAATTTTTGCCTCGTATTAGGTAGTAGTAACATATTTAATAAATATTTACATTTCAACATCTCCTATTTATCATGTATGTAACTAGAGTAAGGGATCTATTCGGTCATTCTTTAGCAATTTGTAAATTATATATTTATTTTAGTCGTTTTTTCTTAATATTTCATGTCACACAGTGCCTAATGTCAATGCTTAATCTGATATATATAGTGCCTTGTGTCACATAGTGTCTTACATACATTTTCTTTCAAAATGTGGCTAAAAATAATGAGTGGGGCTACTGTGTACCGTGCATTTTATCGTGTGCTTTTTAAATATATAATTTATTATACTAAAATATATAAATTATTTACACTTAAATGTGTAATGAGTGCTCGCAAAATAAATTACACATTTAATTAAATAAATTATAAATTTTAGTGCAATAAATTATATGTTATAAGTTCCAAAATAATATAAAAACATATATAATGGTATAAGTTCCAGAAAATGATTATTCTCCACTCACCACTTAAAATAAAGTCTTATTTGTTTTTCCTCTTTTTGATAGACACGAGCACATTATAAGTTAAAGATAAAGTACTCTAATATAATAAGGGATGGTCTTTTATAAATAATTTTGAGTACGTGTAGAATGTTTTCTTTTCTCTGTTTTTGTAATTACTAATCCATTTTTTTCCTTAATTTCGTACAAATTAAAAAGTGTGGGTCTCCTGTGCATCAAGTGCGCACCGTGCACTCGGGTATTGGAGTGACCCATTAAAAAAATGAGACATTGTCATTAGTGAAAATGAGAATCCACAATAAAATGGACAGAGTCAAAGGTGAGTGTACGGATCTAGAGTAATCCGTGCACCAAGTGTATATGAGACCTTGCTAATCAAAAATTCGTCATGCTAGAATACTAGATAGAAGGTGGGTGAGGGTAGGGACAGGAAATATGAAAAAGCAAAAAAAGAGAAGAAAGTTGACAACTCGATTATAGTGTACACAATCTTGGTAAACATGATATATTTTGAATCAAAATCTTAAAGAAAACTCGTAATATGTAAATTGTCTCAACATTATTTGATTAGTACGACGTAATGGAGCCATCTTATAGTGTGCAGTCCCCATCTTCAAATAGTATCGATGATTGTACACTCAAATTTTAATATTCTATCATATAATTTAGGGTTAGCTCATAAATTTGCATCGGTTCTTAACATAAATTTTATTTTATTTTTTAGTGATTTAATTTTTAAAAATGCAAAATCGATGTTAATGTGGGATTCAAGATTAAAGTCGATGTTGTTTTTGATGAGTTTATTTAATAATAACCTTAAATCTATTGCAACTACATAAGACTGGAGATACGAGATCTAATGTGAAAAGGATATTTCATGAGATGAGCTCACCTGAAATTATTAAACTCCATTACTTAAATTATTTATATTAATTTAATTATATAATCTCCTGCAAATAAATAAATACGATCAAATTAATTTGAAACTTGTGTTATGAAAAAATATCTTTTAATTTTCAGTAATATATATATATATATATATATATATATATATATATATATATATATATATACTTATCTCATTATTCCTTCATAAAAACTAATCACCACACATGAATAATATAACACAAACTCTTCCATGAAATTTGATACCATTAAACTATTTATAAAGTGATATCACCATTTTTATAAATTAGTATTTATAGTATTTAATTTAATATTATAATCTCAGTTTATGAATAAAATGATATCAATGGATAAATGTAGTGATATTAATTTGTAAATATAGGAGTACAAATTTCATGGAATGGACAAATTTTACAGGACTGACCTACTCATAATAATATGATCATCAAGTTCAACTTAGCTAGGGACGTACGTGCACGGAAGATAATTTATTAAAAAAGTAAGATGGATGTATATATGTATTTTATGTATATATTAGATAGATAAAAGTAAAGAAAAAGCCAGAACCTGAAGTAACAAAACTCCAAGAGCACAAAAACAAGAAACATGACATGTGACGGGAATCCCACTAAAATCACCATTCTATGGACTTTATTTGTCTTAATAATAAAATAAAAGGAATGAACTTTTCTAATTCTCTCAAATTGAAAGAAAGACACACATGGAGGGATTCAAGATTGAGTCAACAAAAGAGAATAAGTTGTAATGTGCATCCATCCAAATATGCATCTAAGCTGGTCCGAAGCATTTTCATTTTCAGTTACGTGTGAGACAATCTCATCTCATTTAGAAATTTGAGCTTATAAAAGAGGTGTTAAATCAACTTATTTATATTAATTTTTTAACAACTATTTTATAGGAGGGGAGTTGTTTTTAATGGGATCTGACTCAGAATGTTATCATGAAATAATTATATTTCATCTAAAAGTTCGAATTTATAGATAATTCATGCATGTACTATCAATTCATTTACATTAATTCTCTAAAAAGTATATATATAATATATTTAAACAACCTAGACATACGTACATGACAAAATTTTGTATGCATCAGGTGCATTGTACAACTTTAGTGCATTTAATGTCTAGTTATTTTCACTAAACAATATTCTATCCATCCCTTTCTAATTAAGCTTTAGACCAGTTAACTTTCCGCCCACAAAGCGCTCAAAAGTGAAAAAAAGGGTATAAAGCTGATCGGTTGGACCGATCAACTTACGCGCCAGCTTGACATTATTTGGGGAAAATAAAATAAAATTAAGGGTTATTTTGTAAAATTTTAATACTTATTTAAGGGTACATCTTGTAATTTTAGGGGCTATTTTGTAATTTTGAGTAATTATTTTGACAAAATAAAAATCGAGGGCCAATTATTTAAAAATATAAATAATTATCTATAATTTGTATATATATTTAGTTATATGTCATGTAATTATGACTGTTGCACCGGCTCAATCTCTTGAATAATGATTAGACACGTTAGAATCCGATTCAATTGAAAATATGCTTTTAAAAAACTAACCACTACACTTATTTTTAGGGCATTTTTGTAAATTAACACATCTCAACTACTGACTATACATTTAATACTATAATGAGTAGGTCTCTTGTGAAATATTACACCTTATTGATATGTGCAATACCACACAATTAAGGCAAATTCTTTAAAAATTCACTGAATTGGTCTTGAATGGGTCCGGGTGGAGTCGGGCGATGTCAAATTTGGTGGTCGTATTATGGGCTATGGGCTATGGGTTTACGTGGTAGATATATATTTATAGAAAAATATTTTTATCAAATATATCTTGTAGCCTAGTGGTTTAGGTTTGTTGTTAATGTATGTGGTCGCAGGTTCAATTCCTATTGGGCACATATTTTTTATGTGTTACTACATGAAAAAAATGTGATACTTAAAGAAACGAAATGTGTTACTACGTGAAATAAAAATTACATTATTATTTTTTAAAAAAATACATTATCATATGGTAACACATTGTTGTTCATATGGTAACACATTGTTGTTCATATGGTAACACGACATATGTACAGTGTTACATATTACTAAAAAAAACATGTGTTACTACATGAACAAAAAGTGTTACCCTATGGAGAAAAACGTGTTACTACATGAACAAAACCTGAACAAGCGCGAAAAGAAATACCCAGTCCAAAATTACAGATTTAAAGAACAATTTGATGTGTTATTACATGAACAAAAGAGTGTTACCCCATGAACAAATGAGTGTTACCACATGAACAAAAACCAGTACAAGCGCGGAAAAAAGTCTTCAATCCAAGATTATAAATTTAAACAACATCGTAAGAATAGTACAGAAGAACCTGTAAATTTGTGAGGATGAGAAAACTGAAGAAATTGAGAAAAATATGGAAGAGAAAAAAGAAAAAGAAGAACAAGAGAAGAGAAGAGAAGGAAGAACCTGAAAAAGCAGCGTTGTTAAAATCAAAACTGAAGAAATCTGGCGGCTGCGCGACGCGACGTGAGGAAGAAGAAGCCCCTGTCTGATCCGTGTGTTTCAGGCCTGCGAAAAAAAAGAAGTCCAATTAACCTAAAATTGCACATATGGTTTGTATGCAATATTGCATACAAATTTTTGTGTACTATAATATACTTTAATCCTCGTATCAAAAGTATTATTTGTATGTAATTGCACCGTATAAATTGGGTAAAAAAAACTTGCTTCACATGTGTGTGGGGTAGGGGACACACACTTTAACGTGAGCTATGAGGCACAACAGTATATGCCAAACGCATGCATGTGCTCTTACCGCCTCTCTCGCCACTATACTTCTTCATAATAATTAGGTTTATTTCACACACGTTTATTTACTAACAATGTAATAATTGATCTGCACATTTATTTGGAAACATAATTAACTTTTTAGGTATACTACATAATTAACTTTTTAGGTATACTATTGTGATTGTTGGGGAAATTAAATAAATGAATTATTTTTATAATTTTTTATAAGTTCGGAATTTTTGATGAGACTGAATTCTTTCATTATATTAGAGTATTCAGGTTCACATCCATGTTTTGAGTTCGATTCCCGCTGAAAGCAACTTCACCCATATTAAATTGTTCAATGATGGAGTAAGAGAATTCAGCCCACGAGTGAGGGGGAGTATTAGGAAACTTAAATAAATGAATTAATTCCACAAGTCTTTGCAAGTTCGGACTTTTAGACGAGACATAATTCTTTAAGGTTATGTTTGGATAGTGAGAATTTGAAATAAATAGATTTGAAAAATAATAAATGTAAAAATACATATATTTCAAATCCTGAATTGTCAAGAGATGAGAGAGAATAGAAGAGGGGGGGGGGGCGAGAGAGAGAGAGAAGAGATTTCAAATAACATGATTTTGGTGAGGATTTGAAACCCCCCATTTTAAACTAGACTCAAATCTAAGTATTTAAAATTAATTCATTTGAAAATCATTCAACTTTTTATCAAAAAAGAAAAAGAAAATCATTTATTCAGATCAACGGATTTCAAATTCATTCATCCAAACAGAGCATAAGTTGTTAAAAAAATGTATTTTCCCATACATTATGAATTGTATTTACATCTATATATTGAGTTACAATGGAAGTATCTAGAAACTAATCAACTATGAGCCATGTGATTGGCTAACCTATAACTAACTTGTAACAAACTAACAACTAAACGACTAAGCAAGATAGGATCGGCTAGTCTATGCTGTGAAGATTTCCTCAAGAGTCTTCAAGATGAATCAATGTGCATACATGTACGAGAGACATGCATGTATAATAGTGAAAACATGCGACGTGAATATATACAAACGTGCACCAACTCTAACATGCTCCCGAAGATGATGGATCACGGGAGTTGATGAGACTAAGCTTTGACCGTAGAGAACCAAAATGAGAAGAAGAAAGGGACTTTGTGAAGATGTCAGCTGGTTGATCTTCTCCCGGAATATATCGAATGTGAAGAACCTGATTTTGAACTTTTTCACGAATGAAGTGAACATCGACCTCAATATGTTTGGTGCGACAGTGAAATGCCGAATTGAATGCAAGAGTGATGGCTCCCTGATTGTCACACCATAATAGGGATGGAGTGACAACAGGAACCCGAAGTTCAGAGATCAAGGAGTGAAGCAATAATAGCTCAGTGGTGGCAGAGGCGAGAGTGCGATATTCAGCCTCAGTGCTACTTCTGGCAACAACAGATTGCTTTCTGAAACTCCAAGATAGGACAGTGGGACCAAGTTTGACACAGAAACCCGTAGTACTTCTTCTATGATCAATGCTGGAAGCATAGTCAGCATCCACGTAGCCATGTAACCTAAAATCAGAAATAGGGGCATAGCCGACAATCTGTGCCCGGCCCGATGGGCCGGCCCGGACAATACGAGCCCAAGTATGGGCTGGGCTAAACAATTAAAGGCCCGAAAAGAGCTGGGCCTATTTAGCCCAGTCCATTTGGACCACGGGACTAATGGGCTTGGGCCAATTTGGTCCGACGGGTCATGGGCCGCCCGTTTGACCCGACAAATTTTATTAATTTTTTTATTTGTATTTCTTTATACAAATTGTAAAGACTAAAGAAATTCATTTTTTGTAATTTATCAAACTACGAGTTCTTTTGATATAATTATCAATCACAATCAACAAAATAGTACCCAAGTTAATGTTGTCATGTACATAAGATTGTATTTTAATAACTATAGTTATTATTATTTTTTAATCAGAAAATAAAGTAAATTGATAAGGGTAGAAAAATACCCAAAAGAATTACAAAAAAATATTGTAATTTTGTAAAGTAAATAAAATAATTAAATAAAAAAATAGTGGGCCCGTGAGCCCATACTGGGCTGGGCTGCATTTCTGTAGGCCCGACTAGATGTTGGGCCGGCCCGACCCAGCCCATGAACATAACTTGGCCCGATGGGCTGGGCCAGGCGGCCCGTTTTGCCAGCTCTAAATAGGGGTGAAAGATAAATCTAAACTAAGAGTGCCCTGAATGTACCTAAGTACCCTCTTGCAAGCTCTCCAGTGATTTTGTGTGGGATGTTAAAGGAATTGAGATAGTTTATTAACGGAGAACGAGTTGTCAGGACGAGTGAGAGTAAGATATTGAAGAGCCCCTATAATGCTTCTATATAAAGAAGGATTATCAAAAGGTGCACTGTCAGAGGAAGAGAGTTGTCACTAGTACATAGAGGTGTGGAACAAGGCTTGCAGGAGGAAAGATTGGCTTTAAGAAGTATTTCTCTGGCATATTTGGTTTGGGAGAGAGAGATATGATGAGAATGAGGTGAAACATGGGCTTCCAAGCCAAGAAAATAGTTCACCAAACCAAGATGCTTAAGAGAGAATTGTTGATGAAGAGTGGTGATAAGATCTGTGATGGAAGTAGAGTTGTCACCAGTTATAAGCATGTCATCCACATAGACAAGAAGGATCAATATGTGATGCTGTGATTTCTTGTAGAAGAGGCAATGATCAGCTTGAGAGTGCTGAAAACCAGAGGTGATGAGAAAGGCCGTGAAAGTGTTATACCATGCCTTTGGAGCCTTCTTGAGGCCATACAAAGCTTTAGATAGTTTGCACAAATGAGTAGGCTTAGATTCATCCACAAAACTCTTAGGCTGAGAAATGTACACTGTCTCTTTCAAGTGACCATTTAGAAAGGCATTGATAATGTCCACTTGTTGTATGTGTTGTGTTAGTGTCCTAGAGACAATCTATTGTAAGGACATAATACTAGATGATATTCAATTTGTTTTAATATTATAGTTCATTTAATATTAATGTATGACAATACACTTGTTTTAATATTATGTTTGATTGTTTGCATTTATTCATGCAAGTGTTCCCATGAGTCATTGCTGTCATTGAGGTTGTGAGAACTCAGATGACTTAAGCATGATTCTCAAATAGCCCCGATCAAGGATCATCAAGAATGGGATATTGATGATGCAATGGAGATTGGTGTGCGATCTGCATCATACTCTTAGATAGTGTAGTAAGATCTCACTTACTACGAGATACTAGGTATCTCATGATGGATGCACAAATACCTTAGAGGGTATTGGTATACCCATCCGAGAAACCGTTTGATGTAGTTCCACAATATGTTGTTGGGATTATACTGGAAAGTATGCTTTTACTTTGTATAATCAGACTGAATTTCGGACTTATTTACTGAAATAAATTGTTTATCACTGATGCTTTAAATATCATCGAATGTTACATATATTTACTGCATAACTGTTCAATAAATAGTACGTGTTACATTGTAGTTAATTTAGTGATACCAGATCACAGAAGATTAAATTAACAGTTCCTTATAACTAAAAGTACACCATTCACGACCTAGATGGAAATGAACAATCCATCGTGAAAGGTTGAAGTGTAAGGCTCAGTTTGGTTTGTCTTGACCAAGAGATTACACTAGTGCATGACTGATGCACTGAAGAGGACCTACAGGAGGACAAATTCTTCAGAACTGAACTAGGAAGAATTAGACCTCAGTGGTTAGTTATTTCTTAATCTTCGTCCCTTAAATAGGATTGTGTGTGGTTAGTAACTATTGCTTTGACTTATTACGGGAAGAGAATCAATGAGATTCAATACTCTATATCTTGGGCAATATTATTGGTCACATGCGATTGCTAAGATTTAATACGGAGAATCGTGTGCAAGTACGCTTGTTCGATTTGCCCCCTTGGGAGGTTCATAAGTTTTATCATACCAAATCTTGCAAGTGGAACTAGTTTCCGGTATGGATAATAATGTTGAACTGTTCCTTTACCAAGGATAAAAGATATTAATTAATGGAAAGCTATTTCAGTGGCTTGAATTAATTAATGAGCTAGATAATCTTAAACACGGGAAATAATAACCGGGAGCCATATTAACTTTAATATGGGTTAAGATGGATAGTGCAATATTAATTATGTAGTGGGATTAATTAATATTTATGGGCTTGAATAATATTGTGGCTCAATATTGATAATTCAAGGTCCATTGGAAGGTCCAATCTTAATTCTCCTAAAGCCCCCCCAAGTAGCCCAACATAAAGTCCAATAACTGAAAAAGGTGTTTAAAAATAAAATAAATTTGTTGCTTATTTTTCCTCATATTTTTCGAAAATTATGAATAAAAGGGGAGAAAGATTTTCTTTGCATTTTGTTATGGAATGAAGATATGTATTCTTGGAATACAAGATTATCTCATTAAATTCAAGAAATCTCCCACTTGGTTATTCATATTGTGATTTTCGAAAATTTTGAAATATAAAGAGAAATAAAGATTTTCTTGAAAAGATATTATGGAAGATATGTATTTCTTGGAATACAAGTATATCTCATAAATTCAAGAAGATCCAAATCTTGGAATCTTGATCCTATTATTTTCGAAATATTCCATAACAAGATGAGGTGGGATTTTTGTGAAATATTTTAATTATGGAGAAAAGAATATAGGAGATATATTCAAGATTTCTTGGAGATCAAGAAAAAGATTTTCCCATATTATTTTATCACTAAAAATCGGCCACTACACCTCTATAAATAGGGGATGAGTGTTTCATTCCCAAGTACAATTCCATGTGCTGAAAAAGTTAGTAAATCCACAAAGGTGGTGCAACAATTTTTATTTTTCCTTTTGTTAATTGTTCGCGAGCATCCTTCCACCGGATTGTCGAGCAAGGACTAGGGAATACTTGGGAAGGTCTTTTGGTGTGTTTTCATTGACGAGACCATTGCCATTCCAAGAGGTAAGTTCACGTAAACTCGTAGTAATTCCGCATGCATAGGATTTACGTGAACTGTTTATATGCATGATTTGTTGTTGAATTATTATTTGAATTAATATAGGATTAATTCATGCTAGTAATAATTGGTAGAATTAAATTTGTATTTAAATATTCATCCCGAATAGATCCGGGCAATTAATTCCCCAATATATGTGTCTACGGGTGTCTCGGTTAGTGGGAGCGATGTGATACTCCTTTGACTTGAGGTCAATACGCACGACATGTGTGAGATGATGAACTTTGACCATGACCGACGCTTGCACCCTTCCATGGGTAGATATGACTTGGATTGGGTTCATCACGAAGTGCATGTGCATGGTAGTTGAGCTAAGAATATGATTCATTCCTCCAAGTGGATTTAGAGAGAATATTCATCTTCTCGTCATAATTGGATCTAAGTCATTGGCCGATGCACGTCAACTTAGACTTTGTGGCTAAGTGTGACATACATGATCAATTAGTGATTAGAGATAATATGATTAAATTATTTGAATAGACACTTCATCATGTTCAAGACTTAATCGAGTATTCACGAATGAAAGGAGAAAATCATAATAGCCCATGTTTCAGTTACAGGTAGTTGCACGTTTCTCGCAACGTACCTCATATATTGAGAATGTTTGTTTTATTGTCTAGGGTTCAATTAAGACCATTAGTTTGACTAATCGCTCGATATATAAGGGCATGTGGGTCGCACAACAAGTAGTTCCCTTTTACGGATTACAATTGGTTGATTAAATAAATTGGATTTAATATTTAATTTATGGAGAATTAATTAAAAATAAATTAATTTAGAATTAATTATTATTAATGTTTAATTAAATTGGATTTAATTAAATATGATTCCCAGTAATAATATATTGAATATTATTATAGAATTTAATATATGTGGAATCAAATCTGTAGAGATTTGATATACATGTGAATTAAATCCGTAGAGATTTTATATATGGGAAATAAATCTTAGAGATTTATTTTATAAGATTAGGGATATTATTTCCTAATCAGGTTAGTTTAAGATTTAAGCTGAGCCTCTCCTATATATATGAGCTCTTGGGAATTTACAAACAACGTTAATTCTTTATTCTAAGATCTAAAGTTAGAATTTTCCTAGCGAATTCATCTCGGGATTCATCGCTGGCAAATCCGTGCAAGTCCGTGATTGGGGATTACGTGGATACCATAGTAGAGAAATATGAATACGATTTACTATAAGGTTTTTCTTTATGTTTATACGTATTCAATTATGCAATTATGTGTTCGTTGTTGGTGAACTGTTTATTCCGATGCGCATGTATTACGTGTTTACGTGCCTCTAAATTCCAACAGTATGCCCCAGCCATAAGTCACAGCAAGAGAGAAGATAAGTCTCTGAGTAACAAGTTTGACCACTGGGCTGTAAGTATGGAAGTAATCAACCCCAGCATTTTGTTGAAAACCCCTAGCAATCAGTCTGGCCTTGTATCTTTCAACACCCCCATATTTAGTGTATTTGACTCTAAAGATCCACTTAGTAGAATTAAGTTCATCTCTAAAGAAAATGGGACCAGAGACCAGGTTTCATTGTTGATGAGTGCAGTGTACTCAGCCTGCATAGCAGTAGTGGGAAGTGTAGCAGATGTAGGAGAGGCATTGGTTCCAGAAGAAGAGTAAGGGAATTCAAACTCATTGAAGTCAACAGTTCTGGAAATGAATATCCTTCCAGATGTTAGATGAAGACATTTATAACCTTTGTGAAAAGAACTATAACCAATGAATACACACTTCTCAGATCTATACTGCAGTTTTGAGTCATTATATGGTCTGAGAAAAAGAAAGCAAGAGCATCCAAAAACTTTCAGAAATGAATACTCAGGGATCTTCTTGAACATCATCTGATATGGAGAGAGGGTTGAAAGTGTAAGAGTGGGTAGGAGATTAATGAGAAACACTGCTGTATGAAAAGCACACCACCAGTAATCCATAGGCAAGTGATGTTGGAATTTAGAGGCACGTAATCACGTATAACATGAGCAGCGAAAATTACACTTCACCAACAATGAACATAAAATTGCATACAACGATTACAATAATCATAACGAGTAAACTTACAGTAGCTGTAGAGCGGATTCCTCTACTATGGTATCCACGTAATCCCCTTCAACAGATCTGCACGGATTTACCAGTGTTGAATCTCGAGTCGAATCAGCTAGGAAAATCCAACTCTTAATTTTATAGAGAAATTGTGAAGCATAAAGCTGTTTGTGAAATCCCAAGAGCCAGTATATATAGGGAGACCCAGCTTAAACCCTAAGCTGGCCTGTTGGGAAATAAAACTGTTTTATTTAATTAAATTAAACCTATTTAATTTAATTCCCTAAATATAATCTCCATGGATTTAATATTCCATATATAACAAATCTCTACGATTTTTTTCCATATATATTAAATCCTACAATAATATTCCAAATATTATTATTTGGAATTCTTATTTAATTAAATAAAATTTAATTAAATATTAATAATAATTAATTCCAAATTAATCTATTATTAATTACTTCTCCATAAATTAAATATTAAATCCAATTTAATACTTAACCAACCAACTATAATCCATCAAAGGGAATTACTTGTTGTGTGACCCATAGGCCCTCATATATCGAGCGATTAGTCAAACTAATGGTCTTAACTGAACCCTAGTCAATAAATCAGACATTCTCAATATATGAGGTATGTTGCGAGAAACATGCAACTACCTGGAACTGAAACGTGGGCTATTACGATTTTCTCCTTTCATCGAATACACGATTAGTATTGAACATGATGAAGTGTCTATTCAAATAACTTAATCACTTTATCTCCAACCACTAATTGATCACTTATGTCACACTTGGCCACAAAGTCCAAGTTGACGTGCATTGGTCAATGACTTTGATCCAATTATGATGATAAGGTGAGTATTCTCTCTAAATCCACTTTGAGGAATGAATCTTTTTCTTGGCTCAACTACCATGCACATGCACTTTGTGAAGAACCCAATCTAACCGATATCTACCCATAGACGGGTGCAAGCATCGGTCATGGTCAAAGTTCATCACTCCACACATGTCGTGCGTATTGACCTCAAGTCAAAGGAGTATTGCATCGCTCCCACTAACCGAGACACCCGTAGACACATATAGTGGAACTACATCAAACGGTTTCTCGGATGGGTATACCAATACCCTCTAAGGTATTTGTGCATCCATCATGAGATATTAGTATCTCGCAGCAAGTGAGATCTTGCTACACTCTCTAAGAGTATGATGCAGATCGCACACCAATCTCCATTGCATCATCAATATCCCATTCTTGATGATCCTTGATCGGGGCTATTTGAGAATCATGCTTAAGTCATCTGAGTTGTTACACACTCAATGACAACAGTAACTCAAGGGAACACAAATAAGAATAGATTCAAACAATCAAACATAATATTCTAATTAGTGCAACACCATACATTTAATATTTAACAAATAATAATATTAAACCAATACTGAATATTATCTGAGTATTATGTCCTTACAAAGGATTTTCTCTAGGACACTAACATTAACTAGTGACTCATGGCCAACATTGAGAGGCCAAATTCAACAACATGCTGATGTTTTCTCTCCACTAAACCATTCTGTTGATGAGTATGAGGGCATGAAAAACGCATCACAATACCAAGATCTGTGAGCATTTTCTTAAGAGACACAAACTCACCACCATTGCCACACTGCACAGCCTTCACCCTAGTACCAAATTGAGTTTCCACCATAGTCAAGAACTGGGGAAATATAATCTTGACATCAGACTTAAGCTATAATGGATAGAGCCATGTGTTAGTGTTAGTGTCCTAGAGACAATCCATTGTAAGGACATAATACTCAGATAATATTCAATGTTGGTTTAATATTATTATTTATTTAATATTAAATGCATGGCGTTGCACTAATTAGAATATTATGTTTGATTGTTTGCATTTGTTCTTATTTGTGTTCCCATGAGTCACTACTGTCATTGAGTGTGTGAGAACTCAGATGACTTAAGCATGATTCTCAAATAGCCCCAATCGGGGATCATCAAGAATGGGAAATTGATAATGCAATGGAGATTGGTGTGCGATCTGCATCATACTCTTAGAGAGTGTATTAAGATCTCACTTGCTACGAGATACTAAGTATCTCATGATGGATGCACAAATACCTTAGAGGGTATTGGTATACCCATTCGAGAAACCGTTTGATGTAGTTCCATTATATGTGTATACGGGTGTCTCGGTTAGTGGGAGTGATGCGATACTCCTTTGACTTGAGGTCAATATGCACGACTTGTGTGGAATGATGAACTTTGACCATGACCGACGCTTGCACCCTTCCATGGGTAGATATGACTTGGATTGTGTTCATCACGAAGTGCATGTGCGTGGTAGTTGAACCAAGAAAAGGATTCATTCCTCAAATTGGATTTAGAGAGAATGCTCACCTTCTCATCATAATTGGATCAAAGTCATTGACCAATGCACGTCAACTTGGACTTTGTGGCCAAGTGTGACACGAGTGATCAATTAGTGATTGAAGATGAATTGATTAAGTAATTTGAATAGACACTTCATCATGTTCAAGACTAATCGAGTATTCGTGAATGAAAGGAGAAAATCGCAATAACCCATGTTTCAGTTACAGGTAGTTGCACGTTTCTCGCAACGTACCTCGTATAGAATGTCTAAATTATTATCTAGGGTTCAATTAAGACCGTTAGTTTGACTAATCGATTGATATATGAGGGCCTATGGGTCACACAACAAGTAGTTTACTTTTACGAATTATAGTTGGTTGATTAAATGTTAAATTGGATTTAATATTTAATTTATGGAGTATTAATTAATAATGGATTAATTTGGAATTAATTATTATTAATATTTAATTAAATTAGATTTAATTAAATAGGAATTCCGAGTAATAGTATATGAGATATTATTGTAGGATTTAATATATATGAAAATAAATCGTAGATATTTGATATATATGTTTAAATCCGTAGAGATTTTATATGTAGGAAATAAATCTAAGAGATTTATTTTAATAAAGATTAGGGATTTTATTTCCCAATAAGGTTAGCTTAAGACTTAAGCTAGACCTCTCCTATATATATGAGCTCTTGGGAATTCATAATACGGTTGTTCATATTTTCTCCATAAAATCTAGAGCTAGAATTTCCCTAGCTTATTCATCTCGGGATTCAAAGCTGACAAATCTGTGCAAGTCTGTGAACGGGGATTACATGGATACCATAGTTGATAAATCTGCTCTTGAATTATTGTAAAATTTCTTGTTATGTTTATTCGTAATCGTTTATGCAATTACATGTTCGTTGTTGGTGAACTATTTAATTCCGTTGCACATGTATTACATGTTTACGTGCCTCTATATTCCAACAGTGATATCAGAGCTTAAGGCTCTTTGTTTTAATTGCATAAAATTTGGTTTTGAGTTTTTTTAAACCATTGGGGCACGGTTCTGTTGGACAAACCGCACCCCACTCCTTTTATTTGCTCTCACTCGGTTTCCCTTCGTCCCCAAAAACCCCAAATTAGGGTTTCCCCTTTTTGGGGATTCGATGCTGCATGTTAACCAGACCACGACCGGCGGTGCTACGCCGCGTCGATGTGGGTCGGCACTAGGCGCTGCGCCTCGCGATGCGTGCGGGAGCCCGCGGCGTGGGTCATGACTCGGCCCCAAAGTGAATCGTCTTCGAGATGCTTCCCTTGCTCTCGCCTCTTTTCACGGCGATGCGCCTCCCTCATCTCGGTTCGTTTTGAGGCGGTGCCCCACCGATTCGTTCCGATTTGAATTTTTTTGCTTGGGCATTTTCGAGGCTTGACCGATGTGTCCATCTCGATGCGTTTCAAGGTGGCGTGTCACCGGAATCGAGACAAATCAGTGGCGGCGCACCGCCAACTAGATCTCCTCTGTTTCGTACTGGTTTCAAATTGGTTCGACCAAAGGGGCCACAGCTCCGTGCGCGCCCCTTCTGGTGGTGGCGAATCGCGCCTGTTCATCCAGGCCATGCTCGCCACGTCGTTGTCGCTTATTTCGTCTTCCTGTTGCTCGACTTGAATCTAAACTTTTGGTTTTGTTTCTTTTGGGTTAATCTGGACTATTAATTGGATTAACTTGTTTATTGAAACGTGATGATGAAATGATTAATCTGATAATCGAAAATTTTGGGTGTTTGTTTTCGGATTGGATTCGATTTGGAAAGGGTGATGATGTAGGAGGCCTGTTTTACAAATTCGATTTGAGACAGACCCTCCCGTGCAAATTTTAGAAATTACACCTGAGCCCCCGGGAATAAAATAAATTAAAAGTAATTTTGAGAATTTTGATTGAGTTTAAATTCTGAAATTGAAATTAGTTGGACCAAAGACGATTAATTGGATTAATTGTATTTTAATAATCTAAAACTGGATTTTAATTGGACTTAAAATTCAAATTTTTTAAAGAGATTTATTAAAAATTATTGTTAACTTGTTTACTCATTTAAATTAGTTAACGCAATTTAAGTCTGCATTATAACTGTTTGAGTAGGCGGCGCCCAATATTTATCGGACCGTATTGAATGCTTGGGTAGACGGCGCCCAAATATTTGTTAGTCCGTATATGTCATGTTTGGGTAGGCGGCACCGTAATTGCTCAAATGTGACTTAGATATCATGATGGATCTCGATTAAGCAATTAATACCCCGCCTTTAAAATGTTCCTCACTAAAATATGATTTTCTCATTAATTTGATAAGATGTCTTCCATCAAAATTAAAAGTAAACTGGAGATTTCGTTCCAATGAGTACTTAAAGACCCTCGTCTTTTGCTCGGATCTACATCTAACGGGACTCTTATAGGGATATGAAATGTCGCCACTTGATGGTTGTAAACCAACTTAACTTTGTTTCGCTAGCCCTCGCGGGGAACATAGGGTAAGTGACATCAGTCGAACTAGGTTCGACAAACTAGGAGTTGCAGTTTTGCAATTGGTTTGGAGACCTACCAGTTATGCCATTGTAATGATCAGCCCTCGCTGGGATTATGATGGTAGTAATGTGGATCCTAGTCCATTAAGATTTATATTAGATATAAATTCGTACTTTTCCGATGAGGTCGTTAAGTATGTGAAAATAATGGAAGCAAAATAAATTTAAAGGCCATATTTTTTTGATTGATGAATATTGATCATAGGAATTATGTGTTTTAATTCCCATTTTATTTTATTTCTCTAGGCTTGTTGAAATGAATAACTTGTCATTGAGAAGCGTTTTGGAAACGAACAAATTAGTTGGGCCAAACTTTCTCGACTGGCACAGAAATATTTGTTTGGTGCTCAGGCAAGAAAAGATTGAGTATGTGTTGGACAAGCCAATCTCTGCTACACCGTAGGCTAGTACTGAAGAGTTTGAGGCTTTTGATGCCGCAACTCAGAAGAAGCATCAAGAAGATGCTTCCCAGGCTCAGTGTGTTATGCTACTCGGGATGACTCCCGAATTGCAAAGGCAGCATGAGAAGATGCTTCCCTTCGAGATGATCAAGAATCTGAAAGATCTCTTTGGCTCGTTCCGAGATTTTTGAAGTGATGAGAGATCTGTTTAGATGTCAATTGTCTAAGGGAGGGAAGGTTTCTCTGTTAGTGTTAGTGTCCTAGAGACAATCCATTGTAAGGACATAATACTCAGATAATATTCAGTATTTGTTTACTGTTAATGTTTGTTTAATATTAAATGTATGTCATTACACTCATTAGAATATTATGTTTTATTGTTTGCATTTATTCTTATATGTGTTCCCATGAATCACTGTTGTCATTGAGTGTGTGAGAACTCAGATGACTTAAGCTTGATTCTCAAATAGCCCCAATCGAGGATCATCAAGAATGGAATATTGATGATGCAATGGAGATTGGTGTGCGATCTGCGTCATACTCTTAGAGAGTGTAGTAAGATTTCATTTACTACGAGATACTAGGTATCTCATGGTGGATGCACAAATACCTTAGAGGGTATTGGTATACCCATCCGAGAAACCGTTTGATGTAGTTCCACTATATGTGTCTACGGGTGTCTCAATTAGTGGGAGCTATGCGATACTTCTTTGACTTGAGGTCAATACGCACGACATGTGTGGAGTGATGAACTTTGTTAGTCCCCGGTGGAAAAACCCAGTTTGCGCGTGCGGAAGAAAACATGACAAGTGATGCATATAAAAACAGGGGTGAAGGAATGGTGATTCCAGATTTTTCTATTTTAAGCTCATGTGTTGTGTTTTGCTTATGATCGAATGCATATGACAAGATAAGAACATAAAGCAGTAAACAACACAACAATGTATAGTGGTTCGGAGACTCAAGCTCCTACATCCACTCTCCCCGTTCCTAGGGAAATTCCTTCAAACACTTCCTAAGGCTTTCTGACTACCTCTGTAGTTTACTAACCCTCTCGGGATTGCCTAACAACTACCTCACTTCACCACTGGTTATCTATTACGAGAATGGGGTTTAGGTTTGGTGTTGTCTCCAACTATGGTGAGATTTTCCCTTACATTTGTTTAGCCTCAATGCTAAGGTTGAGAAAATCTCTCTAAGCTTATGATACATCGTGGGTTGCTTAGGTTGGGTTCTAGAACACTCTTTGAATATATTTGTATATCTACAGACTTGTGTTCTAGGGTGGGAATACTTTGAGTATAACTCCTCTTAGCTCTGTAGCATCGTGTGCTATATTCTCCACGCATCCACACTTAATTTGATGGAAGAACTTGTATTTATAGTGTGGATTTGAATGTTACCGTTGGAGAGAATCACATTCAAATCCATAATATTCTTGTATGTTCTGCAACTTTTTCAGGCTGGTTGTCTTCCTCTCATTGGTCCATGTCAGCTGGATTCCAACGGCTATATTCCTCAGCTTCAGTGCCTCGGAACATTCAGGATATACTGAGCATTCAGTACATTACCGAGTCTTCAGTAATTACTGTGCCTTTAGTATTCTCTGAGTCTCAGTGTCTTCAGAGACATACTGAGTCTTCAGGTTTTGTCTGAGCCTTCAGATTTCTCTGAGCCTTCAGGTTTCACTGAGCCTTCAGATTATCAGTTTCATACTGAGTCTTCAGATTCTCAGTTTCATACTGAGTCTTCAGATTCACAGTTTCACACTGAGTCTTCAGAATCTAACCTGTTCTATATCTGCCGACTATACATGGTGCAGATAACATCCTGAACACTCTAAAACTGAACCATGACTCATTTATCAAGATTATCCTGAACATGTCATACTCAGGGGTTTTTGGATCTAATCAAAATCCTCTTTATTAAATTCATTTCCCAACAATTTCCCCCTTTTTGATGATGCCAAAACCATCTTGTTACAACACACTTTAACCTATACTCAGGTTTCAGTTTTTCTTATTACAAGAATGGTATATCTCTTAATAATCAATTCACCAATGAAATTCCCAACAATTTCATCACCAAACAACATACAGGCATATCAAATATAAAGGCAAGTAAAAAGATAATGAGATATTATCTTTGAGCATAAAGATAAAGTTTCATTGATGTATGATATCAGTTACAGATTACAATGAACTTATCAAAAGTAAAGACAAAAACATAAAGAATTACAAGTCTTCAGTCTTCTGCTCGGCTCCTGGCCTCAGGTTTATCTGAGTTCTCAGTCTCTTCAATAACATACTGAGTCTCAGGTTTCTTGATTCAACGAACCTTGTCTGATCAGGCATACTGACACTCATGCTGACTGAGTTCAGTTTCTTCTGACTTCAGACATCCTGACCCTCAGGTCTTTTTTACTTACTGAGTCTCAGATCAGTTTTCTTTACTGAATCTTAGATCAGTTTTAATTACTGAGTCTCAGGTCTTACTGAGTCTCAGATTACTTTTACACAGGCTATCTGATTTCTTCTTTGTCTGACCGGATACATCTTCAGATCAATATATCAGGATAGCATCTGGTAAGTACATCATATCAGGTTAGCATATGAGGTTTATCATATCTGATCTCGATCACGTCTGATCTTGATCAGTCTCTTTTGCTCATATTCTGATTTGCAACCTTTTCTTCTGATTTGCTGGCTTTAGCTTTTCTTCAATTCTGATTTTTGCACAGCTCATCAGTTGACTCCGAACTCATCTAACTCATCTGATCTTAATCAGTCTTGTCTGCAGCCGCGTCTGATCTCGATCATCTACTTTTGATTCCGTGAGTTCCCCCTCAATTTATTCTTTCATTCCCCCTCAACTTGTTATCTGTAAATTTTATTGAATAACACAAGTTGACAAAGATGCCAAAACATCAGAATATATGCATTTTTAAAGAAACATGTTTTTCTTTAAAAAGATCTGTTCAGGTGTTCACTTTGAAATTAGTGAACCTTTTGAACTCCCGCTCTGATACCACTTGTTAGTCCCCGGTGGAAAAACCCATTTTGCTCGTGCGGAAGCAAAAATGACAAGCGATGCATATAAAAACAGGGGTGAAGGAATGGTGATTCCAGATTTTTCTATTTTAAGCTCATGTGTTGTGTTTTGCTTATGATCGAATGCATATGACAAGATAAGAACATAAAGCAGTAAACAACACAACAATGTACAGTGGTTCAGAGACTCAAGCTCCTACATCCACTCTCCATGTTCCTCGGGAAATTCCTTCAAACACTTCCTAAGGCTTTCTGACTACCTCTGTAGTTTACTAACCCTCTTGGGATTGCCTAACAACTACCTCACTTCACCACTGGTTATCTCTTACGAGAATGGGGTTTGGGTTTGGTGTTGTCTCCAACTATGGTGAGATTTTCCCTTACATTTGTTTAGCCTCAATGCTAAGGTTGGGAAAATCTCTCTAAGCTTATGATACATCGTGGGTTACTTAGGTTGGGTTCTAGAACACTCTTTGAATATATTTGTATATCTACAGACTTGTGTTCTAGGGTGAGAATGCTTTGAGTATAACTCCTCTTAGCTCTGTAGCATCGTGTGCTATATTCTCCACGCATCCACACTTAATTTTATGGAAGAACTTGTATTTATAGTGTGGATTCTAATGTTACCGTTGGAGAGAATCACAATCAAATCCATACTATTCTTGTATGTTCTGCAGCTTTTTCAGGCTGGTTGTCTTCCTCTCATTGGTCCATGTCAGCTGGATTCCAACGGCTATATTCCTCAGCTTCAGTGCCTCGGAACATTCAGGGATATCTTGAGCATTCAAGACATTCTCGGAAGTCTTATGTAGTTACTGTGCCTTTAGTATTCTCTGAGTCTCAGTGTCTTCAGAGACATACTGAGTCTTTTGGTTTTGTCTGAGCCTTCAGATTTCTCTGAGCCTTCAGGTTTCTCTGAGCCTTCAGATTCTCAGTTTCATCTTTGAGTCTTGATTCTCGATTTCATCTTTGAGTCTTCCGATTCTCGTTTTCATCGAAGTCTTCGTAATCTAACTCGTTTCTATATCTGTCCGACTATACATGGTGCGAGAGAACATCCGAACACTCTAAAACTGAATCCTGACTCATTTATCAAGATTATCCCGAACATGTCATACTCAGGGGTTTTTGGATCTAATCAAAATCCTCTTTATTAAATTCATTTCCCAATAATTTCCCCCTTTTTGATGATGCCAAAACCATCTTGTTACAACACACTTTAACCTATACTCGTGTTTTTGCTTTTTCCTATTACAAGAATGGTATATCTCTTAATAATCAATTCAGCAATGAAATTCCCAACAATTTCATCACCAAACAACATACAGGCATATCAAATATAAAGGCAAGTAAAAAGATAATGAGATATTATCTTTGAGCATAAAGATAAAGTTTCATTGATGTATGATATCAGTTACAGATTACAATGAACTTATCAAAAGTAAAGACAAAAACATAAAGAATTACAAGTCTTCAGTCTTGGTCTTCAGTCTTCTGCTGGGCTCCTGGCCTCAGGTTTATCTGAGCTCTCAGTCTCTTCAATAACAAACTGAGTCTCAGGTTTCTTGATTCACTTAACCTTGTCCGATCGGGTATCTTGACACTCATCTTGACCGAGTTCGATTTTCTCGACTTGAGACATCGACCCTCGGTCTTTTTACTTTATCGAGCCTCGGTCGGTTTTCTTTCTTGAATCTTAGATCGGTTTTACTTCATCGAGTCTCGAGGTCTTATCGAGTCTCGATTACTTTTACACAGGCTATTTGATTTCTTCTTTGTCTGATCGGATACATCTTCAGATCAATATATCAGGATAGCATCTGGTAAGTACATCATATCAGGTTAGCATATGAGGTTTATCATATCTGATCTCGATCACGTCTGATCTTGATCAGTCTCTTTTGCTCATATTCTGATGTTTTGCAACCTTTTCTTCTGATTTGCTGGCTTTAGCTTTTCTTCAATTCTGATTTTTGCACAGCTCATCAGTTGACTCCGAACTCATCTAACTCATCTGATCTTAATCAGTCTTGTCTGCAGCCGCGTCTGATCTCGATCATCTACTTTTGATTCCGTGAGTTCCCCCTCAATTTATTCTTTCGTTCCCCCCCAACTTGTTATCTGTAAATTTTCTTGAATAACACAAGTTGATAATGTTTTGGCATAAAACAAAAATTATCCCAACAATTTCTCTATTGACAAAGACGCCAAAACATCAGAATATATGCATTTTTAAAGAATCATGTTTTTCTTTAAAAAGATCTGTTCAGGTGTTCACTTTGAAATTAGTGAACCTTTTGAACTCCCGCTTTGATACCACTTGTTAGTCCCCGGTGGAAAAACCCATTTTGCTCGTGCGGAAGCAAACATGACAAGCGATGCATATAAAAACAGGGGTGAAGGAATGGTGATTCCAGATTTTTCTCTTTTAAGCTCATGTGTTGTGTTTTGCTTATGATCGAATGCATATGACAAGATAAGAACATAAAGCAGTAAACAACACAACAATGTACAGTGGTTCAGAGACTCAAGCTCCTACATCCACTCTCCATGTTCCTAGGGAAATTCCTTCAAACACTTCCTAAGGCTTTATGACTACCTCTGTAGTTTACTAACCCTCTCGGGATTGCCTAACAACTACCTCACTTCACCACTGGTTATCTCTTACGAGAATGGGGTTTGGGTTTGGTGTTGTCTCCAACTATGGCGAGATTTTCCCTTACATTTGTTTAGCCTCAATGCTAAGGTTGGGAAAATCTCTCTAAGCTTATGATACATCGTGGGTTACTTAGGTTGGGTTCTAGAACACTCTTTGAATATATTTGTATATCTACAGACTTGTGTTCTAGGGTGAGAATGCTTTGAGTATAACTCCTCTTAGCTCTGTAGCATCGTGTGCTATATTCTCCACGCAACCACACTTAATTTTATGGAAGAACTTGTATTTATAGTGTGGATTCTAATGTTACCGTTGGAGAAAATCACATTCAAATCCATACTATTCTTGTATGTTATGCAGCTTTTTCAGGCTGGTTGTCTTCCTCTCATTGGTCCATGTCAGCTGGATTCCAACGGCTATATTCCTCAGCTTCAGTGCCTCGGAACATTCAGGATATACTGAGCATTCAGTACATTACTGAGTCTTCAGTAGTTACTGTGCCTTTAGTATTCTCTGAGTCTCAGTGTCTTCAGAGACATACTGAGTCTTTAGGATTTGTCTGAGCCTTCAGATTTCTCTGAGCCTTCAGGTTTCTCTGAGCCTTCAGATTCTCAGTTTCATACTGAGTCTTCAGATTCTCAGTTTCATACTGAGTCTTCCGATTCTCAGTTTCATACTGAGTCTTCAGAATCTAACCTGTTCTATATCTGCCGACTATACATGGTGCAGAGAACATCCTGAACACTCTAAAACTGAATCCTGACTCATTTATCAAGATTATCCCGAACATGTCATACTCAGGGGTTTTTGGATCTAATCAAAATCCTCTTTATTAAATTCATTTCCCAATAATTTCCCCCTTTTTGATGATGCCAAAACCATCTTGTTACAACACACTTTAACCTATACTCAGGTTTCAGTTTTTCCTATTACAAGAATGGTATATCTCTTAATAATCAATTCAGCAATGAAATTCCCAACAATTTCATCACCAAACAGCATACAGGCATATCAAATATAAAGACAAGTAAAAAGATAATGAGATATTATCTTTGAGCATAAAGATAAAGTTTCATTGATGTATGATATCAGTTACAGATTACAATGAACTTATCAAAAGTAAAGACAAAAACATAAAGAATTACAAGTCTTCAATCTTGGTCTTCAGTCTTCTGTCTTCTGCTCAGCTCCTGGCCTCAGGTTTATCTGAGCTCTCAGTCTCTTCAATAACATACTGAGTCTCAGGTTTCTTGATTCAACGAACCTTGTCTGATCAGGCATACTGACACTCATGCTGACTGAGTTCAATTTCTTCTGACTTCAGACATCCTGACCCTCAGGTCTTTTTTACTTACTGAGTCTCAGATCAGTTTTACTTACTGAGTCTCAGGTATTACTGAGTCTCAGATTACTTTTACAAAGGCTATCTGATTTCTTCTTTGTCTGATCGGATACATCTTAAGATCAATATATCAGGATAACATCTGGTAAGTACATCATATCAGGTTAGCATATCAGGTTAGCATATCAGGTTTATCATATCTGATCTCGATCACGTCTGATCTTGATCAGTCTCTTTTGCTCATCTTCTGATTTGCTGGCTTTAGCTTTTCTTCACTTCTGATTTTTGCACAGCTCATCAGTTGACTCCGAACTCATCTAACTCATCTGATCTTAATCAGTCTTGTCTGCAGCCGCGTCTGATCTCGATCATCTACTTTTGATTCCGTGAGTTCCCCCTCAATTTATTCTTTCGTTCCCCCTCAACTTGTTATCTGTAAATTTTCTTGAATAACACAAGTTGATAATGTTTTGGCATAAAACAAAAATTATCCCAACAATTTCTCTATTGACAAAGACGCCAAAACATCAGAATATATGCATTTTTAAAGAAACATGTTTTTCTTTAAAAAGATCTGTTCAGGTGTTCACTTTGAAATTAGTGAACCTTTTGAACTCCCGCTCTGATACCACTTGTTAGTCCCCGGTGGAAAAACCCATTTTGCTCGTGCGGAAGCAAACATGACAAGCGATGCATATAAAAACAGGGGTGAAGGAATGGTGATTCCAGATTTTTCTCTTTTAAGCTCATGTGTTGTGTTTTGCTTATGATCGAATGCATATGACAAGATAAGAACATAAAGCAGTAAACAACACAACAATGTACAGTGGTTCAGAGACTCAAGCTCCTACATCCACTCTCCATGTTCCTAGGAAAATTCCTTCAAACACTTCCAAAGGCTTTCTGACTACCTCTGTAGTTTACTAACCCTCTCGGGATTGCCTAACAACTACCTCACTTCACCACTGGTTATCTCTTACGAGAATGGGGTTTGGGTTTGGTGTTGTCTCCAACTATGGTGAGATTTTACCTTACATTTGTTTAGCCTCAATGCTAAGGTTGGGAAAATCTCTCTAAGCTTATGATACATCGTGGGTTGCTTAGGTTGGGTTCTAGAACACTCTTTGAATATATTTGTATATCTACAGACTTGTGTTCTAGGGTGAGAATGCTTTGAGTATAACTCCTCTTAGCTCTGTAGCATCGTGTGCTATATTCTCCACGCATCCACACTTAATTTTATGGAAGAACTTGTATTTATAGTGTGGATTCTAATGTTACCGTTGGAGAGAATGAAATTCAAATCCATACTATTCTTGTATGTTCTGCAGCTTTTTCATGCTGGTTGTCTTCCTCTCATTGGTCCATGTCAGCTGGATTCCAACGGCTATATTCCTCAGCTTCAGTGCCTCGGAACATTCAGGATATACTGAGCATTCAGTACATTACTGAGTCTTCAGTAGTTACTGTGCCTTTAGTATTCTCTGAGTCTCAGTGTCTTCAGAGACATACTGAGTCTTTAGGATTTGTCTCGAGCCTTGATTTTCTACGAGCCTTCAGTTTCTCTCGAGCCTTGATTTCGGTTTCATCTTGAGTCTTGATTCTCGGTTTCATCGAAGTCTTGATTCTCGGTTTCATCTTTGAGTCTTCAGAATCTAACCTGTTCTATATCTGCCGACTATACATGGTGCAGATAACATCCTGAACACTCTAAAACTGAATCCTGACTCATTTATCAAGATTATCCTGAACATGTCATACTCAGGGGTTTTTGGATCTAATCAAAATCCTCTTTATTAAATTCATTTCCCAATAATTTCCCCCTTTTTTTGATGCCAAAACCATCTTGTTACAACACACTTTAACCTATACTCAGGTTTCAGTTTTTCCTATTACAAGAATGGTATATCTCTTAATAATCAATTCAGCAATGAAATTCCCAACAATTTCATCACCAAACAACATACAGGCATATCAAATATAAAGGCAAGTAAAAAGATAATGAGATATTATCTTTGAGCATAAAGATAAAGTTTCATTGATGTATGACATCAGTTACAGATTACAATGAACTTATCAAAAGTAAAGACAAAAACATAAAGAATTACAAGTCTTCAGTCTTGGTCTTCAGTCTTCTGCTCGGCTCCTGGCCTCAGGTTTATCTGAGCTCTCAGTCTCTTCAATAACATACTGAGTCTCAGGTTTCTTGATTCAACGAACCTTGTCTGGATGCACAAATACCTTAGAGGGTATAGGTATACCCATCCGAGAAATCTTTTGATGTAGTTCCACTATATGTGTCTACGGGTGTCTCGGTTAGTGGGAGCTATGCGATACTCCTTTGACTTGAGGTCAATACGCATGACATGTGTGGAGTGATGAACTTTGACCATGACCGATGCTTGCACCCGTCTATGGGTAGATATGGCTTGGATTGGATTCATCATGAAGTGCATGTGTGTGGTAGTTGGGCCAAGAAAAGGATCCATTCCTCAAAGTGGATTTAGAGAGAATATTCATCTTCTCATCATAATTGGATCTAAGTCATTGGCCAATGCACGTCAACTTAGACTTTGTGACTAAGTGTGACACTAATGATCAATTAGTGATTAGAGATAATTGATTTAGTTATTTAAATAGACACTTCATCAAGTTCAAGACTAAATCGAGTATTCGTGAATGAAAGGAGGAAATCACAATTGCCCACATTTCTATTACAGGTAGTTGCACTTTTCTCGCAACGTACCTCATATATTGAGAATGTCTGATTTATTATCTAGGGTTCAATTAAGATAGTTAGTTTGACTAATCGCTCGATATATGAGGGCCTAGGGGTCACACAACAAGTAGTCCCCTTTACAGATCAAAGTTGGTTGATTAAATGTTAAATTGGATTTAATATATAATTTATGCAGAATTAATTAATAATATATTAATTTAGAATTAATTATTATTAATGTTTAATTAAATAAGAATTCCCAATAATAATATATGGAATATTATTGTAGGATTTAATTCTATGTGGAAATAAATCGTAGAGATTTTCCACATATGGAAATTAAATTCGTAGAGATTTATATGGAGAAATAAATCCTAGGGATTTATACAAATAAGGATTAGGGATATTATTTCCTAATTAGGCTAGCTTAAGATTTAAGCTGAGTCTCTCCTATAAATATGAGTTCTTGGGATTCATAATTGTCAGTTGTTCAAATTTCTCCATAAAATCTAGAGTTAGAATTTTCCTAGCAAATTCATCTCGGGATTCAACACTGGCGAATCTGCGCGAATTTGTAAACGGGGATTACGTGGATACCGTAGTTGAGAAATCTGCTCTTGAGTTGCTGTAAGATTCTTGTTACTGTTTATCGTGTTCATACTTGCAATTATATGTTCGTTGTTGGTGAACTGTTTAATTGCGCTGCGCATGTTTTACGTGCCTCTAAATTCCAACATTCTCCTCATGTGTTAAAGATGATTGGGCTAATCGAGAAACTTGGTCATCTGGGCATTGAGCTCAAGACCAATGTTGTTGTTTATGCCATTCATCAGTCACTTCCCGATTCATATTCGAGTTTCGTGGTAAACTTTAATATGAATAAGACGGAATCGACTATGCCCGAGCTGCATAACATTCCAAAGACCTTTGAGTCTTCCACTGCTAAGGAAAAGCCCGTACTCATGGTGAGTGCCTCTACTTCTTCTGCTCTAAAAGGAAAGAAGAAGCAAAGGGGCAAGGCAAAGAAAGGCTCCAAGCCAAACTTCCTTAAGCCCAAAGGTGGAATTCAGAAGACGGAGAGGGTGGACAAGGATGTATGCCTCCACTGCAAGCAGAAGGGGCATTGAAAGAAGTACTGTAAGGTTCTAGCAACTGAAAAGAAGACACAAGGTGTCTCAGCCACTGGATCAGGTATGTTTGTTATTGAAATATACATGTCCACAAATGATACTAATTGTTGGGTATTAGATACCGGTTGTGGCTCACACATTTGTACAAATGTGCAGGGTCTCAAGGATAGCAAAGCAGTTAGGCCGGGTGAAGTCGCTTTACACGTTGGGAATGGAGCAAGAGTTGCTGCTGAGCGTGTTGGTGTTTACGTTTTAGATTTACCCTCTGGTTTTAGACTTGAACTGAATAATTGTTATTTTGTTCCTTCTATTACCTGCAACATTATTTCTATTCCGATGTTGGATAATGAAGGTTTTTCCTTCCATTTTGCAAACAATAATTGTTATTTTTCACTTAATGGTGATGTGTATGGAAATGGTCCTTTATCTGATGGTTTATATTTGTTGCATTGTGGATATAACATTCTTAATATACAGAACAAAAGACTCAAACTTAGTAATCATGAAAACCCGGCTTACTTGTGGCACTATAGACTTGGTCATGCAAATGAGAAAATAATCGCAAGGCTAAGAAAGTTGGACTACTTAGCCCCATTCGACTTTGAGTCTTATGGAAACTGCGAATCTTGTCTTAAGGGTAAAATGATCAACAAACCCTTTTCTGGGAAAGGGGTTCGTGCCAAAGAAGTTCTAGAGTTGATCCACAGTGATGTTTGTGGACCATTGCCCACTCTAGCTAGAGGTCACTTCGGCTACTTCATAACTTTTACTGATGATTTCTCTAGGTTCGGGTACGTGTATTTGATGAAACACAAATATGAATCTTTTGAGAAGTTCAAAGAGTATAAAGCTGAAGTAGAGAAGCATCTTCGTAAGAGTATTAAGACTCTTCGATCAGATCGAGGAGGAGAATATCTTAGCCATAAATTCACTAATTATCTGAAGTTGCATGGAATCCAATCAAAATGGACTCCTCCCGGCACACCCCAAATGAATGAAGTGTTCAAGAGAAGAAACCGAACCTTGTTGGA